>OY829511.1:4261927-4861927 GCA_963691665.1 Clepsis dumicolana | reverse complement strand
CCAATTTGTTTTATGGTCGTCTGCGTCCTAATGTTGTAGGTACTTCAATAACACCACACTAGTCTACTAATACTGGGTTTGTACGAGTATGTATTTAAGTAAACCACAAGCTTTAACCCTTTATTTGGCAGAACTAAAAAGAAACAATATAAGCTAACCTAACCATTAAAAAATCTATTTTAAAACAAGATTTTTCTGCCTACTGTACTTTTTGTTGTCTGTACCATATTGTCATTAAACTTACACATCCATACCAAATTTCAAGTCGAAGCTGTTAACCATTGTAATGTTCCCTCCTGTGGACATGATTTTGGGCTCCCCACTAGAATTTCCATCAAGATTATTGCATCAGTACCAACATTATGCAAAATTTCAGCTAAATCGAACATCGAGAAGTGGGTCAAATTTAACTTGCAAGATTTGACCAGAACACATACATCCATACATACAAACATAGCAAGTTAAATAAAAGCTTGTAAAATATTAAAAAAAACTGCTATAGATATTGATACCAAGTGGTTTAATAAAAAGTTGTAAATCTCTGATGCTAATGAAAATTCACATTCGCTTATTTTGGAAATACCGTATTCAGTACGGTTTTAATACTAGGTTACCTCAATGACTTTCAAATTGATATGTGATAACGGACAAGGTATAAAAAAGTTATAGGTTTTTTACCGACTTTAATTTCGAAATTAGTGTTTCCAGCAGAAACTTGTAAGTCTGTGTATTATTTTATAAGCACGCTTCTAATTCTAAGCTAAGTCTTCGAAAGCACAATCGGTATCAAAAATCTCGCTCCTTAATTTGACCAAATCACGAAAGTGTTTTATGAGCTGTAAAAGAGTTTAATTTGCTACTATACGATGATTAACGGCGGTTATGGAGTTCGACGCTCCACGTCCGCGAAAGGTCAATGTTAACCGCATGACATAACTACGATTCGGTTCGTTCGCATACCGATGCGTGATCGGGTACGGTGTAAGAGTTGTATTGGAGCTTTTTTATTAGGGTTCCGTAGCCAAAATGGCAAAAACGGAACCCTTGTAGTTTCGTCATGTGCGTCTGTCTGTTTGTCTGTCTGCGGCTTAGCTCAGAGACTATTGGTAAGTGAGTACTAAAAAGCTGTAATTTTGCTTAAACATGAAAAAGAGCTAAGACAAAAACTTAAAAAAAAAATTTTTGCGGTACCTGCCCTACAAGTAAAGTGGGGATGATTTTTTTATTTCTCGCCCACCCCATAGTGTTGGGTATTGTGTGATAGGTATTTTAAAAATAATGGGGGGTGCTCAATCAAAGATCATTTTTCGATAGAGTTATTTGTGTGCGAATTATTTGCTAATTTTTATTGGAGTCAAGTGTCCCCCTCTACCAGACAAACTGTTGTATTTGGAAATGTGATAAAAATTTGAGCAGTAGTGCACATAGTAAATTTAAAAGGAAAACTATCAGAGATAAGTAGGCATTACAGGTTTGGTAGTAATAGTTGATTAACTTATTATATTTAAGCCGCGATAGCCTAGTGGTTTGACCTATGGCCTCTCAAGTAGAGTGTCGTGGGTTCAAACCCCGGCTTGCACCTCTGAGTTTTTCGGAATTAATGTGCGGAATTACATTTGTAATTTATCGTGAGCTTTTCGGTGAAGGAAAACATCGTGAGGAAACCTGCACACACCTGCGAAGCAATTCAATGATGTGTGTGAAGTTCCCAATCAGCACTGGGCCCGCGTGGGAACTATAGCCCAAGCCCTCTCACTCTGAGAGGAGGGATGTGCCCAGCAGTGGGACGTAAAATAGGCTGGTGATGATTATCATAACTTATTATGTTAGCCTGTGTCGGTAATCGATATAAATTGACCCCCACACTGTGTACAGGTTGCTTAGGAGTAAGGGCTCTGCTAACACTGGTTTTGAATAGCTGTGATGAAAATACCTTTAAATTAGGTATCTATGCCAGGGCTTTTTCGTACTGGCTTAGGAACCCTATCCTGGGCGTGTCCGACACGCTCTTGCTCGGTTTTTTTAAGTACTTTGTCACATCACTATTTTTGTACCTGAACGAGTAATATTCTTGAAGAATGCTTGAGATAAGTATGTTCATTTCTGAGATATATAGATAGATAGAACGTGCGATTTTTTTAGTGATTCGCAATATTAATAAGTAAATATTATACGTAGTTGATTAGTTTCATTGTACAGGTCTGTATGTAGAGTTGTACCTTCGTATGACTTCGCTTTTAGTCGGGTCTTGACTTATTATGTACCTATACATACTGATGTTGTTTTAACAAATCGTCATAAGGTCATAACACTAAAATCTTTTTTGCGCATCTAAGGGTAGCATACATCGTCTAGTAAATACCTTCTGTAAAGTCTTTTGTGTTTGAATATATTTATATTCTTTTGTTCACACATTCAGCTCGTTGACCAAGTCATCAGTAGCTAAAATACTAACTAATTATTAGAAAACTTAAGTAAAAGTCAGTACAAATTCATTTATTCCGTCTTCGACCGTTAGCTTTTCGTAATACAAAAATTTGCAATACGAGCCCACTTTTGAATGCAAACACGAAAATTAACGAAAAGGAAACAGTCAATCATTTCAAAATAATGAGGATGTGGTAGTTAGCAATGGATGGACGAAAATTGTTGGACCGGCCACTGACCGCTGGACTGTCTTCGCGTGTGGCTACTCTTTTGTTAGGCGGTCTACGTGGCAACGTACTAATTATTGTTTTTGTCAAGCAAAATATAGCTAAGTGGCATTAGTATAGAGAGGCCTTTAGGATTCATGAACCTAAAGCAATTGATTTGCTCACCCGTCCACACGTGTATGATAGCTACGTCTATGCGACTAATGTATTTTTTTCATGCAACACACAACACATATCACAAAGACCCAACTATCACCACCTACACTATACGCTGATACGTTTCGGAACTCTCTGTGAACTCATTTTCAAAGCACTAAAACCACCGTTCAACGTGCGGTAGTGCGGTAGTTTGTCAGTAGGACAACTGGTAAGTTATCTTACTCACAAATGTGACACAAAATATAATATGAATAATCTTACACGTGTGGTCAGCTGGTCGCACGTGAGCAAATTAATTGTTTTTGGTTTTATCTTATACGTTTTAAATGGACCGCAGTAAAGTAACGCCTGATTCAATCAACGTGGGCGTTTAGGATTGACTAATTAAATTATAAGGCAAATACATAAACTTGACAGAAATATTTAATGGACCTCACGATGCTAACGCCATCTTTTTATCTGTCATAAAAATGTCATCACGGGACTATTTATGTACACTGTACAAAATTTGGAGTCCATTTCAGACGATAGGTCAATAAAATATCAGAAATTTTAAATACGTTTTTTCTTGTTGTTTCCGTTTTATATAAAGTAAACTATAGCGTATGCTCTAGACTTCACCCCCATGGAAGTATGAAAATATAGGCTACCTCCCTATCTTGTGGAAATATCGATAAATCTCCACTTAGTGCTCCTCCACGACACTCAGTGCATGTTTGTCTATCAATTCTCTGGTTCCAGTGGATTAGGATGTTCGCTGTCTGTCAGTCAGTCAGTAACATGGTTTTATTGCTATGTAAAAAGACGATAGATTACAAACACCTTAACCAAACTGTTTAATGCAATGTTTTGTTTTTCTTTTATTTCAGGTAAGATCCAGTTGTTTTGTGTAACATGATCTGGATGAAACTGTAAGAATTCTGCGCATGCGATCAACATAATCAGCATTTGTCTACTAAGGTCATTGTTGGAGGTTTCATTAAAAACTGTCAAAACCTTGTTTAATCCTGGCCGATCGCATCTAGGTATTTTTAATATTGATTGACATGTTTAATTATGTCGTAGGTACTTTGTTTTTTTTCTCTTGTGCTGAATAAATGCTAATGTGTATTTTACATAAAATACTTGTTTAAATTGCCCCTATAAAAGGTTATGGGCCAGTACAAAATAGTGAAACGTTGTTATAAATATGTCGGAAAGGAAAATTTATTTTTGAGACTTTTACCATAATCATGACGCCATTCTTTTATTTAATTCCGCCTTTTCCAGCCATTTTCAGGCCGATCCCCTGTGCAACCTGACTGGGCTTGCCACAGACTACCGTGAAAAAAGCAAACGCACATGTACTTACGCTTTATTGATGCTTTCGTCATGAAAGTTCCATTTTTATTCTTACCACGGACCCCCTAGAATAAACTCAAGGACACCTCGGGGCCAGCGGACCACAGGGTGGGGAATCACTGCTCTAATTAATTGGTTCCATGGTCTCATAAAATGACATGCAAGATGGACCTACCTCCAAGTTTTTACAGCCATAGCGGGCACTCTGACCGCTGGCCGTTACCAGGCAAACAAATGGCCAATTTGCCAAAAACGCCACCAAGGTTAAGTCAAGTCATGTCATTTGGTTAAAAGTAACCATTGGTGATGGTCCAATTTATAAGATGTGCTTATGCGCCGCGGCTTTGCCTCCGTGAAATATTTCAAAATAGGGTAGTTCCCTATCCTGTGGGAATTTCGAAAAATCCCTTCTTAGTGCACCTCTAAGATACTCAAGGTATATGTTTGCCAAATTTCAAGTCTCTAAGTCCAGTAGTTTAGGCTGTGCGTTGTCTGTCAGTTAGTCAGTCAGTCACGGTACTGTTTTATAGGTATAGAAGATAAAAATACGATATGAGAAATCGACTAGTCGTAGATATACGTATACTTATCTATGATAGGTTTATCAGTAGAGTACATTGTTTTTGTTATTGAAAACCACAAGCAGTACAATGAGATCACGAAACAAAACCATCAGGGTAAATAATAGATAGATATATACTCGTAAATAGCAAAATTAAAAAGAATGATTTTTACTCTCGTGGTTTTTCTTGGTCAACGTTTTTTGAAAATAGGTATTGTTTAATTTAAACATAAGAATCAAAGAAGTAAATCAATAAGAATTCTTGTTAATAATAAAATATGCACGCAATTTTATTCCGTATATTGTATTAGGATGTAACTAGTTGTGTTTTATCTTCTATCATGAGGAATATACTAAACAGAGATCGTGGCCTATTTCTTTTGCAACTGTGTTCGAAAAAATGACGTAAATTATTGAACTTTAAATACTCGCTGAAAAGATAAAGATCTTACGGTTTTCCCGTTAAAATGTATTATTAAACTTTAAGCAGGTATTCACTGAAAAAATAATGCACAGGTAACCAGAAAAACAGGGGATCGAACCCGGATCCTTTACATTTCGTGCTTCGTGTGTTTAATTTTTTTATGGTTTTCTGCGTATTCTCTTTTCAGTGAGTACCAATTTAAAGTTTCATAAGGTACATTTTAACGAGAAAACCGTAAAAAAGAGAAAAAATGCAAAAAGGTAAATGCTCCATTGAGATCATGAAAGCAAAAAATTGCAGTAGATCGCTCTTTAGTACAATCAGCAGCAGAAGTAGCTAAGCAACCGAAGCGGTCACAATGATCTGCACAAGCTCTTATGTCTATAACAATAGAGCAGTGCTTAGATCATTGTGACCGCTTCGGTTGCTTAGCTACTTCTGCTACTTAGTGTACTTATTTCAAACATAGCATTTGTCATGCATAATATTCTTTCCTAAAACGCTAAGTCAGTGCTTTGCGCCACACTTTATTGACATTGGCGTGGCGGGAAGTGCTACCATAATTCAGGGAAAAAATTGTATTCCTTTCAATTGCATTGTTTCGTTTCGTTAATTAATGCAAGTTTTATTACAACTAAGGCTTTTCAAGTTTTTCCTTATAAAAATGGGTAGGTACAGTCGAGGATACTACTGTAGAATCTTTTCGCGATGTACCAAAGTAAAAAAAATCCTTGTCAATCAGTGATATTTTTTATTTAAAGTCAATATAGGCAAAAATGTTCCAGGCCTGCCTGAGCCTGGCTTGAGGCCTCACAACTGTAAAACACGTAATAATTATGTCAAGTCATCAGGTTACACGTCATTAATGAGTTAACGGTAGAGTAAGGTCATGTGAGGTTTTGCGATGTCGCGAAATCGGAGGTCTTTTGTGTTATAAAATGACAAAACGAGAAAAGTGCATCGCCTTGTTTTCTTAATTTATGCTGGCCTCAGTTTCATGGTCCATAGCCCACGCAGTATAAAAATGAAGGAAACTTTGGGATTGAGATCATTGAATGTAAATTGCGTTAAAATGGGTTTTATAGGGGACAAAGTTCAAGGCTATAGGCTTATTAATCACGTGATGTTTTTAGCAACTTTTTAGCCCCTCCCCCCTCCTGGGTGGTACGTGGTGAGGTTTTAGACTAAAAAAATCACGTGAATTTTTTGGTACATACGTACAAAGTATCTTAAAATAATCTGAATATTTTCTTTAAAAACAAGTATAATCTCACTCCACTACAGCCCCTTGTGATATTTCGTGATTTTCGAATGCAGTGTCACATTTTGGACAACTGCCCGTTAAGTCATTTGACACTTCGACACGTTGACAACCCTGATAATGAATGATCTTAGAACCTTATCGTACTGCCATCGAGAAAATTTGTATGACGTTTGGAACAGCGCCTCCGGTGAGGGTATTTGGTAACGTATTTTCTCGATGGCGGAACGATAACTTTACTGTAGCTAGTCAAAGTGAGAAAAGTTTCCCCTTTCAAAATGTTTATGACATTGTCATAGGATTGATTTTTGCCTGGCCCGTGGGAAAGGTTTTTCAACTATGTCTGCACTACTCGATTATTGGTGAAAACTACTCGAACCACTGAATGTTTAAAGTTATTATGGAACTAGCTTATGCCCCGCGGCTTTGCCCCCGCGAAATATTTAAAATGGTCTAGTTCCCTATCCCGTGGGAATTTCGAAAATCCCTTCATAGTGCACCTCTAGGATACTCAAGGTACATGGCTGCCAAATTTCAAGTCTCTAGGTCCACTGGTTTAGGCTGTGCGTTGTCTGACAGTTAGTCACGGTATTGTTTTATAAGTATAGATTATTGACTTTGAAATGCTTTACAAAGGCACACGTTTCAGCTTTATTCGTACGCCACGTATAACCTATCTGACATATGTACAAATAATAAATACTGCCCCTTACCTGCACTTGGGGGTGATGTATAATTGAAGGGCGAGTCACCCCTCCAGACAGGAGGGAAAATGTCGATAGGGAAAATAACTAAGTTCATTATACTCAATTCATGAATCAGATTTATGCCCCGTGGCTTACAAGAAATTGGGTTAGCGTTACGGGCTTTACGGATTGCATTATCCTTAAATTCCTTTGAAGTGATTTAAGTTTTTCCTAACAAGAGCAAAATATACTCAGGCGCAATTAATCGCACACCCCATTTTTAACCGACTTTAAAAAAGGAGGAGGTTCTACGTTCCACTGTAAGTAATTTTTTTTTGCTACTATTTATAGTAAAAGTAATAGTTATAGTTTCCGCGGCGGATGCGGAAAGTACCAGACCGGTCAGAGTGGAGAGCCTTGGGGGAGGCCTATGTTCAGCAGTGGACGTCTTTCGGCTGACATGATGATGATAATGATGATTGTAAAAGTATTCTTTATTTAAATAACAGTTTTTACTTTAATCAAGGACCATAAAACCAAGAGGACTGCCAGTGTCTATAGATACGATGTCGCGTTCCTTTAAAATAATAAGCCTGCTGTAGCTAGTTTTACTACGGAGGGGTCTCTGTACAATTTATTTACCTCTGGCTAGCACAATAGCGCGGCCTCAATTAGTTTTTTCTTTCAGTTCATAGATGGCGCCGTTGTGTTAGCCAGAGGTCTAAGTGTCATACAAAATTAATGGTACAGAGACCTCTCTATAGTGAAACTAGCTACAGCAGGCTCATTATTTTACAGGAACGCGACATTGTATAGCCATTGGCAGTCCTCTTGGTTTTATCGTCCTTGCTTAATCAAGGAAAAATGGTGGGCTATTAATTTTGCCTCTGAGTATAGTTCACAGGCATACGTACCTAGTATTAAACGCGGACATTTTGACGACATGTACAGACAGCGTCAGAGAAAACGACTCCCCTCTGGTAATGACATGAAAGCGTTCAAGTTTTTGTCCGCTAACACAGTAAGCAAGTTGGTCTAGTCATTAGTCGATCGGCCTCGCAGTACTGAGGTCCACGGTTCGAATCTACGACAGGTGACTTTTTGCTTTTATTTTTGTTACCATTATTTAATCATTGACTATTATTTAAGAGCTCTTTGCTAAAGTAGGTATGAGGTATACAATCCAAGAAAAGATAGGCATGTTACAAACACAATATTTGTTTATTTATTTACATTTGTAGGACTTTAATCCATAGATTCCTGGTTCAGTATACAGTTTTCTATATGTGTTGAAATATAGCCATTTACTTAGGTTTTCAACCGAACTAAATTTACTAACAACACAAATAAATAAATATCATGAATAAATATCATGGGACAAATTGACAACAATTGACCTAGTCCCAAACTAGGCAAAGCCTGTACTATGGGTACTAGACAACGGATAAACATACTTATAAAGATAAATACATACTTATATATATATATATATTAAACATCCAAGACCCGAGAACAAACATTCGTATTCATCATACTAACATCTGCCCCGACCGGGATTCGAACCCGGGACCTCAAGCTTCATAGTCAGGGTCGCTAACCACTAGGCCATCCGGTCGTCAGACAAATGGATACATGAGTCACGTTTCGCTTATAGTTATTTCTAGAAACATAGTTACAACATTTATTTAAGCTGCTAACATTAGCTGATTGTGCCTGTGAATCATTGAGAAAGAACCAACATGCTAAACTATTATAGTATAGCAATTTATATATTTCTCTTTTATCACAATTTTACAACACTTTTAACACAACATTAAAAACAATACCTACGAGGGGCGGCTGAAAAGTAATCTACCTAACAATGAAACAAAAGACTGTCGTGGCTAATTTTTTTTTTTCTATATAGTCCCCTGCTAGTAAAATGCACTTATTAAATTTTTCAAATATTGAATTTAAGCCATTAAAAAAAAAAACTTTCGGTTTGTCGTCAAAAAAGTCAGTAACCGCAGCCTTCATTTCGTCATCGGTCATAAACCGACGAAGTCCCCTGAGGTCTTTCTTGAGAAGTCTACACAGAAAATAGTCACAGGGGGCTAAATCTGGACTATAAGGGGGGTGGTCAATGGTTTCGAAGCCATTGTCTTTAATTGCTAGCTTCGTTGTGCGGGCGGTATGCATTGGTGCGTTATCGTGCAAAATCAGAATTACTTTGCTTAGTTTACCTCGCCGTTTTTCTTTTATTGTCTCTCTTAGATGATATAGTAAGTTTGAGTAATAATCAGCATTCATTGTAGTTTTCTTCGGTAAATAATCTATGAGCAAAATCCCTTCTGTGTCCCAAAAGATTGTAGCCATAAGTTTACCTGCCGATGGACAGACCTTGAATTTCCGAGGCGGCTTTTCATCCTTAAATTTCCACTGTAACGACTGTAACGGTCCCATTGTCGAATCCAAGTCTCATCACATGTTACAATTCTAGAAACTATTTCTGCCTCTTTCCCTCGACTCATGTCCAAAAACTCTTCGCAACATTTGACACGCCTCTCCATGTCAAATGCAGTCAACATTCTGGGGACCCAACGCGCACTAACCTTGGACATGTTCAAATGCTCATGAATTATTTCATTGACTCGCTCTTTACTGACGCCCACATCTCTAGCTATATCCCACTGCTTCACTCGTCGGTCCTCTAATATAATTTTTTTCACCCTGGCTACATTTTCATCGGTGACGGCCGAAACTGGTCTTAAGCTACGAGGATCATCTTCCAGGCTCTCACGACCTAACTTAAACTGCTTTGACCAAAACTTTATAACAAATTCGGAAGAACACGAACTGCCAAACACACGTAACATACGCTGTCTGATCTCCGAAGGCGTATTCCCTTCTTTAGTCAAAAACTTAATCACCGCACGCTGCTCGATTTTATCCATTTTCACTTTTTCTACCGACATATTTGAAACAATTGTAGGAGACAAATAAACGTGATGCAATAAACAAATGAATGTAATACATTTTGAAAACAGAATAACAAACGAATATAAATCCATACCAGCCAGCATTATTTTTGTATATATTTCTGACCAAGGAGATTACTTATCAGCCGCCCCTCGTATGTGCACATGGTTCATCATTAACACATGAATACTCGTAAACAAGGGTAGCCTGATTGATAATATTAATAATGGTTTGTCTATTATTGATTAAAAATTAGTAAACATAACTCGAAATTTAAATAACGAATTTATTTTTTTCTGTAGGTTTATAATTAAGTATGGATGTTCGCCGCGTGTAGATGCCGTCGAATTGTGCTAAGAGGCACCCCAAAAGTTTCAGCGCTTGAGCGTATAGATTTGAAGGGACTTGCACTTCCACTGAGTGAACTTGCACTATATTACGGTGTGAGCTCTTCTTCGTCGGTGTAAACCATACCGAGGGACAATGGCCTTTTGGCGATCACATTACATATCACCCGTCGCTTGATAACTTATTGTATCCATCTACGAACTGTTTTTCTCTGTAAATAAGAAAATAATGGCATGAATAGTAATACATGAATAGTGCAATTTGTAAGAAATATTGCAACAATGAATATAAATATTAAGTATATAAAGTAAATTTTACCGTTATGCCCATTACATAATTATCTCGTGCTATTTTCTTTACAGATTGTTCTTGTTCTCAGAGAACAATAATTTTAGTCTTCAAGAAAGTTGTTAATCGAACTATAATAATAAAAATCGAGAACTTAACATATTGGATAATATAACGAGGTGAAGATTTACACTAGGAGATCGACACGAAACGTAATGATTTGTAGTCGTTATAAACATTACCTACCCTCAGTTTAGTAAATGAGACTCACAATAAAATTGCGGTAGTGCTACAATCAGCAATAAACACAATCTAACTATCTATATCAACGCATTAGCTGGACAAGGATGCAAAGATTAAGGAAATATTTGCCATAAGTATTTACCCTCAAAGTCTCAATATGAAAAACAAAGTTAAAACTTAGCAATATCTCAGTCGGTGCTTCTTTGAAAGTCGCTATTTGCTGTGCAATAAGATTGCATTTGCTTTGCCGCCTGGCGTATACTGAATAGTTATGGCACGCAACAAGCAACTATTAAATTTGCAACCAATGTTAAGTGTTCAAATGGCTTAGCGGCAGATTGAATCATACGACATGGCACTTGCTGCAGTGAATCGAATTCGATTCCAACCCAATTAGAAAAAAATTAGACATTTGGTAAAAATATATTTTTGTAAGCTATCACGGACCTTGGCTTGGCGAAGACTGTGAATGTGACTTGCAATGCGAGTATTGAATCAAAAAGAGTTACTAATGTAAGTTGCCCGTTCGTGGAATAATAATAAAACGCAGTCGGGTAACAAAAAATACAATTCGAATATTATTACTAAGGTTCTCTTGTCTCACTCAAACCTACGAAGATTGTATTGTATCAATTCTAGTGTGGCTAAAAAAATATTATCAATGAGCAAAACTTTTTTTTTTTACTTACCTAACTAAATGGTCAAAAAAATGCTACGAAAAATTAAAACAAAAACAAATAAAACAAAAAGTCTTCGTAGAAGTGGATTTGAACCCGCGAGACCTCTGATTCACTTGTCACGAGAGGGGGGGTCGTTTTTTCTGCAGCTTTCTTTACTTTACCTACCTATTGTTTGTATTTCGCGTGTATTCATTTTCTTAATCCCCCTTGAAATAAAATATGTTTTTAGAGAGAATATTAACAAGTGGATGTTATTCAAAGAAAGAAATTGATTATATTTCTGGAAAAAATTAGCTCATCTGCCAGTTTCCTTCCGTGCATCGACTACTACATATGATCTTGGTTTCCTTGAATGACAATAAGTTATTTTATTACCTTACAAAAACTGTAATTAAATCATACGGAATCATCCTGGAAGGTAAATCACAGCATGATAGGAGGAACTAGTCAAATGGTAATTAATTTTGCCCTAGACACCTAAGTGTGTCTAGGGCAGCTTCGATTTTCCTTAAAACATTGTATATTCATTTTGCAAGGCGAGCTGTTGCCATCTTCATAGAATTTCCTTCAAAAAGTAAAACAATATAGCAGCAATTCAAAGGCGAATAAGTTTTCTATAAAAAAAATATTTTTAATACAAGCTTTTTTTGCAAACTGTACTTTTGATTCCCGGTACTTGTTTTATACATCCAACTTACATATACATACCAAATTTCAATTCAATCCAATTTGACACTAACATCACAAGCATTGTAAGTTATTAAAAAGATTGTAGAAAAAAATATTAAGAATTTAGACTGAAACTTTCCCAGGTCATTATTTCTCTTTGAACCAAACAAACTTTTTACCCGGGGTTCAACGAAAATGCATTAATAAGATGTAATATTAGTTTAAGTTTATGCAACTGTTACATAAATGAGGGTTCTTAAAACACGAGTGTTTTTTTAAAGAGGTGAAGCCGAGTTTCATAATATCACACGAGTTTTTTAAGGCCCAATTATGTAGAGCCTGCTTGCATTAGGGCCTGTTTTTAAATTCTATTTGTTTCTGAAGACGAAGATTTACTATCGTAATGATGATCATTACTCATTACCTACGGTTTCTGAACGCATAATAGAGGACTTACGATATGTGTGTAGATAATAGTAGCTTATGCAACTGCTACATAATGAGGGTCCTTGCTGAGTTTCATAATAGGATCACACGAGTGTTTTAAGGCCTAATTATGTAGTTGCATACATTACTTTATCTACACACGTATTATAAGTACTCTAAGATGGCTTCAGAAGCCGAAGGCATATATATCATAAACATACATGTCACGAATTTGCCTGTTTTTTTTTTAATCATAGACAAACATACCGAGCTGACGTTTCGTAAACTGTTTTTTTTTGTAAAAAAAAAAAAATCACATGATTAATTATACATGTCGGACTGAACCTGAGTTATATACGTGAGTAATCCGTTTTATTTCACTATGATTGTAAATTACGTTGGTTGTCGAATTCGATATCGAAAAGTCATTACGACATCGAATTCGATACCGTAATGACTATTACTCTACTGCTGGACCTGCTGGTCGTGGTGGTTGGCGGCGGAGGCGTCGTCGTGCTGCAATGCTGGTCATTTTCTACGGTTTCTGAACGCATTATAGAGGACTTATGATATGTGTGTAGATAAAAAAAAAACTGTTTTTCTTACAAGCCAATTTTGAATACTGCTAATGCCAACTCATACTTACTCGTACTTATACTCCTACTTGTGTATAACTGTAAGATGTTTGTTTTATTGTATTTGTGATAGTCATGGTTGTCGAATAAAGTTTTTTATCTACTTATGTGTTTTGCTCCAACTTTAAGCAAACATCCGTAAGCAGCCATTAACCCAAAACCGGCGTTTCGATAATATTGACACTGCTAATAATAAATAGTTATTTCTTAGTAAATTGATGTTTAGTCTTACTTAACCCCAAGATCCTTGTTTATTATTTAACTTTAAATGCTCACTGAAACAAGAATAAACACAAAACCAGAAAAATATGACTAACGCCGGGAATTGAACCCAGATCCTTGACATTATGTGTCACGTGCTTAAAATACACCCTAAAACTAAAGTAAAAAAAAATGCAGAAAAATACTAAAAGATTATACTGTTGAGATTATGAATTCTTGTTTATGTCAAATAAGATACCACCTACTTATTGCTGTAAGTACCTATTCTATTATTATGAGATTGCATTTTGATATCTTAGTTTGTTTTTGATGTCTGAGAGGAGGCCTGTGCCCAGCAGTGGGACGTAAGAAAGGTTGGTGATAATAAGGTGAAAATAATAAGACGACCGAATAGCTTAGTGATTAGAGACCCTGACTACGAAGCTTGAGGTCCCGGGTTCGAATCCCGGTCGGGACATATGTTTGTATGATGAATACGAATATTTGTTCTCTGGGCCTTGGATGCTTAATATGTATAAATAAGTATGTATTTATCTAAGTATGTATGTTTATCCGTTGTCTAGTACCCATAGTACAGGCTTTGCCTAGTTTGGGACTAGGTCAATTGGTGTCAATTTGTCTCATGATATTTATTTATTTTTAATAATCGGTTCACCGTTTTTGATAATGAACTTTAAAATTACAATGTCGGGGGTTTTTTAACTTTTTTAACTTGGTTAGGTTATCTGTGACTATCTCGATAGTCTGTAATTAACACTAATATCTAATGTTTATCAGACTCAGTATAAGTACTGTTAAGAATATTAAGTATTTGTTAGGACATTTTATCAACCAAAATAAACAGACCACTTGCACAGAAAACATTATTCATTGTATTGTCCTTATCTTTATCACGAGGCATTGGCCTATTTATGAAGGCAATGTGTGCTATTAACCCGTTTATTTATACATATAAATGAAAGAAAATAGTTTCATTTCTTACTTTGAATAAACGTCGTAAGTCACAAGTCCTTACTTAGAGTTTTACGGGTGGTAGGACCTTGTGCGAGGTCTGTCTGGATCCCTACCACCATCTTACTCGAGAGGCATTTCATCTTAGCTCTCTTGGTTTTCAACGCATTTGCAAACCCTGGGGTTGCGGGTGTCTATGGGCAGTGGTGATCAATTACCATCAGGTGACCCACTTGCTCGTTTGGTTTCCTTGTCGTATAATAAAAGAGCGTTGAGCATAACGAGTGTGGGAATGGTTAATGTAGAGATACAATTATTATTGTAACTAGGAATGATTTTGGATTGCATTAATTTTTGTTAAGTTCAAATCAAAAACGTGAGAGCCCGTTGATGTCTTCAGTTAAGTTCGGGAACCAGAATCCGGGAGCCCGTTGATATTTTTGAGAGTGAATAATAATGTAAAAGGTGACAAAAAAAAACTAAAAACCCCCGACATAAAAAAACCCATAAAAAGTAAAATAATAAATTTCTGAACCTGGTCCTTTAATTATTTTATTAATAGTGAATTATCCAGGAACAAACAAAGTGGTTACTTTAACACACCCAGTAAGAAACATTGGGACCTGTATAACAATTTAAATGCATTAATTATGCCTACCGACATAGCCCGAAGAATTGCGAAACTTAAATGGCAGTGGGCGGGGCACATTGCTCGCAGAACTGACGGCCGATGGGGTCGGAAGGTTCTCGAATGGCGTCCACGGACCGGGAGACGAGCTGTTGGTAGGCCTCCAACAAGATGGAGCGACGACCTAGTAAGGATTGCGGAACCGCGGTGGATGCGGAAAGCACAAGACCGGTCTGAGTGGAGAGCCTTGGGGAGGCCTATGTCCAGCAGTGGACGTCTTTCGGCTGACATGATGACGATGATAAATTATGCCTACACAAGTTAAAAAACAAAACAAAACATTAATTCAAGAGGACCCGTCAAGCCAGTAAGTACTTATTTAAGCGATTTCGTGTGCAACGATTCGAAACCACAAAAAATTATGGCTTGTTTTGTTACAGATCTTAAATGATAACAAAACTAAATTTCAACCTAAGTTCCTACCTAACCTATGGCAATAATAATTAACCGTATGTAGACCATTTTCCCATCATTTGTTGTTTTAAATTGCTGGTTTTTCTTCCAAGGATATCATTATAGTGTTTTTACACTGCCACGCGGGTCTCGTAATGACATGTTACTGATACCTAATAAGTGTAGAAATAGCACTGGATCACGTGTATTTTGTATCAGCTTTTTTATTGCAAACTCGAGACAGATGTGATTGATATTATTGTATTGTTTCTTGAAGAATGACTTGTATATTCTTGCCAATCCTTGCCTGCTCCCCCCCCCCCCCCCCACTCCAAAACAGAATCCCAGCTAGGCCCTTGTGGTGTTAGTTGTGTGGCTTGTAATGATTCGTGTATCAGTGGAGGTGTCATTTTATTGGTGCAAAATATTGACTTAACTTTCGAAAACACAAACGTATACAAATTACTACAAATATTTAAAAGAAAATAGCTTGTTACATGTACAAATCAATCGCAATCATCACACAGTTTAATGACGCATTACAGTAGTAAGCACGTTCTTAGCACGTGTCTGCCAATCGTACACTCAAAGTGTTACTGCTACGGCTCCTTCAATTTGTGACATCACCAGTTGTACCTAAATGTAGTATAGACATAGTAGAAAAACCTTTCCCACGGGCCAGGCAAAAATCAACCTTATAACAATGTCATAAACGTTTTGACAGAGCTTTTCTCATTTTAACTTTATCAGTAACATCCCAGTGCAGTTGTTTGATCGAGTAGGTATTTTAGGTTTGAGCCATGGTTACCGTCCTGCAATATTTATCTACACAAACATTTCTTGTCGAACTAACTTTTTGTATTATTTTACTTTTACGGTCATCCCGTTTGAAATTTTTTTTCACAAATTTCGAATTTGATGCGTAAATATACAGAAAAACCAGAAAATTTTGTTCTCGAATTGGGGTTCGAACCCAAACCTTTACCATACCGTGGTAACGCGCTAATCCAATTACGCTATTGCTATTGAATTGCTCGGATAGCATAATTGGATTAGCGCGTTACCCCGGTATGGTAAAGGTTTGGGTTCGAACCCCAATTCGAGAACAATTTTTTCTGGTTCTTCTGTATATTTACGCATCAAATTTGAAATTTGTGAAAAATAATTTCTTGTCGACATAAAGTATCAATCTCTTTAGCATAACTACGCATATTAGTTAGAAAAGTATGCTTCGTATTCGCGACAAAAGCTAGTCTGTTACGGCTTCAAATGCATCCATCACTATTCATATAACCATTATTAATTCTTAGGGAAAATCTCTTGTTCACTTTGAAAAAATGTAGAGCCAGTGAGTAAACTTGCTTGTATTACACGCTACAAGTAGGGATTGCAATCCGGCGTCATTTTCAATCCAGCCGGATCCGGGTAGGTTTCGCATGGATCCGGCCGGATCGATTAAATCAGGATAATCAGGTTGATTTTCGCTTTTCGGGACAAAATGATATCTTAGTGATTTCGTCAAGTGTAACAGTACTTATAAAAAAACATTATCTATACCTATAAAACAATACCGTGACTGACTGAATGACTGAATGACTGACCGACTGACTGACTGACTGACTGACTGACTGACAGACAACGCACAGCCTAAACCACTGGACCTAGAGACTTGAAATTTGGCAAACTTACACCTTGAGTATCCTAGAGGTGCACTAAGAAGGGATGACTACGATTTAAAATTTTCAAATGTATTGTATTAACGTAGTTTTTAAACATACCTGCCTAACTAACACACGAGTATGTATGGGATTTTGGTCATAACAATAAGTGATTTTTGAATATAGTTCATAAAATAAATTTATATTTATTTTAAAAATATCTTGCTGTCTCGCAAAAATGCTCATTAGGAGACCTCTACTAACTTTTTGTGATGACAATCTACATTCACAGAATTTTGATAAAATGTATGTACGGTCAGCGAGAAAATCGTCAGTTTTGTTTTTATTAATGCCAGTCGATCGCATTCCTATCAAGGACTACAATACTCTTTGAGACCAACTGAAGTTAGAGTACTAGAACCGTGAAAACCCACAAATGAAAAAAAAACTAAACAATTAAGTGCCACAGTTTTCCTACATTTTACTTTCACAGATACGAGTAGATCAATTATTTTAGAAATTAAGTAAATTTATAAAATATAAGTTCATAATATTCACAATAATTATTAAAATATTAAAGAATGCTAATAAACAAGTTTCATATTTATGACAGACACAATCATGATTTGATGAATCTTTATAATTATTGACATGAGCTTGTTAGAATAATAACTCTCTAGTTCAATAAACTCATGATAAATAATTATTTCGTACATTATACATAAAAAAATAGTAAAAAACAAATAGTGTTCGTTTTATACGGTACTTAGTGTCATCTGCCAGTCGACTTCTAATGGATTTAAAGTACCTACGCAAGCAACAGCGATATTATTTTGCCAAAAAATCCTATTACCGGATCCGATCGCCGGATCCGGTATATAGGTACCGGATCCGGTAAACGTTAAATGATGCAGGATCCGCCGGATTACCGGATCCGGTTTTCCGGATTGCAATCCCTAGCTACAAGGTATTTCGACTTCGTTTGGTCACTGTCCAAAAAGTACACAATATTTTTTTCATTGCTTAGCCAAATTCTTTTGTTTTCCTAAGAATTCAGTACGAGTCAGCGACCTTCGTACATTGAATCGTTAATCTTTACGGCACATAAAGAAAATCGAGAACAAACGTACTCGGATGACACTTGAAAGCCTTAACAAGATACAAATATCGGCGATTTGTGGCGATGGCGTACGGCCAGGTTTTTGTGGGTTTCTTTACAAATGGTCTACGTAGGTGGTGCTTAGTTAGCCAGCTTTTATTTAATCCAAATATTCTTGAATGGAGTCGTGTTGTAAAATTAATACGGTCTCAAATTACCTGTACTTAGATGTTTCTAGAACCTTTTGAAATAACGTTTTACTGTGAAGTTTTTGTATAGATCATAGGGTTTTCAACTCTCAGAATTAAAAGGAATTAGACTGCTATCAAGCTCTTCGGGGAATAACTTAATCCCTGCAACAGAATCCGTCAGTTAACTCTGTTTGCTTTCCTTGTTGCACTTATGTCATGTGGGTACATTTAATATACATTACACCATCGGTCATATCAGCAAAATAAAAAGTTTATACTGTACGTCTGTCCGCCACAAGCATTTTTTGAAAATTTACGAATCTTTACACAAACAAAACACCTGGAAAACAAAAGGGGCGCTCCTGATAAAGCTACTAGCTGCACATTAGATTGCGTATCTCTCTGGAACCTTTTCGCAATCGATTAAGCGATGACTCTTTGACAGGTGTACAGTATGTCGATGTCACATTTGCAGCGTATGGATTCCACGGTGGTACGCGAATCTGTTTCAACTGTCCACGTCTTGCTTTCATCTCGGAACCTTTACGATTCCCAACTAACAAGCCCAGTTTGATCGAATTGGCTTATCTACCTACATGCATATAGTACACCTATGTACATACAGAAAGTCACATGACTAACCCTATTAGTCGTAATAAATAATAAACAATAGCGACCTCATGGAGCGATAACTTGTGTCATTGTCGTTACGTTTTTGGCTTCGGCCGGCCAACGTGCGTTGAGTGCAAATATTGTTGACCTCTGCATTGTTTACACTTCCGATGTGTTAGGCGACAGAGATATCTGTAGGAATATAGCAATAATAATAATAATAATAATAGTTTATTGTCTTTCTCCACCACCAAGTACTTACAATAATAAACAGTCTCATATATACTATAGAATATAGAATAACAGACCTGTGTGGAGGAGAGTGGTGCCCGAACTAGAGAGGCCCTGTGTGTCAGGTCACCAGGTCTCCGACCCTCTCTTCTTCTTAGTCGTGTCCATTATGACTGATGATCGTGGTTAGTGATGGTTGTTCGCGCACGAACGCACTCTCGCCACCGATTCCGGTCCATCGCGTTCCTCACAACGTCGTAGAATTTCTGGGATGGGTCTTTGAGCTGGTCAGTCCATCCGACCCTCAGATGCCCGCAATATCTGTGATCTATATTTACTTAAACACCTTCTAATTTTATGGAAAGATGAACAGAAAAATAATCTAATCTAAGTGCGTGTGCCTGTGTATGTGTGTGGAATGCAGCTGATGTGATAAAAATGATTATCCGTGGTTGGGCAGTTTGATGCTTTTTTAACCCCCGACGAAAAAGAGGGGTGTTATAAGTTTGACATGTGTATCTGTGTATCTATCTGTGGCATCATAGCTCCCAAGCGGATTGACCGATTTCGATGCGGTTTTTTTTTATCGAAAGCTAGTGTAATCGAGATGGTTCTAAGCTAAGTTCCATTAATATCGGTTCATCCGTTTTTGAAATATTGAACTTTTAAAAGTACAATGTCGGGGGTTTTTTCAACTTTTGTAAGTTGGTTAGGTTATTATACATATTTTTATACGACGAGGGAGGCAATCGAGCAAGTGGGTCACCTGATTGATGCTCTCGATATTGCTCAATAAAGCGACATTACACATGCTAACTAGGTACGAGATATTCCCTAATTTCCCGAGTTTTATGCATCATGATCACGATTACAAGAAGACGGGTTCAGTCTACTCGTGATCATGATGCATGTATAACTGCGCCGAAATATCGGTAGCTCATCTAAACCTAAGTAAGATAATCGCGGTCAATATCACGTTAGTTAATTTATTTCTAATGTAATTGACCGCGAATCATTTAAAGCTGTTCAAGTGACATTATGATATCACATTCACACTAATAGTACCAGCTTGTTTAACACAGAAATGGTTCATTCACTCTCGTCAGTAATTACAAAGCAGAAAATTTATAGGTACTTAAGCCAATGATTACATCTTAGGTTGGCATAGTTAACACGATTCTAAACTAAAATTTCAATTTGTATCACCAAATTATATTCCACTTCGACGACCGGATAGCGTAGTGGGTAGAGACCTTAAGATACTATAAGCTTGAGGTCCCGGGTTCGATCCCCGTCGGTTTACGGATATACGAATGCTATTATATTATTACTTTCAATTCGATTTCGAAGCAATTTCTATACCTACGTATCGTATACCGCGTTTATGTGTTTGTGGTTTCCAACAGAAAATTGTTTTAACAATGGTCTCAGGTATTTGTTGTGGAAACAAATGCAAAAACGTGTATTCGTCAAAAGGTCAAGGGTCGTGGTCAAGTTGAAGGTTAAAAAATAGGCAGCAAATCCGTACCTGAGAAGCATAACACTGCAAGTGTCACTTTTTACGATTTTCGGTTTTTTACAGTATCTTACATAACTTTTTGAGCTCTATCGAACCATAACACTGTATCTGTAGAAATCGTCATAGTTTTGGAGTTCTTCAGACGTATTTTGATGTAAGATCATTTATCACTGCGGAGCATTTCAATCTACGTGGGTTATATTTTATCGTATGTCCGGAGTTACAGTGTTATGAATGATCATAGCTGTGTTACAATATCATGCTATTTAGGCATTTTAATGTAAGTGTGGACTTACATTATTGTGCTCCAAATGTTAGCTAGGTGGCGGGTGCGCAGGGAGAGGTTATATTGTGCTTTTGATTAATAAGTAAAGATAAGAAACAAATCTCTTGAGTTTCTTGAATAATAGCAATGTCATATCGTTAATTATTATCAAATTATGATATTATTATTGAGGTGACTCTAAAAGTTAGATTTTTTGCTGAGAAGCAGAACACGGTATGTGGGCTAGTTTTTTAATTTTCTTATTAAGAACATGTCTTAGGGTTTAAAAAAATATCTAATAATATGATAAATCTTGATCTCGAATAACCAAAATTTTGATGATAAAAGACTTTCTAACTTAAATCCGATCAGTTTTATTTTAAACCGCCCTTATTGTTGTGTATGCCGCAATTTGGCACAAAATCGCTTCTCCTGTAAAATTTCGAAAATGGCACTTGCAGTGTTATGCTGCTCAGGTACGGAAATTAATATAGTGTTTGAAAAGAGCGCTGAATGTCACCTATGTATATTAGGCCTTATATTTTTTGATGGAATGGAAGTTTTTGGTCTACTGTTTCATTTCATAATATTATGTGATGATCATAACTATATTGCGGTGAATGCGGAAAGCACAAGACCGGTCTGAGTGGAGAGCCTTGGGAGATGCCTATGTCCAGCAGTGGACGTCTTTCGGCTGACATGATGGTGATGATAACTATATTGAAATCGACTCTACCACCTGTTTGTCTAACTCGCTCGCAATCAGCATCGAGCATCGTGTTTTTTCATTTTATATGGGCTGACAATTGGTATCGAAAACAGCTAGCTGTCACAGTCGTACAAAAACTGACCTTTCAATCCGATGACGAGTGTCAAAATAGTTGCGATTCATTTCAGTTCTCACTTTCATTTTTAACCCTCGACGTCTGTGTCGTCTGCCTATGGCATCTTAACTCCTAACGGAATGGCCGATTTAGATGCGGTTTTTGATTTGAAAGAAAATTTAATCAAGATAGCTTAATTTTTTTTTGTAATAAGACAATACTGAGTATAAGTTTTATTAAAATCAAATCTTCCGTTCTTTGAAACTATCTAAGTTTAATGTCAATCCATAAATATATAAATTTTATTTTAAAAACAATGTAAAATAAATTAAAACTAAAATTAAATTGACCTAGAATAATAAGCTATACTTTAAAAACCTGTAATAAAGATAAAACTAGCTACAATTACTTTAAACTAACCTGATTCTAAATACGGCCCCCGTGGCATGGTGCCCGAAAGGCTGGCAGCGTTCCCCCGTTGAACAAAGATGCTGATTCGCTGGGAGAACTAGCTGCCAGCCCGCTGGTCGCCAGTGCCCTAAGCACGACTTGTCGAATCCTGCGTCACGTAAAATCGAATAGTAAACTATAACGAGTTTGTATGACGTTTGGAGCAGCGCCCGCCCGTGAGCGTATTTGGAACTAAAATTTAGTATGAGATTTCTCGATCTCAATACGATAACCGTAACGTAACGCAGGATTCGACAAGTCGTGCTTAGGGCACAGTAGCGTTGACCGCTCCCCTATTTCAGCAACTTTACAATTACTGTCAGTTCTCAATGACAATTCGGTGTCAATTGCTGACTTGAAGAACTTTTGTTTTAGCGCGCTTCATACTGGCCAAGAAATGTAGTTCGAATTGTCATGACAAACCGACAATTGTAAAGTTGGTGAAATAGGGGCCAGTCTTTAAATAAAGTGTGTGTAAAAGGATCTAAGGTCTCTATTCCTACACCGATAAAATGAAATGCGGGACCGATAGTCTAATATTTTACGCTATTCAAGTGTGATTAAAACAATAAAATTAACGGCAGCTAAGACGTGTTCTTGCTACTTTTAGTCGTATAAATACCTACCTATAATTACAATATAAGAACTCTACAACAACAATACAATATTAGTTTATGCAACTGCTACATAGCGAGGGTCCTTAAAACACGAGTGTGTTTTTATGTAACGAAGCGAACCTGAGTTTCTTTATAGGATCACACGAGTGTTTTAAGGCCTAATTATGAGGAGTTGCATAGTGAAATAAACGGATCACTCACGTATGTCAGTCGAGTATAGCCCGACTTGTTTCGGACTAATCCGTAATCCTTCCTCTGGGAGTACACTATGATTGATTCTCAAGGTAGTTTAATGTTAAAAGTGGAGTTCCATACATTACTTTATCTACACACATATTTTAGATGTACTGACTTAGCACATCTGCTGTGTTTTTTCAACTTTCCAATGCATAGGATAGAATAGACTTGACAAACTTGACAGATGTCTTCATTTAATAACAAGAGTAACGATAAATATGGATTGGAAACGTGTGGTTAAATTCAAATTATAGTGCTCTCTGTTACGTTATTCACATCGATTCTGACCGCAACACATCATCCTATACTTAACAATAAAGAAACTTCAGTACCTATATTAACGTTATAGAATGTTTTTAGGGTTCCGTGCTTCAAAAGGAAAATACGAAACCCTTTATTATTAAATCACTTTATGTCTCTCTCCGTTACTCTGTCAATAACAAGTAAATCAAAACCTATAAAGTACTTCCCATTGACCTAAAATCGTGAAATTTGGCACGATGCAAGGTCTCACAATACTAAAAAAAACCTCTGAGTTAAAACATAAAATAAACCCCAAAAAGCCATGAGTTTTATGGCCTAGCAGAAATATGAAGTCGGTGCGGTGCTAGCGGAATATTCTTGGAATGAAGCACCGACTTCATATTTCTGCTAGGCCATAAAACTCATGGCTTTTTGGGGATTATTTTATGTTTTTTTTTTGAGGTTTTTTTTTTGAAGGCAGTTTTACTTTTTGTTAAAAGATTTTTTATTTCACAATTTTTAGTTACGTTAATATTTAAAATATTATCCTCCAATTCCTAACCGTTAAGGAGTTGTACCTTCCATCATCACCTCATCAACACGAGATAATGACTACCAGACGCAAGTACTTGAATAGCTTTCGAAAATATATGAAACACATGATACGTCCCTATAAAATTTGAGGGTTGCCCTCGATTTCCTAAGGATTCCATCATCAGATCCTGACTTGGTGACAATGGAACTAACTAGAAAGTATACCCTTTCAAACAAAAAAAGAATTTTTGAAATCGGTCCAGCCGTCTTCGAGTAATCGGGGAACATACATAAAAAAAAATATTTCGACGAATTGAGAACCTCCTCCTTTTTTTGAAGTCGGTTAAAAATCTGAAAAACGTTAAGGACGGAACTCTCGGTGCGCGAATCCGACTCGTACTTGGCGGGCTTTTTTGTGCTCTTAGTATAATAAGATAATAATAACGTATAGGTAATATCAAAAATCGCTTGAACTTTTTGCCCGTGCAAAAACTTATACAATAACTACCATAATCGATGATATTGGAAGCAAAATATCTGTATTGTGTATCATAAAAGGCATAAACACGGAAGTAGCTACAGACTTGATTGATTGAATATGACGTATTTTTTCTGATACTAGATTGGGTAGAAGTCTTTCGAGCAGACTAACTACTACATAAATTGATATTACTACTGCATAATTTTTTTAAATACCGGCATAATTTAGCGTAACATTTTTTCTTTGGACTAAGTACCTAGTATTTGCCGGCTATATTTATAGAAAGAAAGAAATAAATAAAGAAAGAAAACCATTTATTGCCACACAAAATAATTAATAGAGAAAAAAAAAGTTCCTCTAAGTATGCAAGTGTGATTAGTTCGAAGTTCGAAGTTCGAGTGTGTGAGTGATCGAAATGGGAGTATTTAGTAGATTAGATAGATAGATAGATATATATTTCTTTATTTCTTATTGAAAATTACATTATATTTTAAATGTCAAAACAGAATAAATTCACAAAAAGATCGTCAAAAATACAATAAGAATTAATGCGAAATACAATAAAATAAAATAAAATGTCAAACCATGTACAATATTTTATAAAATAATCTAATGTCAATTAGAACTATGTAATTTAAAGAAATAAATGTACACTGTGTACTTAATTTATTTAATTTGCGGATGGTAGGACCTTGTGTGACATCCGTCCGGATCTCTACCACCATCTTACTCGCTAATCCTGCCGCTAAGCAGCAGTGCTTGCACTGTTGTGGTGCGGTGTGGAGAGTAAGACAGGCGGGGTAATTACGGGCACAAGAGGCATTTCATCTTAGCCCTCTAGGTTGGCAACGCACTGCTGCCCCCGGGATTGCATCGTTTGCCTTCCTCGTCGTATAAAAAATAAATAAAAGAAATCTGGCATCATGCCAATGGACTTGATGCTAGCTAGCCCAAGGGATTTTTTCTTAAATATGCATGCTAGTAATTGACAGAGCTGGTTCTTCAACAAGTAAAACAACCAGAAAGATGGTTTCTAGGGGACGAGCTAAACCGCGTTGATTTCTTAATGTTCCAAGTGTTATAGTAGTTTATGCAACTGCTACATAATTAGGGTCCTTAAAACACGAGTGTGTTTTTATGGAACGAGGCGAAGCTGAGTTTCATAATGGGATCACACGAGTGTTATAAGGCCTAATTGTGTGGAGCTGCATACATTACTTTATCTACACACATATTATAAGTACTCTAAGATGGGCTCAGAAGGCATATCGTACCCATACCTGTCGCGAATTTTACTGTTTTTTTTAATCATAGACAAACATACCGAGTTGACGTTTCGTAAACTGATTTTTTTATTGTAAATTATCACACTATTATTCATACATGTCGGATTGAACTCGACTTATATACGCGAGTAATCCGTTTTATTTCACTATGATTGTAAATTACGTTGGTTTTCAAATATGAAACATCGAATTCGATATCGAAAAGTCATTACGACATCGAATTCGATGTCGTAATGACTATTACTTTACTGCTGGGGTGGTGGTGGTGCTGGGGCTGGCGGCGAAGGCGTCGTCGTGCTGCAATGCTGGTCATTTTCTACGGTTTCTGAACGCATTATAGAGGACCCATAATACGTGTGTAGATAAAGATATTATTGATCCAGCAGAATTGTCAACTCCTTGTAAACACGTCTGTTTCTATCAAAACAAAACACAAATGAATATTTAAAAATATGTAAGCAAGTGCGTCATTAAAGCACTAATGTTGCACATAACAACGACTAATGAACGCTGTTGAAAACAACGTGTAGTATTTTCTATTTAATATCCTAATTATTGCTATCGTTACAAAATGCAAAGCGTAATAATGTGGAAATCTCACATGCTTACTGCATCATACTAAACAAGTTATTAATAGAAAAAGAATAGATATTTCAAGAATAAATGAACTTTTGCTCACCTGGGGATGGCACGTGTAGGAAAAACATACCTACTTCGTCAAATAATAAACAGTGTTTAGGGTTAGGTACGTGGGTACCCCAAAGTCAGATAATTATAGGATTACGGTCTCTCTGGGGGTTGGCGGTAGACTCGTAAGTAGTTGGATCATAGAAAGTTCAATATGACGATGCTGGCCGACTGTTTATTTAGGAATCCTTACATCAAAAAAAAAAAAAAAACTAGGATACCATAGTTGTCCGTCCATCTGTCCGTCTGTCAATTCGAAGTAAATTAAACCCTATAATTTAGTTTCCCATTGAACTATAATCGTGTGACATGAAGCAAGGCCCCCAACACAAGCCAAAGAAAAAATGGGAAAAACGTTAAATACGGAAACCTCAGTGCCCGACTTTTCATAGTTAATAAATTAAAATAATGTCTAGTACAAAACCCTGATGTACGAATAGCTCGCACTTGACCGGTTTTTTTTATAGATAAACAAGACAGATTCTTGTACGCTATTTACTTCGAGTGCGAATAGCACGTACGTTTTAATTACAGGACAACGTAAATACAGATAAAAAGCTTTTATGTCGCTTAGTATAATAAACCACAATAAACATACAGAGATCAGTTTGATTAGCATTACCTTGCGAAAACGCGCGGAAAATCGTCAACAAATACACACAACATTTAAAGTAAGAATATTTGTATTGTATTGTATTGTAAACAGTGAGTATTATATGTAGTGTAGTGGCGACGTTAGGACAGACAAGCAATTTAAGCATCCGCGCTGAGGCGCTACCTGAGTTATTCATGCTCGTTTTAGATTTTAATAACTTGTTAGAAATAAGTGTAATTATAAAAAGATGATTGTAATCAAAATCCCCGATTCTTTTTTTTTTATTAGGCCTGCCTCGGCACATGTATCGTTTCTGAAGCGAAATGAGGCCTATGTCCAGCAGTGGACTGCGACAGGCTGATGATGATGACTCAAATTGTATAAAAAATATAGGTATTTAAAAATAGTTTTCTTCAGAGTTATTAACGGGCGGTAGTTAAGTTGTACACATTTTATTTAGATCTCGAGAAACATGAAGTTACAGCTTTTCATAATTTTGAAATGGACGACGTAAACGACCGTAGAACTAATTTCTGTAGGAATTATCGATCTGTATTGAAAATATTAAAAAATTAACTCTATAAATAATAAATAATAATAGCTAAAAAGAAACATAAATTCTCCATTGCAGACTATGTATCCATAGAGATAAAAAAACTTAAACTAAACCGCCCACAGAGGCCCGAGTACGAATATTCGAATCCTGCGTAACGTAATCGAGTAGTTTTGTATGACGTTTGGAACAGCGCCCATCCGAGAGCGTATTTGGAACTAAAATTTAGCATGAACTTTCTCGA
Source organism: Clepsis dumicolana (assembly GCA_963691665.1). NCBI lineage: Eukaryota > Metazoa > Arthropoda > Insecta > Lepidoptera > Tortricidae > Clepsis > Clepsis dumicolana. Next base: position 4,834,013 of record OY829511.1, on the reverse strand, counting down.
TTTCGATACGATAACGTTACGTTACGCAGGATTCGAATATTCGTACTCGGGCCTCTGTGGGTGGTTTAGGTTAAGTTTTTTGATCTCTCTGGATACAAACGCTGCAATGGAAATTTTAAAAATTGCTAAATAACATCACGTGATTAATGAACGACCTTAGTAAATTTTTTTACGTGAACTGACAAGCCTTCACGCATTGACGCTTGACAATAACAATTCTAATTATGTTTATCATTATGATCGGCTGGCTGTACCTACATGTAGATCACTTATCGTTTCGAATGGTTAAAAATCAGCGATCACTTATTTCCCTGGTCATTGTTGTTAACAGGTGACAGCCAACCGCGACGCGCCACGCTCCGGCGGTTGTCCTCGCCAATGCGATCATATTTTACCATTTATGTAATGTAAACAAACGTTAAATCTTAGAATGAAGCAGCAATAGTGGCGTATTTTTAACCCCCGACGAAAAAGAGGGGTGTTATGAGTTTGACATGTGTATCTGTGTAACTCAGAAAAGTTGAAAAACCCCCGACATCGTCATTTCAAAGTTCAATATTTCAAAAAGGGGTGAACCGATTTTAATGAAACTTGGCTAAGAACCATCTCGATTAAACTAGCTTTCGATTGAAAAAACCGCATCGAAATTGGTCTACCCATTTGAGAGCTATGGTGCCACAGACAGATATTCAGGTACTTGCGTCTGGTAGTTATCATCTCGTGTTGATGAGGTGATGATGGAAGGTACAACTCCTTAACGGTTAGGAGTTGAAGGATAATATTTTAAATATTAACGTAACTAAAATTTGTGAAATAAAAAAATCTTTATCAAAAAGTAAAACCGCCTTCAAAAAAACCTCAGAAAAAAAACATAAAATAATCCCCAAAAAGCCATCAGTTTTATGGCCTTTTTATTATTATTTTTTTTCTGATGTTTTTTTTGATACGCACCATCGCAGTCTGAAGAAACCGACGCAGTTGGAGAGCGTGTGGACTCGCACACCTAGGGTTCCGAGCCATAATCTCTGAAAATATTTTTGCTACTTAACGTAGTTTTTTCAATGTAGAATAGGCGGACATTATAATAAGTCTCAAAATTTCAACAATTTATCGTTTTTAGTTTCTAATATAACCAGTTGCGACGGTCAGACAGATAGACAGACGGACTGCGCCACACCATAAGGGTTCCTTTTTAACTCCCGACGCAAAAAGAGGGGTGTTATAAATTTGACCGCCATGTGTGTCTGTGTCTCTGTCTGTGGCACCGTTACTCTTAAACGGTTGAACCGATTTGAATGCGGTTCTATTAATTTGAAAGGTTTTCTAGCGATAGTTCTTAGACATGTGCCATCAAAATCGGTTGAGCCGTTTTTGAGATATTACATTTAGTCGAAAATGTCGAGGAGATTTTGTTAAGTTCAAATCGAAAACGTGGCAGCTCGTTGATTCAGTATGGCTAAGTTCGGGAACCAGAATCCGAATCTTGGAAAATAAATTAAGTATTATAGAAACCCGACGGCCTCGCACGGTTATGGCAGCTCACACCATTTTCCTACTACATAGTGTAAATTCAGAATATACTTACATTTCTTTTTTTTTGTTGCAGCAATGTCGGCCGATGGGTCGACGACGGACATCAATTTGTTGCTCAACGACACTGGTAAGGATTTTTAATTTTTTACTTTTCAAAAATAGCACGCGAGAAGAGATTTAAATGGAACTAAAGCTATGCACAGACGGTGGCGCCGTCACAGGTTTCTTATTCTGTGTTCGTACTGTAACAAATTTACTTGCTTCATACGATTAATAGCCTGTTTTTTTTTCTAATTACAACAAGATATACTGTTTTCATATACATCCATTCAAATTCCTTCCTTTAAATTACTAAAACATTGCCTTAATACGGTGCCGAAACCGTAAGACGATAGACCGTCACAGGTTTCAGTATACTGCCATCTGCCAGATTATCACATAACTACTGACGCAACTAGTGCGGCAATCGTAATGGCGTTGCAAAAGAATATTCCTTAGTAAACAGTTACACCAAAAGTCCGTAGATGGCGCTAACAAGTCGAATCATACTACGTTAGCAAATTGTTATTAACTTCGTCGATAGATGGCGCTTTACTCAGCCTTCGCAACAGTAGTTGCGAAGTTGAGAAGGCTTTACATTGATGAATATAGATGGCGACAGTGACATGCTTGTTGTAGCCGTCACATAGATGGCGCTAGCATACCAAAATTGCTATAACTTTCGTTTTCTATTCTAAATATCCTAAAATGAAAAGTTACTTCAAAATAAAAATAGGTAACTATTTTGTATCGTGTTTACGGTACTATTTCTTAAGTACTACGTAAAACTAAATCAGAGCATGTTTTATAATCACGTGACGAAGCCCTAGGAAGTTACGAACTGTGACCTATTGAATAGGTAACTGTTATGTTGGGTAACAGGATTAACGACGTCATCGGGCTATTATTAGGATTTAATTCGATACAAGTTCGTAATCTTACGTTTTTTTACGTTTTAAGGTTGAAACCTACCTACTTACAACGATCAATACGTTTTTATTTTTAGTGTAGGTAACTCTAGGGTACCTAAGTAAATTAGGGAGCAAATTCAATTAACCAGATTCGCCATTCTTTTGTCTCTCTGTATTCTGTCTGCTGATGAGAACTTGGAACATTCTTCACTGACGAGGAGAGATTTTCGATAAAGGGAAACGTGTGAAGCAACATGTGCTCTCGTGTGAAGCAATTAAGTCATGTATGTGAAGTTTCTAATACGCACTGTTCTTTCATTCAATTCAATAGCAGTTTAGTTAGACCTGCAAGAAAAATCGCGCAAGTTGCAATACATTGCGGCGTTCGTTCGCCCACTCCAAACTTGCAGAGGGTCGAGTACGACTTTTCGAATTCTGCGTCACGTAAAATCGAACAGTAAGCGTTGTCGAGCTTGTATGACTTTTGGAACAGCGCCTGCCCGTGAGCGTATATGGAACTAAATTTTAGTATGAGGTTTCTCGATCTCGATACGATAACCGTAACGTTACGCAGCATTCGTAAAGTCGTGCTCGACCCTCTATAGATGTAACGACGATGTGGTTACCTAGCCCTATAATTGGCGGAACTGAAAAAAGAAAACCTGAATTCTAGTCTCATTTGATCTTATGTCTACAGAAAAAATTACTTAACAAAATAAAAATACAATAAGACTGCTATAGATATTGCTGATGGTGCAAAACAACAATGTTTTAAGTAAACATTTATTGCTAATCATTTTTGACATTCAGTTACTTTGATTTAGGGCATAATTTTGAACGACAGAAAAATTCATAGATGACGTTTGTGCTATGAACTGCCTATGTATATTATTAGACACGGTGTCAATTATAGGGCTAGAGTATACCTGGAGGAACTAATCACAAGATTAGACTCAGTGACGCTTAAGAACGACCTAGGTTCACTTGAAACTGATACACTGAGAACGGCCGTGATAAATGACATAATTAATCTTCGCATACATAATGATGTCAGAGGATTCCTAGCACACTATGACGTTACAACGTTAATGTTACGTCGTGAGCTATGTCGCATTCTTACGAATGGCGTCCGGTTTTTTATTATCGTCAGTTTGTTTTGACAAAACGACTACGTAGGTAATTTGTATTAGCAAAAACTTGAAACGTAAAACCCGATTAAGTTAATGTAGTTCGGGATGTCCCCGTCCCAAGTTTTTGTGTTCTGACTTAATTCATCATCATCATCATGTCAGTCGAAAGACGGCCACTTCTGGACATAGGCTCCCCAAGGATCTCCAACCAGACCGGTCTTGTACTTTTCGCATCCCCCGCGGTTCCGCGATCTTTACCAGAGGGTCAAGCACGACTTTACGAATGCTGCGTAACGTAAAATCGAATAGCAAACGTTGTCGAGTTTGTATGACGTTTGGAACAGCGCCCGCCTGTGAGCGTATTTAGAACTAAGATTTAGTATGAGGTTTCTCGATCTCGATACGAAAACCGTAACGATACGCAGCATTCGTAAAGTTGTGCTCGACCCTCTGGTCGTCGCTATATCCTTGTAGCTTTATAAAACACGGCTCAGCTCGTCTCCTGGTCTGCGGACGCCACGGCGAAATTGTACGTTCAATATAACATATTACGTTTGAACATTCAGCACCAAAAGTACCAACGCGTCTACAATTATCTAAATACGGCTCTATTGTTATAGGCATAAGAGCTTGCGCAGATCATTGTGACCGCTTCGGTTGCTTAGCTACTTCTGCTGCTGACTGTAAATTACCGAAGTATTTATCGCAAATTTAAACAAGTAAGAAAATGCAGTGAAATTTCTTAGGTACATAGGCAATCTATACAAAGTACAAAAGTGAACTTACTGTCAGAACCAGTCAAATTTTGAGTGGTAGAGAAGTCAGGTTAAGTAAAGGTGTTATCAACAAACGTTTTACATGTAATCTATTTGTGGTTATGTGTTAACTCTCACACATAAATAAATTAGCTATCCACTATTTAGATGAGGCTTAATCATGATTACAAGAAACAGCTTCATATTAGTGTTGCAGCCTTACAAAATCAGGTAGATTAAATATACATTACAGTTCCTAGACAGACCAATAAACGGGCAATAAACTGTGGCAATAACAAACAAAGCTACAACGCTAACCTATTCGATACTAAACTGGTGCAATTAAATTTACTCGCTACTCCAAAGTGAATAGGAACACATACGTAGGTACCTACACTGAACGATATCAATGATAACTCCTGTATCTGTATTCTAAGAACCATTTGACCCGCTGAATTCTCCTGAACTAACCCCGGGAATCGAATCCGGATCCTTTTCAGTCCATGTGCCATTACCGCACATCAAAGTTCAGATTGCACCCCATTGTTGTCCACGAATTTTGAATTGTACTTAAATGTCCTTTCGTGTACTTATTTGTTTTTGTTTTTTGTGTTAATAAGCATGATTTCTATTTTAGTTACTGTGTGCATGTTAGTATTAGTCTACCCGCTGCCTGGTAAAGCGGTATGGAGTGCGGGGTGAGGGGCGGCCTGAAAACCAGCGCTGCGAAAATGCCGGAATGTTGTTTGCACTCGCAGCAAATGCTGAGTCCGCTCCTTTTGCGACTTTTTCATAAATTACATTGTACAACTTTTTTTTGTGTGACAATAAATGGTTTTCTTTCTGTCTTTCAAGTTAGTGACGGCAACTCATGACCCATTACTTATGACTCGTTGCTTTTCGATCAGCTCCACCCAGTCACGGTCCAACAGATTTCCATTCAGCACTCCGACTTCTGATTTATTCAACATGTTTATTGTTAACATGGCTTGAATCATTCAGTTCTCTGTCCAATGAGTCACCTAACGTAGTATGTAACTAGTTCAATAAATTAGTTCTACCCATAGGTCTGTTATTGTCCAATACCTGGTACAGATAAATAACCATGTTACGTGAAACCTAGCATTGGGTAAATACAGGAAATCAGTGATTTGCTTAACTAAACTATTACAGTTTATGTGCTATTCGAGTTACTAAGGAAGTTGGAGACTTAAATAAATTCACTTAAGGGGAAGTTAAGCCCGCTTTCCATTATTGTGTTTACCTACTAATTCTATCAGTAGAAGAGTAAAAGTAACACTTTCCCTGCTGTTTATTCGCCTTTCATGCTATTGCCACGTCTTAAGTAATTTTCTTCAAAATTTTAACTCGTTCCTTTTCTAGTATGAAGACCTGGTATGATAATGATACCGCAAACGCTTCCAAACTAAGAAGCTGGTACTGATATTCCGATAATCATAAAAGTACATAATCACTGGAAAAAATTAAGCAACTCTCTTGAACCAAACGAGGAACTTTTCAAATGGTGACAAGTTGCCTACAGTTATATTGTCAAAACGTGGTTTTGGTCCGAGATAATGATTTAATTAACTTCATTCCATTAGCTACGACGTAATTTGCAAAACGCTTTGCGGAAAAAAACAGTGGAAAATGGAAACGTTTTGCACTAGACATCCCCGGGAAAATACTTTTGAAGTTTTTCCGTGTCATTCTTGGTGTAATTTTTCTAAGTCTACTCATAGTTACTAATATTCTATTTTAATTAGTTGATAGTATACACCATACATTCCGAATACGTCGACTTTTCGAGTCAAACCTGAATTCGATAGATCGCTGGAAATTTCCGATGGGATGTTCTTATATTAGGCAACTACTTTTCGCACGCGGCTTCACTCCCGTGGCAGAACTCTCTATCCCGTGGGAATTTCGAAAAATCCCCCTTTATCCCGGGCGTAAATTATAAAAGGAACCTCTATGCCAAATTTCAGCTTTCTAGGTCCAGGCGTTTGGGCTGTGCGTTGATAGATTAGTCAGTTAGCCACGTTCCTGTTTTATGTGTTTAGATTTAAATCTGGAGAGTGCTCTAGAGCCTTCCAAATCTTCCAATGGCCTCTTTTTCCCAGGAGCCTTCAGTAAACCTCAATAATAATGTTTTATCAACGTCTTTATATTTTGGCAACTCTGATATCGTAACGTACTCAGGCTCTTTAACCAAACTTCACACGATGTTATGTTTCTCTAGAATTATTATTGAAACAAGTCGGCCATTGACGTAGTTTAGAAACAATAGGCAACTAACGTTACACGTGCATGGATCCTTAAAAAAACATTTGTTTCAGTTAAACATACGATTATTAGGAGAATTTTTAGGAAGAGCATTATGAGTATTGCTATTTATTTTGCGACAGTTAATTACTATCCCATCATCAGCAGCCATTTTACGTCCCACTGCTGGGCACAGGCCTCCTCTCAGAATAAGAGGGCTTAGGCTATAGTTCCCACGCGGGTCCAGTGTGGCAGAGGTACGATCCGGGGTTTAAACCCACGACCCTCCGATTAAGAGGCTATACGTCAAACCACTAAGGCTATCACGGCTTTTTCTTTCTTAATATTATTACTATCCCGCTAGAGATTTATTTAAGAGCGGTTTTAGCTGGTGCATGTCAAAGTATGTCTCACAACATAAGTCTACAAAGGTTCAAATTGGGTTCGAATCAGAGGCAAAGATGGGGATAGTGTTAACAATTAGTTTATAGCACTCTTACTGACCTTCTTGGAAAACATTATGAATAAAATTAATAAAATGATAGAGGAAACGTTTGACAAGCGGCAGGAAGCGCGGAAAACTATTTCCCCTGAGTAATTTATGATCATAATCATTGCTGATGATTTGCAGCGTCTCAACAATTACTGTCATTGTCCTATAATTATGTCGGGAGGTTTAATTGCAGTTATTATTAATTACTGCCATCACCCTCTGTATACCTATGTTTGAAGGTGGACCTTACACGTGGACGTATAAATGGATAGAACGAAAGGTCATTCAATTAAAAGTATTATTACTAGTCTTATCATCATCATCAGCCTATCTCAGTCCACATCTGGACATAGGGCTCTCCCAAGATGCGACATTGAGCCCGATCTTCGTCAGACGTCTACGACTACGTTTGCCGAGACGTGGTGTCCACTTCAGGCCCGTATTTCACCAACTTTACAAATGTCAGTTTTCAATGACATTCGGTGTCAATTGCTGACTTGAAGAGCTTTTGTTTTAGCAAGAACTGTACTTCGAATTGTGATTGAAAACTGACATTTGTAAAGTTGGTGAAATAGGGGCCATTCAGGAGTCTTCTATTTCAACGGTTATTGGTTCCACACTTCGGCTTACTGATCCTGTGACCCAGGTCTTCTACCAGAGATGTGCTTTGAATCAGAATCAGAAATGTTTATTATCATAGCTGTTACATAATGAACACTTTGTATAACGTACAGATGTCAAAAAGAACAGGCATGACTCATCATTGTGCATTTTTCATAAATCATGCTATTAGTCAGCTTAATAATTATGTATGTTAATTATACGTACTTAGGTATAACAATTCAATTACACATTAATCATGCTGCGTAGTATGTTATGTGTGATATTCCACCAAAACGGTCGTTTCTTTCAATAGCTTAGATTATCTTATCCGTTTCCATCAGTGCTAAATGATCGTGCATTTCCATAAAATCAAAAGTAGAGCACTGTCATCATTATAAAGTATGAATATTATAATATTTATCAACTCATATTTAAAAAGTCAATTCACAATTTTCACGTCAAAAGTATTTATCAACTGTATTATTTTGTTACGTTGATTATAAAACTCGTAATGACGTCAAATAAAATTCGTCCTCGATGTCGGCCAGATATAATTGCCTAAAAAAAATTTGCGTCATTAGAGTTAACTACACAGTTTGACGCAATTTTTATATCGTCTTTGTTCACGTCTTCCTGAACAGCCTTTATAACTAGTTTTGGTCTGAGGATACTATAAAATGCGTAGCTTACTGAATCTTGATTAAAATGAAGCAGTCATAGTATTTATTAGTGTGGAGTATCTACGCAAGTTCCGCGTTCATAACCTGTCGTGTTTTTTCCATCCAATACGGAACAAAGCATTTTAGTTTACCTTTGAAAGACCTGCTGCATACAAATAAAAGTGAAAACATTTCGACCGCACAAACAATGGTATAGTTACGGGTAGGTACTACACTGAATAACTAAAACTCTTCTCTTACCGTCGTATAATATGCGAGAGCTATTGTGTCCTCGAAAATAAATTTGATTAGGTTGTCATCTATAGTATTACAATTCATTTATCATTATTAGTTCAGACGATTTTTCTTACGCCAGTTTTTCCGTTTTCGCTTGAGAGGAGGAATTTTCCATGAAAAGTTCCCACACGTGATTTATCGTGGCATAAACTATATGAGTCTAGAGCTATGATCCAGTTTAGCCTTTTTGAAAGTTCTGACATGTTTTCTCATTTATCAAATCAAAGGCCCTGCTTGTCACTTTTATTCCAGTATAAATTAAGAATAGTACTAACATTACCTTTAACTTTTTTTAACTTTGGTGTAAGGGCACGTGGCACAGAATGTCAAGGATCCGGGTTCGATCCCCGGAGTTAGACATATTCTTGTTTCAGTGAGTGCTGTAGTACAAAATTTGTTGAATTAATACACACACAAATTACAAACAATGAGAAGAACACAGAGATGAATCAGCAACAGGCTTCGTCAAATGTAATACAATTGTCATCCGCCACAGGCTTCATCAAAATAATGTTAACAATATATACAACCAGAAATACAAAGACAGTGAATTTTATAAAAATCACCGCCATGAACCGTATCCGGTGCAAAAGTTCCCATACGCTGGCCGCGTTTCCCCGCTGAATAGCTAAGGAAATCTTTTGCACCAGATAGGCTCCAGAATGGGGATCACACCCCCTGTCCCTAAGCCCACGTCCGACCTCTCCCACGAAACTCCGCACCTCCATACCCCATGGCCCCCACGTCTCCACCGCTAAGGCACAAATTAATACGTGAGCTGTAAAGCCGCATACTGAGTGCTTAAAATATAATACTAAATTAAGATACCTAGTCATAAAGTGTCAACCATTGGCGCACTGTCAGGGACTGGGTCATTTGCATACAAACGTTCCTTTCAAACATTTATCTAAAGCCATGGTTATTTTAGTACCCCTCTGAACCAAAACATTACCGTTACTTTTTTAAAGGACAAAATAGGTCACACATGGTTTTTACAACGTTAACATCTGTCAAGATAAACATACAATGACTGAGTTAGACCAAATTGACCTAAATTGCGGGAGTCCTTTACAACATTATTTTTTATGGACGTAAACATAACTACTTATTTAATTGTTTTTACAACGATTACGTCGCATTGTCATTGCTTTTAATAGTTGCTACTTTGAAATGCAGGACTTGCGGGAAAGCTTAAGGACAATATTTTTGAAAATCATAACAAAGAGAGAGGCCGAGAGAAAGAGAGATAATTGTATACAGAATGGTGTAAAATTGGCATTGGAAACCAATCGGCATAATGTTGTAGCTTGCTACTCTGTTTTTCTATGGGACCCATTTGGCATAAGTACGTAGTAGCTTAGGACACATTGATCACAGAGATTCATTCGTAAACAAATACCTAGAGGTCTTCAGAATAAAGAAAATTCTTCATTTCTAACCTAACACTGTATCTCGCTATCTGATCTTCCTTAGTGCATATAAAACTGATCTCACATAAATGACAAGGAAAAACCTTAGCCTTTTCCAGTCACAGCGATGAAACCTTATACAGCGTGAGGCAACGTGGCGCCACTTATAATGCAACAAATCCAGGCCAAACCACAAGCCAGCAAAGTACAAGAAATTACGAAGTCAATGAAGACAACAACTTGACGTCTTTAAGAGAGGAAATGTCTTCAAAAGAGTTCAAGCAGTATTTTAAAAACAATGCATAGGACCCAGTCCTAAAAAACAAAAGCGAAACGATTTATCAGTTTTATGTAACACGGATGTCAATCCATACAATTTCGGCTAGAACGTCTGCTTCGTAGTGCCGCTTAAAATTTAAAACAAAAAAATTACCGATCGTCGTCATAAGACGAAAGACTACTATAGGCTTCCCATCCTCATTGATCTCAAATTTGAAAAATTCTGAGCCGTTTCCATCCCTTTCGATCTTAAAAAAGACGTCCGTCCACCTGTAAAACAAAGTTAATGTAAGTATCTGAATGAAGATAGGTGGAAGATAGTCACATGGGTTTATCATCACATTGCTGACACACGTTTCATAACCGTTCCATTACATCGCATTTTCTTTTAATCGTAAGATATTTTCTGACTTATTCGATTTAAAAACTAACCTAACCTGTACAAGAAACAATGGAATTATCCTGAAATTATCCTGATTTTAGCAGAAAATAGCTTTATGAAAAGAAACAGTTAAGAAACGTTTGTTGACGATTCAAGAGACTCCGTAGTCACATGATACGCCGCTGGGAAACGGCATGATTTTATGAACTTCTATGTATATAAAATACAATTAATAATAAATGACGCTCGAAAGGTACGAGTAAATAGCTTGATGATGAAATACCATCGTCATGTTTCAGTTATCACATCGGGCTATTTCCATGGCCTGATAAGGAGGGTCAAGTGGTGTTTGTCAGTCCCCGTTACCGTGTTATCTTTATCAAGCCCCCTGGGGGCTTGCTAACTTTATCTGTTTGTGTTCAGACAATGCGTGATTTGAGTAACATTCCATTAAAAAAAGTGAAGTGATAGTCATTCTAGTCTAGCCATTAACTTTTAACACTATAAACTACGGGTTAGCGCTTGAAAACGTCCGAACCAAGAGACCACCAATTTGCAAAAAAGACCACTAACCGAGCCGTCCGAACCGTCTTAGTTTGGTCGAACGACAGCGCTATGAAAGTATGAAGTATGGGTTTAATCGAAAAATGCCGTGTTGTGCTGGGACACATTTTTCGGGAATTTTGTACTAGACCCAAAGTCCATGGTGTTAAGTAAGTCAATGAGTCCAGCCATTTCATTAATTAAAATTCTAGACAAAATAAAAATTTATTGGAAATTGTGCCCTATTGACGGTCAGTTCAATTCATTTATTCTTATTTTCTTTTTCAAACGGAAAGTTGAAGTCCAAGCAGCTTTAAGCTTAGGATAAGAACTTTCTCGAGACTGTATCACGATAGCCTTAGGAACCAGATTGCAATCGCTGATGCTTTCAAAGTTCCAGTCTATTACCATCCAAGTAGTTAGATGTTATTTAAGTAGGTACTCTCTTTTTTTTTCTTAGTCCCATGTGCCCCATGCTCCTGCAGAATCTCTTTGAAATGCGTCCAAGTAATCCCATCATCTCCTTTTCAGTATGCCTCTGCTTCAATAGTTGTCCAGCGGAACCCAAGTCGTAGCGATTTAGGCCGATCGCTGTGGATTCATGTGGCAGACATGATCAGTCCATTTAACCCTTTTCCAGGCAAATATCGATCACATACTGCCTGTCAAACATGTGTCCTAATTTGAATGACTAAGACTGACATTCGATTGTCATTTTCCAACTCTCGGCCTGGAAAAGGGTTAGAGAAATAAAGCAAATTAACTGTGGCTGTCATTTACTGCAATTGGTAACTTGATCGAGGTTGACGCAAATGAGCTATTTCTGCTCCTGTTTGACACTTGCTTGACATTTCAATTGTGTCACGTAACGGGCACGTCACGCTGGAAAGGGCTACTGTAATAGTCCACCCACACCTATTTTTACAACGCTTCTGCGGTTTTTATTAGCTAGTTTATTATTACCGGCAATTTGTCCCAGTTCTTTGATAAAAAAACAACAATAGGTACTATGTACAGTCAGCAACAATAGTTGCTAAGCAACCGATCACAATGATTTGCACAAGCTCTTATGTCTGTAACAATAGAGCCGTGTTTAGATCATTGTGAGCGCTTCGGTTGCTTAGCAACTATTGCGGCTGACTGTACAATGTATTTACTTTGTTAAATATTATGAAGTGTATTAAATAAAATAAATCAAGAAAACTTACATTACAGAAATGTAACTAACGTAACGCGTAACAATTTGCCATAAGCCTTATAGATTTGACGGACAGGATCATTTTGCCCGTGATCATGATGCATGTAACTGCGTCGAAATATCGGGAGATAGTCAAATCTATAAGGTAATTGCGGTCAATATCCTGTTCTCATTGTGTCCTATGAATGAGTTATTATTTGCCAAAATTAGGTCATCTTTGACATCAAAACCGAAGTATTGTTTTTGTAATTGATGGTTCGAGTCTGATAGGATCATTTGCGTCACTGCAAGACTTTTGTCGACAAATATTTACCACAGCTTATCATGAATAAAAAATAAACGAGTACGTTATTAACATGTTATATGTAGATCCATTAGTGCTGTTTGTCACTAGCCAATGTAAAATATCCAACAAGATGGAGCGACGACTAGGTAAAGATCGCGGGTTCGCGATGGATGCGGAAAGCACGAGACAGGTCTGTGCCCTTAGTGTAATCAGAAAGCACAAAATACGTCTCGATCGCGTTTGCGTTAAAGTGTCAAATACATAGTATGAGAATTGTTAAACGCGAACGCGATCGAGACGTATATCTTGGCCTGGTCGGCGATTACACTAGGCGCTCAGAGCGGAGAGCCTTGGGGGAGGCCTATTACCAGCAGCAGTGGACGTCTTTCGGCTGACTGGATGATGATGATGATGATGAATGGAAAATATTTACTATAATTGATAATAAAATTAAGATCTATGTTTTACTTAAGACATACCCTTGCCATGTTATGTTACCAAAATCAAAATGCGTGTTACTAACCTATATTTTTTGAAAATCACTATAATTTCAATTCATTTCATTATTGCTACTTTATCATGGTAATCGGTCATGATTCTTGCCTCTTTTGAATAATGAAGATTTTGAATTACTTTGCATTATTTAGCTGAAAGATTTTAACATTAAACGAAGTTTCTTAATGGATAAGCGCCTTAACCATATCTCGTTGTACGTATGTGTCCTTAAATAAGAAGTAGGTATATTCTTATCAGCAGGTCAACGGCTGTTAATCTCTGACTCTAATTATAGAAATCGCGACACAATTATCACTTATCAGTGACAAGAGTTTAAGGACTTTTATGATTACGACATATTTACCTGCTTTAACGGTATTTTAGCAATTTTCGGGAACCTGTCACAACTCCGAACACGTTTCACCTTCTCTTCGTTTCACCATTTTTTCGTTTGTACGAATGCATTTATTTCTGAAACTGTAAATATTACAGGATTTATTTTAGGACCATCGCGTAGATAGAACCCTTTAGGTTTGGTTAGGTTTGTTTTATAAAAATCCTGAAATATTTACAGTTTCAGAAATAAATGCATTCGGACAAGTAAACGAAAAAAAAAGTGTAACGAGAAAACAGTGAAACGTTTGTCGGACAAACGGTAGGTACTTAACTGCAATTTTTGGTATCGATTAGTATGAGATTTTAAAAATGTAATGTCTAAGGTAAGATGTGAGGTAACACAGGTACAAATTCGGTTTACTACGTCAATCAACTTGCCTCGCCTTTTACCTTAAAAAACTCAGTAAAGCTTTGCTTTGCCAACCTTTTTTATACAGCGCTGTAGATTCATTTTTATCTTATATTTATTAAATAAGTTGCACGCATATCATTTTCATTGTACTCACGCATTTTTTTTTCTTGCAGAATCAGATCTCACCGGCCTATTGCATGTTGGTAAGTGGACATTTTCATTATTAAGTTGTTTATCATAATCGTCATATTGGCTTCTACTAACAGACTAGATTACAAAGATCTAGATCAGTGATACTACCTCTAAATGTGGCCGTGAAGAACTGGCCAATCTGGACCGGTCGCGTCGCGTCGTTCATCGAATAAGGATTGTCATAATGTAGTGGGTGGCGCAGCAAAACCTTAATGATAGTCTTTTGTTTCGGACATTCTTTTCATATCGTCGTAAGTACTTTTCAAGTGTTTATTGGATTATTGGATTCTTTAATTTTATTGGATGTTCATAAAATATTGAGCACACGGTCACGGTCAAGCGACCGTCAGATAAAGCTATCTGACTAAGATAAATTTCACCTTGACTACGACAGTTTTACCCGCGGCTTGTGTCTAAACATAGATTATTGTTCTCAGTAAATTGGAAGTTCTATTATTGGCAATAGGTCGTTGTGTAATAGCAATCGTTTCACATTTGCTCGGGAATAGTCACACGTTTTGCTGTAAAGTGACGGCATCGTATTTTGGTCCGTATCGAAGTATGCAAGCCAATTACAAGGTTTTATTAAGTATATTGATCAGTATCGAAGTGTGCAAGCCAATTACAAGGTTTTATTAAGTATATTGATCAGTATCGAAGTGTGCAAGCCAATTACAAGGTTTTATTAAGTATATTGATCAGTATCGAAGTGTGCAAGCCAATTACAAGGTTTTATTAAGTATATTGATCAGTATCGAAGTATGCAAGCCAATTACAAGGTTTCATTAAGTATATTGATCAGTATCGAAGTGTGCAAGCCAATTACAAGGTTTTATTAAGTATATTGATCAGTATCGAAGTATGCAAGCCAATTACAAGGTTTTATTAAGTATATTGATCAGTATCGAAGTATGCAAGCCAATTACAAGGTTTTATTAAGTATATTGATCAGTATCGAAGTATTAAGACGTAACAAATGACGACCACCTTCGAGTTTCGTAGAAATCAGTTGTTTTATGGGCATTTTCATTTAACCTGTGCTGCCAAGCGTTACTTAAATTATATTTAAATCGCGTCTTAATGGTCAGTTTTGTGACGAAATGTATGTGTCTGACATTGATCGTCAGGTTTGTGACGACTGCTAAATATAGTTAACTAATTCATGAGATAAATAATTAATGAAACAGCCCTTATACAGCGTCTCTGTTTGTTTAAAAATAAATTCCTTCGTGTGTATGGTGAAAATGCTATTAGAAAATGAATTTATTTGTAATAGGACGAATTCTTCTGCGCATGCTTCTCAGAGTCTCGGCTCACGTTCCTCCAAGAGAAAATATATACTTACATAAATTAAGGTTTTCTTGCATTGAATTCTACGTTCTCTCTATTCTTAAATCTGCTTCGCCGTATCACCATAATAACTGGTGCGGAATTACAAAGCTATTAGGCTATAACACCTAACCGAGCTTCTGATACAGACTCTTAAATTATTTTAAGTGCAGTTCCTTATTGTGTCTACCTACGGATGAAGATAATCGAAAAACATAAAACTTTAATGTTTGTTATATCTGGATACGTAGAGACCAGACTAAATGTGGGAGTTGAAACAAATGCATACCTACCGTTGAAATACAGTTGACTACCCGGCACATTTCAAGAGTGGACAAAATCGAACACTCCATAAACAAATGAAATCTCTCCCGTTCCTTTGTTTTCATTAGTCTTATCTTATTTCCGAGTAAAATGGCTTATTATCGTGACCAAATAATAGTTTTTAGTACATGTTTATATATGTTTCTTAAAACTTTTTTGCTACGTTATGTATGACTGTAACTCATACAGTTTGAGTAAGTAATTTTCCACGTACTAAGAGTACCAGTTTATGAAAAATATCGTTTGTACACAGATGTGACCTTATTGTTCGACTCATGCGTTTCAATTAAGGTTCATAATAGTAATTGGTGTCGCTCTGTCTGGAGCCATCCGTACAATAGTCCTGCGAATTGGACAGTGGATATTTGGTCAGTTAAATGACGATAAAAAGTAACACACACACACACACAACTTACTCGATAATCCTGCCGCTAAGCCGCAGTGCTTGCACTGTTGTGTTCCGGTGTGGAGAGTAAGACAGCCGGTGTAAATACGAGCACAAGAGGCATTCCATCTTAGCTCTCTAGGTTGGCAAGGCATCTGCAAGACCCCCGGGGTTCCAAATGTCTATAGGCATTGGTGATCACTTACTATGAGGTGATCCAACCCACGTGCTCGATTACCTTCCTTGTCGTATCATAAAATATAGAAAGAAAACAAAAGTCGATGTATTATTCAGGTAAACTTAATTTAAATGTAGATAGGTACTTAATACTGTTACTAACAAATTATGGACCTTGAGTTCGAAATAGAAGATTATTTTTTTTATTAATTATGTTTATTTGAATCGGCTCTCCATCTACTTTGATTGCTACCACCCCATTTTTTTTACACCAGAACTATATTTTGGTCCTTCAATAAATTCTGCACTCCCTTTATACCAGATACTGGCCTTCAAACAAAATCATTACCTTCGCTAATAATACTTAAGTCGTAAGTATGTCTTTATGAAGTCTTTAAACAATCGGGTTCATTTGCACAAACAAGTTCATGCGGGAACTAACGCATCAAGTGATACTCGAAATGGCAATGATCCAAGACGTGGTAATGCCCTTAAATTATGTTAACAAAGATATACTTCGTAAACAAAGACAACAGGTACCGGGAAATGATTAAAGAAATATTAAGGCAATACGCCATACAGTGTCTGATAAGGAATGAGGTGTGAGGGGAGTTCCCTGGTAGTTTACTGATATTGCTGTAACTGCGTAATACAGTAGGGACTTTTTTTAATTCCAGTCTATGTAAACTGTTTTAAAAGTGAGGGACAAAATTTAATTGGAAGAGAGAGAGAGGAATTATGCATGGTATTAACGTTTAATGTGCAAATTATTTATAGTAATTTATGCGATTCGATGCACTGGATATTCTAGCTTTCCATTTTATACGGTCTGTGAGAATTTTCACTTAGTAACATGTCTTCCTATCCTACCTGAACATGTCAGTAGCAAAGAAAACAGCAAGTTTGAAGTCTTTGTTAGAAATAGTTGTTCCTTCATTGTCTGTTATCTGTTAATCTCCACAAATCGCCGTTGTATATTTACTTCTGCATTATTTACAGCTACAGTCTAGTTAAAGTGCAGAACTAATTTCGCGTAGCATCGAATGGACGAGGTCTTTTGGTCACGTGGCAGCTCATGTGTTTTAGCACTAAGTATGATATAGGGCAGAGTTAATAACTAGAATTCCTGGGTCAATTAGACCGTTTGATAGTCTATGGGACAGTTATGCGGCAATGACGGCGACTAAATTAAACACGCAATAGTTTTTATTATATGTTAGAATGAGTATATACGCCGGAATAATGTTTTATGTATTTTGTGTATTAACAGGACAAGGGTCAATCAGACGCAAACGTTTTTGGATTTGAGTGTCATGTTTGAATTCACGTCTCTCGAGTCTCATCAGCCGAAGCTTTAGGAAGTATTTAGAACCTGATTGAATCTTTCGTTAAGGTTTCAAACGATTAACTGTCGCTTTCATCTTTGTGAGTACATTTTTCTTAAAGATTAACTGTTAAATCTCAGTACGGTCAGTTAGTCGCAAAACAAGAACCGAAAAAAAAACAAGCCTCAATATTCTCTGTTCCTTATTAGTAAAAACTACGCACTTCACGGGGATTACTACACTGGTATATTAATCCAACATTCCTTATATTTAACAAGCTAGTTTCACACTAATTAAAGCAGATCAGTTCGAGGAAGAACAGTAACCGGGCTGACTACGCAGTGTTTATACTATTTTTAAATTTCCGCGGCGTATGTTTGTCCGTCTGACGCTCTCCAGAGGCTATTAAGCGGAACAATTAAAATCAATCTGATTATTTTTGCAAGACGAAAAAAGATCTGAGACGTGTGAGCTGGATTTGGTAGCTAGTCGTAGGGATGGATTTCATGGTTTGGATTCGCTTGATCAAGATTCTTGATCATATCATACTTTGTATACCTACCTAACGATTCTTTTTTTCCTCAAACTTTTATTACAATGTACAGTATTTGGGTTTAACCTCTAGACTTCCACAGCTCCCAATCTGAAATAATCTCAGGCCATTCTGTGAATTTCGGTGGAATACTTATGGCTTCCAGTCATTCCGTCCGACATCTTGGTTGCCCTTTCATTTAGATCGCCGTATTGCGCAAAAAAAAACAAACTGTAAATTTAAAATGTTAGATGTTGTATTTTTTCCGTCTACCTGCCATTTACTCGTCTGATAATATGTATATGTAGGTATACTTACAGTTAACACTACTCAAAGGTTAAAAAACGGGACCCTTTTACTAAGACTCCGCTGTCCGTCCGTTTGCTTTCTGTTTGTCTGTCAGCCTGTCTGTCCGTCTGTCACCAGGCTCAATATCATGAACCGCGATAGTCAGACAGTTGAAATTTTTACAGATGATGTATTTTTGTTGCCGCTATAACAACAAATACTAAAATCAGAATAAAATAAATACGATATTTTAAGTGGGGCTCCCATACAAAAGACATGATTTTTTTTGTCGTTCGTGCGCTAGTCCGACTCGCACTTGGCCGGTTTTTGTAAATCATGTGCCCTTGTCAGTAGGGTAGTGAATGACTATGTTATACCTACTCGACGTGCGGTATGTTTGCCCGTTATTCATTATGGTACAGAATTTCCGACAAGTTGATTAGGTACATTACCTACGCTCATTTGTACGAATTATTAGCTGCTGTATTTAGAAAACAACTGCAGTTTCTTGTTATCTTTCTGAGCATTTTCACAAAAGGATACACTTATTGAATCTTGCTATCAGCGCAAAACGTTGTTTCGGATTTCCCGATTTCGCAATAGTTAATTATTTATTTACCAACTGATCTCCTTATCGGTTACTATCGTAAATTTTATTAAATGCCTTGTCAATAATAAATTTAATCCTTTCACTAACATTATCGCATTCTTCTTCGTGGAAATTTTTCGTTAACTTGGGAATTGGAATATGATGTTTTTGTTTATTTCTGAATTATTACGATACCTACTTGCTGTTATCTACTTAAAAAAACAACATTGACTGACGTACTTGGGCCTTAAGTTATAGTTACTTACATAATTCTATGCAATACCGCTTAAGTACCTACTCAAAATTGCCATACTTTATTATTACTACTTTAATTTAATTTAAATAATTACATTTTTCGTAAAAAAATTTAAAAAGCTCTTTATGGACTTCGACTACAATAAACGTTACTACCCTAATCTAGTAGGAATTGTAAGTATTTTCTCCTACAAAACCAAAGCCAAAAACGAATATCTTCGTTAAGAAACAGTTGTAATTATGTCTCTAAGTAAGGCTGTGAGTGTTGAAAAGAACTAATTGTTAACGTTCTCGAGCTTTTTGTAAACAGTTTAATTTGTCAGTGTTAATTGCAAACGAACAATGACAATTTGCTAAATTATTACCGAGAATAACAAATTGATCAAGGCAAACGGTTTTCTGGAATGCGAATTAATTGCTTTTGCGATTTTCTGTTGTTTTTTTTTTGGATTCTTGAATATCAGAATGTCATGTTTGACGAAGTCAGGTGAAAAAGTGTCGGTTTTTGTCCTAATCGAACAATAGCCAAGATGATTAATAATTCTTCAGAATGCAGCATTATTTAAATCAGAAATATGATTAATCTTTAAGAATACCATACCAATACTGAAACAAGAATGTAAATGGAAAATCAGAAAAGACAGCATAGACCGGGAATCAAACCCGGTACCTTGACACTCCTTACTGTCACGTGGGTTATGAAGTTAGTATTAAGAAGTTGTGAAAGTAAACTGTCGCTATATCGCCAAAACCTGAATAACAAGGGAATACAACACAAACACAAGAAAATTTTCTGAAAATTTTAATGAATTTACTTGAATGTGTGCAACGTTATTCTTAAAATAAAACTGCAATTCAACGTTGTGAAACACATGAGGCCAAAAGTTGTTTCATCATCAAAAGAGACAATATTTGACAAGTCAAAGTGATGTCTTTTTTCCGTCCTCGTGTTAGATCTGTACTTACTTTACAAGGTAAAATTTCAACTAATATTTAACGTGTCCGTAATGCCTTAGGGCTCAGAATGATATCGTTTGCTCTGAAGGTAAAATATCCGAATTCAACGTTGTGAAACACATGACGCCAAATTCGTTGTTTCATCATCAAAAGAGACAATATTTGACAAGTCAAAGCCTGATGTCTTTTTCCGTCCTCGTCTTAGATTATTTCTGTACTTTACAAGGTAAAAGGTAATATTTAACGCAAACGTAATGCCTTAGGGCTCAGAATAGTCAGAATAATAGTTTGCTGTGAAGGTAAAATATCTGTAGGTATAATATATTTGTCCTTGTGACGAAGCGGCCCACTAACCTATATGCAAGAGTTTAGTCGTCACCGTCACTATGGATGTCATGGAAAATGACGCGGTGTTCATTAGTCTTAGTTGTTTAGAAACATTAATCATTGGTACTAATAAATTAAACATTTTAAGCACATGGTTTCTAGAAAATTGTGGAAAAGTGGGATTATGATTATGAGCTTGATGTACATAGCAAGAATTAAAACAAAACAGAGAGGTCTCTACAAAATTATAAAAAATACACGCATCCAAAATGTCAGGTCGCTTCTGAATCATCAAATCCCTCACGCAAGTTTAATCTTAGACATTTTGAAGCAGTATCTAACAATTAACTCCACCGACAAGAGTGTAACTCTTAAGTTTGATGATGATGATCTAACAATTAATAGTAAAAATTCTAGCCACTTGTTACGTAAAATAACAACGTAGAACTAACCAGTGTGACATAGAAATTAGAGTTACTCTATTGTCGTTGAACCGAATCGTTACTTAACTTGTATGGCATATATTCCCAGTTTTACATACTTACCGTTGGCCTCGCTCAGCCCATTATGCTCACGGTTAAAATTCCTTAATGGTTAACTTGTCGGGGCTCGACCTCAGGCTTATCCAGAGGGTCGAGCATGACTTTACGAATGCTGCGTAACGTTACGGTTATCGTATCGAGATCGAGAAACCTCGTACTAAATTTTAGTTCCAAATACGCTCACGGGCGGGCACTGTTCCAATTAAACGTTATAGAAACTCGACAACGTTTACTATTCGATTTTACGTGACGCAGGTTTCGAAAAGTCGTGCTCGACCCTCTGGTAGAAGTAACCCACGACGTACCTGAACCGAGGAATGAAAAGTAAAGTCAATATAATTTTAGACAAAAAAATCGGGCATCGATTGTTGCGTATTTTTTTCTCTGACGTGTTGTGAGACATAACAAATTTTATGATTCTACGTTAATGAGAAGTACCCTAATAGGTTTTGGTTTACGTGGGATTGACAGACAGTCGGACAGACAGACATACGGACACCAAAGTAAGTAAACACTTTATTGTACAAAAAACAGGATAAAACACAAGTTACAACAATAACATTTGAGTACAAAGGCGGACTTATCCCTTTAAGGGATCTCTGCCAGTCAACCTTTGAGTGGTGGAGAGGAATAGTTCACTGGGGATCGACACAAAGTGAGTTCATAATTATAAATATCGAGAGACAATACAATACACACGCACATACAAAATCCTACCATATTACAATATACTACTAAATACAAAGTAGAAGTAAATACCAATATATAAATAAATATATGTATATATACATATAATACATACAATAAATAACAACCACAACATTAAAGGAGAACTCCCAAATATTTAAGAAGAAGGGGTGAGCCACATCTTCTTCAAGCTTTCCCTGAAATAATACACAGACGAAGATTGCCTGATGGAAGTCGGTAACCGGTTCCACAGCCTGGCAGCGTGCACAGAGAAGGATTTGGAATAGGTTCTGGAAGAGGTAGAATGAGATGCTAGAAGGAGATTGGTACTAGACCGTAAACGGTGCCCGCTGCCAGCAGCTAAATAGCTGAAGCACTCGGAGAGGTATGGAGGAGCGGAAGGATTAAAAAGAATGTTGAATAGTAATGACAGAATGTGGACGTTCCTACGATCCCTGATAGGCAACCATTTCAGTTGCGCGCGAAAGTGTGACACGTGATCGTACTTACGAAGCCCAAAAATGTACCGAATACATACATTCTGAAGCCGGTCAAGTTTGTCGATAAGCCCCTCAGTAAGATCCAAGTACCCAATATCACCATAGTCGAGAAGCGGGAATAAAAGGGATTGAGCTAGCGTGATTTTGGTTTGAAGCGGCAGAAAATTCTGCAAGCGTCTGAGCGAGTGAAGCGAGGCAAAGAGCTTTCGACTGACCTCAACAACCTGAGCCGACCAAGAGAAATCCTGGCCCATGATGATCCCCAGATTTCTGACGGTAGGTGAAAAAGGAATAACTGTACCATCAAAATACAAATGTGGAACTACCATGTCAGAAATCTGAGAAATGAAATGTGGACTGCCAATCACAATCGCCTGCGTCTTTTTAGCATTTACCTTGAGGCCGAAACTCGCCACCCAGTCGCGGATGGTAATGAGATCAGCGTTCATGCTATCAATCAGTAGAGGAAAATCGTCAAGAGCAGCAGCAGAATAAATTTGTAGATCGTCGGCATACAAGAAGAATTTAGGAAGAATTTAAAGAAGCGGTGATACCGTTGATAAAAATAGGAAAAAGGAGAGGGGATAGTACACCCCCCTGAGGGACACCAGCGGTAAGATTGCACCAGGCTGAAAAACCGTCCTCGATCCTGACTCGCTGTTGTCTCCCACAGAGGTATGAACGGAACCAGGACAATGCAGTTGAAGATACATTAAGAGTGCTGAGTATGCTAAGAAGGATGTCGAAATCGACAGTATTAAATGCACTACTAAAATCAAGCAGAACCAGAACGGTAAGCTTTCTTTTTTCAATAATGAGACGAATGTCATCAGTGACTTTGACGAGAGCAGTGACAGTTCTATGCCCAGGACGGAAACCAAAGTGATCCTACAATGGCTCTGTTTTTCTTCATGAGCAGTCTGTAGTTCAACCTACACCCGGAAGCGCGGTTCACATCTATTTCAGTCTGTTATGAGTTATGACATTGTCTTCTTCGCAGGGAACGAGAAAAATAGCAAGAGACTACTTGTACAGTCAGAGATAAAAGTATAATTGTAACAAATTCGGTCGGTCAAAACTTTTTAAAGACGTTGGTTGCAGATATGATGATAGAGACACCTTCGCTGAACTACTGCACCATCAAGGCTTCAAAATGTACTAGGTGTCACAGGCCGTTTTCATGAGGGGAAACAGTCTGTTTTAAGGTAGCCTACCTAGGGTTTTGTGAAGGAAACAAATTACAAGTTTAATACATTTATTTGAACAAAATCGGTAGGCTAAATTGACAATTAGAATAGAGAATCACAGGGGATTGAGTTCGAAGACACTTTTGAAGATACTGGATTCGATTACACGCTAATGTGGCCTACACTTCCCTCGGGTGTCTGGATCCTCCGGCGACGGTGAAGATAGAGCGCAGGCGTCGTAGAGCAACCAGGAGTGACCAGTGGCTCGTGTGATGACGTGGTGTTGAGATGGTGTGAAGGGGACCGTAGCGTGCCAACGGCTAGCCTCTGAGTAGGCTGCGAGAGGTCGGCAGGGGTCCGTTAGGAACCAGTAGTGGGTGGAGAGATTTCCCACGGGTAGCGTAGTTGCCCTGTAAATAAGCTGGTGTGAGCCAAACGTCCATGGTATGCTCGCACTGCCATATTCCGCTTTCCAGTCCGACCATTCCCGAGGGAGTGGGAACCAGATTGGCAGTGCATGGCAATACGGAGGGTCATACGGATTTACAATTTAGCTAGAGTCAGAGAGTAAGCTTTTACAGGTTTCTAGTGAGAGTAGATAGCAGATTTACACAAAGTGACCGTTGGAACTTCAAATTCCAACCGTTCTAGGAAGACGTTAGGTTTTAAAATAAGCGCTACGTCTATAACCGTAGAGCAGTGAAATAGGGAAAGATTAAATTATAATTAACTCTCCGGAGCGCTATTAAGGTACAGTAATGCTTCGGACAGAGTAACAGAGTGGAATGGAAACCCTATAGAATTAAATAAATTACAATAAAAGACACAAGAAGTGTAACACAATGATAAAGTACAGAAACGATCAGTATTCTTACCAAGTTCTGGGCTGGCTGGTTCCACTCAGAAGTTGTAGAGAAATGTGGGGTCTCCCAGCCGTACAAGCGGTTTTATGGTTGAGTGGGACCGGATACGGACAACCAAAAGATTTTGAATTGGGCGACGCCCATGGGCGTGTCCGTGCTTCTCATTTTGAATACCAACGTATTGTTTCTGTGTAGTGTGTAATGTAGTTTTTTATGTGTTTTATGTTGGCTAAGTGCAAGTAGCGGTTGTTAATTAATTTATTTACAACCGATGCAATTTTAATTCTACTTAAATTAATATTATTCGCCTAAGTGCGGAAAAGCGCCATCTAGCGGATTATGGCGGAACTTTTTAATGTCCAATAGCTTTCGTATTGTGACATAGGTACAAAATTGTTTATTCACAACACATTTACTCATCACTGTCAATGCCGTCAGGTGACCAGGAAGACCGATGAATGGCGCTGTATTTATAGATTCATGTTCTATTGCGCTGCTTTTTGCACAGCTATACATTTTCCGAAGCAAAAAAGAGTCTGTTTATGGCGACGACGTTGTACAGTTATGCAACGGAATAATAAAAACATTGCAGATATCAGTACCATTTGTCAGTAACAGTTTCCGTAACGGGCACAAAAAGTTTGTTATGAAAGAGTGGACTGTAAGTATAAGGAAACAATTGATATTAAGATTATAAACGGAGAAGAAAACCAATTTACTAACCAAGTACGGTTAAGGATGTAAATTATAAAAGACCCATTACAATTTGCGACGCAGTTGGTGAGGATGCAATAAAATTTATTCTCTTTTCGAGCTGTGCGTCCTCATTCATATTTCAAACGTCCGCTACAACCTCGTGACGATATTGTTAATCGGTCACGCGGCCGTCTTAGCATTGACTTCGAAGAATATAACTGGATGTATTTGTGTTATTGACATGAATGCAATACAAAACACGCAAACGTCGTGGGAATCAAGTGAATTGTGCAAATGTGTTTCTATTTCTAAATGCAATCATCGCCATGCCAATTTGGACTACACAATGACTGCACCTCGTGTTGAGCAATGTGCTAGTTCAGAGTTACAGCTCGTTTGACTTCACGTGTTTTTCATAAGCAGTCAGTCAGCAAAAGAATAACATCTCACGTACATCTTCATTGAAGTAAAATTCAAATAATACTTCAGTCACCATTCCTTGTAGTATACATGCCTTTACACCGAGCAGAATTGCATTGCTGAACTGACGGAAATTTCTTGCAATAACAACTTTTTTTAAATAATATATTGATTACCCTGTGTACGGCTGATTTTCTAGAAACCCATGAATCTATCAACGTAGAGACAGTCATAAATTATGTTTATTGTTAGTGGCACGATCTTAATATCTTATTAAGAGCCATTGCTAATTTCAACTTCAAAGAGTTTGACGTCAATGGAGCTAATAGAGAGTGCTATACTTATATAAGTAAACACATAGCCAACGTCGTTTTCTTCACTGAATAATAAGGCACCGAAGAACCTTTACAAACTGATAGATATATTTATAACTATGAAAAACGATTAACCCACGGGCTGAACATACAATGTGTAAATACGCCAGACCTCTTTGGAATTTAACTTGGTCTCTAAGATTCGGTGTCAAAGTAATGACGACTTGATTTAAGAATACGCAAAAACGATTTTTACACAGTGACATTAGATTTCATGATTTGACAGCCATCTATTTTTATTTTAAATTGGTGGCATGTTTATGTAAAAAGTCAAAACAATATAATTTTCCTTATGTTTTTCTTCGTCGATGATGAAGTTCCTTTGGTATGCCGCGTTATGTGATAGTTCAGTAAACTAGAAGTTGTGATAAGATAAAATTCTATCATATCAATTTTGATTTAGCGCCACGATAAGTGTGCCAAGATAGAAGATAAGGTTTTTTCCTCACTTCGCATATTGTGTCATCAAGATATTGAAACCTTGTTTTTTAGATTGCGCAATTCGCAAAATACTATGGACCCTGTTATCAGAATCACCGGAAATCCATTTAAATACTGTCAATATCATAATTCTACCTAATGTAATCAGATACCTTAGTGAATTAACTTGTCTTCTTTAATCAAATTTGCATTTTCTCTCCCCTAATTTGTCTGTCCATTAATTGGCCGCAATCCAACATAACGTGAGACGTTGTGATATTTAAAATATATACTCGTTTCATTTATGTGCTATGTATCGCATCACGTGGCCTTACAAACGACAGACCAGACAGTCTCAAATTAGAAGGTTGGTGAATTTAAACTGCTTTCAAAGATAGCATGACGCTGACTGCGGCGCTGGCGCTGATCCAGACCTCTACCCTGAAACAAATGACACACAGTGAAACACATACCTGTCTCTTACACATGACCTGCAATGAAAAGAGAACAATAACATTGGCGAGACATTAAGCCTCGTAGGAATAAAGGCGGGTTCGTGAAACAATCTCACAAGTAGCCGTAACGCAAATAGACGTCGCATTTTAGTCGTCATGTCATTGAATGTGTAAAAAAAATGGTCGTTAATGGAATGAAAACTGTATGCCTTTGATATACAGTTTGGTATAGTACTTTTGTTAATGTAAATGCGCAATTACATTCGTCACTGAGCGTAGCTGTTCTAACGCAATGTACAATGAAGTGTGACGTTGTGAAATGTTCACTAGTGTTCATTGTTTAATGAAAAAGGAAAAGTCTTGAGTTATTTTCGTGATATTTTCTAATTTACATCAAAGTCTTCAAACTTTAAAAAAAAAAGCTGTTCAATTCTCATAACAATCACACTCACAATTTCAAATGAGCTCGGTTAAACAAACTGAAAAATAAAAAACCCTCCGTGAGCAAGACACTTTAATAAATAACTCGAAAACTACCTTGGGTGTCAAGTCGAATGCTCAGTGTCATGGAAAATAAATCTCAGCCTGCAGTGAAGCGAGGTCTGGACGTCACTCATTATAATTTCATACAAGGTGTTCCTTAAGCTTGGTCGGATCGATATCATACATAAATGACGCATCGACATACGTCAGGGACGTCTGGTACAACTATGACCTTGTTACGAGGTGACCTTGAACTCGCTTTACTGTGTATGAATGGAGGCTTCGTCGTGACGACATTGTCGTAAGAGTAAGAATCGGAATATTCGCGACAGCTCAGGATTGTTTTGGCGCCAGAAAATAAAAATAATGGCGCGCCGCGAGATTTTTTGTCACCATACGTCACTTGTCAGACTTGTTTCCCGTAATGTTCCTTGTTTTGCATTTTTACTTGTTCAGGCTGTATTTAATTAACAAAAACATTGCAACGCATACTGCACCTGTTTGATAAGTTCGCCTTTGCTCTGCTATCAACTTTACTACTTTAAATCGTGAGCTTACGTCTTAATCTTAACTTATATTGTAACTTTTTTGCAGTTTTTTGAAATCGTGATTTCGCACACATAGATCTAAACATATATTAATTAGTTAATTAACTACAAAAAACCCCTTTTTAGGGTTCCTTACCTCAAAAGGAAAAAAGTGAACCCTTATAGGATTACTTTGTTGTCCGTGTGTCTGTATGTCTGTCTGTTTGTCTGTCTCTCTGTCTGCCAAGACCCTTTTTCTCTGGAACGCGTGGAGGTAGCAAGCTGAAATTAATATCAAATACTCAAGCCTGCGGCCCCTTGAAGCTGTGAAAAAATCAGTCTTTTAAGTGAACGCGATCAAAAGATACAGTCATTAAAAAGGCTGTCTCCATACAAATTGCCGTACCCCAAAAATCTAAACGGTACTTACAGTTGTCCTAGAAACTTGAAATTTGGTATGAAGGTAGCTCTTATAGCACAACCACTCAGAAAATTCTCAAAATCTTAAATTTTTATGTCTGTCTGTAGATTTCACAGACCAATATAAGTTGACCCCATACTGCGGACATTTTGCTTAGAAGCAGGGCTCTGCTAATTACGAACTTCTTAAAACAATGGGAAAAAGCGTTAAAATCTTTCTACGGAACTCTCGTGCCCGAGTCCAACTCGCACTTGTCGCACTGGCATTAGTAGGTAGGTATAAAATAAGAGATTCGATGGTGTGCAATTGTGCAAAACTTAAAAAAAATAGTTTTTTAGTTGACTCCCTTTAGATTAGTATCTTAGTGAGCGATATGTGATTTTTCATAACCTACTAAATGCGTCGCTTCGTCGGCATAGTCGTTGTTTGAAAAGTAGCAATAAGTTTCGAAATTTAGAAACATAACCAACTATTAAGTAGTTATTCTGTGATACAACACCGACTCCTTCATATTCCAATAACTCGATCAAAAATCTTTTAACAAAAAAGTAAAACCACCTTCAAAAAAAAACCTTAGAAAGAAAACGTAAAATAGTCCTCTAAAATAATGATAAACAAATAAAATAAATAAAAATGCGTTTATTTCGGACAACAGAAACTAAAGCCTAAAGTTTTAGGGCCTAGCACTAAGCAGCAGAAATATGAAGTCGGTGCGGTGCGAGCGGAATATTCTCTGAATGAAACACCGACTTCATATTTCTGCTGCTTAGTGCTAGGCCATAAAACTTTAGGCTTTAGTTTCTGTTGTCCGAAATAAACGCATTTTATTTTATTTTATTTATTTATCATTATTTTAGAGGACTATTTTACGTTTTTTTTCTAAGGTTTTTTTTTGAAGGCGGTTTTACTTTTTTGTTAAAAGATTTTTATTTCACAATTTTACGTTGATTTAACAATTTCAGAATTATCCTCCAACTCCTAACCGTTAAGGAATTGTACCTTCCATCATCAGCTCATCAACATGAGATGATGACTACCGGACGCAAATACTTGAATAGCATTAAAAAACACATGATACGTGCATATAAAATTTGAGGGTTGCCCTCGATTTCCCTAAGATCCCATCATCAGATCATGATTTGGTGACAGTGGAACCATCTCAGGAGTATACCCTTTCGAATAAAAAAATAATTTTGATAATCGGTCTACAATTGACGGAGTAATCGATGAACATACATAAAAAAAAAAAATACATACAGTGGAACGTAGAACCTCCTCCTTTTTTGAAGTCGGTTAAAAAAGCTCCTGCTTAATCTGCTTATGAGTAAATTAACTAATTTTACTACTTACTGTTACATAATACGAGATTAAAAATGGATTATGAGTAACCCATTTGTTTTTTCTGTACATTTGACACCACCGAAATTGAAAGGCCTCTTCTCAAGTATTACTGTAACGTTAACTCGTATTACGCTAATGTCAATCATTATTGATTTCACATTTAGTCTGCGTTACCAAGTCTATTTTGGTCGAGGGTTGACCCAGAGCTGTCGCAAGTCAGACGACACATGATTGAACCAAAAAGAGCTTATGAAAGTGGTATTTGTAAGGACTTGTGTCGTTATGATGTTGTCGAGGTTCTGATGACGCACATTTAAACCTTTCTGGGTGATATCTTATTTACGGATGAACCACACGTCATTGCATCGCTTCCTGAGTACGCCCTTTGATGTGATATAGTAAAAATAATGGTCATTTGAAAGTGACAACGCGGATATTGACTAACTAGAGTAGGAATATGAACGGTGGTTTTGGTGCTTTGAAAATGGGTTCGTTTAGAGTTACGAAACGCGTAAGCGTATAGTGTAGTGGTGGTGGTGATAGTTGGGTCTGTGTGACTATGTGTTGATTTGTGTGGCAGTAGAGTTGGAAGTGTTGCATAAAAACATAAATTCGTCGCAATGACATAGCTAATAAGTATCTTGCACGTGTATTCTCGGGTGAGCAAATTATTTTTGTTTAGTTCATGGATATGAAACTGATTCAATCAATTATCGCTGATATTTTCTAGAAAAACAATGCCAATTCAAAAACTATATAAAATTTATCATATATTAGATAAATTTTATAATTATAACTAAGTCGCCAGATGATTAGAAGGTACTTATCGCCAATCTTATCTACGTAAATAACTTAAATAAAAATGGGCGTAAAACCTTCCATACAAAACAAATAAAGTATTTGATCCGGCTTAGTAATAAACATGTTTACACACACTAAAAAAATCAATTTCAGAATTACGCAAAAGCGTTGATTGCTTTTTGTTTTTCACCGTTCCAACATCCAGGAACTGTGACTCAAACTGTCTTTTGTTTGTGCAAACATGCAGCTTTTTGCGCACATTTCGTTTATTTGATAACGTATTCCTTTTCCTAATCGTCGGTTTTTACGATTTTCTTGTAAATTTTACGTTGCAAACAATTGGTTAGGCCGTGGTCTTACCATAACCGAGCGGTATGTAAATACAGATCCATACATATTTATTAGGTACATTAATTATGCTAACAGTAATAACTCGTATACAAGAGCAAAAACGTAACCAGTGAATAAAAATAAGTTATTGATTGAATAAGTTAATGACGTCTAGCCAAGCAGCAATTCTTTCGTAAAAATTTACTTGACCTATCCCAGAGTACCTCGGGTTTTTGTACCATAATTTTAATCTAAAATACTTAGATTCCATCTTCCAATTTTCATTACATTATCATGATACTCGGGACTTAATCGCGTAAAAAGTATATTTAAATTTTAATACCTCGACGTTTCGGACGTGACGTTTCGGATGCGACGTTGCGTCCAAGGTCTCGAAGGGACCGAAGATACAGAATGTTCTTAATGCGTATAATACGTACAGTCAAGTGCAAAAATATGGGCCTGGCTCTTATGTCGACGAATTAAGGTTGTGGTATTGTTGTTGTGGTGGGCTAATTCGATACTTATTTATTCACTTGACCGTACGCACCCGTACGTAATTAACGGCCACTTTAGAAAAGTCATCTAAATACTAGCCACCAATTTTGCATGGCGAATGTCGTATGAATAGGGTAAATAGCCAGTAACTATAATAGAGCTCATTTTAGTATAAAGTGTTAATTACTGGGCACCCTTCAATAACTGGCCATGTCATACTAAATTGAATTCTGTTTGTAGAGGAACAGAGTTCATTTTTAGTATGAGGGAGCCAGTTATTGACGGTGGCCAGTCACTGGCGATTTGTGCTATTTAAAGTTTTGTTATTATTATAAAGTAACATAATTATAATATTTTATTACCGATATAACCAAAAAACACGCATTAAAGTCTTTGAGACTAATTCCCGCTCACATATTGAACCTTTCCTTACATTTACTGACACTAAAACAAGATTTAATACCGCAAAATTACACCTTGAGTCAGCGGCGTTGGTTCCAAAAACCAATCGATTCGCGTTTGCTCCCGCGCAGACGTTAAGCAGACGCGAAACTGCGTTCCAATAATACGTTAGTGTTTTACTTAGATCCTATGAAGCAAACAAAACACTGCCTATATCCATTTCGATACGCATGGTTAATGGTCTTCCTATTTAGAGTTCGCTATTAAGCAAAACAACTGACGGACTAATTCTGTTCCTTTGTTTTTTTTTTTATTGATTCATATTATTTACAAATTTGTCACAATCTTAGACGTAGCTTAATATGTTGGTCGCGGGTGAGCAAATTAATATTTTTTTAATTTTTGTTGTACACTTCATTCACATCCATTTACCAAAAATATTTCATTTCGTTTTATAAACAGTTTGATTACAGCCAGTCCATTTCTTCTGAACATGATGTTTGCTACATGTATCGTTTAAATTAGACGAGATCATAATATTTTACTCCAGTTTGTTTGATTTTTCCTGGATTATTATGATAAATAATACTGCTCGTAGATTCAGGAAATCAAACTTTTCCTGGGAAGTAAATACCAATACCACATTAATATTTTATGATTGTGACTGCCAACTTCACCAGAGATGGATAAAGCTAAGGTCCTTCTTGACTCAACAGTCAACTTTGGCGACTATATATACGTCATGTAGGTAGACATTACTCGTAGTCACGTAATTAAGAACGCCTACGCATGAGTAAAAACGTGATCAAACTTGCCGCTTTATTTATCCGACTACGGTGTCCCAAATAAACGTTTAACGCGAAACGAAACATCTGGAGTAACGTCTGTTTGTTTACATCGGGTGGGAATCGTCTTTGTTATTTACAAATGTATCTACTTACTTAAAATGTCTACCTAAACCGTTTTACGCTAAAGCAACAAAGCAAATTTCAACATCGCGGAAATACTGGGTCTGAAAAAAGTAAAACATTTTTTTTGAGATTCGACAGCTTTCCCCGCGGAAAGAGACTTTGTGTCGCCAGGTCTTTAAGTAAAGTACAACATATTCTTTCTCAGTTTGCATGACAAGTACGCTCCCTATTCAACATTGATCTGAGTAAGGGAAGCAAAAGTGCTCCGTAAAATTGCTCCTCAAAATCAAATGTTCGACAAAAATATATCAGTTTGTGGTTGAAAACAAAACAATAAGCATTTTACTAGTAATAACACGCACACCCATTACTTACATTTATTATTTATAGTAGTTTTATGTTACTTACATAACAAATAGGGCCTGTTCTAAATCTCTCTGTGGCCCAAATGCCAGCATTGACGTCAGAGGGGCGGGACCGGGGCAATCTAAATATACCACAATATACTACACGTCTACAATACATTAACACACCTTATTTTACTTTGTCTGTGTGGGGTAAAAACGCTTGTCATTATTGTGAGCCACGTGAAGGCCGAATACGTCAACTGTCGACCACGGCCCTTGTTCAACCTTGTAAGCAGTGGCTCTCCTTTTATTGACCGACTTCAAAGAAAGGAGGTTCTTAGTTTGACCCGCATGTTTGTACCTATGTATGTATGTTTATCCGCAATTATCTCCCGTTTGGCTCAGCCGATCTTGATGCGGTTTTCAAAATAGTATTTGTTTAATTCGTATCATCACTTGATTTATTAATGCCAACTTGGGCATAACATAACGTCAGACGATAGAAATACGTCAAGTTAACCCCGGGTTAGTGTCTTACCTATATCGGTGCAATTCGGCATTATAGAGACGTTATTGTGTAGTGTAAAGGCATCAAGAAAAGAAAGAAAGTAATTCTTAGAGAAATAAAAAATAATTGTAAAATTCACAAATGTCGAACCCACGCTCGTATATCATTTAATTAGTAATAATAATAAATTGTGCATCAAGGTAAGATAACCCGCAATAACAACTAAAATATGCAGCGGCAGCCTAACTAAGTGTTCTCTCTGTTTGACGAAGCTGTGAAGCGATAGCGCGTAGATTTACCGCGCAGTGACCTTTCTAATGGGCGATGACCAGTATTTTACACATTATAAGGTTAATTCTTCAATCCATTAATGACATTAATAATCCATTTGGAAACTAATTAGCCCACGACTTCAGTACACTTAATATGTACTGCGTAAAAGTTACTCAATCATTGGTTCACCTCAGCGGGTTAAACTTCCTACGTCGACGGAAATTCAAACATCAACTAGTGATTCATTTAATTAATGATGTTTAGTAACCCCTTCCGTACTTACGTGGGTGAGCCGTATTTTCCAATAAAAATGTTCAGACTACACTAATAGCTTACATGTTCCCATTACTTTCACAACAAAGTTTGATATAAATATAAACAAAATATTAATCTACGTCACTACATTACTATGAGTTCTCGAAAATAAATGTATCAAACTCGCATGCAACTCCCTTTCGACGTTACAACTATAATGTGTGAAAATCGCGAATGTTTAAATCAAGTTACAACTATAGCTGGATACTTCAAATTATACCAGTTTCACAATTGTGCTTAATGTTTTCTCACTACAGCTTATGCTCCCACGGAACATAATCATAATCGTGATCAGCTTTTGGTACAGGATGGTGTAGGCAAAAGTGACTCATAATTTCACAATCTTCTTGACATTTTCGCCTTTTGTTGCCCTTGACCATTGCATAAGATAATCTTCATTGTTCTAGAAAATATAATAGCTATATCATTAGAAAACATTAAGAACTGAATGTAAGCTTGAGTACTGCTGTAAAGTCAAGCACCTATAATATCGTTCGAAGGCCTTTGGAATTTATAATAGCAAAGGCAACACTTCGATCTGCTTTCAAGCAACGAATCACTTCAGAGCTCTTAACAGACACACACATTCACTCACAACACAATACACACATTCACTCACAATACAACACACTCTCAAACCTACATACAGTCATAAATATATAATTTTTTTGTTTGTTTGTAAATATCATGAACTTTTAGGGGGAGGAGCGCTGCTTATCCTATAGTACAGGTTTTTACCTATTTAGGGAGTATAGTTCAATTTTTATGGAAACCTTTGTAAAGATGTTTTTTGGAAATAAATATTATTATTGTAATGATCCTTTCAACTAAGAAACTAATCTAACAAAGTCATAGTTACAATAGTAGGACTCCCAAATTTCGTAACCTCTTACGAGATTAGCCTATGCATCCCGATGCGTTCTAAATAAAATGTAACCAAAATAACTCATTGGCAGTTGCGTTTATAGGGCGCTCTTGACGTCATTGTTAACCTACTATTAGGGATGCATTGGCCCTTATTCTGAGCACGTGTGATCCGAATAGTTTTATTGCCTCGCAGCCACGTATACAAACAAAACTCGTAGACAGATTGATGCCAGTTGTTTTAACACTTTCTCGGCGGTTATAAAAATGAGATCGTGTGAAAAGATTTCATTTCCTACTCGAATGGAGAGCTGCAAATGCGTCGCATGATTGTGATCGAATTTACTGAGTTTACGCTGGCACTACAATTGGTTGTATTTGCCAAATGTTTGTTGTTTTATCATTATCACTGTCCTGGTGAGAAAAGAAAGCGAGCTGACACGAATATTTGTCAAAATATGGCCAAGTGAAGTACCTACCTATCAGCATTAAATAAACAAAAGCACCCTTTTAAAGACAACCTTTCTCATCCCACTTGGTTAAGTATTTCAAGTCGGATCTAGATTAAGTTTTAGCGCAATTTGAAAACTGTCCCAGAAATGTCAGTTTCAGCGTTTTCATATAGCAGCAATTTAATCTTGTGTTGAAGTTAAGTGTGAAAATGTAGCCACGTAAACAGGTTAATTCAAGATTTGATGCCACATAAAAAAAAGAATAGTTCTGTTTAATGCTGCTCAATGGCACTTCCTTGTTGCAGCGAAACATCTTTGATGAATTATCGCTTTTCTCGTAATTCACCAGCGTCTCACACATCCAATTGAGAGTGATTTACTTTTACGCGAAATCGTTAATATGGTTCATCGGATTCAATGAAACACTTAAGGCGTCGCGTGTCCCAAATGCGGCTTTAAATAAAATCAAAGAAACCGTTTTATTGTAAGTCGATGAACCGAGACCCGAGTCGGGGCAGGTGAACAAACTCACTTACATTTTATATGTATCTGCAGATACCGGGAAACGATATTGAGGGCAGCTGCTTGATGAAGAATACTAATTGGCGGATTATTTTTAAAATAATTAAACTTAAGTGACAGGATATTTCCTTAAGGTCAGCTAATAACCAAATTAGATGTTGAGCATCTATTAAATGAATAACAAACAAGTACGATTCAAATACCACTAACCAGTAATCCGATAATGATTACTTTATCTGCTGCTGCAATTTACTTTTATGGAACTTTTGTGTTTCAACTTTGTTTTTGTATTCAGTGCGTTACTTAAAGCAATAAATCAACTTCGTATTGTTGTGCAAGTACGTTGCCTATTATAACGTTATTTATTTACACTGTTTGTGTTGTCAGTGTGTACACACATCATTATTTAGTGCAATAAGAAAATAGACCTCTACGCGCTTATGAAGTTCAATGTTCTTGGTATTTGCGAGCCACATAATTTTTCTAGTCCTCATTTTGTTAGCAAAGACAACTGTTATGAAAACAGCAATTAACAGTTCAAACAAACGCCTCAGTGGCGCCGTTATCTTACGTAAGCTGTGTCATAATCATTGTGAAATATTTTGATCATTTTGTTTTAAGATGACTGATAATGGAAATAACGCTTCATAATGATTATTGTCATCGGAACGTGTGCAAAAGGTGACTTTAGGTGTTTGGACTGGTTAATTTAAAATGTCAATCAAAGATCTTTGCCGAGTCATTGGCCCATACGTTATACATACATTTGCTATGCCAAACATTTACTTAGAGAATTCATAATAAAAATATGGCCGATCCATTATTTGCCAATGAATGCGGCAATGACTACCAAAATGATTAAGATGAAGAAACACTGTTTTATGAAAGACGAGTTTGGATAAATGAAACCGACAATAATATTTACGAGTAAGAAACATTGAGCAATCGAAAAAAACATGAAAACTATACATAACATTATGAATCAATAAATCAGAAATACTTCAATTCAAGCTCGATGATGTAAATAAACTCCAGACGCGCAGTCTGAAGAGTTTTATCATCAATCCAACTTCAGCTTACTGGGAACGTACTATAGCTAATGGGAAAATCTCTGGAACATTCATTTAATACTGAACCAGTTGTCTAAATATACCGTCTGATTCAGTCAAATGTGGTGAAATCTCAGTGTAATCATTTAAAATTGGCAACAGACGTTCATCCGAATACTTCGTGTTACTTGTTTTATTTAGTAGTTTTCTTCATTATTAAACTTTAATCAAATATTGCTCCTTTCGAACTACGACAACCATCTATTCATTCTCGTATCAGCTTTGTTTGAAATAAACCTACTTGTTCGCCTCCTGATGTTTAATTTTGAATTTGAATCTTGTGACCCTTCACTATGTCCTTTTACCAGACTCTAGAATAAAGTTAACGCCCCAATCTCTGACACAAGAATTTCAATAATTGACACCTTTATTGCTATGAATTAAGATTGAAGGTGATAACTGTTGGGGCGGTGTCGGCCACTGAAACGTATTTACCTTACTGTATATTCTACTAGCGACCCACCCAGGCTTCGTATAATTTTCTCTACTATATCATAAACCTTCCGGAAAAGATTATCTACAATGATAATTGTGAAAACCGCATCAAAATTTGTTTGGTAGTGTTTGACTTTATCACGTTCAGACAGACAGACGCGGTGGGGGACTTTGTTTTATAATATATGGAGATAACTTTTATGCTCATTAACTCACTTCGAGGATGTGACCGTTACCTTCCTGTCTTCTAGTTAAAGGTCATTCGTTCTAACAGTACCTAAGTCAACGGGTTCTTAAATGTTATTTCCTATGTACAGTGTTACAGTGTCACAGCTTCCGTAAACAAGACCGCAAGGATCACGCTTGTGACAGATGTCAGAAAGTAAACCAGGTTTATTAAGCGTTTTAAATTGGATTGGTAAGATTTGGAAAGGCACAGCGATCAGAAATTTAACTACCAAAATTTATTGCTAACTATTTTAAAAGCCTTTTCGCAGAATTTTATCAAGTTTTATTGCTTTCGGATAGCAATTAATAAGTAAATTGATCAGTTTAAAGTTTCGTAAGTGGATTTGCTTCTTTCTCATTCGTTTAACTTTATAGCTGCTTCACGATTTCTTTTCCATGAAAATTATTTCCCAGACATGACGACTACAGCGACACAGATATTAATAAATAGACTATCATAAAATCTATTTTAAATAAACAAACATAAACCTATTGAATCCGTTTTTTCTCTCATGTTTTGGTTTTAATTAGAAGAAGATAGAGCTATAATAATGAGGAAACTATTTTCGTATTGACGTAGGAAAAATACATTGCTCTTTAGAAAGTTAGATCACGCCATCTTGTCTGACTCTAGCGTCGTTATATTGATAAAATATAAAGATACGTTAAATAACGTTGGTCAGCCGTATTCGTAATATCGGCCTTCAAGCCTATACCTACTTAGATTAATTTACGGAATCATCGCTCTAAAAGTCGAACTTCATTGCAATTATACATATGTTAACAATCCGTTCAGCATTCCATTACGAAAATTAACATAAACAAATGTTAAAACTTTGAAACGTAAACGTTTACGTTAAGGTTAAGTTCAGGTTCAAGGTCAGTTTTGAAACGTTTCAAGAAATGAGGACATTTTTTTTTTAATACAACGAGGAAGGCAAGCGAGCAAGTGGGTCACCTGATAGTAAGTGATCACCACTGCCCATAGACACCCGCAACTCCGGAGGGTTTGCAGATGCGTTGCCAACCTAGAGGGCTAAGATGAAATGCCTCTTGTGCCCGTAATTACACCGGCTGTCTTACTCTCCACACCGGAACACAACAGTGCAAGCACTGCTGCTTAGCGGCGGGATTAACGAGTAAGATGGTAGTAGCGATCCGGACGGACCTCGCACAAGGTCCTACCACCCGCAAACCCACCCACATTTTGTAACCTCGACAGTTACAACATTGTCATTAACCCTCGAAACATTTACTCATTTGTGACCTTTGTCAAGACAAACTGCTGCTGACTGTACGTACTGGTGACATAATCATGAAGACAGAGCTTGCATGTCTTCATCAGCCTATTTATATCCCATTTCTGGGCACAGGTGCCTTCTCAGTGGAGTCAATGAGAGGACTCGGGAATTGGGAACTTAACAAACACCATTGAATCGCTTTCCTGGAGTGTGCTGGTTTTCTTTCAGCGAAAAAAGGTCATGTAAATTCGTACATAAATTCCGGAAAACCCAAAAGAGTCCGAGTTCCGGATCAAAACATTAGGCACCATGGCCTTTTAACGGCTGCTTAATACTCCCATATCTACCTATCCAGTTAAGCTTGATTGAAAATGCAAATTGTAGCGATTTTCCGTGTCATCTAATCATGCAACGAAGCTTGCCAAAACTCAGCGATTTTTGGTAACAACTAAATCAAAATTCATTTTGCTGCTTTTATTAGGTCAGTGAAGTGTACATACTAAACCCACCTTTTTTAGGGTTCCGTACCTCAAAAGTACAGTCATAAAAATAATCCATTTCCATACAAATCGCCGATTTTAAAAAACCTAAAGGGTACTTCCAGATGTCATAGAAACTTGAAATTTGGTATGAAGGTAGCTCTTATAGCAAAACCACTCGGAAAAGTCTCACAATGTTTAAATTTCATGTCTGTCTGTAGATTTCACAGACCAATATAAGTTGACCCCACACTGCGTACATTTTGCTTAGGAGCAGGGCTCTGCTAACACTGGACTTTTTAAAACACTGGGGAAAAGCGTTAAAATCTTTCTACGGAACCCTCGTGCGCGAGTCCTACTCGCACTTGGCCGGTTTTCCATTTAATAAGACTAATTTTAATTATCATACGCCTAATTTTAAGCAATTTTGTAACTTAGGCTTAGATAGCAAAACAGTCCACCGACAGGAAAGTGTAGTGACACTTTCC
The DNA here is from genome assembly GCA_963691665.1 of Clepsis dumicolana. NCBI lineage: Eukaryota > Metazoa > Arthropoda > Insecta > Lepidoptera > Tortricidae > Clepsis > Clepsis dumicolana. The sequence continues at coordinate 4,794,189 of OY829511.1, read as the reverse complement.
TGTCGGTGGACTGTGGCAAAGTGTTGCCACAGTAGGAAAAGGACTTCTTTCCTCCATCTCCATCTACGCAGGTAAAGTGCCTACAAAGTATACTACAAAAGCTAAGGTTCAAGTTCAAGGTTATTTCGAGTAGTAACAAGAAATGGGGACATTTCGTAACATCAGCTGTAACGTTGGCGCTAACCCCCGTATCTACTATTCATGAGACGACAGCTGGCTCATAAATATATTGGTAGTCTTTTCGCTCGTGGTTAAGCGGTATTAAGCACTAAATCTTTGTCGGATTGCTTCAATCAGATTATTTAGACTTTTTTAAGCAATGCTGTTGCTAGGTGACTTTATGGGTACCTGTTTAAAGTTTTAGACAACGTAAATAATTACCTACACTGTGAGTTCTAGATATGTATTTTTATCCTGAACTAAATTAACCACATCCTATTGTTAGCAATTATACTTAATCATAGTGTCGCATACTTTAGTTTAGTTGTATTTTACAGCTATATAATTAAAATTGTATTAATTTCTTATAATTATAAATGTACAAAATACTTATTCTGATTAAAATAAGACTGGCGTATTTCCGGCGGTCAACCAATCACAGCAGAGCTAAGCTGAGATTGGTTGCTCGCATGGCGGGTAGTTTTGTCAGAAAAGACCGAGCAACTTCGGGGGATAAAACCACCGAATCTTTGCTGAGGAGGCAGTCTTGTCTTAATCTCGGAAGCGAACAAGTGTGGAATAATTCTCTGTGAGTATAACTGTGAAGGGAGAACAAATAAAACTGTAAGTAACAAATTTATGTTGTTTCCTATTTTTACAATCGTAACTATCCTATGCGCAACTAAAGTGAATAGAATAAACTTTTAGGGTCCTTTACTATTTGTGACGCACTGTCTAAATTGTTGCATTAAGCACACGTATCTACGTTATTGTGCGCAAATAACCGTTTACTTCCTATTCACTTTACCCAGAGGCAAGCAAATAATGTGAAATGATATTGCACGGTGCCAGCTTGACGCCATATAGTTTACATCTCAGAAGTGGGTATGAACACATTTTTTTCTTCTCATTTTCGATATTACAAATATGCATTTTACATTTTGTATGCTGTATTTTTTATTCATTTTATCTAATTTTATTGCTAGAGGGTGAAATACTGTAGCTCTCATAACTATTGCATTGCTTGGCTGCACAAATAGATACGTACCTACCTACGTCATTTTGCTACACCGAAAAAAATAAAATCCATGCCACAGTTATTTTGTCAAAAGTAACAATATAAGGCACTAACATCAGTTGACGTCGTGACGTAATGACGTTATAGAACGTTGTCTTGCGTTACATGAACTAATTATAGTAACATCTTGACAACGTATTCAAACGTTACTTGAACAAAGGTAATTTACAACGATGGTTGTGATGCCTACCACTGGTGGTAAGCCTGTATACTAGATTTACTCCACCTTTGTCAAAACATTTATTTTGCTTCGCAAATTTTTTGTTTTTTTTTTTACTTAACCTACCCACTTAAAGTGCTTTTCATAGCTACTCTTAAATTGGGTAGAAAACTGTTTAAAACTATCACTACCCGAAGTGTATTACTAAATATGTTGATGACCTTGTTTCGCTGTTCAGCATTCTAGTCACTTTCAACGGAGATAAGATTTAGCCGAACTATGATTGTGCTGTGATTATTTAACATTCCAGGATATAATGGAGGTACCTGTATACCCTGATGGCCGGGTTCTATATACCCCCACGAGTCCGACACTTGGGGCGTCAACATCGCGACAGCCGCGCAGCGGAACGAGGCATCGGGCAGCAAGCAGAGCCACGCGGCGGGCACGCAGCCCATCCAGCCGCCACTCGCGGGGACGGCCCAGTCGTTGCTCACCAACCCAGCGCGGGGAGCGCAGTGGGCGCAGTCAGCGCTCGCGCAGCCGGGTCGACGGCAACCTACACAGCAACGCGAGCGCCCGCGTAGCTTCGGAGCGAACGAGACATCGATCCCGCAGCGAGCTGGGACACCGCTCGTGCAGCCGGGAAGGCCGCCGTACGCGCAGTCGCCGCACGCGCAGCCGCAGATCACGCAGCCACCGGTCACGCGGCCGTCGGTCGCGCAGCAAGGCCAGCAGCCGGACCAGCAAACGCCGAGCAAGCAATCCCGGCGATCAACAAACTAAGGATATCGGTGAGCCCCCTAATAATACTACCATTTCGGATCTTGTTGCAGCTTTAAAAATGTTAACCAATAACAATGGTAGCTTAGAGAAATTAGGTTTCATGAATAATACTGTACCTGAATTCGATTCATGTAGAAGAGAACAGACTATGACAATGTGGTTACATAAGGTGAAAGAATGCGCCACCATCTATGGTTGGACGGAGAAACAAATAATTCACTTTGCATTACCAAAATTAAAAGGGGTAGCACAAAGATGGTATGAAGGTCTTCCCTCGGTTCTCTTCTCGTGGGTCGAATGGCAGGAAAAACTGTTGTCGGCATTTCCCTCTCACGAAAATTATGGTCAGATGCTCAGTGACATGTTGGCAAAAAGAGCTCGCTTTAACGATTCGTTGGAAGAGTATTATTATGAGAAAGTGGCTCTGATAAATAGGTGCGGTATTGTAGGAAAGAACGCGGTTGAATGTATATTGCACGGCATTGATGATCGTTCTGTTAGATTAAGTGCGGAAGCCGCGCAATACGACGATCCCGATAAATTACTAGCATACTTACGTAACGCTAAAAACACTAGGTCACTTAATGATCGTAAGTTTGCTAAAGGCGTACCTCCAAGAGGACAGGAAGGTCAGGCGCGTCCTAACTCTAGGCTTCTCAAATGCTCTAATTGTAAGAAGGACGGTCATGTTACGTCACAGTGCACACAACCGATTAAAAAGTGCGGCAGGTGTTCGAGAATTGGCCACGAAACTGAACAATGTTATGCAAAACTTCCTAATGAAAAGTCAACTTTATGCGTTAAAAGTGATAATGAAGCTTGCCACCCTAGTGAGACCCCGATAGATCAAATCGATGTCCCGAAGCCAAATGATAAATACTTTAAGGTTGCTTTAATTAACGATACACCTGTCAACTGTTTTATCGATTTTGGTAGTGAATGTTCGATGATAGGTATTACGGAATTTAAAAAAGTTGTTACCACAGACGTTGACCTGGAAACATCTAACCTACCCTTACTAAAAGGATTTGGTAATTCAATAGTAAAACCGATAGGAAAGCGGAATGTTTGCGTTGTCATAGATGATGTCGCTGCTAACGTTGAGTTATTGATCGTTGCTGATGGTGACATGCCTTTTCCTCTTTTAATCGGCCAGACTTTTACGGAGCAACCTCACATTTTAGTGCAAAAGACAAGTGATCGCTTGGATATATTGCAGCTGAGTCACCTAGTAACCGTTAGTAATAAAATAAGGCTACTTTGTGACGATGACGTAGAAATTTCTGGTTTCACTACTATTCGAGTTCACACAGAACCTCATTACGAGGGGGACGTTTTCATAGAGGGGGGCCTTCGCTGCCAGAAGGGAGCAAGTTATAACATGCCAAGCGGTATTTATCGAATAGGTGCGAATGGGGTCGGACATGTCGCAGTCAATAGCTTGTGTGACACCCCCTTTAGACTAGGAAGGAATTTTCTGATCGCTCGTGGTCGTAGAGCACAGGAAGAAGACAGTTTAAGAGTTATGAATATTTCTCATCTGACTAATAAGGGAGAGGTAGCTGACATAACAGCGGCTGATCTGAAATGTGGCGGCAGTTTGCCGCCAGTTGACAAAAACTGCCTTCTTCAATTATTAAATCAGTACAGAACGTGTTTTGCTTTCAATCTGTCTGAGTTAGGTAGTACTTCTGTAGGGGAAATGTCCATACGACTCAATGATGATGACCCAGTGGTTTATAGGCCATACAGGTTAGCAATCGCAGAAAAAGAAAGGGTTAGGGAGATGATCTCAGACTTGTTAGATAATAACATAATACGTCCATCGACTTCACCATACGCAAGCCCTATTGTTATTGTTAGGAAGAAGAGTGGTGAACTTCGCCTATGCATAGATTATAGGGCACTAAATAAAAAAACTACCAGAGAAAGCTATCCAATGCCCCTCATTGATGATCAACTCGATGTTCTGGCTGGCAATAAGTTTTATACTACCCTAGACCTGGCATCAGGGTATTACCAAATTCCCATACGCGAGGAAGACAAGCATAAGACCGGTTTTGTAACGTCAGATGGGCATTACGAGTTCAATCGCATGCCCTTCGGTCTTGCTAACGCACCAGCCACCTTCCAGCGTCTGATGAATCAAGTGTTAGGTTCCACTCGTCACAAGGAGGCCTTAGCATATCTGGATGACGTTATTATACCATCTAAGGATATATCTGAAGGTATGAGTAGGTTAAAAACTGTTCTGGATTTATTTCGTGACGCAGGGCTTACTCTAAATTTAGCAAAGTGTTGTTTTTTTGGTCAAACTGTCGAATATTTGGGGTTCGAGGTATCGGAGGATGGCCTCCGTCCAGGGTCAAAAAAGATTGAAGCTGTTGAGCGCTTTCCAGTGCCCCGTGACCAACATAACGTTCGCCAATTCCTTGGCCTCTCTAGTTTTTTCCGTAGGTTTATACCACGCTTCTCAGTGATAGCCAAACCACTGACCCAACTATTAAAGAAAGACTCGAAGTTCGTGTGGGGCCCGGAACAGGAGTCTGCGTTTAGGACACTTCAACTTGAATTAGCTCAAAGACCAACATTAGCTCTGTATGATCCTCTAGCTACCACCGAACTGCATACGGATGCATGTAAAGTTGGCGTTGCAGGCATCTTACTCCAGAGGAATAAGGATAATATGCTTAGACCGGTTGCATACTTTAGTAGGCAAACTACCCCAGAAGAACAAAATTACTCATCATATGATCTCGAAACCCTGGCCGTCGTAGCTTCTTTACATAAATTCAGAGTGTATCTAGTGGGCATCTCGTTTAAAATATTGACAGACTGCAACTCTTTGAGGGCTACGTTCCAAAAACGGGATATGTTGCCTCGAGTGGCAAGGTGGTGGGAGCAGATGCAGGAATATAACTTCAGCATTGAATACAGGCCAGGTACATCTATGGCTCATGTTGACGCGCTCAGTCGCAACCCTATTCCAGATTCTCCACGGTCTGTACTACCCTCTCATAATGTCCTTCTAGCCGCTGATTGTGATTGGTTGGCTACCGTCCAAAGTGCAGATGATGAGACTCAGAGAATAATACGTATTTTAAATGACCCACAACTGGACGACGTCATTGATATTAAGTCTAATTACAAACTAAAAAACAATAAATTATTTAGAGTAACTGTAGATGGTGATAGATGGGTTGTACCGAAAGGGATGCGTTGGCAAATTGTTAAGCAAAACCACGATGACATTGGTCATTTTTCACTAGACAAAACCTTAGAGAAGATTAAAGCCACATATTGGTTTCCTAAGATGCGAGCTTTTACTAGCAAATACGTTACATCATGCTTAGAGTGTGCGTATTCAAAAGCATCGGGTGGAAAGAAACCGGGATACTTGCATCCAATCGAAAAGGTTGATATCCCCTTCGATACGGTGCATGCGGATCACCTCGGCCCTTTTGTACGGAGTAGTAGGGGTAACGTCTATGTATTAGTACTTATAGACTCTTTCACTAGGTATATTTTTTTGAAGCCTGTTAAAAATACAAAATCTCAGACTTCCGTTAAGGCCCTTCGTGAATATTTCGGTATATTTGGTGTTCCCCGAAGGATTATTACAGATAGAGGCACTTCATTCACTAGTGATACGTTTAAAAGATTCCTTAAGGATAAAAACATTAAGCACGTATTAAACGCCGTTTCGACACCCCGAGCAAACGGGCAAGTGGAGCGTTATAACAGAACAATACTAGATGCTCTAACTGCCAAATGTATTGGTACAGCAGACAACAAGTGGGACGACCACTTGCCCGACGTGCAATGGGGGCTCAATAACACATTTAATAAGGGAATCGCCCGTACACCGTCCGAAGCATTATTTGGGACTAGGTTGGTAGGATCCAGTGAAAGCCGCGTGCTTACCGAATTAGGCAACGACATAACTAACACCGATCATCAGAATATTGACGAGATTAGGCAGGATATAAATTCACACGTAAAAGCCTCGCAGGAGGCCCAGAAAGCGGCTTTCGACGCTCAGCGTTGTGGGCCCATGAAATACCATGTTGGGGATCTAGTGAGAATTGAAAGACAAGTACCAGCCACAGGTAGCAGTAAAAAGCTTATTCCGAAATATCAAGGACCTTATAAAATTACAAAAATCCTTGATCACGATAGATTTCTCATTGAGGATACCCCAGTAACTCGAAAGGGTAATAAGCGTTATTCTACTGTAGTTGCGGTAGACAAAATCAAGCCGTGGCTTAACTATAGTAGACCTCATGATGTCTCTTCCAGCGAAGAGAACGAATTACTTAATGATGATTAATCTATTTAGACTTTATTTTCAAATTTTCCTATTTACAACCAAACTATGATTTATGTGATTAGTAATCATATGTATTTTATCATTGGCGGGACAGTGCTCATTACTTATTAGTCTGAAGCTGTTTATTATGTCCAATGATACTTTACTGATATTAATAGCTAAATTTACACTTAATACAGTTTACCATTAATTATACCATTAAATAGTGTCTCACATTTCCTTAGGAACGTTACACCTGATTAGGAACAGGCCATGAAATAACGCCTGATCGTAATCTCATTCAGACCATGAAATAATGTCTGTTGTAACTGTCGTCTTCAATTGATTAAGGACAGGTCATGAAATAACGCCTGATCGTAATCTCAGTCAGACCATGAAATAATGTCTGATTTGTTTAACTGTCGTTTTCGTCGGGCCATGAAATAACGCCTGATCGAAATTTCAATCAGACCATGAAATAATGTCTGATTTATTTTAAGTGCTGTTATAAATAAACAATTGTACTAAAATAGGCCATGAAATAAAGCCGTATGTATATTATAGTTTATGTATTCAGACCATGGAAAACTGTTCACTACCTTCAGTATTTGCTTGATGTATTAACTGTACCAACCTACCTATACCTAGTATTACACCTGTTAGGGTTTCAAGATCATTGAAATGTTACTAGCTGCATAATAATAAACGGTAACAACTTTGCTATGATAATGTCTGTCGTTATTAATGATAATTAATTGTTATTAAGTAGTGATAATTGTTGTTTGGCTATACTTTGGTAATATGTATTATGTAACGAGGGCGTTTGAATCATAGTGGATGGCCGACTGTTAGCAATTATACTTAATCATAGTGTCGCATACTTTAGTTTAGTTGTATTTTACAGCTATATAATTAAAATTGTATTAATTTCTTATAATTATAAATGTACAAAATACTTATTCTGATTAAAATAAGACTGGCGTATTTCCGGCGGTCAACCAATCACAGCAGAGCTAAGCTGAGATTGGTTGCTCGCATGGCGGGTAGTTTTGTCAGAAAAGACCGAGCAACTTCGGGGGATAAAACCACCGAATCTTTGCTGAGGAGGCAGTCTTGTCTTAATCTCGGAAGCGAACAAGTGTGGAATAATTCTCTGTGAGTATAACTGTGAAGGGAGAACAAATAAAACTGTAAGTAACAAATTTATGTTGTTTCCTATTTTTACAATCGTAACTATCCTATGCGCAACTAAAGTGAATAGAATAAACTTTTAGGGTCCTTTACTATTTGTGACGCACTGTCTAAATTGTTGCATTAAGCACACGTATCTACGTTATTGTGCGCAAATAACCGTTTACTTCCTATTCACTTTACCCAGAGGCAAGCAAATAATGTGAAATGATATTGCACGGTGCCAGCTTGACGCCATATAGTTTACACTATTAAATGATACCTAAAATGATAAAAACGGGATAAAGGTTATAAAACTACAAATAAAAACAACACGAACTGAATCATGAATTGAAATATAGGTATTTAACAAATGTCAAACATGAGGTCATCCATTTATTACCTAACCTACATAGAGCTATTATACCGAAATAGGATCTGGTTCCTGGTTTGAATAATCTTCTTGTATTACGACAGTGTCTACATAGATTCTTACTCCTCATTTGCAATCGAGGTGTTATTATAATGCTGTACTTTTGTTTGTCTGTACCTACTTGTATTGTCATGTCATCCAACTTTATGCCTTACAAATTTCAAGTCCTCCAAGTTATCTCTCCTTTCAAGCTACCTCCTGCGGAGACGATCCTGGCTGGGACACCCGAACTTCACTACCAGATTACTATAATTGTCAGCGGACTAAGATAAGAATGCCAAACTTCAGTTCAATCTACCAACACGTGGTCGAAAAACAGTTTGTGAATTATGAAGCGCGCAAAGTTACTTATATACGAACAGTGCAATTTAATTAGAAGCTTTAAAAAAACTGAGCTTCACTCTGCAAGAAGCAGGAAGTCATTTATTACCTACATTATGCTGAACTGACTTGTGTTAGCCTTCACTAGTACAGCGAGGCATTAGGCACAGAAGAATAATTACGTTCTAAACTCCTTACTGTATGACCTTGTTACAACTACTACTAGCCGGGTTCAGTGTTATGGGACCAGCAACGGTGCTGGGTAAATAGCTCCCCATGGGTATGTTTACCATTCGTTACCTTATTGAGCGGACTTTGGCCAGTTGTCAAGAAACACGTCCAGATCTTCCCGCCATCTCCGCCTGATCCCTATATCACCATATTTACATTTGTCAGTTTTATAATGACAATTTGAACCACATTTCTTTGACAATATGAAGCGCGCTAAAACAAAAGCGCTTCAAGTCGGCAGTTGACAACGAATTGTCATTGAAAACCGACAATTGTAAAGTTGGTAACATAGGGGCCTGGGCTTACCATCTGTATTGCCATCCATATTGTGGCATCCACTCCTTGTATGTGTGGATACATATGCGGCTGACGTAGCCTCTCCATAACTACCGTGACCTTGTTATCTCTTGAAATTTATTATTTTCTACTTACTAAAGACCTCGTCTCACCTGTTTTCCATCACTAGCCCCCCGCATGATCGGTATCCATACATTCGGCTGTGTCCATACTGTCACTATCAATCTGTACAAACAAGTGTGCAGACAATAACGCAAATTTCATCAGACACCTAATGACGTCTTTTGTTACAAGAGGAAATTTACTTATCACCATGTATACCTACTGTAGTGTTGTCATGCCCCCTGCAGACGCTTTTATCAGTTCAAGCGCAGAAATAGTTAATTTGTCTTTGAGTGGTGTCAAGGTCAGATATAATTAAATAGGCGGTGTTACATACTTGTAAAGATAAGGTATCAGTGAGATATTTTTGTAGCGCAATAAATTTTTAAGACAGCGGTATAGACGACTATGATTTTTCGAAAAACGATTGACAAGTTTTTTTGACCTACCAGCATATTTGACATTGATACAACCAAACATTGCAAAGGTGAATGATACTGCATAAAGACTCGAAATAAAACGGTCATATTTAATTACTGTAATTTGCAAATTATCTCAAATGAGAGACATTTCCATTGAGATAACCGCGTATAGGTAATAAAAGTGCGTTCTGTGGCTCGAGATAATCTCGGACTATTTCGCAGTAAGCTCATTTGAAGTAACAGTACGGCTCTAACAAATTCCTACTTTTACTGACAAGGTTCTGATTTACGCTTACTATCAGAACTCGAGTTGCTATGTCACTAACGGAGACAAGAAATAATAAATTGAGTTGCCGCTAAGTATTTAGTTGCTACTCCCACAAGCTCTGTTGCTGATTCAATTAAAGGCCTTGAAATTATTGGATAATACACTGTTAACTAATTAATGGAACATTCTCGTATTACCCAAAGAATGATTATAATATACTTACATAGAATCTTATTTACACGCATTGCCTATTTTTGACTCCTTAAAACATGGTAAAGTATATTAAGTATTCTCGGTTTGCGTAATTTTATATTTTTATTCACGATAAAAAACTTTCAGTATTCGTCCGTTACCTATTCGTCTATTTTCAAATAATTTCGGTATTATCATTTTACAGAACTCGGCCTGTTAAAAACGTTCATCAATATTTAAAAAAATGCTGTATCTAATAATGGCAATCAATTAATTTATATTCGATCTAATACATAAATACCAAGGTTTGTTGGGTTCACATAATCTCTAAATAAATAAATAGCATGGCGCCATTCCAGTTTATAAATAGTAATCGATTGAACGTGCAAATTCAATGCGATAATATTATAAATGGATATAATATGTCATGTAACCTCTGAACCTGAAGTAGTAAACATATGTAATTATTTATCTTCTTTCATCATTTCTCGACACATATTCCACACAAACGATAGTAAACTGTACTTACATTAAATTCGAGTAAGACAATTTTTAAACTTTGCATATTATATCTCAAAACAAAGTATTGCCATACCAGCAATAATACAGAAACAAGTAAATAAGAAAGAAAAGCACTAAAACGTCAAAAGCGCTAATACAAGTATAAAGTTTAAAATAAAGCTTTTTAATATAAAGTTTATTTTTCGATTTTATTGCTCCATTTTCGCTAAATGTGCTAGCGCAATTCAGCGCGGGAATGCTGCCTGCGTGATGGGCACCCGCCGAGAGGTCCAGCACTGGAAGGCTTTATTTAGTTTTTTAAGTTAGGTTTAGTTTTAGTCGTTTTATTTACTTTGTAGTTTTAGTCTCTTGTACAACATTTGTTTCAAATAAAGTTAATGTGCTGTAAGTATTTTAATACCAACATAATCTTCTTCAGCGACATGAATCGCCTTGATGAAATCGTATATAATAAAATCGTTCGTGATAAAATGGTCCTTTAATAGCGTTCTATTTTGGGTGTGGCTATATTTATAGGAGTCTGATAAGACATGGCATGTGGGTCAGGCGGTTTATCACTAAGCACGCCTGTCACTTCATTTACACTCTATATCAAAAGGCTCAGAATGTTAATGGAGTTAGTGAAGATAAGATAATTTTGATCTTTTTTGAGCTTCTTTACACACGCATAGTGACTTGGGGTCGCGTGTTCAAACATGAAAAATGTATTTGATTTAATATTAGGCTATTAAATTGTCAGGATGTTTTTTGTAAAACATATCCCTCTACTACCAATGTAGGTAGGCAATGTTACGGAATACGATAAGCATGATTGTGTGTAAAGTCATTACCAAAATATTAAGTAAAAGAAGTTTTGTCAAGCTTTATCAGTAGATAGTGAGTTTAAGAATGCTAAGAATGACCACTTGTCTGGATTACGGTCAAACTCAAAGATGACCAAAGTTTTAAACAACCTAGTGTAAATAAATTTGACACATTTTTCGTGCTGACTTAACCGTCTTATGTTGAAATATGATGTATGTTTGATCTGAATTTGATCGTTTACTTTCTCTTCTGGGTTTTGAGGCCTTTCCTCAATTACCAATTTCTCTTGCAAAATATATTATAACATAGATACAGTAATCTAGATAAACGAGACATTCGTTTGGGTTTGGATACTCTATAAATTTATTCCGGTTTCGATTTTCATAGAAACATTAATCTTTTCTTAGAAACCGGTCTAGACAATGACCCAAAAATGTATGTATGTTTTCTCTCCGATTTCTATGCTTACATTGAGATTCTTTGACATTTTTGACACAGGCCATCTGTACTCAAGGCGCTGAGAACAACGGTTTTTTGTTTCTGGAACTAAAATGTCGGTCTTTCTGAGAACGGGTGAACTAGGACGCATACATGAGTTGATACCTAGTTATCCATAATAAGAATAACCCTGTGAAATGAGGTGACCTACAAATCAGTCTTCCGACCCAAGGACTTCTACGCGAATATCATTTATTAATCCAAATTTAATCTCAAAATAACGCTCGCATAATGAAATTTGACCCGATTCATAAAGGCATAGAGATGAGAATCAACTGATTATCTTTTAGCAAATGCATTTCATACTTTGCTGGTCTAAATTTCAGATGGATGTTTGACGTAAGTTTGGCGAAAGTGGGTTAGTTTGACCTATTTTATTCGAGGGTTTCCCCTAACGTGACGTCAATGTTACGTAAATAATGTAATAGTTAGATTTAACGATGGTAATGATTGTGCAATCAAAATATTAGCAAACAGTGATACGATCTTTGTTATTGCGACTATACAGGCAAAAATTATTCTTGAAGTGTTTACGATGAGGACGTAATGTTTTACAATACTTTGTAATACCTCTATAAATTGATGGAAAGGAACATGGAACACGAACCAGTTTTATGGTCGCGGATTATCTGAAAGTTAAATGGAAGTTCATTGAACCAAACTAAGACTTCAAGGAGTCATAAAGTTTTGCTTTAATAGCTCGTCAGTCTGCACTTGGATGCTGAATAGAGAATTCACGTCAAAGCACGAGAGGTAGAAATATTAACTTCCGATATTTCGCCTGTAGCCAGTCATAACATCGGGTGATTTATGACTCGGTCTGAGTACTAATTAAAGTGGTTAATGAATGCTTAAAATTTAAAGGTTCCATGCGTTAGCAGAAAGGACAACGAATGGGAAAGTCGTGGTAAATAAAACTTACAAAATGATTTGAGTCGAATAAGAAACTATAGAAAGGAAACACATTTACTCATACTACTGTAATTTTTTCGACATTTCTCTTCCTGTATCTTTGTAAATCAATGAAAACAGAATAGTATTGCAGACATGGAACAGTAAGACAACGTCGAAAGATAATGCGCTACGTAAAACATCTTCCCGTTTTTTGTACATTAGATAATTTCCTGACAGATACAAGTGACCAAAAAATAATGTCAAGAAACGCACAGGCATAGAATAGAATGTAAGTATGAGTCCAGAGGCCACAACTATGGACATCAAATTGAAATAGTCAATTCAACAAATTTATTGAATGTGCGTTGAAGTCAAAGTTGAAGTGATGTGATGATCAAAAATTTACTGTTCAATCACATACACGTACACTTAAATATAGTTCTAGACTAACGATATAAGACATAAGAGGCCGAGTACGTGCGTATAGTACTGTCTGGGCCGGTATTATTTCATTTGGCAAATATGCATTTGGCGCCACTTCAACAGTATTTTCACGCACTGGAGCCAAATAGTAAACAAAATATTTCGTTGGTTGACTGTTTTGCTGTAAACATAAACGTCAAAGAATACATAATAATATTATGAATTATTGCTTCAATGAAATTTCGGTATGACAGTGTCATAAAATGTCTGACATGCTCGAAAGGTTTCAGCTATTTTTGAGTGACAAAAGACGTCCACTATAGGCCTTCTGCACCGATCTCCACTAAGAGCGATCCAGAGCCCCTACTCTGAGGTCCGCAATTCGAAGTTCGTATTCGACCGTCCCTCTCGCTTTCGTGTTAACGTATGTTGGCGTGAGTGGGACGGTCAGATACGAACTTCGAATTTCGACTTCTGAGTAGGCCCTCTGAGCTCCTTGTATCCAACGGCACCCCGTCTTTAGCAAGTCGTCTGTCCAGTTAGTAAAGAGCCGTCCATCACCCGTGGTCACCACTCAGACATACCCAGAGATTGACAGTTTCCGAGCTATAAAGGCCTGCCCTTTGCCACTTCAACTTGCTGATTCGCTTAGAGCTATATCGGAGACTTGTGTTCTCTTACGGATTTCTTCATTTCTGATTTGATGGTGCCAATGGCATATTTGAATTAGTAAGAAGCAGAGCTTGTAGCCAAATAAAACACAAACACAATTTATAAACGATATTGTGCATAATACAAGAAACGAACCAATTAAGTATTTTGCTAAAAAACTTTTCCCATTTTGTTATTCAATTGGCATTCGTGTGCACACATATTTGGTGAACTAAATTGAAATTACAGGCATTTGTTCGCACACATTTTATAAGTATCTGGTGTTGGTTGTATGGCTAGCCGCAGTGAAGGGGTTAAGCACTTCGAGGATCCGGGTTCAATTCTCGGGGTTAGCATTTTCTGTTTTTTTTTCTGTGTATACATGTTACCATTTACAAAGTTTGATAATTTGATTGACATTCTTATTCTTCATTGCCAAACCGCAAGTCATTTAGGTTAAGACGAATCAATTACGCTTGATTTAAACACAATGACATTTTGAATATTTGGGTAGGTACTTCTTTTCCTTAAATTCTAACATCCCAATTTTGCAGTCGCAGGTATATACCCTCAGAAGTGACGTGACGTTAATAACGTCAAGACTAAGTCCGTAGATAGAGATAGGCAGGTACCTAAGTATTTTTTTTGCTACTTTGACGCCGCGTTTTTTTACTTGCTAACTATGGGGTAATATCCTAGTAATGTCAGTAACCGTGGCCAACACGTGCCTTGCGTTCACGTTCGTTACGCGGCGATTCCGATTCCCAAACTTCTGTGGAACTACAATGTGATAATGACTATGGAAGTAGGTACCCAATTTGGGTATGAAAGGTGCGCTTTTGTTGCAGCTTTGACGGCTATTGTTATAAGTGTTGGGGGAAATAACGACGTTTGCCGTGTTAAACCTTGGCGGGTACAAAGTTTTAAACACGAGAAAATCAACGTTCATAGAAACCAAGTAGATAATTACTTAATACTTTGTTAGAAGATACCTACTCTTAAAATGTTATGTCGAATAAAGTTTTCTTGCAGTTGGAGTATTTGAATCAGTTTATCTGCGAGGTCAAGAATCTAAGGTCCTTGACTGGTGCCCTTGGATCGGTTAATGTTAAAATATCCAACGGTTTTCGCCGAATATGGCATTTGGCTTATCAATGAGTGGAACGGCGCCATCATGGAGTTCATTTAATCAAGATATTTACGAGCTACCTATGTAATTCGTTAAATGTGTTTGTTGTATAATATTGTGTACCTTTTTTATAATTCTGTGCATACAATGATTTATACGCACGAACTAAAAACAATTAATTTGCTCACCCGTAACCACTTGTGGAAGACAGTTACGTATATGCGACACGAATCGACACATATGTTCACACAGACCCAACTATCACAACCACCACTACACTATACTGGCTATGCTGACGCGTTTCGAACTCTAACAATTTGGGTGAGCATATTAATTGTTTTTAGTTCATACCTAACTCATAACTATAAACCTCCGCAAAGTAACGCCTGATTCAATAATTAGGAACTTTATACGCAATTTAAATCTATGAATTTGTATTATGTTTATCACATTTCCACGCTCTTTAAGTAGGTTGGACCTACACGTATGTACAGATTATCTACGTTTGTTTTTTTTTATATTTCGTGTGGGAACAGGAATGTGTGGAATGCCCAAGTTTGTTACATTCTTTTGCAAGCACTTCGTCATACAGGAATTACGTACTGGAATTCTAACCTTCTTGAGCATTCAGCTCACGATTATAGCTACCATTTGAACGGTGTGTGGTGCTTTCATACAAATATTTACTACAATGATCCTGACTTCGGCTACGTTTTCAATGAAAAGATTTTCTTCATCAATTAATGTAAATTCTGCACCTTACTTTCTTATACGCTTTTATAAAATATTACGTCTAGTCCGGAGTCTATCTCCTTCGCGCATAGCATGCTCATTTAAGTATTTGTGTGAGATATGATTACAATTTCTCATTTTCGTGTTCTTAATTAAATTAATTTCTTTAACAATTTCCGAGAGTTGAAGATCAGCAGATTCTGCTGACTCTTTGTCTTCTTTATCATTATTTTCTTTAGTATCATCAAGAGTTATTAAAGCTGGTATCACCACGTCCGTCTTTATTAGATGCTCTATATTATTATTTAAATAAAAAATTTGAACAAGGGGTCCTGTGCGTTCACCTTGTCTACAGGTTCGACGCCCTTTTGTCTTTCACGCTGTTTTGGTTTTTTACTTGTGGCTTCGGGCGATTCAAGATATAATAATACCTAACAAGCTATACAGGTATCTTATATTTTGTTATATTGTGAACTAAATATCTTCAGTCGGGTAGTAATTACTGTATTTTGTTACCAGATAAACCCGACTCTCCATCTTAAGCTGCAGGACTATAAGTGTCATTTAACTTGCTTGTATGATACAATTGGGTAGTATCAGTATCTTTGTCGCGTGACACCGTATTGTTTCATAATCATAATTGTTTAAAGCTGAAACTATACGATACCTTACGACATACTTTATGGGTGGGCTTTTAGTTTAGAAGCAACAATCGCATAATTATATGAAGATAACAACCACACTATACGTTACAACGAAATAATATAGAGCCTCTAGTATATTATTTGACACAAAAAAATAACTCGAACGCGTTTATATTAACGTCTGAATTACTATGGGAAATTGGCCGCGCCTCTAGTGACACGTATTGAGAACAAACTCTTCTCATACTATTTGATTTTAACGCAAACACTGTCGCCGATTACACTAGGCGCTCAGTGCCTCACGTTGCGTTTGCCTCACGTTGCGTTTGCGTTACGGGCGTCAATTAGTATGAGAAAAGTTTGTTGCCGATACGTGCGACTAGTGACGCTGTCAATTTGCCCATAGTAGTGACGTATTTTTGATCGTTGATTACACTAGACGCTTAGACCCTCTAAGTGTAATGTTTGACATGAGAAAGCGTCTCGATTGCCTTCTCGTTAACGTGTCGAATACTATGATAAAAGTATGTTGCCAATATGTGCCGCTAGAGGCAATGCCGATCTGCTCATTATAATTTAGACGATAACGCGAACTCGATCGACATTTCCTTGTAATTGATTAAATCAGGCGTTACTTTGCGGAGTTCCATATTTATGAACCAAAAACAATTACTTTGCTCACCCGCGACCACAAACATTATTTCGTGTCAAGAATTACATTAGATGCTCGGGTATAGACTGAACTTCACCCCACCAGCCCCAAGTTAACACATAACAATAATCTCCACTATATAACATATCTCCTGTTGGCAACTTAACTTGCAAAACGTGTTTCGAGAACACGCGGCACTATCGACACGAACATAGCGACGTGGTCTGACGTGGAACAAATTTTAAAGCGTAACTAATAACTGAAGAAATAATGTATTATTTCAATTCACAATGAAAACGGCGCGTCAATAACTGCTAATAGACACAAGTGTGCGAAATGTATTGTTGAAACGCTTTTGTTTCGAAAAGGAGAAGGCGGGTTGTTTAGCCTTATTGTCGTAAAGGTGTGTCGCAAATGACGCGGATTCAATGTCGCCATAGTATTACATTTTGACGTTAATTTCTTGGAAAATTTTATTATTTGCAAATAAGTAGGTATATGCTTTTCGCCACGGAGCGGAGGTCGAGACTGAATGAGACGCACAAGACCACCAAGAATGGAAGAAGAAGGATGAGGCCTATATCCAAGAGTGGATCAGCAAAAGGCCACCATGATGATGATGATGATGATATTGTTTTCCTATATCTCACGTTGATTTCTAATTTTACGTAGGTACTCAATTATGTTATTTTGTAATTAAAGAATACTATTTGGTTGATTCATGTTTGTTCTAGTGTTAACGATCGCGATCTATCAAACGTTAACCTTAATTAAATGTAATTTGTCATTATCATATTAAAATTACATTACAGAAACGATTGTCTTTATCAAAAGACCTGTTTCCAAATAATAATGCGTGGTAACTCGATCAAATAAATATTCCAATTCCCAATCTAGATTTGATTGATAATTAATGTCATGTGAGCACTTGTCTTACATTGTGGAAGAGCAATAAAGAATTGAGTATTGAGTATTGAGTATATGCCATTATCTACTTGTAAACAGCGTTTGCACGTATCCCACTAACAAAGGTTTAGTGTCCTCCAGACACTACCGGAGAGGGGTTCTTACTGGTTACAGGCTCGGAGAATAAAACCCCAACTGGACTCAATCCGTGAATTTATTCGAAGTAAACCCTACACTATGGAGCAGCTTACTATTTTTACAACGTCGTGTAGGTCTGTGCCCTAAGCACGACTTGTCGAATCCTGCGTTACGTTACGGTTATCGTATCGAGATCGAGAAATCTCATACTAAATTTTAGTTCCAAATACGCTCACGGGCGGGCGCTGTTCCAAACGTCATACAAACTCGTTATAGTTTACTATTCGAATTTTACGTGACGCAGGATTCGACAAGTCGAGCTTAGGGCACTGATCTCACAGCAATCTTGGGGGATTGATGAAGCGAAAGTCTAAAGAGCCAGAGCGAATTCCTCCTCTGTTTACTGCCTGTCAGTCTGATCTATTGAGTTGCCATGCATCCAACCTCATAGACTCACTTCGCCTTAGATGCATGGCAATTCGCCACAAAAGTTACCCTATTAAAAACAAGAAGAACTCACCTCGATTGTAACATCCTTGTTAAACAATCCGAAAAGTTGAATAAGTATGTCATTGAACATCAAACAAACGGATATCATCTAGTATTTTTCCCTTAGACAGTAAAACCCATTGATAAGACATACGAGATCTCACTGATAAAGAGAAAGCGTGGAAATCACGACTTGCTCACATGAGACATTGGTCATATACCCATGTAATAAAACCAAAGTTCATTATACGGTTTAGCATAAAATTTAGCGTTTAATGTTTATTACCTGATGGTCTATAAGATAAAGCTTATAAAGTGACGATAATATCTCGTCCATGGGTGTAGCTCTAAGTTTCTCATAGGAGGTGTCCAAGTATGAAAGAGGGGGAAGGCGTAAGAATAAATAATAACATAGTAGAACGGAATCTCTTTTGACCGAGTCCAAAACGCCACCAATTATATACCTACTCCCCCCTTCACGTCGTTACACCCCTCTGTCGTCCAGGCGTGTTGCTAGGCTTGCTTGCTTACCTGCTTACCTTCAAATATAAAATAAAATACATACAGGCTCACGTAAAACTATTACAACCAGATTATAAACAACCAAACGCGCGTGCGATGACTCCAGCTGTGACAGCCTGACTGAGTAGCTCGTTTAACGAGTACTCTAATATCGTGACCTTGAGCGCGTTCGGAGCGAAAGTTTCCGTTCTACTATGTTATTATTTATTCTTATGGGGAAGGTCCCCTTCGCGTCATAAATGATTGTAACTGAGACCTCACTCGACACTAGCGATCCCAGCGGATTTTTTTCACTCTCGACAGCCCTCGTTCGGTCATCATGATCATCATCATGTCAGCCGAAAGACGTCCACTGCTGGACATAGACCTCCCTCAAGGCTCTCCACTCAGACCGGTCTTGTGCTTTCCGCATCCACCGCGGTATTGTCTAGCTACTAAGTACAGACAGATTTCGGAAAGTGGTTTTTATTATAGCGATGATGCGGCTTGCATGAAAAAGATTCGGGAAAAGAATTAAAGTTCAATAACCGTACAATAACATTTTAATTTGTTTGTTACTAAACGTACCTCATAATTGTGACTGTCGTAATTGTAGGTAAGCAATTAAAACCAAGATTAGAGAGATCCCTGCTGCAGGATTTTTAATTGTATAACTTTACCTAAGGTAAACGTCCCAAATTATTATGACTTGTTAATTTCAATAATAGAAACTATGCTTGTCACTTTTTGTTATCTTAATACGTAGGTATTAAGATTGAAATTGCCAAATATCGGGACAGTGTTGGGAACAAAAGGACATTTATTTACCTTACTAGGTATTTATTAATTCGTCTTAATCAATAGTTCTACAAAGAAACATAAATGTGCTCTATTTTACACATCTTTGTAAAGAATTTGACCCGTGTTTATTTTAGCGTACCTACCTAACGTAGATATGTATTGGAAACCGGATTTGAAACGTATCAATGTGCCATTTAAATAGAGTCTAGACCTTCACTTGTCACATTTCGTCCTTTTTTGCCAGTTCATGTCATCACGCTACACTCTGGTGTGCGTTTCCATACGTTCTCCATTTGATGAGAACGGGGTCAATGGTATTGGATCAATAAGTGTTTGAGATTTTAGTCGCCGAATCTCCTCGAGCTCGTGTTATGGTTTTATTACGTTTATAAATATCTACCGCTGTTACTAACAGGAAACGTTAGGAGATGAAGATAAGCCCTTGTAACCAAACTGTTTGGGGTATGCCGTGTAATTTGCAGGCAGGTGCCTCTAAATATAACACTCAGAGAGACCACATACGGGTTGGTCTATAACAGGCAGTATTAACGTTTGTCTTGCAAACCATGAGTGGTATAACCAGGATAAGTGTTTCGTGTCCAACAAGAACCTATCGCATAAGAATAAAGCATAGTAGAACGGAATCTCTTTTGATCGAGTCCAAAACGCTGCCATTTATATACCTACTTCCCCCTTCACGTCGTTACACCCCTCTGTCGTCCAGGCGTGTTGCTAGGGTTGCTTGCTGTTAAATATTAGGTACTTACGTCTAAAGATAATATCACTAAGATATAAGTTTTTCTTTGCTTTGAAATCATTATTTTATTCCAGTTTTACAAAATATGAGATTTATAAATCATTACGTACCTACATAATTATAGACACTTCTAAATAAGAAGTTCTTATGAGTGCCATACCAAATGAAGCCATTTAAGGTGAATTAAGTAAGTATTACTTACCTATAAATATAAAATAAAATACATACAGGCTCACGTAAAACTATTACAACCAAATTATAAACAACCAAATTATAAACAACCAAACGCGCGTGTAGCGACGCCGGCCGTGACAGCCTGACTGAGTGGTCTGTTTAACGAATACTCTAATATCGTGACCATGAGCCCGTCCTGAGCGGGAGTGTCCGTTCTACTATGTTATTATTTATTCTTATGCCTATCGATTAGTATCGATGTGTGAATGTGAATTCCCATTTAAATTTAGTTCAATTTAGGGGACCTATTATGGATGTGTGACCTGACACCAATGCTCTTTGATCGTAGCTACAAGTGTTTAAGCTACTAAGGCAATTTGACCAGAGCCTTTGCATAGGTTTGCATAGCAACGCTATTTAAAGTTTCTTAATACCTAGCTACTACTATACTAGAGGAAAAATAAACTTACGTAAAACCGTTTTCTCTATTTCCCTGTGAAACTTTTTGGAAACATCACGACGAATTTGATGAGCGACATCTTCCAGTATTTTACCACTTACATTTAAAGTGGTTTATAAACATACGAGGGCGTATGAGTTGATGACATAATGTCGAACTAGCCCAATCATGTTTCCGCGTCGATGTTATCGAATCACGCGCCGGTCTGTGATAATTTCTGACTTCTAGATAAGGTCAATCTAATTTTTTATATCGGTTGGGAAACGATTTCTAATGCCTTACGTTCAAGTCAGCTTTATGGGTTAAGTGATTCTGTTATCAGTTAGTTAATTTCAAAATGAACTCTATTCCAGATTTCTACTTTCTACGAATACATAATTGTGCAGGCACAATCAGCAGGCAGGCAGGTTCAGGAACCCGTGTCTAAGTTGTGTCTAACTAAATTTAACTAAAATTGATTTGGGTTCCATGATTTGTAAATGTTTTTGACTTTACAATCCTAACTTTGTCACAGCTTTCTAATGAGAAAGGTAATGAGGCAATGACCTACATCGCGAATTCTACTTGTTTCATTGCATAGGTCACAATATAAGAAGGTACACAGTGGAACTTGAAGTGTAATCATCAAATCAGAAGAAGCGCCTTTGGGTGGTTTCTTTTCCACTAAGTAAATAGTGATACTAAACTAGAAATCGCCAGTAACATACCAATAAACCGCCATTTCCCATGGTATAGGTCAGATTGGTTTCAGATGAGTTGTACACGCTTTCACTCACACACTCACAGCTTTCGCGTGTGAGCAACGACCACCAAAGAAGGTGTACCAAAGAGTAATGAGTCGTCAGTGAGTAAGTCTACATCGGGCTATTAAAGTCGGCATTAGTAGTTGTGTGTGGAATAATAATGAAATCGTTCACCCGTACTCGTGTTGCAGGGCTTATGGGTCGGAGTTGTTTAACTAGAATTAATTATAATATTTTTATACTACTTGGAGTACTTGGTAGGTACAAATACATATTGCGATTCATACAGTAAATAAAACGTGATTAGAATAAATATTACGGAACTAGGAAAGCAATGTAATCGCAACTGCAGACAAGCAACCATTCATGAGGTTAATTAATCAAATAATGAAGATAGATTACACTTATCTTTTACGGCATTGAGGTTACACCACGCAGTCACGAGAAATGACAGGGCACACAGTATTCATGTCATGTGATGTTAGCAAACACTACAAACATCTGCATAATCTACGTGCTTTACCGTGACAAAAACAGTTCCAGACGTCCATGTGACCTTTCAGACAATAGGCAATAACGTTCAGTCAGACATTTGTGTTATTAAAAGTCGACCAAGGTTCACTACCCCCAGCTACTAAAGGAAAAATTGCCAATTGACATGCATTCTACCCCACCCCAACCCACGGAGGGGCTTTAATTAAGAGTATTTCCAACTATAGGTATGCCTACCGATGAAATAAAATTACAGCTTTATTTCATTTCTGTCCAATTTTCAGCCTAACACCACATGACGAAATTGTCATTTTCATTGTCAGCTGTCAAATACGATAAGGTTGTCAGGTGGAATATGGAAGTTATTTCTATCTGCCTCAATATTCTATGACGGCCATGTCTGAATCACGTGTCTTATCACATTGGAGACGCGTGCGATTTTACCATTACTTGCGGGTATGTAATCTTTAGTACGAGTAATTAGGTTCGTTATAGCGGTTATATTATGGTACGTATGTGTCGGGCTTCAGTTACACAGCCAACTACAGTATGCAATACTGATAGGTCGGAGTCCAAATTACGTGTGTGTGTATGTGTGTGTGGAGCCATCACACCTACACATGATCGGCGGTGCAGTTATTGACATCAGTGTAACAGCGACTGAAAATTATAATTGCACTTTTTAATACATTTCGTTATTTCAATCAAGCAGCTGCCACTCGTGATTTAAGATATGAAGTTAAATCATTAGCTTATGTAATTTCAATCATATAATTATCATAAGTCATAGTCATAACTGCTTCATATTTGCTAGACTTGCAACATGTGTTTGTTTCTTCATTACTGATAATTTATCAAAATTGCATAGCACTACCATTAACTAAACTATACCTACTGTGGTAATTTTGTAAGGTTCTCGACGTTACACTACCTTAGGAATTTCAGCAAATGTAAGCAGATGATTAACCTTTGACAGCGGTGACCACAATGACTTAACTCTGTTCATAAACATGAATATTTACTGCCATTATTTATTTCATCAAGAATCACTGTTTACGGCATTAGTTATTACGCACCATAGTATGAATCAGATTAGAATGTATACTTGACATCACCAGCTAATCAGAAGATAAAAGTATCTTTGTTTTTTGTCAGCATTGAATTTTTATATCAGGTATATATATATAAGTTTGTATACTTATCTTGCCCTTCATGATTCATTGTGCATGCAACGCGACGCGATATCCAAGACTTATGATTAGGTATGACTTACTTCTTAAATCAGGTAATTCAAAGAACTGCAGGCAGTGTATCTTTATAGTCCACTCATGATTGGTATCATAAGATCTGATTATATCATGTTAAGCCCGTGCCTAGATAAGTTTCCAGTTAATTTGATAGATACTTAGGTAATATAATATCAAGTGTACCAAGTAAATACCTCACAGTATTGTTAATGTGGCTATTGTTATGGAATAGATTATGTTTCTGAAATAGGTAATAGATTGTTTATTATGGTTAAAAATTTGACTTCCAGGAATTATTTATTTATTTACCATAAAAATACACAGCATGACAGTAAAAAAACCAAAGCGAATGGTAAATTGAAACTGTATACCTACACAAAAAAAAAACACAAATAAAACACAATAATAATAATAATAAAACATTACTTACAACTATTTAGAAAGTTTTGAATGTCAATTTCGCTTCCCTAAAGGGACGGAACACCACACCCTCCAGCCTGAAATGCGACCAAGCCCCTATTTCACCATCTTTACAATTATCAGTTTTATATGACAATTTGAACTACATTTCTGTGACAATATGAAGCGCGCTAAAACAAAAGCTCTTCAAGTCAGCAGTTGACACCGAATTGTCATTGAAAACTGACAATTGTAAAGTTGGTGAAATAGGGGCTAGGAACATCTGCTGGCACAATTTTCGTAGTTTTAACGCGTCCGCCTGTGAGAACGTATCAAATTATTACCGCAGAGTTTTGAAAATATTTCATGTTAAAGTACTCGCCTTAAACTTATTGAGGCACTTAAAATATTTATAATAACGAATTAGGAACTAATTGAAAAAAAAACACGAAAGGCGGAAAACTACTCCGAATCGCAGTGTCCGCCACCTGCTTGTCAACCTAAAAATATAAATAAACCAAGAACCATCGCATTGATCAGCAAATTGTTATATTTTATGGACTAGACAAACATTGAGTAAGACATCATTAGAATTTCATTAATAAGTATTCACAATTTGCAAAGTTATTAAAGGAAACGTGCTTACGTTTCCTTTAATAACTTTGCAACTTTCCGCCACATGAACCTAATTTACTCGAATGCACCCTAAACACGTTCCTATGCCGAAATGGAACGCACTTCGCGAGTCTGGTCGTGTTTTTGCCTACCTGGCGTTTGCATAATTTACCTAGACCGATTTTTTTTCAAGCTTAATAACTCATTTATTTGTTATTGATCAGTGGCCAAAATAGATAATTAAAGAGCATTAGGAAGCCACTACTTTATTTAATGGCTCTAACTGACCCTTTAAATATGAAAAAAAAAGTGAGTCAAGTAAATTAGACAAATTTACTCGTCTTTTGAGAATGACCGTGGTGCTTGGCAGGCACTTTGAGTGTAAAGAAGTTAAAATTGTTAGCCTGGGATCCCTGGCTGCCTCGCGGATGTGCTTGAAGATCTGCTCCGTGACCGCTGATACGCTGTGATGGGACCGCTTACATACTTACATGTAAATTTTTTTTTAGCTGTCAAACCATAATAGCAAAACTTCCAAAAAAATCGCTCTCTCCTGCTTCAATGCTACACTTTATACTTGATTTACCTATATATTTAGTATTCATGGTTTATTTTCATTTAAGTATGCAAAATTATGACGCTGGTAAGAAATTCAATGAAAACAGATAGCATGTATAACCCCGGGTTAGTGCGAAACCCAGGTCCGAGCAATGCAAGTCGGCATTATAGTTTAGTAGTATGTAATGAAATGAGCTGTAAGTAAACAATATAAGTAGCACAGTGGTAGCACAGCTACTGAATAGATTGAGGACACTTTGAAAAATCATTTTTTCAAAAACCCGGTCTGACTCAGTTCCGGTACGAGTAGAGCAGTTAACTATAATGAGATATTACATGACGCATTGTGCCCAATTCTGCAGCTACTGCGCAAAAAGTTTTTAATAAAGGTTGTTACGAGTTTATCGCGACACGATTCTGTTTCATGTTTTATTAGTTACGTTCGAGTGGCGATACGCGGAATAATGATGCAAAAGTAGGGTGCTATGCCCCTCAAAGAGTTCCCGATATTTTGGTATTGTTATACCTATAGGCGCCTGGTGCGTAGTTGCCTAAATTCAAAGGTACGTTTACCTTTTGAGTAGGTACTACTTACTGTGCTTTGTACTGGTTGAGAATACCGATTTAATTGCGTATGTATATGCGATATTGTAATGAGGATTCCAAATGATCCATTCATTGTCGTTTGTAGTTGGGTTTATAGGCTGCGTAGTATGTCCGGTTCTTTAAATAAAAGAGCAACATCTTTCGTACGTTGAGCCGAGTTTAGAAATGCAAAAATCTTGCAAGTTGCAATACCTACATTGCAATGTTCGATCGCCCACCCCAAACTCGTTCGCTCTACGGCCTGGCATATTGTATTGCAACTTGCATGGTTTGTCTAGCAGGTCTAAACTCGGCTTAATTAACGTCGTCTGAATACTTATAAATATGTAGCACCAATGAACTACTTCAAAAGAGTATTAGGTATTTTATTCACATTTTCCTTAAGCTTGTTTTAGGAAACACGCGATGGTAGAGTTGTCCCTAAACACGTGGCCCTACCAGGAAAGTTGCAAAATCAAATGGAAGCGACGCCAAGATTCTTTTCCTCAATGCTTTATCCTTCTATTTTTCTAAAGTTTCAAAATTTTGCCAACACTTTTTGGGAAAATGTTCATTCACATTACGTATTTTAATCAATAAATTTACCTGTTAGTTAATCTTAAACAAAAAATCTACAAACCGTCTGTTTCTCTGGGTTTTATGCTGCACATTAGTGCATTAATTTTGAAGAAAATCAGCATCTGGGTTTCTTGGGTATTATACAAACGCACACATATTATGTTACATAATATAATAACGCACACATCGGCGAAGGCCTTTCATAACGTTCGTGACTAAAGCATTGCAACAGCTAAGCGGCCCCAATACTTTGCTGAACTTGACACAAATCGCTGGATTTCTTTTAGGGCTACCTCATTTTTGCTGCGTAAAACGAATTTTGATATTGCATGTGACTCACCAGATGTTGGAGTGGCTAGCTAATTTCGCTATCTTATCCACTTAAATAAGATGACCTTTTTATGGACGCAATGCGACTTATTTGGTCTTTATCGTTATTGAAAATTATAGTGCCCCGCCGCTATGAAGTCATTTCTGAATTTTTGACACTATTGACAATGTTAACCATACGAGAAAAATGCTAGAATTGCTTGTTGCATGTGGCAAACAAGAAAGTCTAGCATTTTTCTCCTATGGTTAACATTGCAAATAATCGGAAAATTCATAGCTGTGCAATGATCAGGATTGATTTCATAGGTGAAGAGACCATAGTGTGGATTTCAGGTACAAAGTTCAATTAAAGACATTAAGCTATGCTGTTTTATAAAAGAAGTAGGTACAAAGTTGGTGTAATCTCATGAGATGATTTCTGTGTAGGTAAGTATAAGGTAGGTACTTAACCATTTTATTTCATGGCGGCGGGGTGAAGGTGAAGGCGATAAGAAACGAATTTTGTACTTTCAAAGTCCACTTGGAAGACGTACTTAGGTATGCATTTGGATTTAGCTATTTGGAAGCACGCAGCGCAGAATCGCCACACATCATGAAGAATAAGCGTTTGCATATCTTTAGTTTTTTAGTATCGTTCGACCCTTAGCATAAAGTCTACCGTTTGAAGCGGTTTGAAAGGCGACGTTGCCGTTTAGGCAGGGCTGTTGCTAAGCGCGTACAACGGCGCGACGGGTCGAATCCGGATACCTGCGCGGCATGCCTGCGCTCTATCTGCAAAGGTGGGACAAGGACAAAAGAAAAGGGATCGGCGTTTCGAATTTTCAAGCAGTTCCAGAAATTAAATTGGTTTTATTCATCGCTGGCTTGTCTACGTTTTTGTGCACCGTTCGTAATTTACACGACTTGATCATAAATTTTCCTGCATCGAAATTATTGTAAGTACTTAACTGATACATTTGTTAAAAGCAGCGTATCTAATATAAATCTTAGCCATCGTCAGATACTTACCTACAACACGATAAGTAAGTTATCTTAAGCCGATGGAATAATTTATAGTACCATGAGAATAAGTAATGAGTTTCATAACTTAAATCTAATGAATAAGTAAGAAAGGTACGCAGTCTTGTTTCAAGTTAATATATTAAGAGCGTAGGTAGGAATGTAGGTGACAAGACAACCAGATGTTGTATGCTTGTTGTTCACCAAATCAAATCGCAAATGAGAAATTGCGTTTCTGTGTGTTTGTTCCATCTTAATGTCTCAATTCCTCAACCAATCTTGACGAAATTTCTGACTTAGGACCTCTTTTATTCGGGAAAATAGCAATTCAATAGCGAAAACCAATTTCCACGTAACGTTTGACTGAGCCAATTGCTAGTTATCTGATACATAACACTGATATGTTATGTATGAGATAACTAGCAGTTGGCTGCTACGTCGTCGAGTCGATACTCCAAATTTAATCCTATACTTACATAATGCAAACTAGTCCTTCTTGAAGCCGGACCAGAAATATTATGTCGACACTACATTTCAGTAAAATCATGTGAACTACCTTCTATATTAATGACTAAACTAACGAAGCCAGATGAAATACATCAGTGAAATCCCCTTACAAAGTGTCATAAATTTCTGGTCAGGCATTAAATAATTATTCGATAGACAAATCAAGAAAGTACCTATAAATAATGACATGATTATTACAAAAAATATTTATTTAACTCTTTCGTATTTTTAAATACACATTGAGGTCAACATTAAACTTATTGGCACTTTCACGTCCATATTAATCATTCATCACTATTTATCTTCTTATATTCAACACAATATCAGTCAATATTCAAGAGTTCAAGCAACATCACTCGTAACAAATAGAACAAAAATAATCACATTGTATCTTTAATAGGTACTGCTTATATTCTTTAATCCCTGCACAGCAACACAGTCGGTACAGTATTTTTAATAGCTCACTTAATGCACAAAATAAAATAAATCCTTCATGGAATGATAAAGTCAATCTAGAATTTAAAAGACAAGAGATTATTCCGCATGATACTTGCAAGTATTTTTCATCAACATTACACTTCGTCTTAAGAAACATGAACCAATCTGTACATGAACCAACCTGTTTATTTCAGTAAAAAATCTCAGTTTCTATACCGTATCTAAGTAATTCTAAAAAAGTTTGTTATTAAATTCAAACATCAATTAAGACATCCGGTTAAAATTTTTAGTCATTTATGATCATTTTATTACTATTTTAATTGACAATTAGGTATATCTCTCTCTATCTCTCTTTAGAAATCATGAAAAATTGTTTATAAAACTAGAAGATTTTAACCAAGTCTCAATTGAACTTACTTTTTTAGAATTGCTTAACTAATCTTAACATGCTAACTTGATTGATATAAAAGCTGCTTCTCGTTGTCAAGCATCGTTTGAATTTCTAATTGCAACAAAAGAGCCCTATCTAACGGGAAAGCTCTCAGTTGCTCCGCTACACTATTAGCAAATATCTGCATCTCATCGCCGACAACAGTCATAAGTGGTGGACCTGAGATTGTAGCTGATGATAATGAAGATATAGATGGCTCAACATTTTTTGAAGGAACTATGGTAGGTACTGTAAATTTTCTTTGTGAGATATCACTGTTATCAGTAGCCGTCGGGCCTGCAATGGTTTCTTCACCCAATTCAAATTCTTCTTTGACTACCACTGTATATCCTTCTTCGTCGTCTGGGGCGAATGGATCTTGTTCCTGTAATTGAATTTAATTTTAAGAAATTATTAAATATATACGTAATTTGATTAGTGGTCTCCTGAGACCATGTTATCCTGACAAGCAACGTGTTAACAGCATAACTGAAACTGTTCGCTAAGAAGCAAATTATAAAGCTTAATGTTTATCGTAGCGTAAGATCCAAATCATAGCGTTTAAGACCAACATTTCAAAAGCATTATTCATACATTATACAGTAAAGCCATCATTTAAGGCATGAACTAGCAAAAAAAAAAAGCAATATTGGCCATTAGCATTCGCTGGCGTAGGTAAATTATTGAACGAGCACAGATTCATTACAAAAACTTAAAATTATATATAATTTATTTGTGAAAAAACTCACGTCATTGGCACCCGGCTCTTCTTTAATGCTGCAAAAGAAACATTTTTTTAATATTGCACAACAAATTAAACTGATCTTCAGTGCAGTCTAATCTTCAGTTTGAAACTTATTGTCAAACGAGCGCACTATCGCAATCACATCTGATCTATGATCGCTTTTTGTCAAACGGTAAAACATGGTAAATAATTAATAATACTTGTCTAACTCTAACTTCACAATACTTGCCTAACTTCTGGTATGGAAACAGATATTTTCGGAAAAGTTTTTTTAGGTTGTTGGCCCCTTGCTTCGCCTGCGACTTCTTGTTTCAGTTTTTTAGGTCTGCCCCTACCCTTCCCTTCGACTCTTGCTTTCCCTGCGACTTCTTGTTTTAATTTTTTAGGGGGTCTGCCTTTGCCCCTTTTCTTGCCTTCGACTTCTTGGTGATCACCACTACCATCACTGTCATCACAAGATTGTTTGTTTCTTCGTAATTCATGTGGTTGCGCTGATGTTGATGGATATGACTCCGATTGTGATTTTCTTTTACGAAGAGGTCTGTAATTTGTAAATAATTATAAGTTTCATAGCAACATGAGTAAATCAAGTTTCTTGTGTAACTTGTATAGCTATAAATGCTATAATATACTCACCCGTACAAGTAATCGCCCATCTATTTTTTCGCTGATTATTGTGAAAACATTAATTCAATCAATGCACGCTTTCTGCGTGCAATAAATAATGAAAAAAATAGGGCTTGCGATTAATTGTGCCGACAGCTAAGTACATTATTTTATTGACTTACTTCCCGCCAACGACTGTGCAGTTTTGTGGCTCCGGAATAAATGGCTTCAATTGTTTGATTTTCAGTGTATGTTGAAATCGTTGAAGGTTGTATCTGTCGACGAGCGAAATTCAGAGTTTAGAGCGTATATTTTAAAAACCGGACAGGTGTGAGTCGAACTCACGCACGTGGGTTCCGTACAAAGATTTTGACGTTTTTCCTCAGTGTTTTAAATTGTCCAGTGTTAGCAGAGCCCTGCTCCTAAGCAAAGTGTACGCAGTGCGGGGTTATCTTATATTGGTCTGTGATATCTACAGACAGACATAAAAAAATACGATTTTGAGAATTTTCTGAGTGGTTATGCTATATAAGAGCTACCTTGATACCAAATTTCTAGTGTCTAGGACAATTGGAAGTACCCTTTAGGTTTTCAGGGCACGACAATTTGTATTGAAATAACCTTGTTAATGACTGTATCCTTTGATTGCGTTAACTTAGAAGTTTGATTTTTCACAGCTCCAGGGGACTGAAGGCTTAAGGTATTTGATATTAATTTCAGCATACTACCTCCACGCGTTCCATACAAAAAGAGTCTTGACAGACAGACAGACAGACGGACAACAAAGTGATCCTATAAGGGTTCCGTTTTTTCCTTTTGAGGTACGGAACCCTAAAAAGTGGTGTTTATCTAACAAAGCAGCTAAACAAATGCAAATAAACAGAGTAAACTTACTTCTTGATTACAATATTGCAGAGTCTCGAGAGTTTTTTGGGATTATAAGTTTTAGCGCCCGATTGTGACCTGAAACAAAAAGAGACAAAATTAGTGATTGAAAATTTGGACTAGCTAGTTTAGGGCAATTGGATGCGGAGTGATTTTGGACAGGTCAGAACTGGCCACCGAAATAGGACTAATTAGATACAAGTGTTTACGCTTGATTATCTTAAGATAACGCGTGTCGTGTACACGTCAACAAAGACACAGCCACTTGCACCAGCACATGTAGCACGGCGCGCCATTTTGTCGCTTGTCGCGCAGTGCGTCCCTTTCATAGTGATGGGATCAGTGAAGGACGCACTGAACGACAAGCGACAAAATGGCACGCGTGCTAACCCCCCGGGTCGTGAACCGCAAGCTATTTTGACTTGAACCAAGCGACTAACTAGCATAGTGTTGAAATGCGCTCGCTAACGCATCAATATTGCATTTGTGTTGTGCAAAAAGAACGCTAGTATTCAACGCAGTCGATTGTTTTATCGATGAATCAGGTAATGAATTACATATAATGCTTAAAGAAACTTAATAAAAAATGCCTTCGGTTCAGTTCAGTACATCAATTTAAAGCTTTAGAATGTAAGGACGTGTGGTACTTGAGCCTTAAGATAGTTGTAGGTAAAAGCAGATCCGCCTGATGTGGGTAACGTTTCATTAAAAGATAAGTACTAGTAGTTTATGCAACTGTTTTAATGAGGTTCCTTAAAGTAAAACACGTGAGGTTTTATGAAACGAGGCGAAATCGAACAGTATTTTTTAACTACATAATAAGATCAAAATATACAGTTCTGTGTGGGTAGTGACCGTAGCGTGTGTGAACATGGGGTTCTTCTTTTGGCTTGTTTAATTATTATTATTATGTATTTTATTATCACGGAATACAAATGAAATTCATTGACCTAACGGCCCGGCCACGTCTATGTCCGACGAGCAAAGCGCTGAACGATTCTTGCATACATTGCGTATGTTGGCAGTCATCCGCTATGCCTTGAGCGTATCGACCATGTAATGAAATGAGTATTTGCTCACCCCGTCGTTCCCGCGTAAGCGTGGTTATTGGTTACTGTCGGCGCCAGTGCAGACAGCTGCGACGGATATGACGAGCGCGCCCGCCAGTAGGCAGAACACGTTTTTACGACATTTTTGTCATAATGGTTTGATACTATAGAGTATAGGCTACTGAGACCGTGTGGGTACCCTGATGGATATAGTTTTCTATTAAACTACATCGCAATTGTTGCTAAGGGCGCGCATACTCGTAAACTAAACACACAGGTAAGTAAATAAGTAGGTAGTAAGTAGTAGGTAAGAGAATTAAGAGCTTATATAGTTTTTTTCTGCTATGTCCAGGGTTCTGACTTCGACTCGACATTAACATTAAAATCCATTTCTTACTCATATGCATTCATTTAATTAATTCCAATATTTTATTTACATATAATATTAAGGCGACGAGATAGGCCAAGCGGCCACTATACTTCGTTTTTTTATCATTTGCTAAACGCTTTTTAAAAATAAGTAACAGTTAAATAACAATGAAACATATTGAAATTCTCTGTAAGCATGCTTCTGCGACCACACTGCTCCGTGCAACAGGAATCGTTTCGCCGGCTTTTGCAGAGTCAAGTTTCCTAAAAAATCCAAAATATAGATTATAATATGTGGGGGCACGGCGGCAGTGCCTCCGCCAAGTCGAGCAAAACAATGAAGCACGGCCGTACCATCCTTTTCTCGAAGCCATTCAGGCCATATAAATATTGTAAGGTAAGTATATAAGTATACTTAATAAATATGTACTTAACTGAAGAACAAAACGTCTTTGAAGCTAGTCGGCCTTTATAATTAAATGCAGTTCTCGTTCAAACACAAAATTAATTACCTATACAAAACGGCGGCGATTGGTACATTTGGTACTTACCTACTTAGCAACTTTTTGTGCTCTTGCAGAATTTCCTCAACAACTTCAATGATAATCGCAGCAATACGTTTCTTTTTGTTTCCCATTTTTAGGATTCCGTACCTCAAAAGGAAAAAACGAAACCCTTATAGGATCACTTTGTTGTTCGTCTGTCTGTCTGTCTGTCAAGACCCTTTTTCTCTCGAACGCGTAGAGGTAGCATGCTGAAATTAATATCAAATACTCAAACCTGCAGTCCCTTGAAGCCGTGACAAAATCAACCTTCTAAATCAACGCAATCAAAAGATACAGTCATTAAAAAATCTATTTCCATACAAATTGCCGATTTCCAAAAACCTAAAGGGTACTTACAGATGTCCTAGAAACTTGAAAATTGGTATGAAGGTAGCTCTTATAGCACAACCACTCCGAAAAGTCTCAAAATCTCAAAATTTTATGTCTGTCTGTAGATTTCACTGACCAATATAAGTTCACCCCACACTGCGTACATTTTGCTTAGGAGCAGGGCTCTGCTAACACTGGACAAATCTTAAAAGATTCGAAGAAAAGTAAAAAAAGTCTTTGGGACTCGATTCGTGTGACAGACGACCTATTTACATACCTAGAAGTTTTAACGGAACCCACGGTGCGCGAGTTCGTCTCGCGTTTGCCCACTTTTGTAAACAATACTCCAATTGGATCATTCGATGATATCTGAAAACGTAATTAGTTGAAATTGAGGAATTAAAAAGTACATTGAAAATAAGAAATTAATTCTTATCTGATCACACACTGATAACATCATCGATATACTTACATCGGAAATTCCCAAGGCGCCATTTTGCCCCCTTTTTCGTGCATTAGAAGCAATAAGCCGTTTGACGAAACTCTTAGGGCCTTTTTTAATTGTATAATATCTATCCTTCCTTCTCCCCATTTTGACTAAAACAATAAATAATTGCTGCATCATCAAATGATCCCAAAGCTGGATTGCATCTTTTTATAATAAATAAATATCATGGGACAATTGACACCAATTGACCTAGTCCCAAATTAAGCAGAGCCTGTGTTATGGGTACTAGACAACGGATAAACATACTTATGTAGATAAACACTTACATATTAAACATCCAAGACCCATGAACAAACATTCGTATTCATCATACAAACATCTGCCCCGGCCGCGATTGCCGCGATGCCCGGGACCTCAAGCTTCATGGTCAGGGTCTCTAACTACTAGGCTATCCGGCCGTCAATAATCTAAGTACTTAGGTACTTGATACGATTGAAACACACCTAAAACTTTCCATCATTAAACTTGAGCCCAAACTCGATTGTGTTACACAATAGTTATTTATGCAACATGTTCATAATGACGTCATAAAAGGCAAGCATGAGTGTCTAAATGGATAATTATGATCACTTGCATACGTGACTTTTTAAACGAGCTAGCTCAGAAATAAATATAAACTAATAAGTAAATATACTGAAGAAAACTAGCGGGAACAACCGACGAGTTAATAAAAAATAACAAAAAATTACTTACCCTGTTTTGCTGCGTGTAACACAGAGTACGTACACAATGAATATCGAAGTATTTCCGCTTCGCATCGAGACGTGGCCACTCTCTGAACTCTCGTGGGTGACTGAACGAATAGTGAGTAAAATAATTTAGTGTTGCTCGCTTGAAATTTCAACGTCTCGAGGCCATAGTAACTATGTATGGCGGATTCGGAAGGTGTAGGAAATTCAAAAAATCATAATTAAATAACCGAAGCACATGAAATAAAACGATTGAATATTTGTAGTCAATACTTTTGAGATTTGTTTGAGTGGGATTTTGATACAAAAGTACCTAATTTTTTATTCAATTTTACCTAAACAGCGACACACGTTCTTCTCATTTTTTGTACAACTTTACGTACCTAACTGTACTTTATTTATTAAACTGTAAATGATTTTAGATTTTAAATAAAGATACATTATTAACTCGGTCTCTTTGTATAATAATAACATACATTTTACGTTTTTTTTAAATAATTGTGAACTCCACCGATTTAACAGTCACTGCCGTTTTTTGGCTCATTTTGCTCGGCGCAGTCTTAGATTGAAGGTGCATACTACTGCAACTATTAAGGAGAGCGTTGGGCACAGGGACATTTTACCTTAAGTACATTCTAATTAAGTAAATGTACCGTATGATGTCACTTTAACTCGTTGAATAGTGACACTTATCGTGCAACAAAAAGCAGTAAGCAACCAACCCCGCATCGACCACATCGGTCTCGCCTCACATTTTGAGTTTCGCTCATTACGTCCTCGTCTTTCGATCTCAAAATGAAAGGGACAACACAGATATTCAAACAATTTTACCATGTGACAGTGTGACATATCGTTTGTCTCTTATATTTAAAGAGAGCATTGGGACCAAAGCCTTGACCTTAAGGCCAGCAGTCGCTGTAATTTAGATACATCGCTTTTAAATGTCTCTGCTATGTAATCGAGCCTGTCACGCGATTATGACATCAACGTTTGTTAGTATGAAGTTTTATGCAGCTCTTGTAATAATAATAATATGACTGTTTCACTCTTATTTTTTTTATTCTATCTTATCACATTAAATTTAATATCTTTATTAAATTTTTCGTGATAAGGGTTTGCAGTTTTAGAACATATAGAAATAATTAAGCAGGTGCAACAGCATGAGGGTAAGTTAATTTAGTTTCTTCCCCTTTGTTACGAGTCGGTTGTAATTTAAATTACAACGAAAAGATAACCTCTCTCTTTACCGTGGTTGGTAAAAACAAGAACGTAGGTACTTTCTAAAGTAAATAAATTTAAATAATAACATAGAGGTAGTTTGGTATTTATAAAATATTAGTGGATACTTTGGTTTTGTAACTAACTAAATTGAGTTTGTGGTTTGAGAATTATAAATATCAAGCATAGTAAATATTACCTAAATGTTTCGCCTTATTTCATATGTAAATTACTACTGTCAGCGATAAAGGTTACAGGCGACAAATCGTCAATTTTATTAGTAGGTTAATACCATAATTGGTAGCAGTATATTTATGGTACAATAATATGCAAATGCGACGTTAGCTTTCTATGAATCAAAGCACTTCCTTAGCCGTCAGTGAGCTTTGGACTTTATTCAGTGAAAGTGAGTTTCAAGAAGTTACTTAACCAACGTTACAAAACCGGATGAAATAATTCACGACTTATTTCACGACAGCGAATATCACAGAACAGAACCAGAAGTCTCTTGAAAATTATTTCATACAGTTCACGAGCGCTATTATTATTTACATACTTTTTATGAATCATGCTACGTGGACGCTAAGTAAGATATTAAACATTTTGCGTGAAACCACACACATTCTAAATGAAACGACGATGAACTCTGAAAAACAGTGTGTAATATTTAGCTATTCCTAAGCTTGATTCACCACCATGATCCTTTGTCATGACTCAAGTCCAGGCGCCAAGTATATAACCATGCAGTGCACTCCTGCCATAATGT
Organism: Clepsis dumicolana; assembly: GCA_963691665.1. NCBI lineage: Eukaryota > Metazoa > Arthropoda > Insecta > Lepidoptera > Tortricidae > Clepsis > Clepsis dumicolana. The sequence goes on along the minus strand of OY829511.1, from coordinate 4,757,454 downwards.
GAATCATACCTTTTCTTAGATATCCGTTCCGTTTAACTGTCTGCATCTAAAGTTCTTCTTACACTGGTGCAAAGCTGTCTGTATATATCCGCTACAGATTCAAGATTCACGGCAAGATGATTCGAGAAACCCCGAGAAACAAGAATTGGAAGACTAAACAAAACTCCACTATAAAAAAAAAATCCAAAAACTAATCGAAAAAAACGGCCCCATAGAAAATTTTATCCACGATATAACGCATAAATATGATCTGTAGAGGACAACAGCCGGACAGACGGTGAGCGGAAAGACATACGACAGAACATTTTTGTCCAAGCTGAAACTGAGGCGTTTCGCTCACTTCGTTTGCTCGATTAGTAAATGGTGTGGGCTTTAGGAAAATCTATAGCTGACGTACAATATAACCGAAAAGAAAAAACCGGCCAAGTGCGAGTCGGACTCGCGCACGAGGATTCCGTAGAAAGATTTTAACGCTTTTCCCTAGTGTTTTAAGAAGTCTAGTGTTAGCAGAACCCTGCTCCTGAGCAAAATGTACGCAGTGTGGGGTCAACTTATATTGGTTTGCGAAATCTACAGACAGACATAAAAATTTAAGATTTTGAGAATTTTCTGAGTGGTTGTGCTATAAGAGCTGCAAGTACCCTTTAGGTTTTCGGATTTCGGCAATTTGTATGGAAATAGCCTTTTTAATGACTGTATCTTTTGATTGCGTTGACTGAGAAGGTCGATTTTTTTCACAGCTTCAAGGGACCGCAGGCTTGAGTATTTGATATTAATTTCAGCATGCTACCTCCACGCGTTCCAGAGAAAAAGAGTCTTGACAGACAGACAGACAGACGGACAACAAAGTGATCCTATAAGGGTTCCGTTTTTCCTTTTGAGATACGGAACCCTAAAAAACAAACTCTTTGCTGAGTGTACTTTTTGTTGTCTGTACCTACTTGAATTATCTTCCAACTTACATACCCATACCAAATTTCAAGCCCATGTTATTAACCGTTAAAGAGCTCCCTCCTGCGGACACGATCCTGGCCGGACTAGTAGAATTCTACTACCAGATTATTGCATTTTGTCACCGGACTTACATAAGTATGCAAAATTTCATCTTACTCCGCTAATAGGAATGATAATGATAAGTATATCCCGTCTATACATATAATTAACTCGTTGCCATGGCAATTAAAAATAACAATCTCTTAATATATTCAATAAATAAAACACTTATCTGACGTTGTCACATTGCAATATAAAATGTTATATTAACATACTTTTGATCTTTTGATACTGTTTTAAATGCATAACGAACGACGGGTGAAATAGTATTTGCATCAAGCGGCACTTTTGGCGATGTTGTGCTACATATGTAAATATATAGAAATTACGCGATTATATGAATTTTGAGAACGTAAATGTTTCTAACTTCAAATCAATCCTTATATGATCCTGAACAATTTGGCACGCGTTTGAATCAACTCCACCGTAAACCTACACGAAATTATGTAAGTACTGCAAGTAAGAGAGTACCGTGGTCATAGTAATAAATTTATAAATTCTTCGTAGTGAAGTACTTACATTTTATCTCTAAATGTCTGTCCGAGCTTTCTTTTTGCCAAAACTGATATTTTTTTTCTTTTATTTGTCTTATTTCCCATGCCGGCTTTCAGTAAAAGTGACCTAAGATGGAGCGTTTTTTTGACACAAGTCTGTCGTCGGTAAGCGCTTTGCGCAGACTGGCGCAATGGCGGGCGACGGGCGAAGGGAGGGTGAGAGTGCTGGCATTCGCGGTCTGACTCTGCGCCAACGTATTTCACGGAAAACGTTGAAATAGTTTGTAATACTCGTAGTAATTGAAATTAAAAAAGCGTTAAGACCAATGACTACAGTAATCAATGGCGATTATTTGTGTATAAAATTCAGACTAAAATGTACAGAAATAATAACTTATAAATGTATTTGAAATCTTCAGCAAGGGGTGAGGTCAAATATGATCGAGCGAAGTCAGTCTAATCGTGTATTGAATGAGAAGAATGACTAAATGAACATCCGTATTATAACATTTTTTTCAGATTTTTACAATCCTTTTATCTACGTGAAAAACGGAATCAAAAAACACAATCTGAACCCATTTTCGGGAAAACTTCGTCTTAAAACTCTCGGCGAAACTTCTCGCCGTGAGTCTGTATACTGTGGTACTCTAATACCATAAGAATAAATAATATTTTATGTTATTATTTATTCTTATGCTAATACTACTCTGGAGTTTCACGTCAGTGTAAATGCATCTTGTAGTGTTAAGTATAAATCAATTAACACGAGATTTTACTTTGCATTAATAAGAACGACATCGTGTACCGGTCCGATACCAATTAGTCATAAGTAAGCCACTTTCGCTGGCCAACAATGGTAGAAAGTGATTTTTGTTGCATAAATTATTGTGTTCATTTCGACATGTGGAAATCGTGTGTTGGTTTCTTGTCGGCAGTTAGGTTATGAAACATTATTTTTCATTAGGTACAAGTACTCATATTAAATGAATGTTTTCCGGGCTTCGTACTTTAAAATGTTCGCAAATAAGTAAGTCACAAGTGTGACGAGACGTGAATGAGACGTTCCATGAAAATTATAAGCAAAGTGAGACCAAAATATTCAGGTTAGGTTTGCATTGACAGGGTAAAAAATCGGTAACCTCGTTCTGAATCCGTAATACCCGCAACCGTTATGTTACCGGCAACCTGTATTTACGTTTCTCTGATTTACACCTTTCCGAACGAAACTGATTAAAAAGGTAAGCGTCCACATGTCGGTATCGTACGCAACAGACGCATCGCACGCAACGGATCGTTGTATTCTTTGTATAGAAACTCATATGCGTCCACCTATCCGCATCGTACGCATCGCACATTGGAATATATTATAATTGTCGGTATCGTACGCAACGGACGCCGACATGCGAACGCCGTCCTTAAATCGGTAGGTACACCACAATCACCACATAGGGTGATGCCGTCAGCGTCATATACATACGAGTCATGGTATTGGTCATGAGAAATTAAGCGTCAGAGATATAACGAAGAGTACTGAAGGGTCTTTGTATACGGTCCATATATCACAGCTTGTCACTTAACCACTGTGGCACATTGTAAGCAGATTATGATGATATTTGCTGTCACGGGACGGATGATAAATAATGACGCGTCAGCGTTAAAGTTACGTGAACAGCACGTTGTGTCAGTTTAGTCATATAACAGCATCGTCAGTATTGACGCAGGAAGGTTTAGTGAAAGATTTACAACGGTTTTATCTTAATAATGTGAAAAAGAAACGTTTGTTCTTTCTTATCCTTGATTGATGCTGTTTGTAAATATTAGCTAATAGTAGTAGCAGGAGGCGTTATGTTATCAGTGATCGGCGATCTATGCATTTTTATCAGACTGAAAGATAACAAAATGATATTGAAGTTCGGACTCCACCTTAGCGGAGATGAGACGAGACGAGACGAAAGGAAATTCATTATAAACCAGCAGCATAAATAAAAATTACTTAATGTGTTTTGAAAACGTGAAATCCCAAATAAATGTAAATTGCAAAAATGACGTTACGTTCTTAGGGACGTAAGCACCGTATCGTTGTTTCATTTGGAAAGTAGTTTAACCGTTTATTTTCACATAAATTCATGTAATGAGAAAAAGAAAATAGGCGAGTTTTAAAGGCAATATAAGTCATTGTTAGCAAGCGGTAAAATTGGAAGACGTGACCATAGCAAGATTTCAGCTTTACGACAAAACGTGTCACTTTGTTGTCACGTGTAAGTACTTAAATTACGATTTCGTCCGGGCATTTTGATTGGACGGTAGTGATAATAACAAAGAGTTAAGCAATTTTTACTCAATCGTACTTGTAAGACGGCCTGTGGTAGTAAACAAATGTCATAATTCAATAAAATTCTATCAAAGCTTTTCTGCGGACGTATTGTCTGAAATACGTGGCAATCAATAGCTTAAGCATTAAAGAAATTTCTGGGCGTCTAAATCATTTATTCTTCGTTCTTTTGTAATACTAATAAAGTGTTAAAAACGTTATGGACTCTTTTAAAGAAACTTTATGCTCTAAAAGAGAACTTCTAACACCTAATGTACCTATCCCAATAACGCGGCATATTCATCTATCGTAATGATAATGATGATCATAATACCACCTAGGTACCTATATGCCAGCCTCCTGTGGATCGCGCTAGTTTTTTTTTTACAGTAAAATTTACCTGCTATTTAGACTAATAATTGTCATGTAAGTAAACATATTAATGCACTTACCGTGCAATGAATTTTAGATTACGTGCCAGTAGTCGTTTTCTCTTCAACTTGACTGATACACGTGGTTTCCGTCCTTTCTTACACCCCATTTTAGCGAGTGTCAAAATCACCAAACAAAGTAGGTACGTCGCAGGACGCGACTACGCGCCGCGCCGCACTAAATACAGCTAAACACAGACTTCAATGCAAAAAAATACCATAACAGAAATAATAAAACGAACAGAACAAATAACAAAATACAGGAATACACTAATTCATAACTACAAGAACTGCAAATTTCGTAAGAAGTCTTACAACGTAAGTCCACATTGATTTCAAAAACAAATACAAAATAAATGTGTGTAGAACTAGAACTTCAGATTCGATCTGGCAACAGCGCATTGCACGCGGCGGTAAAAGCGGTGGTGGCGAATGCAAACACGCAACGTCGCTTTCCTGCTAACTAGGCTTTCCAGTTTCTGTCTGTGATGGTTTTGTGTCTGAAATACGTATATGCAGACGAATATTATTAAGACAGCCGATAGACAAAGGTCTTAAAAGTAAGTATGCGAAAACTGGTAACTTAGAACTACTTGAACACGTTGAACAAGTAGTTTTTTTTGTTAAAAATACCTGGCGGTGCCGCTGCAATGGTATCCTGCTATCTATGTAGACAAAGGTTTTTCTTTAAATAAAACCCTCTGTAATAGTAATAAGTCTGAGGAATTGGCCTTTGACAGATACCTACATAGGGCAAGTCTTAACATTTTCTACAGCGCTATTGCCACCAGTAGGCCGAGCACGAGTTTTCGAATCCTGCGTAACGTAACCGTATCGAAATCGAGAATCTTCATGCTAAATTTTAGTTCCAAAAACGCTCACGGGCGGGCGCTGTTCCAAACGTCATACAAATCTCTCGATAATGTTACTACTCGATTATGTTACGCAGGATTCGAATATTCGTGCTCGGGCCTCAGCGGCCCATATTTGGAACTAGAATTTAGTATGTACCTATGAGGTTTCTCAATTTAGATACGATAGTCGATAACGTTACGTAGGGTTCCAAAGGGTTCCAAATAGTCAACTGGACCCTCTGAACATGAACTAGCGAGCGACGTATGCTCACAAAAATGTCTGATGTTGTTTAAGTATATTATTATTGTACGACTATGAAGGGTAGAATGAAATATGGACGCTACCTACTTTCTTCGTAACTATGCATGCTGGCACTTCATTTGTTCAAATGTTTGTCATTCCATCTCCGCCCTGATATAAATACCATACGAATTATTTGTCAAAGACGGCCAAATTATATAGTGTCAGCGTCACAGTTTTGATGCACCCGCTTGTGTACATAAGTACTTAACAAAAACAATAATCATCATCATCATGTCAGCCGAAAGACTTCCACGGTTGGACAAAGGCTTCCCCCAAGGCTCCCCACTCAGACCTGGTAAAGATCGCGGGACCGCGGTGGATGCGGAAAGCACAGGAACCACAATAAAGCATGAACATTATTAGTTCCTTCCTCTTTTGTCCGTCTTGTCTTTCCTTTCAAACTATAATTATAAGCCTTGCCATGTTCCGTTAGTGGTCACGTTGCCACCTCCGTTGATTTCTTCAACAACGACCATTGTTTGGCAACGTGTCTTTGCTTACTTCACGTGGCGCGTAACATGGGCAATTGTGTCGTCACGCCAGTGATAACTATGTTGTTAGTGCTCTGGAATCCGGAGCTATGGCTTAGATTAGTTTAAGGTGCCGCACGTCTAGAGAAGAATATAGTTTCGGGGGTGAGGCTCCCCGCGAGCGCGGGAAGCGCCCCGCGCGTCTCTCGCCGTGCGTGCGTACCGTACCTACCTAAAGTACGAATACAATACACATAATATTAATAGTACGCACTGAAATGAACCGGCAAGTAATTTTTCAGTGCGGACTTCTGGTTTAACAAAAGCAAAAATATTAATTTGTGTAATTTTCAGGCAAAAGTACCAAGGACCAGGCTGCTAGTGATAGTATAGAGATGCAATTAAAAATCGTCCGAACCGTCAACCGATGGAGTATTTTTTTATTTCGTAACGTCACATCCTAATCCCAAATAATTATAAATGTGAAAGTGAGTTTGTTTGTTACGCCTTCACGCCGTAAAATTTAGCATCCACATACCCTTTGAGATGGAAAAGAACAAGAATAGCGGAATAGCGTGCGAGCAGAGCGGCAGCCAACGCAACCATACCTATTAAATGTAGGTAGGTATGAAACTCGTGAATGCGGCTTAAGACCTTTGAAAAGCGAGGATGTCACTTACTGGTATCGTATCGCATTCGTTCTTCTAGCATTCTCTCTGGCAACCATAATAAGATTCCATCTACTGCGTTTTCTTTTGTTTTTTTTATTCCCCATTATACAGGAGCAGGCAGAGTATTTTTTTTTCTTATATTTGCACTCGGCGGCGCGGATTTGGGGCACGAGTCGCGCGACACAGGTCTTACCTCGAACGTAGCTCACAGAGTACTGGCCTGGGCCATGCTTTATAAAGTCACAATTTACAAGCGGAAGTCTCTTTCTAACAGAAGGTGATAGAATGAAACTTCCGCTTGTAAATTGTAACTGTTTTGTAGCCCAGGACTAAGCATGAGCGGGGAACACGGTTTACACGGTTATCATGTTATTAAAATCATTACCTATTTTTTATTGTTCCTTATTTAAAAAAGTAATCGATAAATACCATCGAGTATAATATAACGTAATTTCAGATACAATTTCCATGCAAGTAGTTAGCTGGTTTAAAATAACCTAACCTAAACAACTTAGAAAAGTTGAAAAAACCCCGACATTGTCACTTCAAAGTTCAATATTTCAAAGACGGGTGAGCCGATTTTAATGAAACTTAGCTAAGAACCATATCGATTAAACTAGCTTTCGAATAAAAAAAACCGCATCGAAATCGTTCCATCCGCTTGCGAGCTACGATGCCACAGACAGATACACAGATACACAGACACACAGATACACAGGTCAAACTTATAACACCCCTCTTTTTCGTCGAGGGTTAAAAAAGAAACATTTTTAAATAATAAGACGTGTAATAGTGGAGGTGTGTTGGAGATTTTTTTTTCATCGAGCGAAAAATTATTAAGTAATCATGTTTCGAATCGATGTAGACCTCGCAGAAAGGTCTCAAAATTAAGTTATATTTGTACCAAGTGTTTGGCTACTTCTAAGGCTGACTGTATCTACCTACGAGTTGTTACTATAAGTTACCAACAATGACCATTTTTGTATGTAATTATTTTATTGGGTTAGTATTTTTCTTGCGCCTTTAATTACCATCCATGTTTTATAATTCACAAATATCTGCATTTATATTTATAACATTTGGTAAAACTATGGACGACAAAACCAAAAAATACCTGCCAATGTCTACACGTCGCGTTCCTTCAAAATAATAAGCCTGCCTGTAGCTAGTTTTGCTTTAAATAGGTCTCTGTGTCCTAAGCACGACTTGTCGAATCCTGCGTTACGTTACGGTTATCGTATCGAGATCGAGAAATCTCATACTAAATTTTAGTTCCAAATACGCTCACGGGCGGGCGCTGTTCCAAACGTCATACAAACTCATTATAGTTTACTATTCGATTTTACGAGACGCAGGATTCGACAAGTCGTGCTTAGGGCACTGTACTATTAATTTAGTATGACACTTAGAGCTCTGCTTTAAACAATGGCGCCATCTATGAACTTAAAAGAAAAACTAATAAAAATACTAGATAGACGCAAAGCGCCGCCAGAAGTGCGCGATCGTGACTTAGTTCGTAATAGGTACCTACATGTGTACTTTAATGGTGTTTTGCAGTATTTGTAATTGCGGAAACTCATTCCGTGTGTAATTGCGTGATTGCGTAGTGCTTTTGCGTGTGTGCGTAGTGCTTTTGCGTGTGTGCGTAGTGCTTTTGCGTGTGTGCCTAGTGCTTTTGCGTGTGTGCGTAGTGCTTTTGCGTGTGTGCGTAGTAAGTGGAGAGGAAAAGTGGCGACATTGTTTCCGGAAATAAATATGAACGATAGCATTTCCATCCTCTTTCTATTAGTTCTGTGATGTTGCATGATTGTAAATTAATTAATCAAGTGCATAATTTCGGTTATTTTTGCTTACGCACGTTAATCGAACATTGAGAACAGAACAGGTTGCATTGTATTGATTTGTAATATAAGAGCAAGGTGTATTGCATTGGTATGCTTAAAAGGTAAAACTGAATCAGTGCTGCGTTGCAACGTCTGATTCTAATAAGAAGGTTACACGTGGTATTGCAAAACGAGTATTTAGCATAATTGGCGCCATTTCTTGTCTCCGTTTAGTATAAGTAGGTAGGCTTTAAGGAGACAAGGTTTTCTTTGTAACGAATTAGACGATAATAGTAGATTTTTACTGCCTGGATACGTACCCTTCTCCTTGAGAAGCTCTGGCCAGCATTCGGTTCTGCCTGTAAAAGAAGAAAAAAATATACATGTTAATGTTGTAATTTTTTTGATTTAGCTATCTTTAAAAATTACAAAACTTACGAATTTTAAAATTAATATAAATACTGTCTAATTTTCGCTACAATACAAGCTTTTGCTTTGTAAATAGCAGCGATTTTCTTTTTTTTTATGGTTGGGCGTGGCCTTCCCTCGCAGTATTATTATTATAATATATATAGCTCGATACCCACTGACTCACTCACTGACATGCTGTTTTGAAGAACCTACGAGGGGTGGGGTGGAACTGTATACATCATCGTATCCAAAATGCCGCCCCGACCCCAGGAAAAATACGAAATCGACCTGAACGTGGAAAGTAACCTGACACATGGGGTAGCTCTCTGGAACGACTTGACCTACCGAGTTTGCCCGAAACCAAAGTGGCTCAGAACAGCCAGCCAATGGGTGAGCCGGTCAAAATGTTTTCAAAATGGCGAAAACAAGATGGCCGCCATACAAAATTGAAACGCGATTATCTCGCAAACCAATAGAGATGGATGACAGGTGCTCGACCAAATGTCATTCAGGGTGGGAGGGGTAATCTATCGGGATATTTTTTTTTCCAAGATGGCGGATTCAAAATGGCGGCCATTTTCTTTTTTGCTCTGATTCGATTGAAATTTTGCATCCAGGGCTCTTGAGGGCCACTGAATCAAACGCCGTAATTGGTTTTTCGATTTTGCGATTTTCCAAGATGGCCGCCATACGATGGAAAATCTGGCTCACTGACATGCTGTTTTGAAGAACCCATGAAGGGTGGGGTACAACTCTCTACACTATCACATCAGAAATGCCGCCTCGACCACTAAAAAAGTATGAAATTGACCTGAATGTGGAAATTGACCTGACACATGGGTAGTACTCCGCGACGACTTGACCTACCGAGTTTGCCTGGAACTAAAGTCGCTCAGAACAGCCAGCCAATGGGTAAGCCGGTCAAAGTTTTTCAAAATGGCGAAAACAAGATGGCCGCCATACAAAATTGAAAAGCGATTATCTCGCAAACCAGTCTAGATGGATGAAAGGTGCTTGAACTAATGTTGTTCAAAATAGGAAGGGTAATCTAATGAAGCAATTTTTTTTCCAAGATGGCGGATTCAAAATGGCGGCGAAATTTTTTCTTGTTTGATTCGATTGAAATTTGGCAATCAGGGCTCTTGAAGGCCACAGTATTCAACGCCATAATTAATTTTTCAATTTCTCAATTTTCCAAGATGGCCGCCATACAATGTTATGTCTGACTCACTGACTTACTGTTGTTTTGTAGCAGCCTTTAGAGGTTGGGTTCGACTCTATACACCATCACATCAGAAATGCCGCCACGACCAACAAAAAAATACATAATCGACCTGAACTTGGAAACTGACCCGACACATGAGGTAGCTCTCTGTAACGACTTGACCTACAGAGTTTGCCCGGAACTAAAGTCGCTCAAAACAGCCAACCAATGGGTGAGCCGGTCAAAGTTTTTTCAAAATGGCGAAAACAAGATGGCCGCCATACAAAATTGAAACATGAATATCTATCGTTGGTTGGTTATTTGGTTAGTTGGTTTGTTGGTTGGTTGGTTGGTTGGTTGGTTAGTTGGTTAGTTTGTTAGTTTGTTGGTTAGTTAGTTGGTTAGTTGATTAGTTTGATAGTTGGTTATTTTGGTAGTTTGATAGTTTGATAGTTGGTTAGTTTGGTAGTTTGATAGTTTGATACTTGGTTAGTTGGTTAGTTTGATAGTTTGATAGTTGGTTAGTTTGATAGTTGGTTAGTTGGTTAGTTTGGTAGTTTGATAGTTTGTTAGTTGGTTAATTTGGTAGTTTGATAGTTTGATACTTGGTTAGTTGGTTAGTTTGGTAGTTTGATATATGGTTAGTTGGTTAGTTTGTTAGTTGGTTGGTTGATTGGTTGGTTGGTTAGTTAGTTAGTTTGTTGGTTGGTTGGTTGGTTGGTTGGTTGGTTGGTTATTTGGTTGGTTGGTTGATTGGTTGGTTTGTTAGTTGGTTGATTGGTTGGTTGATTGGTTAGTTGGTTATTTGGTTAGTTGGTTTGTTGGTTGGTTGGTTGGTTGGTTGGTTAGTTGGTTAGTTTGTTGGTTGGTTAGTTGGTTAGTTGATTAGTTTGGTAGTTTGATAGTTTGATAGTTGGTTAGTTTGATAGTTTGTTAGTTGGTTAGTTTGTTAATTGGTTGGTTGGTTGGTTAGTTAGTTAGTTTGTTGGTTGGTTGGTTGGTTGGTTATTTAGTTGGTTGGTTAGTTGGTTGGTTGATTGGTTGGTTTGTTAGTTGGTTGGTTGGTTGGTTGATTGGTTAGTTGGTTATTTGGTTAGTTGGTTTGTTGGTTGGTTGGTTGGTTGGTTGGTTAGTTGGTGAGTTTGTTGGTTGGTTAGTTGGTTAGTTGATTAGTTTGATACTTGGTTAGTTTGGTAGTTTGATAGTTTGATACTTGGTTAGTTGGATAGTTTGGTAGTTTGATACTTGGTTAGTTGGTTAGTTTGGTAGTTTGATAGTTGGTCAGTTCGTTAGTTTGGTAGTTTGATAGTTTGATACTTGGTTAGTTGGTTAGTTTGGTAGTTTGATACTTGGTTAGTTTGGTAGTTTGATAGTTTGATACTTGGTTAGTTGGTTAGTTTGGTAGTTTGATACTTGGTTAGTTGGTTAGTTTGGTAGTTTGATAGTTGGTTAGTTCGTTAGTTTGGTAGTTTGATAGTTTGTTAGTTGGTTAGTTTGGTAGTTTGATAGTTTGATACTTGGTTAGTTGGTTAGTTTGGTAGTTTGATACTTGGTTAGTTGGTTAGTTTGGTAGTTTGATAGTTTGATACTTGGTTAGTTTGGTAGTTTGATAGTTTGATACTTGGTTAGTTGGTTAGTTTGATAGTTTGACAGTTGGTTAGTTTCATAGTTTAATACTTGGTTAGTTGGTTAGTATGGTAGTTTGATAGTTTGATACTTGGTTAGTTTGGTAGTTTGATACTTGGTTAGTTGGTTAGTTTGGTAGTTTGATAGTTGGTTAGTGGGTTAGTTTGGTAGTTTGATAGTTTGATACTTGGTTAGTTTGGTAGTTTGATAGTTTGATACTTGGTTAGTTGGTTAGTTTGGTAGTTTGATACTTGGTTAGTTGGTTAGTTTGGTAGTTTGATAGTTTGATACTTGGTTAATTTCATAGTTTAATACTTGGTTAGTTGGTTAGTTTGGTAGTTTGATAGTTGGTTAGTTGGTTAGTTTGGTAGTTTGATAGTTAGATACTTGGTTAGTTGGTTAGTTTGGTAGTTTGATACTTGGTTGGTTGGTTAGTTGGTTAGTTTGTTGGTTGGTTGGTTGGTTGGTTGGTTGGTTGGTTGGTTGGTTGGTTGGTTGGTTGGTTGGTTGGTTGGTTGGTTGGTTGGTTGGTTGGTTGGTTGGTTGGTTGATTGGTTGGTTGGTTATTTGGTTAGTTGGTTTGTTGGTTGGTTGGTTGGTTGGTTAGTTGGTTAGTTTGTTAGTTTGTTGGTTGGTTACTTGGTTAGTTTGATAGTTTGATACTTGGTTAATTGGTTAGTTTGGTAGTCTGATAGTTTGATAGTTGGTTAGTTTGATAGTTTGGTACTTGGTTAGTTGGTTAGTTTGGTAGTTTGATAGTTGGTTAGTTGGTTAGTTTGATAGTTTGATACTTGGTTAGTTTGATAGTTTGATACTTGGTTAGTTGGTTAGTTTGGTAGTTTGATAGTTGGTTAGTGGGTTAGTTTGGTAGTTTGATAGTTTGATACTTGGTTAGTTTGGTAGTTTTATAGTTGGTTAGTGGGTTAGTTTGGTAGTTTGATACTTGGTTAGTTTGTTAGTTGGTTGGTTGATTGGTTAGTTGGTTGGTTAGTTGGTTAGTTTGTTGGTTGGTTGGTTGGTTGGTTAGTTGGTTTGTTGGTTGGTTAGTTGGTTGGTTGGTTGGTTGATTGGTTGGTTAGTTATTTGGTTAGTTGGTTTGTTGGTTGGTTGGTTGGTTAGTTGGTTAGTTTGTTAGTTTGTTAGTTTTTTGGTTGGTTAGTTGGTTAGTTTGAAAGTTGGTTAGTTTTGTAGTTTGATAGTTGGTTAGTTTGGTAGTTTGTTAATTTGATAGTTGGTTAGTTGGTTAGTTTGGTAGTTTGATAGTTTGATACTTGGTTAGTTGGTTTGTTTGGTAGTTTGATAGTTGGTTAGTTGGTTAGTTTGGTAGTTTGATAGTTTGTTAGTTGGTTAGTTTATTAGTTGGTTGGTTGATTGGTTGGTTGGTTAGTTGGTTAGTTTGTTGGTTGGTTGGTTGGTTGGTTGGTTGATTGGTTATTTGGTTAGTTTATAAGTTGGTTGGTTAATTAGTTGCTTAGTTTGTTAGTTTGATAATTGGTTAGGTTAAGGATATTAAAAAAAAACATGGTGGCAGGGAACCCTCCGCGGGCCCCTCGGGGCCCGCGGCCCCCACCCAAAATACTAGTTACTATATATATAGCTCGATACCCACTCACTGACTGACTGACTCACTGACATGCTGTTTTGAAGAACCCAAGAGGGGTAGGATCCAACTGTATACATTATCGTATCCAAAATGCCGCCCCGACCCCAGGAAAAATACGAAATCGACCTGAACGTGGAAAGTAACCTGACTCTGGTAGCGGTTCTCTGCAACGGCTCGACCTACCGAGTTTGCCCGAAACTAAAGTCGCTCAGAACAGCCAGCCAATGGGTGAGCCGGTCAAAATGTTTTCAAAATGGCGAAAACAAGATGGCCGCCATACAAAATTGAAACGCGATTATCTCGCAAACCAATCGAGATTGACGACAGGTGCTCGACCAAATGTCATTCAGGGTGGGAGGGGTAATGTATCGGGATATTTTTTTTTCCAAGATGGCGGATTCAAAATGGCGGCCATTTTCTTTTTTGCTCTGATTCGATTGAAATTTTGCATCCAGGGCTCTTGAGGGCCACTGAATCAAACGCCGTAATTGGTTTTTCGATTTTTCAATTTTCCAAGATGGCCGCCATACGATGGAAAATCTGGCTCACTGACATGCTGTTTTGAAGAACCCATAAAAGGTGGGGTTTAATTCTCTACAACATCGCATCAGAAATGCCGCCTCGACCACTAAAAAAGTATGAAATTGACCTGAATGTGGAAATTGACCTGACACATGGGTAGTTCTCCGCGACGACTTGACCTACCGAGTTTGCCCGGAACTAAAGTCGCTCAGAACAGCCAGCCAATGGGTAAGCCGGTCAAAGTTTTTCAAAATGGCGAAAACAAGATGGCCGCCATACAAAATTGAAAAGCGAATATCTCAGAGGCCAGTCTAGATAGATACAAGGTGCTTGAACTAATGTTGTTCAAAATAGAAAGGGTAATCTAATGAAGCAAATTTTTTTTTCCAAGATGGCGGATTCAAAATGGCGGCGAAATTTTTTTTGATTGATTCGATTGAAATTTTGCATCCAGGGCTCTTAAAGGGTACAATATTCAACGCCATAATTATTTTTTCGAATTCTCAATTTTCCAAGATGGCGGCCATACAATGTTATGTCTGACCTTAGAGGTTGGGTTCGACTCTATACACCATCCCATCAGAAATGCCGCCACGACCAACAAAAAAATACATAATCGACCTGAACTTGGAAACTGACCCGACACATGAGGTAGCTCTCTGTAACGAGTTGACCTACCGAGTTTGCCCGGAACTAAAGTCGCTCAGAACAGCCAACCAATGGGTGAGCCGGTCAAAGTTTTTTCAAAATGGCGAAAACAAGATGGCCGCCATACAAAATTGATTGTTGGTTAGTTTGGTAGTTTGATAAGTTGATAGTTGGTTAGTTGTTTAGTTTGGTAGTTTGATAGTTGGTTAGTTTGTTAGTTGGTTGGTTGATTGGTTGGTTGGTTAGTTGGTTAGTTTGTTGGTTGGTTGGTTGGTTGGTTGGTTGGTTAGTTTGTTGGTTGGTTGGTTGGTTAGTTGGTTAGTTTGTTAGTTGGTTGGTTGGTTGGTTGGTTAGTTGGTTGGTTGGTTAGTTGGTTGGTTGAATGGTTGATTGGTTGGTTGGTTATTTGGTTGGTTGGTTATTTGGTTAGTTTGTTAGTTGGTTGGTTGATTGGTTGTTGGTTAGTTGGTTAGTTTGTTGGTTGGTTAGTTGGTTGGTTGGTTGGTTGATTGGTTGGTTGGTTATTTAGTTAGTTGGTTTGTTGGTTGGTTGGTTGGTTAGTTGGTTAGTTTGTTAGTTTGTTGGTTGGTTAGTTGGTTAGTTTGATAGTTGGTTAATTGGTTAGTTTGGTAGTTTGATAGTTTGATAGTTGGTTAGTTTGATAGTTTGATACTTGGTTAGTTGATTAGTTTGATAGTTTGATAGTTGGTTAGTTGGTTAGTTTGGTAGTTTGATACTTGGTTAGTTTGGTAGTTTGATAGTTTGATACTTGGTTAGTTTGATTGTTTGATAGTTTGATACTTGGTTAGTTTGTTAGTTGGTTGGTTGATTGGTTGGTTGGTTGGTTGATTGGTTGGTTGGTTGGTTAGTTGGTTAGTTTGTTGGTTGGTTGGTTGGTTGGTTGGTTGGTTGGTTGGTTGGTTGGTTGGTTGGTTGGTTGGTTGGTTGGTTGGTTGGTTGGTTGGTTGGTTGGTTGGTTGGTTGGTTGGTTGGTTGGTTGTTTGGTTGGTTAGTTGGTTGGTTGGTTAGTTATTTGGTTAGTTGTTTTGTTGGTTGGTTGGTTGGTTGGTTAGTTGGTTAGTTTGTTAGTTTGTTGGTTGGTTAGTTGGTTAGTTTGAAAGTTGGTTAGTTTTGTAGTTTGATAGTTTGATACTTGGTTAGTTGGTTAGTTTGGTAGTTTGATAGTTGGTTAGTTGGTTAGTTTGGTAGTTTGATAGTTTGATACTTGGTTAGTTGGTTAGTTTGGTAGTTTGATAGTTTAATAGTTGGTTAGTTATTAGTTTGATAGTTTGACACTCGGTTAGTTTGATAGTTTGATACTTGGTTAGTTTGGTAGTTAGTTAGTTGGTTAGTTTGGTAGTTTAATAGTTTGATACTTGGTTAGTTGGTTAGTTTGGTAGTTTGATAGTTGGTTAGTTGGTTAGTTTGGTAGTTTGATAGTTGGTTAGTTGGTTAGTTTGATAGTTTGATAGTTTGATACTTGGTTAGTTGTTTAGTTTGGTAGTTTGATAGTTGGTTAGTTTGTTAGTTGGTTGGTTGATTGGTTGGTTGGTTAGTTGGTTAGTTTGTTGGTTGGTTGGTTGGTTGGTTGGTTGGTTAGTTTGTTGGTTGGTTGGTTGGTTAGTTGGTTAGTTTGTTAGTTGGTTGGTTGGTTGGTTGGTTGGTTGGTTGGTTAGTTGGTTAGTTGGTTGGTTGGTTGGTTGATTGGTTGGTTGGTTATTTGGTTAGTTTGTTAGTTGGTTGGTTGATTGGTTGTTGGTTAGTTGGTTAGTTTGTTGGTTGGTTAGTTGGTTGGTTGGTTGATTGATTGGTTGGTTGGTTATTTAGTTAGTTGGTTTGTTGGTTGGTTGGTTGGTTAGTTTGTTAGTATGTTGATTGGTTAGTTTGATAGTTGGTTAATTGGTTAGTTTGGTAGTTTGATAGTTTGATAGTTGGTTAGTTTGATAGTTTGATACTTGGTTAGTTGATTAGTTTGATAGTTTGATAGTTGCTTAGTTGGTTAGTTTGGTAGTTTGATAGTTTGATACTTGGTTAGTTTGATTGTTTGATAGTTTGATACTTGGTTAGTTTGTTAGTTGGTTGGTTGATTGGTTGTTTGGTTGGTTAGTTGGTTGGTTGGTTGATTGGTTGGTTGGTTCGTTAGTTGGTTAGTTTGTTGGTTGGTTGGTTGGTTGGTTGGTTGGTTGGTTGGTTGGTTGGTTGGTTGGTTGGTTGGTTGGTTAGTTGGTTGGTTGGTTGGTTGGTTGGTTAGTTATTTGGTTAGTTGGTTTGTTGGTTGGTTGGTTGGTTGGTTGGTTGGTTAGTTGGTTAGTTTGTTAGTTTGTTAGTTTGTTGGTTGGTTAGTTGGTTAGTTTGAAAGGTTAGTTTGGTAGTTTGATAGTTTGATACTTGGTCAGTTGGTTAGTTTGGTAGTTTGATAGTTTGATAGTTGGTTAGTTTGGTAGTTTGATAGTTTGACACTTGGTTAGTTTGATAGTTTGATACTTGGTTAGTTGGTTAGTTTGGTAGTTTGATAGTTGGTTAGTTGGTTAGTTTGGTAGTTTAATAGTTTGATACTTGGTTAGTTGGTTAGTTTGGTAGTTTGATAGTTTGATAGTTGGTTAGTTCCATAGTTTAATACTTGGTTAGTTGGTTAGTTTGGTAGTTTGATAGTTGGTTAGTTCGTCAGTTTGGTAGTTTGATAGTTTGATACTTGGTTAGTTGGTTAGTTTGGTAGTTTGATACTTGGTTATTTGGTTAGTTTGGTAGTTTGATAGTTTGATACTTGATTAGTTTCATAGTTTAATACTTGGTTAGTTGGTTAGTTTGGTAGTTTGATAGTTGGTTAGTTGGTTAGTTTGGTAGTTTGATAATTTGATAGTTGGTTAGTTTGATAGTTTGATACTTGGTTAGTTGGTTAGTTTGGTAGTTTAATAGTTTGATACTTGGTTAGTTGGTTAGTTTGGTAGTTTGATAGTTGGTTAGTTGGTTAGTTTGGTAGTTTGATAGTTGGTTAGTTGGTTAGTTTGGTAGTTTGATAGTTTGATACTTGGTTAGGTGGTTAGTTTGTTGGTTTGATACTTGGTTAGTTGGTTAGTTTGGTAGTTTGATAGTTGGTTAGTTGGTTAGTTTGGTAGTTTGATTGTTGGTTAGTTGGTTAGTTTGGTAGTTTGATAGTTGGTTAGTTGGTTAGTTTGGTAGTTAGATAGTTTGATACTTGGTTAGTTGGTTAGTTTGGTAGTTTGATAGTTGGTTAGTTGGTTAGTTTGGTAGTTTGATAGTTGGTTAGTTGGTTAGTTTGGTAGTTTGATAGTTTGATACTTGGTTAGTTGGTTAGTTCCGTAGTTTGATAGTTGGTTAGTTTGTTAGTTTGGTAGTTTGATAGTTTGTTAGTTGGTTAGTTTGGTAGTTTGGTAGTTTGATAGTTTGATACTTGGTTAGTTGGTTAGTTTGGTAGTTTGATAGTTTGATACTTGGTTAGATGGTTAGTTTGGTAGTTTGATACTTGGTTAGTTGGTTAGTTTGGTAGTTTGATAGTTGGTTAGTTGGTTAGTTTGGTAGTTTGATAGTTTGATACTTGGTTAGTTTGGTAGTTTGATAGTTTGATACTTGGTTAGTTTGTTAGTTTGATACTTGGTTAGTTGGTTAGCTTGGTAGTTTGATAGTTGGTTAGTGGGTTAGTTTGGTAGTTTGATAGTTTGATACTTGGTTAGTTTGGTAGTTTCATAGTTTGATACTTGGTTAGTTGGTTAGTTTGGTAGTTTGATACTTGGTTAGTTGGTTAGTTTGGTAGTTTGATAGTTTGATACTTGGTTAGTTGGTTAGTTTGGTAGTTTGATACTTGGTTGGTTGGTTAGTTGGTTAGTTTGTTGGTTGGTTGGTTGGTTGGTTGGTTGGTTGGTTGGTTTGTTGGTTGGTTGGTTGGTTGGTTGATTGGTTGGTTTGTTATTTGGTTAGTTTGTTAGTTGGTTAGTTTGTTGGTTGGTTGATTGGTTGGTTGGTTGGTTGGTTGGTTGGCTGGTTGGTTATTTGGTTAGTTGGTTTGTTGGTTGGTTGGTTGGTTAGTTGGTTAGTTTGATACTTGGTTAATTGGTTAGTTTGGTAGTTTGATAGTTTGATAGTTGGTTAGTTTCATAGTTTAATACTTGGTTAGTTGGTTAGTTTGGTAGTTTGATAGTTGGTTAGTTGGTTAGTTTGGTAGTTTGATAGTTTGATACTTGGTTAGTTTGACAGTTCGATAGTTGGTTAGTTTGGTAGTTTGATAGTTGGTTAGTTGATTAGTTTGGTAGTTTGATAGTTGGTTAGTTGGTTAGTTTGGTAGTTTGATAGTTTGATAGTTGGTTAGTTGGTTAGTTTGGTAGTTTGATAGTTTGTTAGTTGGTTAGTTTGTTAGTTGGTTGGTTGATTGGTTGGTTGGTTAGTTGGTTAGTTTGTTGGTTGGTTGGTTGGTTGGTTGGTTGGTTGGTTGATTGGTTATTTGGTTAGTTTATAAGTTGGTTGGTTAATTAGTTGCTTAGTTTGTTAGTTTGATAATTGGTTAGGTTAAGGATATTAAAAAAAAACATGGTGGCAGGGAACCCTCCGCGGGCCCCACGGGGCCCGCGGCCCCCACCCAAAATACTAGTTTTACTATATATATAGCTCGATACCCACTCACTGACTGACTGACTCACTGACATGCTGTTTTGAAGAGCACAAGAGGGGTGGGGTTAAACTGTATACATCAACGTATCCAAAATGCCGCCACGACCCCAGGAAAAATACGAAATCGACCTGAATGTAGAAAGTGACCTGACTCGAGTAGCGGCTCTCTGCAACGGCTCGACCTACCAAGTTTGCCCGAAACTAAAGTCGCTCAGAACAGCCAGCCAATGGGTGAGCCGGTCAAAATCTTTTCAAAATGGCGAAAACAAGATGGCCGCCATACAAAATTGAAACGCGATTATCTCGCAAACCAATAGAGATGGATGACAGGTGCTCGACCAAATGTCATTCAGGGTGGGAGGGGTAATCTATCGGGATATTTTTTTTTCCAAGATGGCGGATTCAAAATGGCGGCCATTTTCTTTTTTGCTCTGATTCGATTGAAATTTTGCATCCAGGGCTCTTGAGGGCCACTGAATCAAACGCCGTAATTGGTTTTTCGATTTTTTAATTTTCCAAGATGGCCGCCATACGATGGAAAATCTGGCTCACTGACATGCTGTTTTGAACAACCCATGAAAGGTGGGGTACAACTCTCTACAACATCGCATCAAAAATGCCGCCTCGACCATTAAAAAAGTATGGAATTGACCTGAATGTGGAAATTGACCTGACACATGAGTAGTCCTCCGCGGCGACTTGACATACCGAGTTTGCCCAGAACTAAAATCGCTCAGAACAGCCAGCTAATGGGTAAGCCGGTGAAAGTTTTTCAAAATGGCGAAAACAAGATGGCCGCCATACAAAATTGAAAAGCGAATATCTCGGAGGCCAGTCTAGATAGATATAAGGTGCTTGAACTAATGTTGTTCAAAATAGGAAGGGTAATCTAATGAAGCAATTTTTTCTTCCAAGATGGCGGATTCAAAATGGCGGCAAAATTTTTTTTTGTTGGATTCGTTTGAAATTTTGCGTCCAGGGCTCTTGAAGGCCACAGTATTCAACGCCATAATTATTTTTTCGAATTCTCAATTTTCCAAGATGGCGGCCATACAATGTTATGTCAGACTCACTGACTTACTCTTGTTTTGTACCAGCCTTTAGAGGTTGGGTCCGACTCTATACACCATCACATCAGAAATGCCGCGACGACCAACAAAAAAAATACTAAATTGACCTAAACTTGGAAGCTAACCCGACACATGGGGTAGCTCGCTGTAACGACTTGACCTACCGAGTTTGCCCGGAACTAAAGTCGCTCAGAACAGCCAACCAATAGGTGACCTGGCAAAGTTTTTTCAAAATGGCGAAAACAAGATGGCCGCCATACAAAATTGAAACATGAATATCTATCGTTGGTTGGTTATTTGGTTAGTTGGTTTGTTGGTTGGTTGGTTGGTTGGTTAGTTTGGTAGTTTGATACTTGGTTGGTTGGTTAGTTGGTTAGTTTGTTGGTTGGTTGATTGGTTGGTTAGTTAGTTGGTTGGTTGGTTGGTTGGTTGGTTTGTTGGTTGGTTGGTTGGTTGGTTGGTTGGTTGATTGGTTGGTTGGTTATTTGGTTAGTTTGTTAGTTGGTTAGTTTGTTGGTTGGTTGGTTGGTTGGTTGGTTGGTTTGTTGATTGGTTGGTTGGTTATTTGGTTAGTTGGTTTGTTGGTTGGTTGGTTGGTTAGTTGGTTAGTTTGGTAGTTTGATACTTGGTTAGTTGGTTAGTTTGATAGTTTGATACTTGGTTAATTGGTTAGTTTGGTAGTTTGATAGTTTGATAGTTGGTTAATTTGATAGTTTGATACTTGGTTAGTTGGTTAGTTTGGTAGTTTGATAGTTGGTTAGTTTGGTAGTTTGATACTTGGTTAGTTTGGTAGTTTGATAGTTTGATACTTGGTTAGTTTGATAGTTTGATACTTGGTTAGTTTCATAGTTTAATACTTAGTTAGTTGGTTAGTTTGGTAGTTTGATAGTTGGTTAGTTGGTTAGTTTGGTAGTTTGATAGTTTGATACTTAATTAGTTGGTTAGTTTGGTAGTTTGATACTTGGTTGGTTGGTTGGTTGGTTGGTTAGTTGGTTAGTTTGTTGGTTTGTTTATTGGTTGGTTAGTTGGTTGGTTGGTTGGTTGGTTGTTTGGGTGGTTGGTTGGTTTGTTGGTTGGTTGGTTGGTTGGTTTGTTGGTTGGTTGGTTGGTTGGTTGGTTAGTTGATTGGTTGGTTGGTTATTTGGTTTGTTGGTTGGTTGGTTGGTTAGTTGGTTAGTTTGGTAGTTTGATACTTGGTTAGTTGGTTAGTTTGATAGTTTGATGCTTGGTTAATTGGTTAGTTTGGTAGTTTGATAGTTTGATAGTTGGTTAATTCGATAGTTTGATACTTGGTTAGTCGGTTAGTTTGATAGTTGGTTAGTTGGTTAGTTTGGTAGTTTGATAGTTTGATACTTGGTTAGTTTGGTAGTTTGATAGTTTGATACTTGGTTAGTTTAGTAGTTTGATAGTTTGATACTTGGTTAGTTTGGTAGTTTGATAGTTTGATACTTGGTTAGTTGGTTAGTTTGGTAGTTTGATACTTGGTTGGTTGGTTAGTTGGTTAGTTTGTTGGTTGGTTGATTGGTTGGTTAGTTGGTTGGTTGGTTGGTTAATTGGTTGGTTGGTTGGTTGGTTGGTTAGTTGGTTTGTTGGTTGGTTAGTTGGTTGGTTGGTTGGTTGATTGGTTGGTTGGTTGATTGGTTGGTTAGTTATTTGGTTAGTTGGTTTGTTGGCTGGTTGGTTGGTTAGTTGGTTAGTTTGTTAGTTTGTTGGTTGGTTAGTTGGTTAGTTTGAAAGTTGGTTAGTTTTGTAGTTTGATAGTTGGTTAGTTTTGTAGTTTGATAGTTGGTTAGTTTGGTAGTTTGATAGTTTGATACTTGGTTAGTTGGTTAGTTTGGTAGTTTGATAGTTTGTTGGTTGGTTAGTTGGTTAGTTTAAAAGTTGGTTAGTTTGGTAGTTTGATAGTTTGATACTTGGTTAGTTGGTTAGTTTGGTAGTTTGATAGTTTGAAAGTTGGTTAGTTCCATAGTTTAATACTTGGTTAGTTTGGTAGTTGGTTAGTTCGTTAGTTTGGTAGTTTGATAGTTTGATACTTGGTTAGTTGGTTAGTTTGGAAGTTTGATACTTGGTTAGTTGGTTAGTTTGGTAGTTTGATAGTTGGTTAGTTGGTTAGTTTGGTAGTTTGATACTTGGTTGGTTGGTTAGTTGGTTAGTTTGTTGGTTTGTTGGTTAGTTGGTTGGTTGGTTGGTTGGTTGGTTGGTTGGTTGGTTGGTTGGTTGGTTGGTTGGTTGGTTGGTTGATTGGTTGGTTGGTTATTTGGTTAGTTTGTTAGTTGGTTAGTTTGTTGGTTGGTTGGTTGGTTGGTTGGTTGGTTGGTTGGTTGGTTGGTTGGTTGGTTGGTTGATTGGTTGGTTGGTTATTTGGTTAGTTGGTTTGTTGGTTGGTTGGTTGGTTAGTTGGTTAGTTTGTTAGTTTGTTGGTTGGTTAGTTGGTTAGTTTGATAGTTTGATACTGGGTTATTGGTTAGTTTGGTAGTTTGATAATTTGATAGTTGGTTAGTTTGATAGTTTGATACTTGGTTAGTTGGTTAGTTTGGTAGTTTGATAGTTGGTTAGTTGGTTAGTTTGGTAGTTTGATACTTGGTTAGTTTGGTAGTTTGATAGTTTGATACTTGGTTAGTTTGATAGTTTGGTACTTGGTTAGTTGGTTAGTTTGGTAGTTTGATAGTTGGTTAGTTGATTAGTTTGGTAGTTTGATAGTTGGTTAGTTGGTTAGTTTGGTAGTTTGATAGTTGGTTAGTTTCATAGTCTGAAACTTTGTTAGTTGGTGTGTTTGGTAGTTTGATAGTTGGTTAGTTGGTTAGTTTGGTAGTTTGATAGTTTGTTAGTTGGTTAGTTTGTTAGTTGGTTGGTTGATTGGTTGGTTGGTTAGTTGGTTGAGTGGTTGGTTGGTTTGCTGATTGGTTGGTTGGTTAGTTGGTTAGTTTGTTAGTTGGTTGGTTGATTAGTTAGTTGGTTAGTTTGTTGGTTGGTTAGTTGGTTGGTTGGTTGATTGATTGGTTGGTTGGTTATTTGGTTAGTTGGTTTGTTGGTTGGTTGGTTGGTTAGTTGGTTAATTGGTTAGTTGGTTAGTTTGTTAGTTTGTTGGTTAGTTAGTTGGTTAGTTTGATAGTTTGTTAGTTTGGTAGTTTGATAGTTTGATAGTTGGTTAGTTGGTTAGTTTGGTAGTTTGATAGCTTGATACTTGGTTAGTTGGTTAGTTTGGTAGTTTGATAGTTGGTTAGTTGGTTAGTTTGGTAGTTTGATACTTGGTTAGTTGGTTAGTTTGGTAGTTTGATACTTGGTTAGTTGGTTAGTTTGGCAGTTTGATAGTTGGTTAGTTGGTTATTTTGGTAGTTTGATAGTGGGTTAGTTGGTTAGTTTGGTAGTTTGATAGTTTGATACTTGGTTAGTTGGTTAGTTTGGTAGTTTGATAGTTGGTTAGTTGGTTACTTTGGTAGTTTGATAGTTGGTTAGTTGGTTAGTTTGGTAGTTTGATAGTTTGATACTTGGTTAGTTGGTTAGTTTGGTAGTTTGATAGTTGGTTAATTGGTTAGTTTGGTAGTTTGATATTTGGTTAGTTGGTTAGTTTGGTAGTTTGATAGTTGGTTAGTTGGTTAGTTCGTTAGTTTGATAGTTTGTTAGTTGGTTAGTTTGTTAGTTGGTTAGTTGATTGGTTGGTTAGTTAGTTGGTTAGTTGGTTGGTTGGTTGGTTGGTTGGTTGGTTGGTTGATTGGTTGGTTATTTGGTTAGTTGGTTTGTTGGTTGGTTAGTTGGTTAGTTTGTTAGTTTGTTAAATTGTTGGTTGGTTAGTTGGTTAGTTTGATAGTTGGTTAGTTTGGTAGTTTGTTAGTTTGATAGTTGGTTAGTTGGTTAGTTTGGTAGTTTGATAGTTTGATACTTGGTTAGTTGGATTGTTTGGTAGTTTGATAGTTGGTTAGTTTGGTAGTTTGATAGTTTGTTAGTTGGTTAGTTTATTAGTTGGTTGGTTGGTTGGTTAGTTGGTTAGTTTGTTGGTTGGTTGGTTGGTTGGTTGGTTGGTTGGTTGATTGGTTATTTGGTTAGTTTATAAGTTGGTTGGTTAATTAGTTGCTTAGTTTGTTAGTTTGATAATTGGTTAGGTTAAGGATATTAAAAAAAAACATGGTGGCAGGGAACCCTCCGCGGGCCCCTCGGGGCCCGCGGCCCCCACCCAAAATACTAGTTTTTATATAAACTTATAAAAACAACGTCTACACCCTATTTTCTTCGTGAAAAGCACCTTAATTATAATTATTGATTAGCCTTACTTTGAATTTTAAAGTCCGCATTTTTTTTATTTTTAAGAATTTTTCAGTCTCTATTGCAAAAAAAAAGTAAATAATTTTATTTGCAAAATAGTTGGGCAAGCATCATATTATAACACTATTCCTTTCAAGCCGATAGCATTGTAGTGGTTCCTGAGATCTCACTAGAATCAGCTGTGACAGAAAGACAGACAGACCGACTGAGTCGCACTGTAAGGGTTCCTTTTTACCATTTTGGTACGGAACCCCAGTGTGACATCAGTGCAGCTGCAGAGTTAAGGCACTAGCGCGTCACTGCCGTGCCGTGGCGACCCGTGGTCCGCTTTTCCTCACCCCGCTCGACCCGCGCTCACCCCCGCTCGCGTCCCGAAACGCACACAGCCGCGAGGTAGTTTACTGCACACATGCGTCAGTGTTGTTTCTTGTTACGTCAGTACATAATATTCTTTGGTCAAGGTGTTTTCACAGTGGAGTTGAAGTTTAAACAATTTGCGTTTCAAACGATAAAGTTAAAATGTACTAACAATGGTCTACTATCCCGTGGATTAAAATTGAATCCAATATGATGTAGAATTTTACGAAGTGTAGTACGTTTGAACTTGGGAATTTCTTCATCAGCTTCACAAAGTGCCATAATCTTATCTAATGTCGGGTGGTCGTTATTTAAATATATTAAATCGATATTTCTTCTTATTGCACACTTGTGTAATTCATCTAATTTATCAACCATGGATAGCCGAACTCTCTTTCTCACTGGCGATTTCAATGTATTGGTTTCTTTTTGTTCTCGAACAATTTTATAAATTGTATTTTCAGACACGCCGCATGCACTTGATGTTTTTATTACTGTGCTCTCCATAGTCACATTTAATTCACTCATTTTAAAGTGCTTAAAAACATTGTAAATTACTCGTCTTTCACCACCGTCAATTATCGATCCACTTTTATTCTTACGAATAGGCGAGGTATCCCTTTCTGCACATTTATGGAGCTCATCTAATTTATCAGGCATGGATAGCCGAGCTCTTTCTGTCACTGGCGATTTCAATACCGTATTGGTTTCTTTTTGTTCCCGAATAATTTTATAAACCGTATTTTCAGGCACACCGCATGCACTTGCCGTTTTTATTACTCTGCTCTCCATAGTCTCATTTAAATTACACATTTTAAAGTACTTAAATATATTGTAAATTACTCGTCTTTCACCACTGTCAATTATCGATCCACTTTCATTATTACGAATAGACGAGGTATTCATTTTTATTATTTTTTGTGGGTAACGCACGAAAGACACAACCGTACCGTATGAGGATTTGCCGTCTACTGGTCACTAAGACTTCTAGTACCTAGTAAGATCACAGCATTCTAGTTCGTTCTCGTTAAGAATGCAGTGAATCATTCTTCGTTGCCTGCCGGCGCGGCGTAGCCACGTCCCGTAACCAGTCAGGCCGCTCAAAATACACCTTTGAATACAATACACCAATTTAAACGTTTACCCTGCAGTTACTCTGATGACTCACTGCATTCTTAACGCCAAACGTACTATAATTTGTTGCGCACGTATTGGTCGAGGGGCGGGGCTAGGCCAGCGGACAGCGCGAGTGATGACTCACTCTTTTCTTAATACGAATGGATTATAGCAGCTTCCACGGAAGGAGATTTAGATATACGGAATGTGCTATGTTAAAACAACGTAGCGTAAAATCGAAACGAATGATTCTGCACGCGCAAATAGAGTCAGGAAGAGCATGGCCTAATCGATAGTAAAATTAGTCTAGTTTTTCTCCAAATTACTGAATATAAACTAGCAATTGAAATTTGTCTTGTCAAATAAAAAAGTAAACTATGAAAGATAAAAGAGGAAACTTTTAAATCCAGTTAAAAAAATGGTTTTGCTTGCAATTACGCTTTTAATTTTGGCGTAACAGAAACGGACAGTTTTAAATAATTTCCCTTAGGTTACTGATTTCTTGTTATTCATGAGAGTTTGGATTTTTATTTTCAACGATAGAAAAATCAAATAAATAGGTGATAATCTGATCAATTAAATAGATAATAATGACCATAAAATAATTAAGAAACATTAATTAAAAAAATTAACATATTATTTTGTATCACACACTTCTAACTTTTCAGTTGGACTATATTTCCAGATTCAATAAATGCAAAAATAATCTACTGCCTCTAAATCAAGACCGTAATTAGATTTTTTACGGTAACCCAAAGAACAACGACTTTAAGAATACCTGTTTATCGAGAGCGATGACCCAACCGTCAGTGCGATGCACTTGCTAGACCAGACACCTGATCATTGCTTGAGCTCCGAATACCACGAGTCCATGACAGATAGCATCAAGTGTCAAATGGACCACAGATAGATTAAGATGTCATTGAGCGCATGTGCAATGGCTCCCGCTTCAATGAGTTGTCATAATATGTCAGTTACAACCATTGACTTACTAACACCATGGACTTTGGGGTCTAGTACAAAATTCACGAAAGACGTGTGTGACAACACGGCATTTTTCAATGACAGCCATATACCTACGTCATAGCGGTGTCGTTCGACCAAACTAAGACTGATTTGGGTCTATTACTTAGTGGTATTTTTGCAAGTTTGTGTTTTCAAGCGCTAGCTCGAAGTTCATGGTGTTGGTAAGTCAATGGTTACAACACATGGAACAAGTTTTACCTTAGTTTTAAAGGCATTAAACCAAAAGGTAATCAACATTTAAATAATTATGACGATATACGAGTAGTTAGTAAATATTTGAGGCTGTTATTTCATTTAAACATGTTCGTATTGCGTAGAACGGTATTGCTGACATTACAAATACCTACCTGTCTTCACAATTACGGTCTTCATGATTATATATCTCGCCGTATCTATCTAGGTAGGTAGATTATAAAAATTCCCCGCGTTTTTCACCAAAGCAGTCCGGCCTGCCCGGTTTTACCCCAATAAAATGTATGTACTCTATTAGGTATCGCGAACGAACGCGTCGTGCGTATCACCGCTAACTCGCGCCATTGTCTGGAGAATTTGTTTCCGCACGCTTTGGCACAACTCACACACACTTCGACTTCTATCTCGCGCGAGAACAACTGCCCGTCCTTTTCTGTCACTCAAAATGCAACGGGACGGGTAATATAATCTCGCGCGACAAACAAAGTCGCAGCCAGTCGTGTTAGCCCTACTGAACACAGAAATCAATGGAGTCACATTAGTGTTTTGTTTCACGTTTAAGCGATTACAGAAAAACTGTTGAAGTTTAACTTATCAATGAACAAATACGTAGGTACCTAATCGCTATGGATGTTGAGATCCAGACCGCTAAACATTGCAATTTTTGCATTTGTGGCCTATGTTTCCGTCATTCCTTAAATGCCTATAAAAAACCAGATTATGTAACATAATAACATACTTAACAAACATAACAACATGCCAACGCAGTGATTGTTGTTCTGACTTAATCTGGCGTAATGCTGGTTACAAATGTTACAATTATGATGTATCGAGTCAAAACAATATAATACCCGAACCATTCTAATAACAACCCGCAGTAAAACGCTTTCGAAGTAGGTATAGTATGGCCATAACCGCTGTGCAAT
Source organism: Clepsis dumicolana (assembly GCA_963691665.1). Classification (NCBI taxonomy): domain Eukaryota; kingdom Metazoa; phylum Arthropoda; class Insecta; order Lepidoptera; family Tortricidae; genus Clepsis; species Clepsis dumicolana. Next base: position 4,729,459 of record OY829511.1, on the reverse strand, counting down.
CCCTGAGGTATGCGCGGGGAGGTGGGAGCCGGGGAAATAAGAGCATGAGTTCACATGAGATCAATACACGTCGGACAAATCTTACGATATCAGTTTACATTTCTAAGGCAAGACTTGTGGCGGAACGGTGGTCAGAGGGTCTTTAGTAAATAAAAATGTATTAGTTGTATTATCTTATTAGTTGATAAAAATGTAATCTGCATTATACTCGATATTGTATTAAAATACCTAGGCATACCTTGGTTTTTTCGGCGATTGAAACTTTAAACGGCTTGAATTTTCCATTGATAAACAACCCGCAGAAATTACACTATGCACGGTTCTTTTAGAGTACCCCGTAGCCTCCGCCACGATTTTGGCAATATTCGCATCACTTTTGAATTCAAAGCTTTCTCTGTCTGCTTTTCTTTTCTTAAAATATTCAGCCACTTTAAAAATTACGGTTTTGACATCACGAGATAACGCACGACCCATCTTTGAATTTTTATCTCATGTGCGTCTGACATTGACGGTCCGGTACAAATGACACTACCCGCCGCCACGAGCGTTGACGCCGTTGACGGCGGACTGACAGTGCCCTAAGCACGACTTGTCGAATCCTGCGTCACGTAAAATTCGAATAGTAAACTATAACGAGTTTGTATGACGTTTGAAACAGCGCCCGCCCGTGAGCGTATTTGGAACTAAAATTTTGTATGAGATTTCTCGATCTCGATACGATAACCGTAACGTAACGCAGGATTCGACAAGTCGTGCTTAGGGCACAGAGCGCGTCCCCCCGTCTCGCCGCGCGCATACCTCAGGGAGTGCACATACTACTATACGCCTACTATACGCCTGACTGAATGTCTTGATAGATACAACAGGGTCATACCGCGGGTTGTTATTAGGTATATTAAATTGGTTCGGGTTTTAAAACGTTAAGTCGGTCAGTTATGGCTTGCCCATCATTCTTAATAAGTAGACACTTAACTGAATATCATAAATACTCAGGGCACCAAATTAGGGTGGTCTGGGAGGTCTGAGAGCCCCTAACTCCGAAGTCCGAAATTCGAAGTTTGTATCCGACCGTCCGTCTCACTCCAACAAAGGTTAACACGAATGTGAAAGGGACGATCGGATACAAACTTCGAATTTTCTTAGAAAGTTCCTTGGGTCCACAAGAGTATATTATTACAATCGCAATAATTGTTTACATTAGCCAATTGAGTGAAGACATCGAACCCCGGGGTAACGTGACGTCGATACGTGATTTACGAAACAACCGAGGGTCAAGCACGACTTGTCGAATCCTGCGTAACGTTACGGTTATCGTATCGAGATCGAGAAACTTCATACTAAATTTTAGTTCCAAATACGCTCACGGGCGGGCGCTGTTCCAAACGTCATACAAACTCGACAACGTTTACTATTCGATTTTACGTGACGCAGGATTCGAAAAGTCGTGCTCGACCCACCGTTCCGTTTTCATACCCGTATGAAATGACCGATGTTTTTACAGTTTGCAGATTGAGAGTCAAGGGCATGCATGACTAAGGGATTGCTTCTGTAATAAGAATAACAATTGAGAGTGAAGAATATTTGAAAGAGATTTGGTCATACAAAGATGTTCTAAGAAGAATTGGACTCGGCCGTGTGTTAGAGGGGCTAATAACGCAGGAAGGGTGGCAGACGCGCGGGGCTCCAGCTAATATGGATAAAAATTTCATATTCATTTCGGCTCCAGGTATAGTCGAAATTAATTTTACCGCTGCCTGCATCGTTTGCATAATCCTGGGAAAAACATGCCGGTATATTATTCACACTAATGGCATAAGTAATGCTTACCCTAGGTTCGCTAGATTTCGTTCCTTGATTCTGAGTCGCGAAAGTTTCTTTTTGTTGCGTCTATTCGCCATTTGTGTTGGTAATTGAAGTTAATTTACACAAACACTCGTTTTTAGTGTACAATACAAAATTATCCTTAGTTAAATAGGCTGAGCGGAGCACGCTAAGAAGGTCAAACACGGGTATTCTCGACGAAGCGCTCGGCCCGACTGATCAGTATAGGACTAGGGGGGGGGGGAGGAGGGAAGCAACCGTCCGCGTATAAGAATAAATAATTTATTTTTTACCTAAAAATACCGTTTCATAAAAAAATAAGCCCGTGAGGTCTTAATACGCATATTTATAAATACAAAGACCACATAAACATTCTAATATTATAACACGCTATCGAAAAAAAAGGATTTTTCATGTAACAGTTTCAGAAGGGGGTGAAGGGAGGATGATGATATTTATTCTTGGTCAGAGTGCGCGTCGCCGTAAAATCACGGATGTAAATTGAAGTAATTGTCAATACCTAATCAATAAAATGACCAATCGCTACAGTAGTCAGTCACTGGTGATTATTTGCGTATAAAATTCATAATATATAATGTACAAAAAATAATATTAACCTAAAAGTATATTTGAAATCTGCAAATTCAGTCTAATTGTGTAGTGAATGAGAAAAGCGATGAAAGGGATCATCTGTATTATAAAATAAGTAAACACGTATTTAATTTTAGAATGTCGAAATCCTTTATTTTACCTGCGTAAAAAAGGGAAGAAGCAGAAAATAACCTGAACACAATTCTGGGAAAAGTTCGCCGTAATTATTTTTCATTTATTTAATAAATATGTAGTCAGAGTCAGATACTGATATTTATAAAGTTTCAGGTTATTTCTTCACCGTGAGTTGGTAAAAAAAACTTTTTAGTGTTTTGACCTAACATTTCTAGGTAAGTATTAGGTACCTACTTATAGCTTTATTCCTCCTATTGTTAATTAAATGACAATAAATCAATATAAACGTAAACATGAGCGTTGTTTACTTCACTTCTTTAAATTTATTTTCCTTGTTTGTGGTTTTTTTTATTACGCATTTGAATAGGTAATTTTTCCTTAGTCCTCTTTCCAAAGTCTTATGATGTGTTTCAAGCTAGAAATTGCCACGTTTGTTCATTTTGTCAATTTGTCCTGTTATTATATACCTACTTATTATGTTTATGGCTGGTAAACCACATCGGAAATTCCATAATCCTAATATGTGGGTTTAACAGTACTGTGAATTCCAACAACTGCTTCTGATACGCGTTTTCCTTCTAATGAAAAATACGCTCAATTAATAAGTAGGTATGTAATAAAAATGCGGTTTTAGATTTTTTTTAATTTATCGTATGGCGGTTAGGTTAGGTTAGGTTATTCATTCTTTGATTGAATCCGAAGCTAGATATTTAGGTATCTTGCCGTGTACGCAAGTATGACCTTTCGAATGTAAGTATACCAAAAATAAAACAAAAGAAATTAGCTCCGTTACTAAGCAGTAAGTAATCATTTTTTGTACTTCGTCGTTCTCGCCAGCGAAACCGTAGAATTTTCCGCAAAAATCACCGCAAAAATCTAAATTTGTAAGTACCTACTCAAAGTAGTAACCCCCTAACTTCTCGAACATTTCGCTCATCAATATGGCTATGGAAAATGGAAAGAATTAAAAAAGCGGGGCCACTGCTAAGAGTTCTATAACGTTAGGTGCCGTTCATCGTCTTGTACCGGTATCGATCCGGTATTTTCCCGTGTTATCGATTATGCGGTCTTCAAATTAAGGATGCAGCGTCGGTTCGGCACAATTGGCGAAGTGGTACGGGGCCCGTTAGAAATGCTGTTGTTTGACTTGTGCCTTCACCTCGATTTTTTTTAATATCATGGCAAAACCTTTATGCTGCCCGGCGTTACCTACTTTCATGTGATTCACTCACACAGTAATAGTAAAAGCCCTCGTTTTATTTAGCTGTGTGAGTTGACAGACCAAATAAATTTAATACAAGCTTTTTACAATATTTTAAGTAAGTATTTCGTTCCACTTGTCCCGGTGTCTGCCTGTCTAGCTTTACGTAAACAAAACTCCTAAGTTTAATTGGATTTTCCAGTTCGGGTTAACTCCACATGTCATTAAAGAAGTTTATTTTTGGGCTAACAATTTTGGCTTCTTTAGACTCCAAGGGCCAGCTAAGCACCAGCAGAGGTTCCTGAGCTCCCACTTCTGGCCAAAGGGTGTGGTGTTCCGTTGCTTTAGGGAATCGAAACTGACATTTAAACCTCCTTAGTTAATAGTTGTTACTGTTTTATACGTATTTACATATAGTAGGTACGAATTTTCCAGCGCTTTTCTTTTGTTAATGTAATGCTGTGTGAAATTGTTTTGGTAAATAAATACCATACTTAATATTTTTTTACCCTGTCGACGCTTCAACGTGAGTTTAAATTAAATACCCTCCAAATACGATTCATTAGATACCAACTGAATGCTGTTTTTCACCCGCAATAATAACAACATCTTCTCTTACACATTAATTATTCAATTGACACGATGTTCTTTTGTTCACAGATGCCCCAAATGATGCGAATTACATGATATGCGGTGTAGTCATTGCCATGGCCCTGGTCGGGCTTATCATAGTCCTTCTCGCCTTAACAATAAAGTAAGTGATATGTTATATCTTAATTATGATACTGATCATGAATCATACAACGGATGATTCACGATAATTTGTCCGATGTGTGTTAGAGAGTTGTCAGCATTTCTGCGTAACATTGGCTACATTAGCAGGTTCAATAGTCTTGATAGATTTGGGCTTTGCTCTAATTGCACGGCCTTTGATATTCGGACGTCGTTCCGCCAGTATAAATTCGTGGTTCATTGAACCAGGTAAAATTCCATGTTTAAGATTTTTTGTCGTTTCCCTCAAGGATTTGTTAGCTGTGTGCTATGAATACAGGTAATGCCTTTGTCCGCTTTTGGCGATAAAAATATACAGTTGTATTGATTGGAATGAAAACTGACAATTCTTTACTTCCGGACAATGTTCTTATTTTAACACTAACTGAATTCTTTAGTGCTTACTTTATAAGTTACTTGTTTTGAATTAATCGTCCGGACATTGTCCAGTTTGCGTTTTATGTATATATGTATTTACTCACACAAACGTTATAATCAGTTTGTTGTATTGGCTAAGAGAACTAGATCTGTGTACGAAGATATCCAACCTTACTAATATGTAATAAGAAAAGTGATTATATTTAATGAGTTATAGAAAATCTAGAATTTTGGCAGTCTGAGCGCCAGATAAATATAGACAGCCGGCGTGAGGGTAAATGTTTTGATAAAAACTAAGTAGTTTATAGTGATTGATGAGAGACCTAATTCATTTAAGGAACACAAAACTTGCGCCAAATTACGTCGTACCTAAACTGCGCGGTAAGATTAGATGAAGAATTAGACTTTAAACTTTAAAGAACCACGTAATAAACCAAAATTCAGTATCTTCGTGATCTTTTACGGAGATAGTAAATCTAGCTGTTGTGGTAATCTTAAGTGAGCAAAGATGTTTATAAAATAAAATAAAAACTGAATCAGATTATTGCTGCAGGTGCATACTCGTAATATTAACAAAACGATTAGTCTAAGATCTGCACTTTGATGACATCGGAACTCCATAGCAGAAACAGATAACGGTTTTGCTGTTTCATCATAATTTTGCTTATGTGTATCAAGCGGTTATGCTGTGAATCATTTCAATTTATTAATTGTACCTACGTTTTAATTACAATTACACGGATGCGTAGCAAACTAGTTTATTACTAGTAGAAAAGAATTTAGTGTATATTTGAGTCCCAATAATCTATCACCTGCAGCCACTGGTGCTGACGCTTGGCAGTTTGACAGGATTTCCGTAATTGTTTTCATTCTTCACTGTCAAAACGTTATTTCATTAGCTGATCCTGATAGATGGTGAAAATGTTTGGTTTTCAAGTCAACTAATGATGGTTCAGACTAAACATGTCGGGTAGGCAATGGATACACTTTTAGACGATAGAAAGTGAAGTCAGCATGCTTTTTTGTGGTGTGTGATTTAATGAGATTTTCGGAAGCATTTGGCATACTTAGTACTGAACTTCAGGTCTAACATCCAACGGCTTAGTCGATGTCAACAAAAACGTAACGATAGCAGTGCTTTCTTTTAATTACAAGCAGCTTTAGATAAGATGGAATAGAATTATTTTGCTAGATAGGTATAACTATAGCATTTAACAAGTGTTCGAGTTCAGAACTCTGATTCTATCTCCTGGACCGTGTTTTATGAAGCTACAAGTTACAATTTACGAGCGGAAGTCTTATTCTATCACCTTTTGTAAGAGAGAGACTTCCGCTTGTAAATTACAACTTGTAGCTTTATAAAACACGACCCTGGTAACCGGTGATATATAACCTGTGATCATTCAGTTCCTGGTTACCACCATGTCACTATATAAGTAGGCATTCATTTATATCTTCATTCTAAGTAAATTATACTTACAACGCTGAACGCTAAATTCGAATGATCAGCTTGTCACGAATACAAGGCTTAGCACATTAGGCTAATTAAAAATTCTAATTTAAGTTATTCCGATTTCTGCATTTTATTATGTAAGTAGGTAATCTTCAGTGAGATAGGCTCTCTAGCTAAGTATAGTGGGGTAGGTAGATTAAGTACTTACAATAATACTGCGTGCATTTTCAAAGCCTTTTGGGCCGCATTTTTGCTTGATGATTTTTTTCGTGGCATTTTTACTCAATCACAATATTTACAAATATAGTTCTAAGATAAACTAGACAGTGATAGCTCGTTATATAGGATGCGTTGCAATAAAGCGTCAAGAATTCAGCCAGGGGTTGATTGACTGAAGCGAACACCCGTGTAAAGTTTTTATTTGAAATACAGATTTGAACCGATTACCAGGCGTCTCAAGCGACACAACCTTCCTGTCAGAACGACAACGCATGACTGCCGCCCTCGCCCGCGCCTGCGCGGAGCACTTCAGATCACCTCACATACCTACAGCCCAGCCAAAGAGCCAAGAAATTAAATGAGGGCGCCACTTTCTTCGTAACTGTCACATTTTTGACGTAAATTGCTAAAATAAGGAAACGAATTTGCATGAGAAATTTTAGTTCCTCTTTTCTCCGTTTTCGTTTTCTTAACTTCGTGGTCGGTTTGACATTTGGCATTCTAAACTTTGGATGCTTTTGAATGAGAAAATCTAATGATTTATAAATGTTGTGTTGTGATTAAAGTATACCGGGTGTTTTATTTTTTTACATTTAAGTATTTTCAAAAGTCTTTGCCGTTTAGGAGCTGTAGGGAAAGCAAGTCATAAAACAATATTCTGCTGCACCTTAAAAAGAAAAACGGAACCCTTATAGGATCACTTTGCTGTCTGTCTGTCTGTCAAGACCCTTTTTCTCTGGAACGAAAATTAATATCAAATAGGTAAGTACTCCCAGTTGTCCTAGACTACTGCGACGTTAAATCTTAAAAGCGAAACGCCTTTTTGTTCATAATCATATTCAATCATATTCATAATCAACTGTTTAAACACCACCACAACACAACCAAAAATGTTATAGCTAATCGGTAAGGGTGAGTACCTACTTTTTGTCCTAAAATGTTTATACAAATGTTACACACTCGGTTCCCAAAAAAATGCTTAAACTCTTTCTCGATATAATTTTTTTTGTGAATGTAACGTGTAAAACGGCAGACATCGATATGCATAATGTCACGTCGAAGCCAAAATTAATACCAACGTCGGCATAACATAACCGGTTGTGGATATGTCATGTCACATTAAATATCTTACGATTAATTGGAATGGCGACATATATTTAGTAAAAACAAGTTTTTTTTATAGACAAATGTCAAAGTCCAAGTCGGTTGGTTCCGCAATGCCTGAAGATGTGCAGTCAGCAGAAAATTTTCAGCAGTTATTTCCGTGTTGTACTTATAAATGTCTCAACGTGTTGAAAACGATCGTTTTTACCAATATACTGTTTCAGTTTATCTTCACGACTCACAGAAACCAAGATACACTCTATCAAACTTCGATTTTTTTTACGACGAAATACCAGTTTTTGCCATAATCTAATTAAATATGCATTATTGAAATGAAATGCGACAGCACATTTTTATGTAGATTCATCACAAAGAATTAGGTACAGGTTTCGTGTGTCTGTAGCTTTTGGTGAGAATCAGATACTTAGTTCTTTACTAATTCTTTCTTCTTTTCGACTTACTTATATGAAAAAACATCACAGTTAAAAAAATCTATGCTAACGTTATGGCTCTTCTAAAACAACAGAAATGTTGAGGAGAGACCGTACTATCATATATCTGAGTTTGAAAAATTAGGTTGAACAATCTAGTGTTTTTTTTTTTCGGCTAGATGCGCTTTAATAATAAAAGAATTAAGTACACGTTATGCTATAAACTAAAATGTAAATATCTAAAACTAACTTAAAAATTAGTGATACAAAATTAATAACTTGAATAGTAGATTTTTTTTTATAACACGAAAAAGTGAACAGCTACGTACCGAAGATCATTCAGAGCCGGGGAGCCCTTAACACAATATTTTGACACGTCTAAAATTCAGGTAGTCTCTTTCAGTAACAGACCAACGATAACGAAGTCGAAAAACTTTCTCATTTTCAATAAGTATTAATGGAATAGTAATGTACTTACAACACCACTTCATTCATGAGTCTAGCTCTGTCAACTGCTATTCTGATCGATTTACATTTTCGCGGCATATTTAATTTACTAGAATAACTAAGCAATAAATCACAGTTCAAGTCTATGTGCGCACAAAAGGGAATTAGGTACCTAAACTTAATTATGCTAAATAAATAGGTAGAAAATTAATTTTAAAACAAAATTACTTCGCGTTATCGGCGCATTAAGTATTCAGAATAGAATAGCGTCCTTTCGCAAAGTGAATACATACTTAGGTACAAAATTATGTAATCTCGACCTTAAACAAATGTAGCTTTCTCGGGAGCGACGCAGAGACAACCTTCTCGTCCAAAAGTCAAAGCACGACTGCCGCGCGCCCCCTTGCAGATAAGACATGACTTAGGTACAAAATTATGTAATCTCGACCTTAAACAAATGTAGCTTTCTCAGGAGCGACGCAGAGACAACCTTCTCGTCCAAAAGTCAAAGCACGACTGCCGCGCGCCCCCTTGCAGATAAGACATGACTTAGATACAAAATTATGTAATCTCGACCTTAAACAAATGTAGCTTTCTCGGGAGCGACGCAGAGACAACCTTCTCGTCCAAAAGTCAAAGCACGACTGCCGCGCGCCCCCTTGCAGATAAGACATGACTTAGGTACAAAATTATGTAATCTCGACCTTAAACAAATGTAGCTTTCTCAGGAGCGACGCAGAGACAACCTTCTCGTCCAAAAGTCAAAGCACGACTGCCGCGCGCCCCCTTGCAGATAAGACATGACTTAGGTACAAAATTATGTAATCTCGACCTTAAACAAATGTAGCTTTCTCGGGAGCGACGCAGAGACAACCTTCTCGTCCAAAAGTCAAAGCACGACTGCCGCGCGCCCCCTTGCAGATAAGACATGACTTAGGTACAAAATTATGTAATCTCGACCTTAAACAAATGTAGCTTTCTCAGGAGCGACGCAGAGACAACCTTCTCGTCCAAAAGTCAAAGCACGACTGCCGCGCGCCCCCTTGCAGATAAGACATGACTTAGGTACAAAATTATGTAATCTCGACCTTAAACAAATGTAGCTTTCTCAGGAGCGACGCAGAGACAACCTTCTCGTCCAAAAGTCAAAGCACGACTGCCGCGCGCCCCCTTGCAGATAAGACATGACTTAGGTACAAAATTATGTAATCTCGACCTTAAACAAATGTAGCTTTCTCGGGAGCGACGCAGAGACAACCTTCTCGTCCAAAAGTCAAAGCACGACTGCCGCGCGCCCCCTTGCAGATAAGACATCTGTTTGCTTTTTAACCGACTTCAAAAAAAGGAGGACGTTCTACGTTCCACTGTATGTTTTTTTTTTTTTTATGTGTGTACATCGATTACTCCGTCAATTGTAGACCGATTTTCAAAGTTTTTTTTTTATTTGAAAGGGTATACTCCTGAGGTGGTTCCATTGTTACTAAGTCATGATCTGATGATGGGATCCTAGGGAAATCGAGGGCAACCCTCAAATTTTACAGGCACGTACTATGTGTTTCATATATTTTCTAAGATTATTCAAGTATTTACGTCTGGTAGTCCTCATCTCATGATTATAAGCTGATGATGGAAGGTACAACTCCTTAGCGGTTAGGAGTTGGAGGATAATTCTGAAAATGTTAGATCAACGTAAAATTGTGAAATAAAAATCTTTTAACAAAAAAGTAAAACCGCCTTAAAAAAAAAACCTTAGAAAAAAAACGTAAAATAATCCTCTAAAATAATGATAAATAAATAAAATAATATAAAATGCGTTTATTTCGGACAACAGAAACTAAAGCCTAAAGTTTTATCGCCTAGCACTAAGCAGCAGAAATATGAAGTCGGTGCGGTGCGAGCGGAATATTCTTTGAATGAAGCACCGACTTCATATTTCTGCTGCTTAGTGCTAGGCGATAAAACTTTAGGCTTTAGTTTCTGTTGTCCGAAATAAACGCATTTTATTTTCTTTTATTTATTTATAATTATTTTAGAGGATTATTTTACGTTTTTTTGTAACGTTTTTTTTAAGGCGGTTTTACTTTTTTTATTTGCTCGACGTTAAGATGTTATTTGTTTTAAAATGTGAACATCTAGTTGGAAGATCAAAGTATACTTAATACACCAAGAAGTGAACACAAAACTCGAATTGAATGAACTATTAATAAGTAGTGGGAAATTGAATAAAAACGGCACCATTATGCAATAGTATTACTATTACAAATTACCTTCCTATTTTTTTTATAACTTGTTCAATCACCTGAAATTTTATGGAAGACTTAACGTAATAATATATATTTTTTAGACTTTTTCCCGAACGTATATAAATTAGTACTTAATTATGCTATAATTATTGTACTCAAAATGATCAAAACATCCCTATAACTTCGACCCACAGATAAAAACTATTTAAGTAATATTAAGAAGTAGAGATGGCATTACTATGCTAACTAGTTTTTATCTGTGGGTCGAACCGAATGTTGGTTTTATTTCGCTTCCGAGTTATTATAAATTACTAGCTGTTGCCCGCGACTTCGTCCGCGTAGATTTCGGTTATCGCTATCCCGCGGGAACTATATAATTTTCCCGAATAAATAGCCTGTGCTATTCCTCAATATTCAAACTATCTTCTTACCAAATTTTATCTAGATTGGTGATTTGGTTTTCCCGTGAAGAGGTAACAAACAGACAGACAGAGAGACAGAGTTACTTTCGCATTTATAATATTAGTTAGGATTAGGATTAGGATAAAGTAATGACAGGTTATGGGCCCAGGCCGTTCCTGGCGCATTCAACTAGTTTCTCGCGACATTCGTGTTATCCTGAACTAGTGATAACAGTTGCAGAATTAAAGCAGTTAGTTGTGTTGTGATTTGTGCAGTTGTTTTGCGAAGAACGGTACTTAATGGCATCTAACTTAAACTATTTTTGATCACATATGAAGGTGAAGATGAACTGTTTTGCCATTGAAATGGATATAGAATTATCTTGGAAAGCAATATATTAAGGTACGAGGGCGGGATGATAAGTAACTAGCCTAATATAAAAATACTTAGGTTGGCGTGATAAAATTGATTTTATTTTTCAACATAGTCTCCATGTACCTCTAACCACTTGTTCCATCTTCGTTCTTAAGCTGTAATGCCCTCCATAAAATGACTTCTTTCAAGACCGGCAAGATACTCTTCTACGGCGGCAATAACTTCATCATTTGTGGCAAACTTCTGTCCACCCAAAAAATTTTTTAGCTTGGGGAAAAGGTGGAAGTCTGATGGTGCTAGATCAGGCGAATAAGGTGGGTGGGGCAGTAAATCATAGTTCAATTCGTTGATTTTTGCCAAAGCCTTAACACAAGTGTGAACCCTTGCGTTGTCTTGATGGAAGATGATTTTTTTTTCGCTAAACCTGGTCGTTTTTGCTGAATACATTGATAAAGCTTATCTAAAAGATTAGCGTAGTATTCTCCATTAATAGGTTGATCTTTGGGAAGGTAATCTATAAACAGAATTCCATTTGCATCCCAGAAGACAGAAGCCATCACTTTTCCAGCCGACTTTTTACAGCCATAGCTTTTTTAGGAGCCGAACACCCAGATTCAGTCCACTGTTTTGATTGAATTTTTGATTCTGGCGTGTAATGGTGAACCCATGTTTCATCTATTGTTATAAATCGACGTATAAAATCTACTTTATTTCTCTGAAAACGATCCAAGCATGCCTTCGAGTTTTGCACCCGAATTCTTTTTTGATCGTGCGTAAGCAAACGCGGCACCCAACGGGTGGATAACTTTTTCATATTTAATTCGTCACTTAAGATATGATGAACCCGTTCTTTCGAAATACCTGTAGTGTCATCTATTTCAGATGGCTTCAATCGTCGATCTGCTAAAACTATATCATGTACTTTGGACACCATTTCCGGAGTGGTGACGATTTTTGGACGTCCGGGGCGGGTTTCATCTTGGACACTTGTACGGCCGCGTTCAAACTCGGCCGCCCAGTTTTTACTGTGGCGTAAGAAAGAGCACATTCACCTGAAACATTCTTTAACTCTTCATAAATATCAAGCCCCTTCAGATCCTTCAAATAAAGAAACTTAATCACCGCTCTTTGTTCAATTTTATCCATTTTGAAAAACAACAGACACAATGTATTTTCAAATGCCAAAAAATCAATAAAATATTCAAGCCACCAAATTAAAATTTAGAACAGAGATAGCCAGACATATTTTTAAAAATGAGAAAATTCTTTTTTTAATTAAAACTTTTTAAATACCTAAGGCTAGTTACTTATCATCCCGCCCTCGTACTAAAATAAAAAGGCCTTTTCCATTTTTTTTTGTTTGTTTTGTTGTAATAATATTTAATATATTGGGAGTGCGATCGCCAAGTCACTATATTTATTTTAGAAATAAAGACACCTATAATAACAACACAACAACACACAACACAACACAAGGAAGAAAAATAATCCTGATTCTAACTTACCTATTAGGATCTTTTTTATGACGAGCTGGTCCTCTTTTTTTCCTACGAGCCGATGGCCATAATCTTGACTTTGAAGATCTTCTCACTTCTGGAAACAAGAACATAAATAAGTTGGTACTAATTAAATAAATAAGTACCTTGGAGATCAGTCCATCTTCTCAACGCAAAAACTATGAGCGGTGGCGTAAAAACAGGAACAACAAACTACCATCATAAATACGAGTAGGTACTAATATAATACGTATCCATGTATATATAATTAATTTTTGTAATTGGTAATATTAACTAAAATGCAGCTAGTAGGTACTTACCAGGTTTATCCATTTTTGTAACATAAAAATGCACAGTCCATAAGAAAGCCAAGGTCGTCGTATAGTATGTCACACACCACGCAGTGTCAGTACCACCAAGAAATATCAAATCCGTTATCAGTCCCACATAGACTGCATTTATCATACGAAGATAATTTACCAAAATAATACGTCACTCCCCGCGCACAGCGAATGAGTCACTACTTTAACAGTTTTAAATGATTCGCGGTTAATTGCATTAGACATAACGAAAACGGGATATTGACCGCGATTACCTTATAGGTTTGATGAGCTCCCGATATTTCGATGCAGTTGCATGCATCATGATCACGGGCAAACTGACGAAACGAGAATAGACACTAATGTTGCGCAGACCGGGCTCATAACAAACAACACCACAACACACACACACTCATATAAGAAACATGAAAATTTTAACCGTGAGGATGGGTTTAAGTTGTCAAATGTCTGGAATCCGGTGATTTCGTTATGCAAGACTTGTCCAGAATCAGTTTCGGGTACGCGTAGTGACACCGTAAGTGTTGTGTGCTTAAATCGAGTAACAAGTGAGAACGCGACCGATAGTAGTGGCAGTGCGCGCAGTCGGCGCGCAAAAATGCGGGTAGACAGAGCCCGGTCTGCGCAACATTAGTGTCCACCCTTGTTTCGTCAGTTTGCCCGTGATCATGATGCATGCAACTGCATCGAAATATCGGGAGCTCATCAAATCTATAAGGTAATCGCGGTCAATATCCCGTTTTCGTTATGTCTGAGTCACTACTAACGACCAAGTGTGCATAAACCAAGGACAAAGGGCGGGGCATACCGCCCTCCCCCGTACGGTACCGTTCCCCTGCTCTAGACTGATTCGCTGCAGATTAGCATCAAATTTTTGTAGTTTTTTAACAGATTTTCGTAGTTTCGTTCTTATTTGAAAACCACAAAATCAATTTCAAAAATGCTTAATCTTAAGAAACTACATAGATCAATTGTTGTCGTTAACAGGTTTTGATTTCAATCTGAACCATATTTTGGCCGTAGTATTCAGCCGAACTGAACAGGGTTTTGGGGTCTTATGAATTTAAATGCAAAATTTGTGCTCGTTCTGTTTTCTGTGTAATAACATTTCAAGAGTCACAAACTAATTTCAGACCTAGATATTTCTTATCTCATTGTATTTACAAAAAAATGACGATAATGCAGCGTGTTGTTTTAAAATAATGACGTAACTACGTTTGTATGGAAAATCGAGCTTGCTGCGGACTCTTAAATACTTAAACAGAAAAATAGTGAAATAAAAAAACTTTTAACAAAAAAAGGAAATTAACCGTGTTTAAAAAAAAAAAACAAAATAACCATTGTAATGGTTATTTTTTGAAAGACACATTATCGGGGTTTATTTCAAGTACTCGAACAGTATTGTTGATTGTTATTGTATTTAGTCTATAGAAGCAGTGTTGCTAGTTGACATTAAAGCAGCCGAATAGCTGTCAGGAAGTAAGTATTATAATTAAAATATTTTCGAAATCATTTAGATTTCCTCCTTTTATCGCCCAATCGTCTTCTTTTGAAAAGTTTTGCTATTTTGGTAATTCCAGGGCTATTCCTCCACTTATCTTGTGACATTTCATGGACCTGTCAAACTCAATTGTTTCGGGTGGCAACTTTGGTCATCCATGGTTTTTTATTCTGACTATTTGGCGAGTGCAGTGGAGTTTAGTCGAAATCGAGGAAAATCTTGTAGGATTCCTTCTATATTGGTGTTTAATGGCGTTATTAATATTGAAGTTCGTCTATTTGACCTGTATTTTGTTCAATTTCAGTTGTGCATAATTTAACAATTAATTTGGTGGCCTAACCTACAAATCCGGTGAGGTGTGCTGCTGGTACCTCCGTTTGTCCGTCTCTGTACCGACTTAAATCGAGGGATTCGTTCCCCTGCATCGTAAGTATCTCCGACAGTGGCTACAGACGAATGTTCACAAATTCTGTGGTACTAGTGTTAACCTAAACGTGTCATTTCAGCGAGCGCACCGAAGTCTTGAGTGACCAGAGTGTCCCAGCTTTCCCTGGAGTTGACATTTGTCACTTTCTCAGGCAGGACAATTATCCTCCGAAAGGTGAGTTCACTTCAATTCTTACCACTTGACCCGCAAGTGAGGTTATGCGACATGCTTAGGGCCCAAGCCTTCTGCTGTGTTTTCCCCTATCACTATGGCCAAAGCCTCCAAGGCAGCTAAGCATATAGAACGATTGCTAGCCTGTCACCTGCCGTAATGTCCCATCCTGCGGAAGGTCGCTTTATACTTTCACGATATTCATTGAGTTGCCCGTTGCAGGAGGTGTTTGGTACACCCCAGTAAGCTCGCCTGGTCGCCCCAGACGTGCTCTGCCCTTCAGGCCTTCACCGCGGTCCGACCTCAGCGTTGACGCCGGCTACCAGCAGCCCCAGACATCCAGGGAGCTCCGCTGCCAACAGCTGAGTCGAACCCAAATTACTCAATTTTGTGTTCCCATCTTCAGGCGTTATCGATCAAAGCGTTTAGATAGAACCCTTGACTTAAAACGTTATAAAATATTCGAAATACCATACATATCCTCTCAACCATATTTACCGAGCCCGTTAGGGCCTAATGTAGGCTGTATATACTTTCATTTTTGAATACAGTAGTGTTCTGAACCGGTGTTTGATTTCGTGCCACTAAAAAATAAACATTATATGGCGCCCGAACATATTATCTAACGTTTTCACTTAATCAGGTCAAAATTACATAGCTCTGAAAGGAGTTGATCGATAACGCTTGTTGTGTTAATAAACTTGGTTAAATTTTAAGTAATTTGTAGACTTTCCAGCCTAGTTCAATTTTTCAAGTTGGTAATTTCAATTAAGAGCAGGTATTCATTGTGTTTGAAATTACAAGTCAATAAAAAAAAAAAAACAAAAAAAAATTATTTAATATCCTAATATAAATACTAAGGTTATGAAGTAACTTGTGTTTTCGGTTCTTGTACTTCATATGTACTTGTATAAGGCAATATTACTTGTCTATCTTTCCGTTTATGCACAACTGATTTCTGTGAATTTCCCTATCGACTGTACTCGCCCAGCTCCTAAGAACCAACTTATACATATATTTTTACAATTTTATTTTTACATAGTTATTAAACTTTTATGAATTGTATTGCTAAAGTTTACACAGTTTTTAAGCTTCTGTGACATACCACTAAAGGGTTTACCCCACTATTTGGAGCCAACTTTTCTGAAGTTATGTACCTACTTGTTAAAGTATAAAGGAGCTAAGTATAAAAACTTGTTTGTGTTATCTTGTTAAAATTAAAATATTGTCATCAACTACTATGGTAGTACAAAGGATTGGCTCATGGTTGGTTGAAATTTCACCCTATACTTATAAGATTACTCTTAGGTAAACCTGACAACTACTTAATTATTGTAATTGATCGATCACGCTCGAACCTACAGGGAAAACATATTTTTCTATACCTATAGTTACATAACCCATTTTGGACATTATAACTACATACCTACTTCAACGGCAACTTTAAAAATAATAAAATTGATTACATAAATTTGACCTAGCAGGTCAGTACTTACCATTAAATAGTTCCACACTAGTAGTGTTTCCTCACGTTATTTTCGTGAGACATTGTTGGTTAACATTAGGTACCTAAACCGGTCCTTCTACCTCTACTGCGTTGAATTTATCACAGGTAATGGAAGAACGTCCCATTTTATTTAACCTATTACACAAGGATGAGTTGGAGTACGAGGTTAGAGTACGACTTGGCATCCCCGCTGCAAACATCGCGGACTTACGAGCCCAAATTCGTAAACTAAATGCCGAGATACCTACGGATGAAGTGGCGGAGTTTGTTGGCGATATTTCGGAGGAGCTCATCGCGATTACTGCGAAGCTTGCAGAGCTAGACTCGTTGTTACAGGAGTCGGCGGACAGGCGTAGTTCCGTAAAGGTTTTAAATAGGGTTCAGGCAGTCGCCCACCACCTCTACCACCGAATTACGCGAGTTAACCCCTCCGATGCCGACACCATCCAGTTCACAGAAATATCCGACAGGTTGCATAAATTACTGTATAAATTAGATACGATTATGTCAAACTTCCGCAGTGCTTTAATTATAGAACCAGCCGTCGAGCCGAACGTACATACACCTAACACTACCCCTAACTGTAGGTGTGGACGCCACGCTAGTGTGCATAAATTAAACTTACAATATAATGGTAACACTTGTGTTAAAACTTTCCTTAGGAAATTAGAGCAATTACGGTTGTCGCGCGGGATTACCGAGACTGATTTGTTATGTTCTGCTTGCGAACTATTTACCGACGGAGCGGCGTCTTGGTTCGATGGTCTCGGCTTGGCGGCGAACAGCTGGGCAGAACTAAAGCAGTGGCTCTTATCGGAATACCTGCCAGCTGACTACAACGAGCGCCTACTCGACGAGATCAGAACCCGGACGCAGGGCACTGACGAGAGCATAACAAATTATTTGAATACAATGCAGTGCTACTTCGCTCGCTTAGATAAAACAATACCAGAGTCGGAGAAGTTATATATAGTAATGCGTAACGTGCGACCGTATTATTCTAAACAATTAGCTTTACAAACGATAGATTCATTAACAGACTTAAAAAGTAAGTGTCGATTGCTTGAGGCCGCCAATCAACGGGCCAAGTTGTTTACAGAACCAACCACGAATACAAAGAACTTACTAGCGTCAGATTTGGTGTATAAGTCATTCGGCAAAAATAGTCACGTGTCGGTGGTAACACATGCTCCGAATTTTTGTGTCAGATGTCGTGTAAATGGTCACACCTTAAAGGAGTGTAGATCACCTCATAAACTAATTTGTTATCGCTGTGGTGAAAATCATGTAACCGCGCGTACTTGTCCAAAATGCTTACCAGATTTGAATGCAAAAAACGAATAAACCGGTCCCAGAGTATGGCTGGCCCGGTTAATCATTCTAAATTACCTCCAAATTTAAAAATAAATGCTATACCTAAAGTTACTCCATTTAAAGGAAAATTATTCAATTTTACCACAAACCATACACAACCGGATATGACTTTCCCACATATACCTACTCGGAATTACCCATCCTTTCCCACTAACAAATATAATACCCCACGAATGCTTATTAACGCTTATGACCCTAATAACATTCCCGTCCACGCTGCGCATACATATACCTACTCGAACTTTAAAAATACCCCACCGCCATTTAGTACCGCTACCCATACACACGCATCGCTTCCCACTAACAAACCTAACACTAACATTACTACTTACCCTACCTACAGTACTAATGCTACCCGATTACAAAAATCTCCCCAGTACTACTTAAACGCTACCTCGAATAAAAAATACTTTAAATCAAGAATTTATTACCCGTCCTCGTTAAATTACCAATACCCAATTTCTACTACGTCGAATAATAACAACATTGTGAAATCTTCAAACAACATGATACCTAAAGGACCCCCCAATAAAATATCAACAACCAATAATCTTTTGAAACACCTCCAAACTTCCTACCCAGGAAAAGTTGAAAATACTAAACACCCCAACAGATCACCCCCTAAAAAGTTAACAACTTCTCCAATTATTTTCACCACAGCGGAACAACCCCCGAATGATGATAACATACAACGACATCAATTAAATACAACTAACACATCTAAGAAGGTTGCACTCCGCCCGGTCGAGTGGCGGGCTTGGTTGTTGACACTTAGGAATTTTTTTGAGAATTACCCACATTCAAAATCAAATAGTTTAATAGAAGGCCAGGATTTGCGTCCATACCTAGCAGTGAAGATTTATGACGTTCGGTACAACGGCCTCTTAGATTCGGGATCAGAGATTTCAATCATCGGTGATGACACTTGTCGGTATTTCAAAGACGCTGTCACTATTCACAAATCTCCGGATCTTGATCACATCATAACAGCGAACGGTTCCTCTTCTCCAGTATCGGGTTACGTGTTTTTACCAGTTACGGTGGGAGATAAGACGTCAATTATTAAATTTTATGTAATTCCTGGGGTTTCCACAAAGATATTACTTGGTATCAACTTTTGGAAGTCATTCAACATTGCTCCAGATGTACTTAGTCTACTGCAAAATGGGTGTTCTTTCTCGGACGAGGAGCATATTTCAACTATTACTTCAGAGGTTAGGTTTATACAAGGATTAGAATCTCTATCATCGGAGGAACAAGCACGGGCTGAGGACTTACTGAAAGAATTCGAGCAAATATCTTCGGAACTAAAGGGTTTAGGTCGTACACACTTGCTGACTCACACCATCGACACCGGTGACGCTAAACCAATTAAACAACGGTACTACATGCTATCCCCGTCAAGGTTAGCCGAGTTGAACAAGCAGCTGGATGAGATGTTGGAGCTTGACGTTGTTGAACCTAGCTCCAGCCCATGGAACAATCCCGTCACAATGGCTCCGAAGGCTGACGGTTCGTTACGATTTTGCCTCGACAGCAGAAAGCTCAACGAAATTTCGAAACACGATGCCTATCCACTGCCGTATATCAATCAAATATTAGATCAGCTTGGTAACGCTAAGTTCTTATCCTCCCTCGATCTGAAATCCGCTTTTTGGCAAATCCCTCTCGATTCGCAGGAGTCTAAAGAAAAAACCGCATTTACCGTTCCGTCCCGCGGTTTGTTTCATTTTAAAGTCATGTGCTTCGGACTGACTTCGGCGCCTGCGACTCAACAACGACTTATGGACATACTTTTTGGACCCGAGTATAGTGGTCGCATATTCATCTACTTGGATGATATTATTATTGTTTCCGAGACCTTTACCGAGCATCTTACCTTACTTCGTGCCGTTTTGGATCGCCTTCGTTTTGCTAACCTTACCATTAACTTATCTAAATGCAATTTTTTCCGTAAACAACTTAAGTACCTGGGCTTTGTCGTGGATGAGTTCGGTCTACGCACTGATCCCGACAAAGTCAAGGCTATCATCGATTTTCCAATTCCGGCAAGCCGTAAGGACGTTAAGCGATTCCTGGGCACAGCGTCATACTACAGGCGATTTATTAAAAATTTCAGTAACATAGCTGGGCCTCTTAATCAACTTACTACAACTAAAAAAGGGGCTCCACCTTTCCGCTGGTCACCGGAAGCTGACAACGCCTTCTGCGAACTTAAACAGGCCATGACTACTGCCCCAGTCCTTGCATGCCCTGACTTCACAAAGCCGTTCACGGTCCATTGTGACGCGTCCGACTTCGGCGTAGGAGGCACACTGACCCAGGATTTTGAAGGCGAAGAACACCCTTTGGCATACTACAGTAGGTCATTGTCACCACCAGAACGTAACTATTCAGCTACTGAACGAGAGGCTCTAGCTGTTGTTAATGTTGTCGAGCATTTTAGGCCTTACCTCGAAGGCGATAAACAATTTAAAATTATCACGGACCATTCCAGTCTAAAATGGTTCCTAAATCTAAAAAACCCTACGGGACGCCTCGAGCGTTGGGGTTGTCGTCTCTCCCCTTACAATTTTGTAATTGAGCACCGTCGAGGCTCAGAGAATATTTTGCCAGATGCTCTGTCAAGGTCCGTTCCTCTAACTAGTTCCTCTGACTACACTATACCCGTCTGTCTTATAAATACAAATTTTATACTAGATACATGGTACCTTGGCATTCGTAAACGGTGTGAGGAGAACCCGGCATCGTGCCCCAACTTCCAAATTACGGACGGTCGTCTCTACCGATATACCAAATCGAATAACTCCTTAAAGAAGGACTTTGAGTGGAAAGAGGTTATACCGGCTGACTTTCGCGAAGAAACCATGCATGCGAATCACTCTGTTCCCACCGCCGCACATCTGGGTACCGCGAAAACGTACAAAAGGCTAAGATTGCGTTACTTCTGGCCCGGTATGTATTCAGATGTGATCCGCTACGTCGCAAATTGCTCAGTATGTTCAGCATATAAACATAGCCAGCAACCCACCCCCGGTTTTATGGGCAATGCCAAGGAGTGCTCTCGTCCCTTTCAGTGCCTCAGCCTGGACTTGGTTGGTCCGCTTCCACCTTCGAGACAGCTAAACACCTATCTGCTAGTGGTTATGTGTATCTTCACCAAATACTGCATGCTGTTTCCTATGCGTCGAGCGACCGGTAAAGTAATTTCACAACGTATGGAGGACCACGTCTTTATGGTACACGGTATCCCGCAAACTATTATTGCGGACAATGCATCTTACTTCACGGGGGGCGATGTTCATCAGTTATTTGCTAAGTATAACATACCTCAGCTTCATTATACCCCAGTGTACTGTCCACAGGTAAATACAGTTGAAAGATACAATAAAACTATCGTTACCGCCGTTTCTAGTTTCGTGGAATCTGATCACAGAACGTGGGACGTAAATATCTCAAAAATACAGTTCGCACTGAATACGTCAGTTAACGAATCAACGTCGTTCTCTCCATTCCTATTAGTGCATGGACGCGAAGCGGTGCCGGACGGCACGATTTATGGTGATCCTGAAACCGTCGAGGAGATTATCTTCTCTTCGAGACGAGACTACGTGGATAAGATCGTCGTTCTCAAGGATATCTTCTCCACGGTGAAAGACTCGTTACAAAAAGCTCACGATCGTAACATTAAGCACTATAACAGCAAGCGTCGTGACATCGAGTTTAATGTGGGCGACGAGGTGTGGAAACGAACTTTTAAGCAGAGCAATGCTGGAAAATATTTCGCTGCGAAGTTGGCACCGAAGTATGAAAAATGTCGCGTGCTTCGCAAGATCTCGCGTCTAGTTTACGAGCTAGAGGACATGAACGGAAAGCCGTTGGGAAAGTGGCACGTAAAAGACTGCAAGCCACCTTCTACTAATGCTACTTAACTGGTTATGACTGTGGTTCCCCCGGACCGTGGAGATTATAATATTGGAATGATGAACATTTGTCCTGGGTGTTGGATCAATATTGGTGTGATAAGTCTTTAAAGTTGGTTATACGTTGTCCCCTTTGATCAATTTAGATCATTGAGCGGTTTCATTTTCCTTTAGGTTAAATTAAATTCTTACTCGTTGGTCAGGCTTGAACGTGTTTTGCTGTGCTGTCGTCGGCTAGGTATCGACTTGCCTGTGTATGAATGTATAGATGTTCTTACTTCCTTCAGGTGAACCTGTCCAGTGTTAAGCCTACACCGGTGTGGCTCAGGACTAATCGTCTTAAGTAGTTCACACGTTGTTGAGAGCGGGTGGTGACTCTAGTAGTGCTGTGATAAGGGAGGAACCGGTATTTATATTTTCCTGTTTCTTTGGATCTCTCTTGTGGGTCTCTTCAGAATCCGCCGACGGTATGGAACACCGGAACCGGTTTAAATCTGAATGATTGCCACCCTTTTTTCTTTGGAGCTCTTTTTTGGATCTCTGTAGAATTCGTCAAAGGTTCGATTAGAACATCACTGAGTGGTTGGTAACCCAGTTTTCTGCGACGGTTTCTCTGGAATCATTAACTTTTTTTTTCCATTATTATTATAGTGATATTTACGCTACCGCTTGCACCTCGCAAAACAGAACACGTTCAATTCCTTGTGTAAGTGTTAGTAAATTAATTATTGATTAAGGCATGTTAGTAAATTTAAGATAAGTCGTTAATGTTAGTCCGGTCCTCTAACTTAGTGAAAGGAGAATAAACTTAGGGTTCCATTACCTTTACGTCTCTAGGGCGTTAGGTATCATCAATAATATACCTACCCTCTTATTATTTTTATTGTCTTGGACAATTTATCTCTTCCGTTGTTTTATACAGTACTTACTGTTATAGATTGGTTCCGTTTTACCAGTCAATTGCCATGGTGCAATGTAATTTGAATACTGCATGATTTTTTTTTTCTCTTTAGCATTCATCCGGCTGCTGCATGATTGTCCTTACGTTGCAGTGCCGGAGGCCTCGATGCGTTCGTTTCCAGCGACGGCCCCGCGGACTCGAACGATGCCAAGGCGCTGCAGCACCTGTGTGTCCTGGGCCGGGATACCAGGGTGCTTCATCGTCATCAGCAGTAACTACAACTGCGTTTTGTTAGTTCTGTTATTGCTTGTTTGTAGGCTTTGTTGCAGCTCGAGGGCGAGCTTGAATTTTACTTGTTCAGCTTGCTTCCGGCGTAAAATTCTCCTGGTTGAGGGGGTGTGTAATGGTTATTTTTTGAAAGACACATTATCGGGGTTTATTTCAAGTACTCGAACAGTATTGTTGATTGTTATTGTATTTAGTCTATAGAAGCAGTGTTGCTAGTTGACATTAAAGCAGCCGAATAGCTGTCAGGAAGTAAGTATTATAATTAAAATATTTTCGAAATCATTTAGATTTCCTCCTTTTATCGCCCAATCGTCTTCTTTTGAAAAGTTTTGCTATTTTGGTAATTCCAGGGCTATTCCTCCACTTATCTTGTGACATTTCATGGACCTGTCAAACTCAATTGTTTCGGGTGGCAACTTTGGTCATCCATGGTTTTTTATTCTGACTATTTGGCGAGTGCAGTGGAGTTTAGTCGAAATCGAGGAAAATCTTGTAGGATTCCTTCTATATTGGTGTTTAATGGCGTTATTAATATTGAAGTTCGTCTATTTGACCTGTATTTTGTTCAATTTCAGTTGTGCATAATTTAACAATTAATTTGGTGGCCTAACCTACAAATCCGGTGAGGTGTGCTGCTGGTACCTCCGTTTGTCCGTCTCTGTACCGACTTAAATCGAGGGATTCGTTCCCCTGCATCGTAAGTATCTCCGACAGTGGCTACAGACGAATGTTCACAAATTCTGTGGTACTAGTGTTAACCTAAACGTGTCATTTCAGCGAGCGCACCGAAGTCTTGAGTGACCAGAGTGTCCCAGCTTTCCCTGGAGTTGACATTTGTCACTTTCTCAGGCAGGACAATTATCCTCCGAAAGGTGAGTTCACTTCAATTCTTACCACTTGACCCGCAAGTGAGGTTATGCGACATGCTTAGGGCCCAAGCCTTCTGCTGTGTTTTCCCCTATCACTATGGCCAAAGCCTCCAAGGCAGCTAAGCATATAGAACGATTGCTAGCCTGTCACCTGCCGTAATGTCCCATCCTGCGGAAGGTCGCTTTATACTTTCACGATATTCATTGAGTTGCCCGTTGCAGGAGGTGTTTGGTACACCCCAGTAAGCTCGCCTGGTCGCCCCAGACGTGCTCTGCCCTTCAGGCCTTCACCGCGGTCTGACCTCAGCGTTGACGCCGGCTACCAGCAGCCCCAGACATCCAGGGAGCTCCGCTGCCAACAGCTGAGTCGAACCCAAATTACTCAATTTTGTGTTCCCATCTTCAGGCGTTATCGATCAAAGCGTTTAGATAGAACCCTTGACTTAAAACGTTATAAAATATTCGAAATACCATACATATCCTCTCAACCATATTTACCGAGCCCGTTAGGGCCTAATGTAGGCTGTATATACTTTCATTTTTGAATACAGTAGTGTTCTGAACCGGTGTTTGATTTCGTGCCACTAAAAAATAAACATTATACCATCTAAAGCGTTAGTTTCCTGGCCTAGCACAAATATGAAGTCGGTGCTTCTTTTAAAGAATATTCCGCTCACACCGCAGACCGCACCGACATCATATTTGTGCTAGGCCATAAAACTTAGCGCTTTTTAGGATTAGTTTATGTTTTTTTTATGAAATAAGGTAGACCCTCATCTCAGCTTATTAAAGTTCCACTGCTGGGCACTGGCCCTTCTCAAAAAGGAGAGGGCTCGTGTTAAAACGGAATATTTGTACCGTCTTAACTTGGAAGTTCTATTCACGAAACACTTGGTGACGTAATATCTACACTGTTACACACACACATACGTTTTCACCGTCACACACAAGCATACATCCACTGATCATTAGCTCAAGGCAATAGAGCGGTCAAATCATCTAAAGTGCTTTGCCACTTCAAGGCTTTCTTAAAACACCTATACTAGGATCACGATAGAAAAAAATAGGACTAGAACAACCATTCGTTTAGCGTTTACATCGCTAGCTCTGCGTTGTCATGTAACTGTTGAATATGAGATCACTCCGCATTGAACGACAACAGTCACGAAAATTACGATTGAGACCGCACGTGGTAATACAATCAAGAACCTATTAAATTGCTTAACTAATTGAAAACTTTGTAACTAAGGTTTTAATTAATCCCTTTTCTAAGAAACGATGATGTAAAGACGCATTCTAAGATTATTATACGTAGGTAAATACTTACCTACGTATCTTATAGAATAGAATCTTAGAATAAGTCTTTATGGTATGGTAATAATGTTAAACGTGGAACTCGTAGCCTATTATAGTAGTTTATGCAACTGCTACATAACGAGTGTTTTAAGGCCTAATTATGTGGAGTTGCATACATTACTTTATCTACACACATATTATAAGTACTTACTCTAAGATGGGTTCAGAAGCCGAAGGCATATATCATACCCATACCTGTCACGAATTTGACTGTTTTTTTTAATCATAGACAAACATACCGAGCTGACGATTCGTACTGTTTTTTTTTTGTAAAAAAAAAAATAATATCACATTATTAATTATACATGTCGGACTGAACCCGACTTATATACGTGAGTGATCCGTTTTATTTGACTACAATTGTAAATTACGTTGGTCGTCAAATTCGAAAAATTGAATTCGATATCGAAAAGTCATTACGACATCGAATTCGATGTAGTAATGACTATTACTTTACTGCTGGACCTGCTGGTGGAGGTGGTTGGCGGGGGAGGCGACGATGTACTGCAAAGTTGGTCATTTTCTACGGTTTCTCACCGCATTTTAGAGGACTTATGATATGTGTGTAGATAAAATTCTCTATACATTGGTGTATGTCACAAGTCAAAGTAAATTATGCTTATGATGTAGTAACAGAATATTAATTGCGACTTGAATATTTACGACTTACTTGTGATGCAGATATCATAAGTATTAAATACGTAAAAAAATATATGAAACGAGGAAAAACAAGTTGAGATGTCATAGATAATTAACGTATTTCTATATTTTGTTTTCATCGTTTTAATAATGTACAGTGTGGCTCTAAAAAGCAGCCATTTCACGGTCTAGCTCAGGGGAGCGCCTTAACTAATTAGAAACTCATAAATGAAAATTCACTAGTTTACGCCAGTATCTTGTTTTTGTTTATTGATAAGCAATAAATCTCTAATCTCAATGTTAGCGATACAGCAGTGAATTTATTTGTAAACAATCTAACAAACTGCAGAAGTTCTTGGATAAAGATGACGAAGTTCATTGCCACATTAAATAACCTTTACGTTAACAAAGTTGGCAAAGCAATGAAAATATCATATAATACCTTCATGACATGACGAATAGGATAAGATCCGGGTATAACTACCAAAGTAAACTATTCTAGGGTCTGCATTACTTAGTCGGGCATCACACCTCGTACCGCGCCCTAAATGGAGAAACGTAATTTTTAAAATATATATTTAACATTCTCGTCACATTACCATCCAATTGTGAACAACTGCTAATCCAAATTTGTACAAGAAACTTCCAAGTTCATTGAATGATAACTACAGAACAGCTAACATGCAACTTACTTTTTCTTATTATTACTTAAGTACTTAGGTACTTATCACAATCTTAATACATATTGTAAATTTGATGTCACTGGCTACCGTACCGACTGCGTTCGTTTGAAGTATCGCTTACTTGTCACTTCAGTCCGGCTCTTTCATACCCGACTAGTTAGACCAAGACACACCACACACGTAATTAACCTTATCTAGAACGTCTAGTGTAGGTAATTAACCAACACGGACCAACCACCCTCTGTAGGTCTAGCACAACTCACAGTGCGGCTTCTATCTCGCGCGAGGACAACTGCGCTTCCTTTTCTGTCACTCAGAATGCAACGGGACGGGTAATGTGATCTCGCGCGACAAACAAAGTCGCGGCCAGTCGAGCTAGCCCTGCAGAGGGTGGTTGGACCGTGTTAACCAACGACCAAAAAACCGCCTCGGTCATCACATTAGCAGCGCCACTAGTGGCCGTATCGACAACAAACAATTCCCATAATAAACGCGTTCGAGACATATTTTTTGGCTGTCGATTACACTAGAGGCTCTTCAGGCAATAAGCCTGATCCTGTTTTAAGTGCAAGTGTACGCAACGCAGCTGTAATGGAAGACCGTTTAATTAAAAACCTTATTTTTATTATGAAATCTCTTTAAGTAAGTACCTACTTTATTCAACTACTTATTAATTTCTAAAATAATTACAGCAACGCCATTTCTAAATTGAGGTTGGCAAAGGAAATACCCGCATGAAATTATGAAACTATCGAAGGGTAGTTTCGTCTGATAAAATCGCGGGTCATTGTAGTTTCTTTATCGAACTCAACGCGTGCGGGTCGCGAGTCGTTTTCGAAACAAAACTTGCTTTCGCATTATTTGTCGATTTAGGCGTTACCTATTTGACTTGAGTTTTCTCTACGACAATAATTATAATGACCAAAATGACGTCTTTAAACGTTGTAACTGTTGTCGGACGTTATTTGAAGAAAGTGTTGACCAAAATGTAAGTACGTTTGCAATTTTTTTTATGCCCTTGTATTTTGCCGGGAGAGAAAGTTGTATTAATTTGCTTTCAAATTGCTTGTTGTATTCAAAACCGTATTTAAAAAATATGTACTTACCTACTTAAGTAGGTACCTACATCGATGAGTTACTTGGGAATTTTCCTGGCAACAAAATTGAAAAAAAAAAAATAGCCAATTGTCAAGTGCACCGAGGGTTCCATATGTACTTAACGTTTTTCAACTTTTAGACTTGACTGGTGTTGTGAGAATTTCCGAATTTCATGACTAATAGATCTATAGTAGGTAGGTACCCTGTAGATTTTGATTCACTCGGGATTGACAGACTGGCAGACAGATAGATGGACGAACAACAAAGTGATCATTAAGCGCCTGTGTTTTTCTTTTGAGGTACGGAACCCTGAAAAATGTCTTAAAAAGTGTTTCCGCACGTTTTGTCTAGGTACCTGCAAACAATTGCCCTGTAAAAATGAACGAGTATCTTTATATACCTTGGCAACAAAATTAACCTCAGATAGTTAAAAATGTAACGACTATTCCGTGTTAAAAAATAAAACAAGAAAGATATTTTTACTCATTTCACAATTTCCGTTTATCTTAATGAAATCGGTATTTTTAACTATCAACATAGTTACATGTTAGCTACATGTTAGGATTCTTATACGCTTTAAGTAGTACTAAGTACTTACTAAGTACATACTTAGTAGCCGCTTGTTTCAATACAGACCTATCTTAAATTTCCGTACCCGACAAATTGCCTAACTAAATATTGAGGTCAATCATGGGTCCACCTAAAACGTACTACAAGGTACCTACTACAATAAATAGTACACACAGCCCTTGTAACAGTTGTAACCAATTAGAAGTCATGCAAGCAAATAAATCGAAGCCCTAGATGGCAAAACTGGACTTAGTTGGTTCGAACCGGATTTAGTTAGTTTGAATTTCTCAGATAATTGGTATTTCCGCGATGGGATATGATCGTTTGCCGGCCGATTAATTGTTCTGGCAAATGTTTTAATGAAGGACAAGGTTAATTTAGTATTGCGTGTAAAACGGGAATGTAATTATGCCCGGTTCTCCTGAATAATTGGTACTGATCGCTGTTATAAATTACTTTTAAAATTAACAAGCTGTTATAATAATTTTCCATCTCTTTTCAATGGTAATTAACTTATTACGTCTCCTGTTATGTCAATAAATTGCCTATGTGGTTAGAGAACCCAGACTACGAAGCTTGACGTCTCGGGTTCCAATCCTCGGTCGGGGCAAGTATTAGTATAGCTGCTCGAAACCATAAGACTAGGTATTATACTAATCTGCATTCGATTAAGCGCACGGCTCGACCGTTTGCTCAAATTCATACATGCCCCGCTCACAAACAAGTTTGTTCTGCGTCCATACTACGCGACGCACGCACACAGAGACGCCTTTGAGCCTTGAGCACGGTCAAAAAACCGATTCTCGACGGCTCGGTGCGTGCGCTATGCGCGAGCGAGGCGCGTACGAATTTGAGTTACTCACCGTTTTCGTAATCTTATCTGTCCGATGTGTTCCCGTAGTTCACGCAAGCGTTGCCGTTTTCTATGCATTTTATTTCCACTGCGGTTACTCATTTTATTTGTAGTCTAAAACAATTTTTGCGCGCCAGCAAAAGAAACATAGAACCGTCGTTGACAGTGGTCGCTGGCGTACTGAACGGCCAACAGAAGGGCGGCCGCCGGGCGCTTTAATGTGATGCAACGCGGTAGCCGATTTTAGGAAAAAAAAAAAGGTAATTTTTTTTAAACTCAACGTATTGAAAAAGCGATAAGTATGAAACTAGACTTACTAAAAAGCTATCTAACTACATAAGTTTTGTTTCAATATTCATACTGGTTTTTGAGATATTTGTTAAAAGGCAAGACAAATAATATATTTAGACAAATTAAATCTGTAGAGATTTTTTTTAGTAATTATGTTTTCGCGTTAGTAAAAAAGTAGCTAATTAAGCGAAAATATATGTTAAAAAGATTACCGTTTAGATAAATGAATAAATATTTTATACAATTTTTCTAAAATGACACTTTTGGCTACAAACAGCACCTTAAATGTCGATGATGAATGATGGACTCGTGTCTTGGATGTTTCCTATGTATTTATGTATGTAATTTAGCTGAGACTAGGGCAATTGGTGTCAATTGTCCCAATGTATTTATTTCTTCAAATACCTAAGCAGCCATAATTAAACTGCACTGGCAGCCGCATTGTTTTACTGGTACTTTGCCAAATCATTGTCTTGCCTACCTACAGATATTTCTTTTCCATTGAATAATATTTTGTAAAACCCTGCTAATACCCGTTTTAGTTAATCTTTTGTCTGTTCCTTAATTTCCTTCGGGATATGAAACAAAGCTCGCTTTTTAAGAAAGATTTATCTACTAGGTTTAATGAATAAGAGAACAGTTAGGTATAACCGCTATTTTAATCCATTAACTGCTGCCCTTTTCAAATATTTATCTTTAGTAGACAGGTACCTATTATTCCTTTTCTTCTTAAGATACCTGGTATTAGATAACAATCACTATTACAGTGTTTCCTTGAAGCTTACAATAAAGTCGAACCTCGTGTATTTCAGTAAACTGTTTATTTTAAATTCGCGATCTGACGGTCTGTATTTTAACGCTCAAGGCGTTTTAAAAAAGACTTGTTTCACTGCGTTTACTTTGTATTTTACTGCTCCAACGGCGTCTTTTGTATCTCTGCTAGGTTTTTGGCACCTGCTTACTTTCTTTTAATACATATACAGTGCCCTAAGCACGACTTGTCGAATCCTGCGTCTCGTAAAATCGAATAGTAAACTATAACGAGTTTGTATGACGTTTGGAACAGCGCCCACCCGTGAGCGTATTTGGAACTAAAATTTAGCATGAGATTTCTCGATCTCGATACGATAACCGTAACGTAACGCAGGATTCGACAAGTCGTGCTTAGGGCACTGGTTCACATTTCATTCCACTACTAACAGTGATATTATAATTAAAGATACGTCATATGCTCACAAGACAATCGAGAAACATGTTCCGAATATTTTGACATTTGCGCGCAAGTTTGAACCTTATTTAAGAGAGATTGTGGCTAAAGATGCTACAATTTGTAGCATTTTTCTCGTTTCATTTTCGGCGTGCTGATGACATATCTACCTCTTTCTATATGTAATATCATTGACTACTAATGTCAAAGTTATTAGAACGGGTCTTCATCGAGACGTAGACTCTTATACTTATCGATTGTCCGAATGTAAAGATGGTCAAAAAATAAATTCGCATAATAATTGACCGAGCGAGCGCGAAGCGCGAGCGAAGCGTCTTCGTTTCGACTTGGGCAAAAATGCTGTCTTATGTCCGGCTCGATATAGCAGGTTTGATAATAAAGTAGGTACTTACCTATAAGATTTTTTTTATGTCGATTCAGTCTTCAGTCGGATTAATAAAAATACCAAGTCGAAAAATTTACAAAAATGAGCTTGCAAGGTCTACGGCTTACAGATCCACTGGTATATTAATAACTAGCTTATGCCTATGCTTATGCTTATGCTTAAGCTTATTAGCTTATTTTAAAATGGGCTAGTTCCATATCCCGTGGGAATTTGGAAAAATCCCTTCTTAGTGCACCTCTAGGATACTCAAGGTATATGTTTGCCAAATGTCAAGTCACTAGGCCCAGCGGTTTAGGCTGTGCGTTGTCTGTCAGTCAGTCAGTCACGGTACTGTTTCATAGGTATAGATTAATAAGCAGTAACACCTAATTATAAAAGCGTTATAAGTGCGTACAAAATTTCGTTTCAACTCGTCACAGCGTGATCGTCTGCAAGCGGTCGTGTTTAGCAATGCACACTACAATGTTTGCGGTGTGCGTGCGGCCCGAGCGCTGCGGACGGGAAACTTCTTGATCATTGCTTGCTACTTTAACTTAACTTATGAATAATAATGTACTCACTTATTAAGTGTGTGCTAGGTACGTTTTTCCCTAATTGGCATTGACCTTCTTTCCGTCAGTCAATTTTGGTAAAAAAAAATCAGGTTTTGCTCCATTTCAAAATAATATTGAAAAGGGAAAATATTTATCATTATCCCACAGGAACTATAAAAAAATCGGGGATAAAAAGAAGCCTATGTATTATTTAGAGGCATCATCAAATCCGTTTTGTAGGTAGTTTCTGTGTGAAAGAGTAACAAACATCCAAACAGGCAAGTACAGTAGAATTCATTTATAACGACGTCGCTTATAACGACTAACCGTTTTTAGCGTCGATATTATTTACTCAAGTTCGGTTCAATAGTTATATACTGAGAAAATGTAACCGTTTAGTGCGACTCCGGTTTGAGCGACAAACCGTTTATAGCGACCATTTTTTACGATAATTCGTCCGTTTAATACGACGCGCCGTGTTTTGTCATGATGTCACGAATTCACAATGCTGTCCGAAGTTCTTACTACCGAACAAAAGTGTGTCAAAAACAAACCCAAATAACAGATTTTCTACGTTAGTGACAGTATTACAGTACATTACGTACCTATGTTTGTAATTTGGTATGTACTTATTTGTGAACATATAAGAATAATTAAAATAAACATATGTAACTGATTCCTACAACATGTTTTATTTACCTAAATAGGAAAATCAAACTTTCGCACTTATTATACATAATTACATACATATGTAAATATCCGTTTTATACGTCATCCGGTTAGTACGACATAATATCGCCGGTCCCTTGAAGGTCGTTATATCCGGATTCTACTGTATAATAGACATAACGTAATGAAAAAATTTAAAAAAAAACATAACGCGATATGTGTACTAATTAGTAATATAGTGACTGACCTTTTGACTTGTGTGGCCGCAGCTGTATTGGATTTTTTAGTCCCAAATAATCCCCGTTTATTGCCCATTTCTGAAAGAAAGCCATATCAGGTAAAGTAAACTTTGAGAAAAAATCACAATAAAACAATAATTTGGCATGGATTATTATTTACCAAGTATCAACTTGTAGCAGACACACTATAGCGTATCAAGCACCGCGTGTCGGGTATACGTTCGGTCACTGACCTTTAAACAGCGGAGCGACACGTCCGTTCTTTGCGAGGACCCGGCGCGTATTGAATCGAAGAACGATTGTTGCGCGCGCGGTTATGACATAAATAGTGATTTGTTACACACATACTTAACAATTCTTGTAGTGTTATAAGCTAAAAAATATCTCCAGGTCCGTGAAAAATGTTTAAATTAACTGATTTTTGTAGTATTTTTTCATGATAAGAAAAACAGTACGTATTTCAGGAATTATGAAATCGCTATGTACTTACTTATAACATACTGTATTGTTGTCCTAGTATAAAATGCAAAAAATATTGAAAGTTTAGAATGGAAACATTCGACATGATAGAATAGCTCTGACGCATATTTTCAACCGACTTCAAAAAAGGATTCTCAATTCGTCGGAATATTTTTTATTAGAAAACTATTTATACAACGAAAACAATTTTGTATAAAAGAACCGCTTATAGAAATGGAATTATGGCAACGCTATGGTCTACAGTAAGAGTTTATCTATACAAAACAGTAGTTTTTCATTAAAAAAACATGCATTCAACTAAAAAAAACAGCCTTTGAAAAAGTTTAAAATCGTCTAAAACACCTAATTTTTGATGTATATATATACTTAATGATAGGGAAATCAATATTTATTTAACTAATATTATCCCTTTCGAATTTATTCTGCTGTTCATACCTTTTAATAGGTACCTATTGTAAATCTCTGA
Organism: Clepsis dumicolana; assembly: GCA_963691665.1. Classification (NCBI taxonomy): domain Eukaryota; kingdom Metazoa; phylum Arthropoda; class Insecta; order Lepidoptera; family Tortricidae; genus Clepsis; species Clepsis dumicolana. The sequence goes on along the minus strand of OY829511.1, from coordinate 4,695,603 downwards.
GTGTAGGTAGGTATGCTGTTAACTACGTTGACCCTATTATGAAACGATAAAGTTACTGCCATAAAGATTGAAAGTATTACTTTCCTTGATTTCTTGCGATCTAGGTTTATGACCGATGAATGGAAACAGTTTCTTGATTAATTTTACTTTATTCAAATACCAAATCTTAAACCCTTATTGATGTACACTTGTATTAGAAACCAATGCCAGTAGTTATTAAGTTAACGGCCAAACTCAGAGACATTTCAGCGTCCTTCGTTTCTAATTAAGATACTTTACAAATAGACGCTCAGAAGCGGCGTTTCACGTTCTTTAGTTCATTAAATCAAGTCAATAATCAATGTCATAGCTAAATGACAACCAATTGATAATAACCAACTTGACTTGTTTAGATCAGGCCCCCGTTTCATAAACGTGACAACGACAGTTTTGTGTAGGTTACTGGCTTGAAAAGTTTTTGTATTACCAGACTTCATATTAACTTCGAAGTGTAGATCGAATTGTCGTTGTCATTTGTCACCTGTCACGTTTATGAAACGGGGGCAGGCCCCTACTTCGCCATCTTTACAATTGTCAGTTTTCAATGACAATTCTGTGTCAACTGCTGAGCTTTTGTTTTAGCGCGCTTCATATTGTCAAAGAAAGTAGTTCCGAATTGTCATATAAAAGTGATAATTGTAAAGATGGTGACATAACAGGGGCTAGTTCGTACAAAATATGCCCCCCCCCCCCCCCCCCAGTTGTCGTAACTGACGTTAATAGAAAAACATCAAGACACTGGAACAAGAGTAAGGCACTGTTGTTTATTATTATTAAAGACAACACAATTATTGGCACATGAATTGTCATAGACTAGTATCGTCGTCGTCTTTATCAGCCTATTTACGTTCCACTGCTGGGAACAGGCCTCCTCTCAGAATGAGAGGGCTTGGGCTATAGTTCCCACGCGGGCCCAGTGCGGATTGGGAACTTCACACACACCATTGAATTACTTCGCAGGATTGTGCAGGTTTCCTCACGATGTTTTCCTTCACCGAAAAGCTCATGATAAATTACAAATTACAAATGTAATTTCGCACATAAATTCCGAAAAACTCAGAGGTGCGAGCCGGGGTTTGAACCTACGACCCTCTGCTTGATTAGTATATTAGACTATTATTTTATCTATTCTATCATGTCTGTTTTTCACAAATAGTAGTATTTGCAACTGTTACATAATGTAGGTCATAATGTAGGTTACATAGGTCCTTAAAACACGAGTGTTGTTTTGTATTTATAATAAGATCACGCGAGCCTTATAAAGGTCTGATTATGTAGTAGCATAGATTACTTTATCTACTTACACGCATTATTAAGACTAAGTGTTCTAAGATGGGTTAAGAACCTGAAGGCATAGCAAACCTGTCACTAATTTGACAGTTTTTTTTTTAAATTGTCAAACATACCGAGTTGACGTTTCGTGTTGTAGGCCTATTTAAATTGTATTGGTTTTTGAAGCTGTTCCAAATTTGAACCTCAACGATATCGAATTCGCTGTCGCAATGACCATTACGTCACTATGATTTTCATAGTAAAACTGACTGTCGTAATGCTGGTCACCTACGGTTTCAGAACGCATTATAGAGATATTGTGTAGATAAAATATCATAAATCATGATACCGTGACTACTCAAACTCGTCTGGATAAATTTACTACGCGTTTGGTCATTGTTTACTGTCTGTCCATGGTCTGTTGTCGGTTGATTCACACCCACTACGTCCCTAATTTAACTTGAACTTTGTACTGGGAATCCGTCCAACGTTAAATTCAGACGCAAAATATTCCTTTGTCAAAAACCATCGGAATTTAATGCAATCCAGCCATCTTTGTGTCGCGCTAGTTAGCAAACACAAAAATTACAGGATGCTTAAAAAACTAATAACAAAAACGTATGAAAGAGCAAAATTTTGGTAATTTAGCTGCAATTTTCGACATGACAAGGTTAAAAAGTACTTTAAATACATTTTAAACGTACTTGGGTTAAATATAGAACCAGTATTGATTACTTTGCGTGCGGCTGGGCCGGGGTAGAAAGTTAACTGGTTTGGGTATTTGTATATCAAGTTATACCTGATTCATTCATGACAAAAATAACCGACAGAATGACCATTTATTTTTAATTTTAATTTATTTTTTTATTGAAAGAGGGAGGCAAACGAGCAAGAGGGTTACCTGATGGTAAGCGATCGCCGCCACCCATGAGAACCAGCAACCCCAAGAAGGTCACTAGTCCGTTGCCGCCCTATAAGGAGGAAAATGGATAGAGGCAAGGGGGGGGGGGGATCGGGCCTCCGGGACTCTCACTACCCGAATGAAACGCTACAGGGGTGCTGTTGCTTCACGGCGATTATCTGCGAGAGGGTGGTACTTCCCCCGGCGAGCCGGCCCATTCGTACGGCAGCAAATAGCTACAGTATGGCTCCAGTATGGGTATTTCCAGAGCACTAGAAGTTTTCAAATATCAACCATAACTATTACGGTATGACCCCAGTCATTATTCATCCATGTATCAATGACGTGGTTTGTTTGCAATCGTCTCATGATTGGTACTGATGACATTAAGGTCACCTATTGTGGACATCGCTGGCCCATGACAGGCCCGCCATGTGGTTCTCACGGTTTGCGATTCTTCATGGCAAGTGAAGTTCGATTAGCATGACATTCATAATATGCGAGGCAGATACACCTACTCTTGTATCGTACCTGCATACGAGTATTCAACGTATTATATTATTTTATTCTTGTTGATATTTCAATGCTCACCGTTAAAGGTTAGATTACCATTATTTATTGAACTTCTAATAATTGAATTTAATGAATAGAAATTTGCAAAGCGAACTTGCTCACATTAAGTAGGTAAGTTTAAGGCTAATAACATCGATTGCAATTTGATTGCTTCGTAAATTATTAGTAAGTAGTCGATATTCGTGTTTGCTTTTCAATTAGGTACTTAATACTATTTTGATTAATATGTTTTTGTTTGTAGATAAATTTGATTTCATGATTTCATAAAATTATGTTGCTAATGTCGTTGCACTTTGCCCTTATCAATGCTCGTTATCGCATTAGTATTCCTAGTACATTATTAATCGTCCACTTTCAGGATACATGGTCACAACAATGTAGCCCTGAGTTTATCTAATCTGGGAATAATGGAGTAACTAAAGCTTTAGTAGTTGCATAATGGCAAAGCTATGTAAACCGTGACGTCAATGCCTCATCGACCGATATTGTTCGTTAGATTTCAACACTGGGAATCAACTGAGCCGATTGAACATCTTTGGCGCTTCAAACGATGATTACGGTTTAAGACTTCCAATAATGCATAACCATATGGATACCGATGTACTTAGTGTAGATATGGTGTTAATAATACCCACCGTGTTACATATACATACATGATTGTTCGATTGTCTCCAGACACAGCTATTTGCTATGTATGAATGCAGCACGCTCGGACTGACATCCGTTGACGTTCAGACTGTTTTCAGTTAAGCCTCGTCGAGTGAATAACAAAGCCGTCTTTTGAGAGATTCAATTTGTAAGACGTTCCCACCTGAACAGACAATGGGATAATTGGTTATGCGTGTACAGTTGTCATGCGCCAATCTGTTCAATTTTGTGAAATGCCGAATGTTCTTAATTTGCTTTTGATTGCTTTACTTTAATTTCGGTTCGGTATGCTCAAAGTTACCGAAGAATACATTTCAACAGTCATTGTGGGATTGCACTTTTATATTGAACCATATCGGTGATAGATGTTGAATGAACGAAAGGTGTTTAGCGGAATACCGTAATGTTGATTAAAGGGGGCTTCCGCAGTGCGGGGTCGAGTCCCCATAACATAGCAATGAGTTAACGGGAGAGGTGCGTGTTCAGTCGCCACCCACCGCTGCGCGAGGCGGCGGCACCGCGACGGTCGCTCCGGCAGTCAAACAGTCAACGTTGGGTCGTACGTGTGTATTGAAACTCGCGAAGGCGGCTGTCTGAGCTGCGCCAATTCGTTGGCGCGTTGCCGCGGCCGTCGCCAGTTGCCGAATATCCGTGCCGCTCGTGTGAAGTGTCTGTGTCAAACTGCTTTTCGATGCTCTTCGCTCCAATCGCCGTGGAGGCGATGAAGTGTAAAGAGGAAAATTGCGAGGTCGGCGTGATCCTGGAGCACAACTCACTGATCGTCTTGTCTACGGACAAGACCATCGTCTGCCTTTGCGGGAGGGACCGGAACAATCCCTTCGAGCGCGGGTAATTCTCATCGTTCTGCTTAATGGTACGATGCTGATTACATCAACTTATCTCGTGTTTGCTAACAACCCTGCTATTAATTGCCACTCTATAATGTAGCTACTAGATCGTTACAAAGGCGTTCCAAACTTATTAGCAAATTGATCATAGTCCGTGTCACCTAGTTCTGGTTTACTTGGAAGGTTTATTTATAGTAAACTAGTCATGATACTTAGCTATTTACGTACATTTATTGCAAATATAATTAGTTGTGAAGTTGTTCACTTATCTTTTCCGCTATTAAGTACTTACTTACTACTTAAGTAGTAGTAGAATTATAAGCTGCACTCAAGTAAAGTTTTTGTCAGGTGAAAGTTTTCCATTGTTGTTTTGCAATGGTAATTTTCTCAGATAATCTGCTTGCTCTTTTGTTCGAGTTTCACAACTAAGTTGCTACTCTTCGGACAATCACAAAGAATCAAGTTTTTATTTTAAATTTTAAAGTGAAATCGACAGGCCATCTAAATGTAGATAAGGTGCGTTGGCATTTTGTTGTTAAGTACATAAAAAAAAATATGTTGCACGTTTGTTATTGGCATCACGACTTAGCAATTTCAGCTCTGTCGTGAAATTGTCTTTTATAATTTGAAGCCCATCAAGGCTGCCTCGCTGGTCAAGGTATATCGCGCAATTGGCCAAAATCCAGTCTCCATATTTTCTGACATTTGCTAAGTATATTCGCATACTCAAACGAAGCCTAGAGAAACGTTAAAAACGTATTTTAAAATATCCGCATTCAATTTAAATTTTAAAGCATGTCATTAACAGATTTAATTCTGAATGAGTCAGAAACTTGAACAGACGGGCAAAAAGTTAACGTACAGCAGGATGACCGACACTGGGCAAGGTCGTGGCGGCGGCCAATGCCTCCCCAACCGCATTAATTTAAGGAATTTTACTATACACTAGAGCTAGTCTAGAAGGTCCAATCCAATATGAATTTAAAGAAACTAATTAAAACCGATTAGACACGAGCTGACTCAGCCTTGCCGCAAAAATACCTCTTACCGGTACTTATTTTACTGTTACTTGCACACCGAAAAATGGTATCTAAATATAAACAAGCGCATAAGAAATATTGCAAGCGAACACGCGGAAGTTAAAGCCAATATATTGAGCTATCAGCAGTAGACATCACGTAACACGTAGTAACACGTAGTAGGTAGTGTTAGTTATCTCTAAAGCATTATCTTAAGGTTACACCAAACGGAGGTTGAGGAGAAGATAACCTTCTGGCTATATTTATAAGAAACGCGTTCACCTACACGGTTGGCAGGTGTAGAGGTGCTACAGGTGTGTGCGAGACTTTCTTCCGAAGTTTATATAACCGACATGGCGATGGGTTTGTAAACACAGACGAGCCACTTCATAAACAGGGCCTTGCTAACAAATGGTTTTCTATCGATTCTGTAGGCAGGGAAGCCGCTGTGAATCTTGGTGATGTTCAACAGATTGCCAAAGTATGACACGTGTTGATTCTACTTGTAGTACCTAAGCTGATTTAAGGGATATGATTTCTGTGGAATCTCATCCCTAATTAGTATTCCTTGAAGTTACCTGTTTTACTACCTGTCTTCAAAATTGTTAGAGCAGGTAGGCCGCCTGATACCTGATCCAGGTTTCAAAAACAATAAGTTTCGCCTACAAGGTTTCGCTTTGTTGAATTTCTGGGCCGGAAGTACAATGCATCCTTTTAATCTAAATCTAACTCCATGAAACAGCTGCACTACTGTGTCTGCCTCATTTAAACATACCCCTCCGATATTGCTTGACGTCAATCGAAATTGAACACTGTTAATAATCATTTCATCAATTTGTATCGAATCGACTGTTATTGCTAACCGAATAAATTACATGATGTAACTTCTAGAATGTGACTGTTTATACTTGACCGTTTAGTAAATCAACGTTTTATTGTTATGGGACTTAAGGTCAATCACCAGACTTTTCACATTAGGTACCTACAATCAAACTTATACAGCGTGATCGTGTTTATAAATTTGATAGCCTTCCATTGACGCAACAAGGGGTCACAATATATGGGGTGATGTCACGGTAACTCCGAAAATTATCTTAATTGTAAGAATAATAAAAAAAAGAAACGTCATTAGGTATCGAGATAACATTGAAATAACGTAGGCAACTGAAATAATATATTGTCTTTAAAATACTGATGAAATTGCGTAACAGGGTTTGAAATGAAGAGTTGCGTTTATTACATTTTGATTGATAGCGTAATGATTCTTTAAGTTGAGTTTCGTGTTGAATGCTTCATATTTATCTGATTCGCTAAATGATAAAGATCTTAATGAATTCAAAGATATTTTAAGTAACACGTTCTCATTAAACGTAATTGGCTTAGCAACCAGACAAAAACAAATGATGTTATGCCAATAAAGGTATTATTTCATTGAGGTTTCAATGTCAAATACAAACATTCGACTCGTGTGCACCGATTCGTGTTACTTGACATAGGAATCTATGTCGAAAATTTCGTTATAAATATACTTTTACTTTTGTAATCTTAGTAGGATCTGACGACTATACGTTTTCTTCTACCCATATTGCACTCAAGTAGGTACTTAAGCTGTCGGTCAAGGTTTAAACATTGTTTAATAATATTTTAATAAGGTGTCAAACAAACTCGGAAAGTATAATAAATCATAATTGTCATACCTATGTGATTTAAGCCGTATGGTAAATATAGATGTGATGATTCTATCGAGATCTTCCTTTTGTGCAACAAAAAATCTACAGTTAGGTACATTAGGTACATAGTATATACACATATACATACATGTATTCTACGTGTCTACTTTACACTTGTTCAAATTAAGGATACTTTCAATTAATTCTGTTCGCAAAAGAGAATTTTGTACTCAAAGAAACAGGATACCGGGGTGATTTAGTTAGTTGCCATGGCCCCGACCGTTCCCACTAGACGCCTCAAGGGTAACGACCAAATGCCTCACTACCTGCGTTTTTTGTTCCATATGCCATTATGCGAGTCAAAGCCCTCTGAGCTGGGCTTAGAGCGGCTAAGGGCATTGCACCTTCCCGTTCTCCCTTGCCCTGTAGCCCTACTTTGCCTTTTATAATCGAAAGCGCTAAATTCACATCTCCTTGTCCCTTCCACGCATTTGAAGGGTCGGTCGAAAGAGATGCAGTAATAGCTATCGCTGCGTTTACATTAACTATAGGCTCAGCAGTGCGTGAAGTGCATATAGATGTAGTATGCATATTTATATGGGTTCGAGCTCCCATGCCGTGGACTTTGAACTCGGCTAATGGTGAAATGCGCAACTCGTTGATTGAACTCTGATTGAGGGTTCTGTAAAGATCGATGCTCTTAATGGTAAAAGCGTCTTCTGTAACTTCGCTAAAAGCAATTTTATTGGATGCGCAGGTAACATTATCAGTTTTCATAACCATTATAAATTGTTGTAGGTAGGCAATTCTGCCTTAGGCAGTCGTGCTTGAAAGTATATAAAGTTGTTACACGTGCTATGTTAATCTTGGAAAGTTGTACTAGATCGTGTTATTATTACTTAATACCTATAACGTTTGTGTGGGAAAACACGTGTCTATATTATGATAATAATATTCTTTAGCTAATACTATTATCCTTGGTTTTGTTCTATAATTATTGATGTATATACATGTATATATTTACATAGTTTTTTAATTTTTACCAAAGGACCACAACCATAGTAACCTTCAATGCAACAGCGACGGACTAGGTAGGTATAATAATAACAAAACAAGCCATGTTTACACTCACAGCCTAAATGTTACTATCAATTAAAAAGACATTCAATTTATTATCCCAAAACAAACGTAGGTGAGCGGGTAAACCAACGGTTGGCATGATGCGTCACAGCCATACCCTCAAGATACGCGGTGGGCCACCAACCGTCCGTATCGTAGATTTTCGCGGAAAAAGGCCAGCTACATCGTCAAACGATATCGCCCCCCACCTCAGGCGGCGGGGCGGTGCGGCGCGTCACGCGCGCCTCTATAAAAGCCAAGCGCTCCCCTCCACTTCAACTCAGACGCATGGAGTACTCCGTAGAGGTCGTTTGGCACGAGCGAGCGCTTTGCTAGGCACCTGCCGGCCACACTTCACGAAATATTCTAGTCATCGCGTAGCTTCCGCTCGCGTACCGCGGTAACCCGCACGTTCCTACGAACAGTGATAACTAAATATCCCCCTACTAAATCTAAACTTGTGATATTTAATTTAATTTAGTAATTAGTTACGCGTTCGGTGCGCGATACGGCTGTGAGTGAAAACTGTGAAGCAATGTTGTGACTGCCCGACTGGAACTTGTTACCCGTGATACAAACCAGTGAGAATAGTTCTTGCGTCGAAGGTTACTTTGGATTTGGTACCATGGTCGGAAACAACGGTACTATGATGGCGATTCGCATCGTCCACAGCAAGCTGAGGAAGCGGGAGGAGCACTCTGCCTCGGTGCACCCCGCCGAGGTGCTGCAGGCGGCGCCGGCGCCCCCGCCGGAGCCGCTCGCCTTTCGCCAGCAGCCGCTGTGGCAGTTCCCGCCTCCGCTGCCCCCGCCTTACGTCTATCCTCATGATCAGGTTAGTACCAACTTATCCACAACAATAACAAAACAACCAAAACATCCCATACAAACCGCCAGTCTTTTACAGCCGTTACCTGAATTAACTTTTATATAGCCCTCGCGCTTCAGATACAACTCCTGTCACCGCGTTGGCGACGATTAAATTAAAACCGATGGAAAGTTGTATGCTTAGCGTTGCATTATGACACGATAGAAATCGTGACAGGTCTGACCCACGCTCCCCGACAGAGAGAGTTGGCTATAATAGCACGGCCACGATAGGTATATAACTACGTAGTGCAACAGTGCTAAACAAATTTAAATGTCGGGACACGCTTGTGAAGTAGAAAGCTGCACAAGGCGAGCGTGTTGAAACACTTCGACCTTCTTTCTTTGTAGTTGTCTACGTTCAGACGAGGCTAGCGCAAACGAGTAGGTACTTTGTATAATATTGCAATACTTACCGTCAAACAATTTAACCTCCATACCACGCTCTAATAACTAAACGTCTCGAGGTCCGTTTAAAACCTTCTTATCCTATCATTGTAACGGATAGGTAATGTAATGTTTGATGTGTGCTAAACGTGTGTAAAGACCACACGCGTTCCATCGCATCAGGAAATAGACAATGCTAATGTGTCTTTGTAATAGCGTATTCAAGGCTTGTTCTCATGTGGCCTCAACGTTTACTTTGCAGTGCTTCCTAGTCTTGGAGTTCAATAGGTACATCGAACATTTCAAGCCGTTAAGGCCACTCCGTCTTTAAATGCCATCCAGACGGAACGTACCTACCCTGAAAAAAAAAGAATCTATCCCGAGCCCAGTTTCGAATAATAGAAGGCAGACACAAAACGTCGAATAATAATACGTTCGGGACGACCTTCTTATTTGAAGCGCCTGCTCGGATGGCAACAGCGCGTCTTAAAATAACAGGCATTGTGTAACTGCTGGAAGTTGTTTCAATACCGGTGCGAATGCAGCAAATGCATCGGGGACGGTAACGGACCCGCTAAATCGGGCAACGATCCTTAGGTCAACAAACTCGCCACATGTTCTGCTTCGAGGAAGTCTTAGTCTGACATTTTGTTTCATTTGTTCTAGGACAACTTGATGCAGCCTCTTGGCAACGAGCGAGCGAGTTTCCGCAGCCTGCGAAAGAACATCGGCGGTCGCTGGAAGCGGCTAGTGAAGAAAAAACCTGAACAAGAAGTGTACACGATCCCGCCCGAGCTCAAACCCCAGCTCAAGCAGATATACGTGTATTAGCTGCGCCAGCGGCAACTGTTAGCAACTAGAGCACCGAAGCAGGGAACTTCAACGCTGTATTCTTAAGCAACGACTTCAACCATATGGTTGTCAATTTAAATTGCATATCGTTACTCGAATATCAATTTTATCAAAGAACATCTGCACGGCTCGGCAGCCTCCTTGTCTCTTGAACATATCGTTTTGACCAATTATTTCTAATGACCAATGTTAATAAAATTTACTTTCATTCAGCACTATGTTGTGATTGCCTAGAATTTGTATTAATAAGTATTAGAACGCTGATGTTTGTGAATGTTGTTCCGTTGCAGAATTCTATGTTGTGCAAGAATGAGTGATAGATAAAGAATTTTAGTTAAACGATTAATTTAAAGATATGAATGATTTAGGAAGATGCGGTCGCGCATACTAGTGACGAAAATCCAATAATTATGATAAAAGTAAACGATGCCTTGTTGAACGTATGTAATTTTGACTAATTAGGGCATTTTGTAGTTCATTTAACTTATTGTAGACACGATCGTTTTCGTAGTGAACATCGATCAAATAGTTTGTGGAACTATGTTATACACTTCTGTACTTCATGTGTATGCATGTTAGGCGATGTCGATATAAGAACAGCTATTAGATTGACGCAGTATTTTATCATCATTCATGTGTGTTGTGAGCGAGACTGAACTTATGGTACAATCGAAACCGTAGCGTGACTTGTGCATTACAAACTTTCCAAATTGAACATACGTATTTTCTGATATTGACTTTTAATATTATATTTTTAAATATTTCCCAAGATGACCTAGTTTGTTGAAAGTTACGTTACTTGCATGTTATTGTAGTATAATTTTCATATTTTCGTCCGGTCCTTTACTGTGATAACTAGAGAGGAATAAAAATGCTAGCGATGTGAAATCGTGTTTAAATGCCTTACGCTGATCAATAAAATTACAAGTAGGAAGGACCGCGGGCCGAGAATGTATTTAGCTCATATTGAGCCGGATATTGTGGAGTTAAGTTTGTAGCTAATAGGTACAATTCAGCCATTTAATTTCGTTATCTTGCATTAGAAGACACAATGTTATACCTAACAGAAATCTAACAGCGTGAGATGTTGAAATGTAATCTTTCATTGAATTATTAAAATATAAAAATTCCGTCATGATAATATTTTGTTTCCTTCCCCCATGCCTACGAAAATTGTTGATAAGCTTGAACATTCCTTGTATTGGAGCAAAATACAACCGCTAAAAATTGCTTCCTTGTTTAGTCAGATACGGGAGTGACCCGTTACATGCAAGTGAAAATTCAAGTTTGTCAGCATCTTAACTTTCTAAAAAAGCTAAATAAGTAAGTACGTATGTGCAACTCACATGAGTAACGAGAAAGTAGGGAAATCTTATACAGCAAGTAGGTGACTCTAGCAGAGGTCAAGCCTGTTACCATAATTACTGTAATACCTACAGCTACCTGTACATTACATAATACGACTATAGTTTAGAAATAGTGAGTCATGGACGCGAAACGATCAATAATTTTTCGAAACAAAACAAAACCACGTTGTTTTGAAATAATAATAACAAATAGTACTACGACTACGTACAGTGACCTCTAGTAGCAGTTTACGAAGTTGTCAGTTTACTGAGTTGATAAAAGCGCTATCTGTAGGTGTATGATGTAATCTCGAAGCAACCTGCCAGAGAATCGCTACACAGATTATAGAACAATGCGCTCCCACTCAATATTGTACGTAAAGGCGGCATCTGTCGAGAAATTTAAGAAGTAAAATGTTGGTGGTGAGCGCCATCTATAATGAGGAGTTGTAACTATTAATACAAATTTGCTCCTCACTGTTGCGCATCTAGACTGAAGTCATTGAAGTTCAGGTAATTTGCGAGAGATGGCGCTTTTATCAAATCAGGATTTTTGTAAAATAGCACTTGCGAAAAATGTCCAGAAACTTGCCGCATTGATCGCATCCCCATGCGGTTTCAGATAAATTAAATTTAAAACGATCAACACTCCACCAATTCTCTTTGAAAGTACGTAAAGTACCTATTTTTTGTCCACGAATTATTTTGATAAAACCATTTGAACCAACCAAAAAACGTACGCATTGTCGGGAATTTTTTTAATGGTAACTGACATGGACAAACATAAATAAGTCGGTCAACTACTCGTAAACCTGTAAAGCCTGCTTATCTGTGATCTTCTTGTGTGTGTGTAAAAGTTCAATGTCTCAAAAACGGCAAAAGCGATTTTTATGAAACTTCTATTCTAAGAACCGCCTCGATTAAAAAAGCCTCGTCCTAATCCGTTCATCTTTTGGGGAGGACTCCAATAGAGAGATCTCTCTCCAGGCAGATGTTATGCCTGGGGACCGAAGTCTGAAGGAAGAGAGTTGGAAGTTGTATTTGTGCAACCGACTTGAGAAACTTCGTTAGCGCGATGTAGGACAGTGACGTAGAACAGTGACGTCACTCGCGTGTGGCGCTAGGGTCGCTACAATCTGTTTAGGAGCTACGATGCTACAGACCGGCGCACGTGCAGCAGAGCGCTCAGCCGCCCTCCCCAGCCTCCTCCAGGAAACCAAATCGTACTCTCCTCCTCATTAGAAGGACTAAGCAGCAGTGCTTGCACTGTTGTGGTCCGGTGTGGAGAGTAAGACAGCCGGTGTAATTACGGGCACAAGAGACATTTCATCTTAGCTCTCTAGGTTGGCAACGCGTCTTTAAACCCTCCGAGGTTGCGGGTGTCTAAGGGTAGTGGTGATCACTTACCATCACGGTGACCCACTTGCTCGTTTGCCTTCAGCATCGTATAAAAAAAAGAATAAGATCCTTTTGCCTGAAAACCTTTACACAAAAACACATTAGGCACTTGTTACTCCATGGCGATAATTAGTGTCTTTGGAAAGACTTTCACTTACACAGATACACCCATACATAAGCCAAACTTATAACACCCCTCTCGTCGGGGGTTAAAAAATAAGTCTGCACAGTTAGGATAAGCGCCTAATGATATCAAAACCGAATTATCTCGAATGAGCAGTCTCGAACGACATCGTCATCGACAATACATGCCCCTAACAAAGTAAATAACAATGGGGCATCATAAACCATATTCCCGGATCAACGGGCTACGTAATGCTCGTTTTATAGCACTCGACATTGGCGACTCGAAGGAAATATCAAACTTCTATTCAATCTTTGGGGGCATACGGAGCGTAAAATGACTTCGGTCGACAAAGTTGCGATGTACACATATATTTATCTACAGGAAATGGTTTTATCACGGCAGTAGTTGGGAGACAGTTGCTGAAAATTAACTCGTTTATTTTTCATGTTTTAGCTCATGCAGGGTAATTGCGTATGTAACTCTACTTTGACACTCGTCATCGGATTAAAATTACAGTTTTTGTACGACTGTGACAACTAGCTGTTTCTGATACCAACTGTCAGCCCATACAAAATCGCGTTAGAATCATTTGGTCTAAAAAGCAAATGGTCGATGTAGCAACTGATCAAAATAGCAACTCGTCTATTTAGTAAGTGGTCGAAATAGCAACTCGTCTATTTACTAACTGATCGAAATAGCAACTCGTCTATTTAGTAAGTGGTCGAAATAGCAACTCGTCTATTTACTAACTGATCGAAATAGCAACTCGTATATTTACCAACTGATCAAAATAGCAACTCGTCTATTTCCTAACTGGTAGAAATAGCAACTCGTCTATTTAGAAAGTGGTCGAAATAGCAACTCGTCTATTTAGTAAGTGGTCGAAATAGCAACTCGTCTATTTACTAACTGATCGAAATAGCAACTCGTCTATTTAGTAAGTGGTCGAAATAGCAACTCGTCTATTTAGTAAGTGGTCGAAATATCAACTCGTCTATTTACTAACTGGTAGAAATATCAACTCATCTATTTAGTAAGTGGTCGAAATAGCAACTCGTCTATTTAGTAACTGATCGAAATAGCAACTCGTCTATTTACTAACTGATCGAAATAGCAACTCGTCTATTTAGTAACTGATCGAAATAGCAACTCGTCTATTTAGTAAGTGGTCAAAATAGCAACTCGTCTGTTTACTAAGTGGTCGAAATAGCAACTCGTCTATTTAGTAAGTGGTCGAAATAGAAACTCGTCTATTTACTAACTGGTAGAAATAGCAACTCGTCTATTTACTAACTGATCGAAACAGCAACTCGTCTATTTCCTAACTGGTAGAAATAGCAACTCGTCTGTTTAGTAAGTGGTCGAAATAGCAACTCGTCTATTTAGTAACTGATCGAAACAGCAACTTGTCTATTTAGTAAGTGGTCGAAATAGCAACTCGTCTATTTAGCGACTAGTCTAAGTAGCAGCTCGTCTAAACAGCGGCTAGGTTAGGTAAGCTTAGTGAGTAAATAAATTAGGTTAGGTTAGAATTGCGACAAGGTGTGAAGCGCCTTAAATACAGGGATTAGGAGCTCAGCTTGCGGAGCTCCGTCCACGTTGTAATTATAAAATTACTAATTACCTAACCTTATTTAACTGTGGTTTCGACCAGTCGCTAAATAGACAAGTTGCTACTTCTAGACCAGTTACATTTTAAGCCATTTGTATTTTAGATCACTTACTATTCAGACGACGTGCAATTTAGACTACTTCTAATTAAGACGACACGAGAATCACATATTTAGACGAAATGCTTATTAGACCATTTGCTTTTTAGACGAAATGATACCAACGCACAAAATGGACACGATGGCGATTGCGAGCAAGTTAGAGTTAAGCATGCTGGTCTTCCGTTATGACCAGAGTATACCTAAGTACTTGGCAAGACAAGGCAAGGCAAACTTGACGGGGTTATGCGGCTTCGTTAATGAGTTCAGGAGGCCACCATCTCGCTCTATGAGACTCTCTTCTTCTTAAAATGCCACTCGCATTACCGGAGGTTGGCCGTTAGCTCTGACAACTTAACTTCTCCCTGTCTTGAGCCATCCGGAACGGTTGCTCTGCATTGCTGATCCCGGTCCACTAACTTATACTCCTCAGCCATGATTTCTTCTGGCTTTCAAGGCGCCGTTTCCCCTGCATTTTGCCCATCAATATTAGTTGCAGCAGCTGATATCTGTCATGGCGCAACACGTGCCCCAGATATTCGATTTTGCGCTTTTTGATGATGTGCAATAATTTTCGGGTCACACCAGCACGCTGGAGCACTTTTTCGTTGCTGACTTTCTGGGTCCATCTTATACGGATCATGCCTGAATATTATCAATGACCAGAGTACTCGCCAAGACAAATCGAACAAGGCCAAACTCGATGGGATATCGTCGTTTCTATACTGAGTTCCTATGGCCACCTTCCGGCTCCATCATCAGACCCTGAACATTATCTTTGACCAAAGTACTCGTCAAAACAAATGAAACAAATTCAAACAACTTCGCAATTGAAGTGAATAAACCAACGCGCACACGAACACCCATCAGTGCTTAAAACAAAAAGTAAAACCGCCTTCAAAAAAAAAACCTCAAAAAAAAAACGTAAAATAATCCTCTAAAATAATGATAAATAAATAAAATAAAATAAAATGCGTTTATTTCGGACAACAGAAACTAAAGCCTGAAGTTTTATCGCCTAGCACTAAGCAGCAGAAATATGAAGTCGGTGCGGTGCGAGCGGAATATTCTTTGAATGAAGCATTATTTCACAATTTTACGTTGATTTAACATTTTCAGAATTATCCTCCAACTCCTAACCGTTAAGGAGTTGTATCTTCCATCATCAGCTCATCAACATAAGATGATGACTACCAGACGCAAATACTTGAATAGCCTTAGAAAATATATGAAACACATGATACGTGCCTATAAAATTTGAGGGTTGCCCTCAATTTCCCTGAGATCCCATCATCAGATCATGACTTGGTGACAGTGGGATCACCTCAGGAGTATACCCTTTCGAATAATGATTTAACATTTTCAGAATTATCCTCCAACTCCTAACCGCTAAGGAGTTGTACCTTCCATCATCAGCTCATCATCATGAGATGATGACTACCAGACGCAAATACTTGAATAACCTTAGAAAATATATGAAACACATAGTACGTGCCTGTAAAATTTGAGGGTTGCCCTCGATTTCCCTGGGATCCCATCATCAGATCATGACAATGGGACCACCTCAGGAGTATACCCTTTCAAATAAAAAAATATTTTTGAAAATCGGTCTACAATTGACGGAGTAATCGATGTACATACATAAAAAAAAAATGCATACAGTGGAACGTAGAACCTCCTTTTTTTTTTGAAGTCGGTTAAAAATAAGTATTTTATAGTGCAGCAACATACTTGCGTATTCATAAAGTGCGAATAATTAGACAGGCGTCGTCAGCGCGTGCACAAAAAACACCCATAAAACAGCCCCTCGGATTTTCCAATTAAAATCAATTACGAGACCCCATAAAAGTACAAAAATGAGAGGACCAAACTAATTACAAAGTCAATTATTACTTTTTCGCGGTATTCGATTAAAATTCCTCGGAGAAGCAAAATGTCGGTCATGAATAAACATGTTCTGTCCGAGTCAACATAACATTTCAGAATGGCTGTCCCTACAAAAAGAAATTCGTTAAAACGGCGCGGCCTAATTTCTTTTAACAAATTGTTCTAATCCATTTAGAAAACCGTGGGTCGGCTGGGTGGTGCGAATGTGAAGTAGGACTGAGTTACATTGCGGCTTTTGCCACGCATAATTAATAATAAGGGTAACTTACAAAACGCACTGTCTTATTAGGGTAAGCGGCAGTTGCGGGGAGCATCGGAGGATGTGACAGTTATAAACTAAAAACAATTAACTAGCTCACCCGTTTAAGACAGCTAGGTCGACACGCCAAATTGATGTTATGCCACGTTACACCTCATAGACAAATGTCTCATAGATTCAACTACAACCACCACAACAATAAACGCTGACGCGTTTTGAGCTCTCTACAACTCTTTCTCGAAGCATCAAAACCACCGTTCAATGTGCCCCCAGATAATTTACTGATAAGTAAACCAAAATCTTAATTTAGTTATCTCTAAACCCAAAATACGTATTACGGTACTTACAAAGTCGACTTTTACAACTGTCAAAAATGTCCTAGACCTTTGAAACAATCAGTAGTGTTTACGAGAAATGCAGTCAGTAAATGTAGCTTTTTAAAAAGTATTCTTCAACGTTTAGCAAACAATGAATATCGAACAATGGTACGCAGTTTCAACTCGCACTTGACTCCGATACCCCCCCCCCCCCCCCCTCGAAGGGTGCGACGTCTAAAAGGTGACAATCAAAGAATATGAAAAACTGTTCTCATAATAGCTTTGCCTTCGTTTGTTAAATTGGGTGTTATGTTATTGTCAGAGAACTTCTATTTGTATATTGTCGTGGCCAAATTTAATTTGTTCACGGAGTTATGCAGGTTTTTTAGAAGGTTGCATCGATGTTTTTCGTTGTTTATCAGAGATTAAATCCTTCGTGTTTGCACAACTGTCTGTCTGTTAGTCTGGCCGTAATTCAGACTTTGGAACCGTTAAAGACATTTGACATTTTTACAAAGAAAAAAAAAAATTTTTAGTAAAAAATTAAGGTGGCCCGAATTCAAGGGTCTTTCTGTGAGCCCGACTCGAACTTGGTCTTTTTAAATATCTAAAATGAGACACAGATTCTCATTTCTATCTTTTGCAAACTCTTCATGAATATAGTGTAGGTACATAAAAACACTTCAGTTACACAAATTCAAATTAAACATTAATTGTTAACCACTCGAAATGTCCGAACGAAATATTTTATGCAAAAGGTTGAATGAATTCAAAGCGTCGCAAAGGTGTTGAAGTCGGGCAGAAATCCGGCGTAAACGCTGAAGTACGGTATAATTAACGTGCCTATTCCTAATTCATGGGCAGGTCAGTGGGACATAAAGCCATTTCGACTCGTAACGAGTGGAGTAAGCGTTAGTGAGCAAGGAGTTAAGGAATTGCTGGAAAACACGGTGCGATGTGGGACACACGCCTTATGTATAAGCAAATTTGTATTGTTAATATGAGGCATGTAGTACATTTCTGGAATATACCTTCGGGCAATATGTGCTTACCAAAATCTATTTATTTATTTAAGTTTGTATTAATTTGCAGACTTTACAGCTATAGCTATAAAACATGATTTGAGTAAATTTATTCCCTTTTCAGTTTACCTTCACCTGAATATTTTACTACAACTACAGGAAGGCAACCTAGTATAACCAACTTAAAAACTTGAAAACCCCTACACTGTCATTTTTAAATTCAATGGTTGTACCGAAATAAGATCTAGATAAAAAAAGCCGCGTCCATATCGGTCCAACCACACAAGCGCCACTCTTATGACACCTCTCTTTTTTGTTGGGGGTTGAAAAAAACCTCAAATAATAAAACGTAGCCATATCTAGACAGCAACTACGTACTTGACTACATAAGTGTGCGTGGCCAACAATCGTCGTTTGAATGAGCAAGGGAGTTAGACGGGTCTTTAGCGCAAATTAAATTGGCTTAAGTGCTGGGCTAGTGCAAATTGTACGTGCTTACTGTGTTATACTGGGAATAAAGATTCCTGGGTCGTTTTACCTACTTGTTGCATAGTTTATGCTGGATTAGGATTCTGATTAGGGTTACCATATCTCTAGTATAGGGTTGTCTAGGGTTATCTAGGCTCTTTTCAGGACTGCTTTGGGGTTTTCGGAAAACTCAGGAAATCTCTGGAATAGTAGAATGAGTGGAGGGGTAGAATATTTAGATATTTTTTATTAAAAGCTTATAAAAAAAAAAATAAAGTCTAATAAAATAAACATTTAGTAACAAAGTAAAACCTTCATCTACTACTTATCTTAAATTTTATTATCCAGTGCATTAAACCAATAATTTGAATTCTTTCCACAAAATTACGTATGCGACAAAATCTTAAAAAAATTTCAATGGAAATCAGGATTTTTCTCCGAATTTTAAAATTTTCCATCTGGTAACCTTAACTCAGATAATAAGCAGGTTTACCATTGTGAGTCTAATAGTGGAATGTAATTGAGTTGGGCGACCGTGAAATAAACCTAAGACCAAAAATACCAGATTCGTAAAACATATTCGCCTCAATCTTCTAAACAAACGAAGCGAGAAAATAATATTTCGCCGCACGAGTTATAATGTTTAACAAAAGCATAACCTTTCGGTTGACTAGGCAATATCAAAGGCAAGGGAGTGGGCAACCCTAGGGTGCAGTCACGTCATGCATTGGTCGCAGTCTACGCACACATTGATAACAGGTGGACAAGTATGCGTTGGCGGGACAGCTGAGTTTTGTTTATGGTAATTCTGATTGGATGAGCTCGCTATTTTGAAAAATATTCTTTAGGGTTGTGCCCAAAGTATTGTCCTCTAAAACAAACAACATCTTTGTAGGTATAATTTAAGTGACTCTGTATTGAGGTTATATGAACACGATATTAAAGTTCATGCAGATTAGTGAGAGTAAACACGTATAAATATACTATTTAAAAAGTATCCCCCAATTCTAACTTAAAGCCGACCCCAATTCAAAGCAAAAGTCAAAGTCTCAAATCAAGCACTATCAATCACGTAAATCAAAATCGAAGGCAAGCGGCCAATCAATCAGTCGAGAGTTATTTAAACATCTGAAATGAATCTAATTTCCTTGTATAAAAATCCAATTTAGCCTTTCGGCTATTCTTTGCAAATCTTTAAAATACTTTCGGATTCCTACGATTACTTAAACATTCTATCGGAGACTTTCATTTGTGATGTTTAACAAAGGGATCGACTTTACGATTGGCTTGAGCAGTTCAAAGGGCAAAGGGAAGGCAAAATTAACGCAATGTGGGGTGTGCAGTGGAGGAGCAGCCTTCAAAGGGACGAATCATTTCCCTATTTTCTTAAAAAAATCATACGCGAAGTTGCTGATGTTACTTATATGCTGTACAAGTACGATCACGATTACGCTTTTTTGAACTCCGGGCCTTCTTTTGTTAATCCCCGATGAAATAAGAAACATGTTATGTATCTGTTTGTGGCTTCAGAGCTTTCTTTTAAGGAAATCGGGATTGTTTTAGCCGAGTTTCATCAAATTAGTCCGGATAGGGTCCTTCATATCGACGGCGCAAAGAAAAAAAAAACAGGAGAACATTTTGAGAAGAGCGTTTGGAAGCGTTGTTTACTAGCTTTAGGGAAATGAGTTCTACACACGCATTATTTACAATTATAAGAGCTATCAATCGATAAACCTTCCTTAACCGATATTGTGCAGGCCTCCTTCGACTTTCTTCATGAATGTCGCTCTGTTCTTGGCAGTCAGAGGGTCGATCACGACTTTTCGAAACCTGCGTCACGTAAAATCGAATAGTAAACGTTGTCAATATGACGTTTGGAACAGCGCCCGCCCGTGAGCGTATTAGCAACTAAAATTTTGTATGAGGCTATACGCTTTACAAACTACTCTAGTAACTAGTACACAGTTCAGGTGCCTTCGAAGTTAACGTCGAAGTGCACTTTTGACTTCGCCAATTACGCGTCCCGCACTTAACATTTAGCCAGTGCTAATTGAGCGCATCACAATGCAGCCTCCGAGGAGTCGTAGCATTTCCATCTGGACGAATCAGTTTTCGTTGTTTCCTCTTGGTACTTTCTTGAATTTTACTATGACATTTTAATCTATGACTGGAGAACCGTATAACACAGAAACAAGCAGGATCAAACTATAGTCATCCTTTCACAACACACAAAAAGACGCACGGGCGTGCTCACACGCATACACATACGAGTACGTTAATTTTTTTGCGTAGGTGTGCATTGCAATTTGCTAGCTTGGGTGATCGAAACTCGCTTTAGACGAGATATGCTTATAATGTCATCCGAGCGGGTTCTTGCCATACCGTTCTAAAAAGCTTTGGCTCTCTTATGGATACTAGTTAATTATTGCTACAATCTGTACTAATATAACAATAAAGTGGTTTTGTTTGTAGGAGGTAATCTCTGGAACTATTAAACCGATTAAAAACCTGTCACTAATAGACAGATACACTTTTCCCCTGAGAAAGTGAACTGATTAAAAAACCTTTCAGTAATAGAAAAATACACTTTTTCCCTGAGATAGTGCAAAGTTACCCCGGGACGCAGACGAAGTTGCAAGCAAAAGCTAGTATAAAATAAAGTCCATCAAAAATAGCGCACCATTCTCCAGGTAACTATTGTTTAAGTTGATGCGCCGTTGAAACTGTTCAAGCAATAGTTGAGCTAGTAATCAGATTTTGAAGTGGAAAGCGTATTAGAGCTCGCGTAATGCGTTTTCCAGGTAGCAGTCAAGTTCGATGTACGTCGTTAGACTGAGAAACTACATCGACAGTGGAAGCGTTGGCTGCTTCTGTTCATAATTACGGGTTGCTGGAGTTGAATGCGTTGAGGTGGTCAGAGTGAAATGCATACTTGCGTTGTTATTTAGTTAGATTGTCCTTTGATTTAGGACGGCGATGCTCGAGGATTTATTGTCGTGTCAGAATGAGCTTATTCCTAAAGTAAAGGCTCAGAATACAGAAGAAAGCGGAACCCGCGAACGTGCTTAAAACTGAAGCTACCGAACTTCACTTAGTAGTGTAGTTTAATATTAAAGAGTTATTGGATATTATTAAAATATGAGCTCTTATACATATATTTATACCTAACTTGTTTTTAGAAGAAAAAATGACATTGTGCCAAGGTTCTCGCGGCGCATTCTTCTTGGCAATCATGGTCTTTGCGAAAGAACTGGTAGACTAAACAAAAGACGTGTAAAAGTACATCCAACTACCATTTTTAGCTGAACAAAATTTTGATTTTGACTTCATGCGTGGGGGGGCCACATTGCGCAGAGATCATAATATACATCAAAAACGAGCAAAAAAAAACGTTTTTTTTAAGTAGCAAGTGGAACAAGCTCCAGCTTCACGCTCCAATGAATAAATAAATAGCTTTCAATGGGCTGAACCAGACGAAGTGTTCACGCGAACACTGAAGCAATTTCTTTAATGACATAACAGAGTTTGCGACTTTTTTGTGCGAAATATTTAAGTGTTTTTTTAATCATGAAAATGTATGTTTCATTCCAGAAGACATTTATGAAAGTATTATATCTTAACACGACATGCATGAGGCATCAATAAGTCGCATTGAGGTACTTAAAAAAAATAATGTCGTAGGAAAATAGAAATCAGTAGATCAAGACTCGAGAGCAAACATCTATTCTTCTTCTTCTTCTTCTTCTATTATTCTATTCATACATCTATTCGTATTCGTATATCTATGTATATTATCTTCCCCGACAGAGGATTGCACTTGGGACCTCAGACTATGCATAGTCTGAGGTCATACTGCATCAGACTCTCTAAAAACTAGGCTAAACTAAAACTAGGTTAAACTATAGTATAGTTAAAAGAATTGTTTTTACATGTCAAAATGTTTATGACTTACACATAAGATTGATTTTCGCTTAGCCGGCGAAAAATCTTTTTTCACTATACCTTTACCCTATTTGAACTCAGAACTATATTTTAAAAGTTTTCCACTAAGTCCTAGCATGTTCATATCAAATTTGTCTTAATTACTAAAGACTGGAGCAAACCAATTTACTTTTTTGACAGTGAAATTTTCGAGTCGATGGCTTGACTCGCCGTAAAGTTTTATGATTTACGCTGTAAAAGTAAACGTAACATTTTTATTGGTATTACTTCGTTTTCCACTCGTATACTACAACTATAAAGTCGAGGACTTTGCCTATAAATAATGAACGTCAGTGAAGTTACAAACAAAAACTATTCGATCGTAAAACGTTTCGGAGACAGCGGAAATTAAACTGAAAGTTTAGTGGGGCACGGTTCATAGTAGAGTGGCAAATTGAGGTGGTATTGTTACTATTGATTACCTCGCCAAAAGAGACGATACGTTTAGGTGTAAACGGGTGTAAAAAGTAGAGCTCTTTTTAATTGAAGGGTTCCGCTGTTATTATTATTATTAAACCGTTTCGTGAGATCGTACAATAAATTGTAGCAAAAATATTGTTTTTTAGGGCACAAAATGTTCTATTTGGCCAATTTGACGTTCGGAAAGTGACGCAAAAAGGGAAGAGCCTAATGAGCGTCGTTAGATGTCAAATCCGATTGTAAGAATCGCTTGTAGGGATGTGATGCATCGATATTGCTTTAAAGCTTTTGATATATTATTTTGTATGATTATGGAAAATGCTCAATTTTTTTTTCTAATAGGTAGTAAAAGCTATAAAGTATCTATGGATTTCAGAATCAAATAATATAGTAGTTTTTTTTGTTTAACCCTAAAATTTGATTCGTAAATAATTTCTTTAAAATCACTATATATCATTTTTTATTAAATACCATTACATATTACAATATTATTAAGGTAATTATATTATTGTTGATTGATGTCATCCATGCCGATTTCAGTGTCCCTAATAATTGTTATTTGGTGCTTAATTACGTACCTACCTTAAAATCCAATTAGCAGTTTTACCGATTATTTCGATGTGAACAAAGCCAACCGTGACTCGAACTACATCACTAAACTAAATAGGATACAAAAATCGTAGAATGTCATTCTTTTGCGTTCGTTGTTAGATTAAGCTTTTTTCTAAGTACACAAGATTAAAATATGAAACTTGTCTAGTTGGTAAAAACAAAACAACAGAAATGTGTTTTTGAATGCCACCTATTTTTAACCGACTTAAAAAAGGAGGAGGTCCTCTACGTTTCCCTGTAAGTATTTTTTAAATGTTTTTAGTTTCATTAAACGTTGTTTATACTAACGAGATATTTTATTTACATAATAAAAGCAATTTACAATGACATTAAATCTAAGCTTAAACTAAATAAACTACAACTTAAAACTAAATTAAATCTAAATAAGGCCCCCGTGGCATAGTGCCCAAAAGGCTGGCAGCGTTGTCTCGCTGAATAGCGATGCTGATTCTTTGAGAGAGAGAAAAACATAAAATAGGCAAATAAACAAATAGAATATAATTATTTGCATGTGGCAAAAAACAAACATTTATTAGGTATATCACTAAGAATATTTTTATTAGTAAGCAACGGAACCTTAATGTGGGCGTTTTCATACATTTAGCGCCCACTTAGCGATTTGCCAAATGGATTTTACCTACAATAAGTTATAGGGAACTTTTGCCTTTTCGTACAGGTTAATTTATTATTTTATTTACTCAGGAGTTTTGCACTAGGCTACCTTTAGGTTAATTCTGTATGAAGTCTTTTTCATTAATTATTTAAACTTTACACTCATTCACTTGTTTGGTTTATCCATATTAACATACCTATTGTTTTTTTAAGTTTTGTACTAATAATGCTAAATGTGGTCTGTACTGTAAACACGTTGAGAAAGTCTGTGTATGTTTTTATTAACATAAAATCATGATAAAATTACCACCACATGTAACTGTAACTATTTAATGTTTGGTCGAATTATTGTTTCGCATAATTAAAATGAAAAAAATGAATGATTAATGATTAATGATCGCCCTTCGAGGAAAGTTTTAACATCATCATTAATCGCCTGTTTTCCATGGAAGATAGTTTAATCGGCGTCCATATTAGTGCGGCAATTATGTCCATAAACATAAACCTATATAGACTTCCCGAAACATTATCAGTTTCGGTTAAAGAAAAGTTATGCGAAACTATATTAGACAAAACATTACATTAGGACTAACAACTTTATGCGAGAGAAAGACCTACCGTGTCCAGACTGTAACTAATTCATACGAAACTGTCTAAGACCTCTTTAATATAGAGTCCTACGAACGCCTTAACTCATTCATGTATTTCATGAACCAAAAAAAAAACCGGCCAAGTGCGAGTCGGACTCGCGCACGAGGGTTCCGTAGAAAGATTTTAACGCTTTTCCTTAGTGTTTTAAGAAGTGTTAGCAGAGCCCTGCTCCTAAGTAAAATGCACGCAGTGTGGGGTCAACTTATATTGGTCTGCGAAATCTACAGAATGACATAAAAATTTAAGATTTTGAGACTTTTCGGAGTGGTTGTGCTATAAGAGCTACCTTGATACCAAATTTCAAGTTTCTAGGACAACTGGAAGTACCCTTTAGGTTTTTGGATTTCGGCAATTTGTATGGAAATAGCCTTTTTAATTACTGTATCTTATGATTGCGTTGACTTAGAAGGTTGATTTTTTCACAGCTTCAAGGGACCGCAGGCTTGAGTATTTGATATTAATTTCAGCATGCTACCTCCACGCGTTCCAGAGAAAAAGGGTCTTGACAGACAGACACACAGACAGACAGACAGACGGACAACAAAGTGATCCTATAAGGGTTCCGTTTTTTCCTTTTGAGGTACGGAACCCTAAAAATCGGTTATTAATGTTCAGATTATTGATCAACTTAAAATTATTTTAAAAGGATCCAAGCAGGCTTCGCGGATGTTCGCACAACAGCCGCTTTTACGATTGCCTCGAACCATAAAAATGTTATGACCATGTTTTATTATATAAAAAACCAGGTAAAAGCCAGTAAAGTTGACAAGCTGTGTTTTACTGCGAGGGGCATTGTGGAGCCCTAAAATAACCTATAAGGTATTTATGCAAATGCCATGTTATAGTACCGCCGTATCGATTTCTTCGTTTCCTGATGGGAAATGGGACGAGTAATAATTTAGTGTCACAAAGGGAGTGCAACAAAATTGTATGAACCAATATTGAAATTCAAATTCAAATCGCTTATTTTCAAATAACGTGACTCATTGTGTTAGTAGACAGGCTAAAATAAAATTAAAATACAGTAAACCACAAAAAAAAATACATAAATTATTATTACTCTCATTTTGATTTCAAGTTTTGATAAATTTTTGTATTAACACCTACGATATCAGCAGTGTTAGTTGAAAGTGATAGCAGGGAGGTGGGATGCAGTATTCTCCGCCAATACACCGACATGAAACACTTGAAATCATGTGATGTGTTTTGACGTCCGGATAGCCTAGTGGTTAGAGACCCTGACTATGAAGCTTGAGGTCCCGGGTTCGAATCCCGGTCAGGGCAGATGTTTGTATGATGAATATGAATGTTTGTTCTTGAGTCTTGGATGTTTAATATGTATTTAAGTATGTATTTATCTATATAAGTATGTTTATCCGTTGTCTAGTACCCATAGTACAGGCTTTGCCTAATTTGGGACTAGGTCAATTGGTGTCAGTTTGTCCCATAATATTTATTTATTTATTATTATTTATTATATTTATTATAAATGTATTAAATACTATAACAGTTTTAAATGATTCGCTGTTAATTGCATTAACCAAAATTACATTAATTAGCCCGCGGTCTGCGAAATATTAGTAGCTACCCACGTTTCGTCAGTTTAACCGTGATCATGATGCATGTAACTGCAACAAAATATGGGGAGCTCATTAAACCTGTAAGGTGATCGCGGTCAATATCCCGTTTTCATTGTGTAATGCATTAAATACTATATTTCGGTAAGCCCGTAAAACAACTGTACCAGAACACATCTGTATGTTTAGCGTGACACACCGGTGCAAATATTGCGCGGTACCCGCCTGCCTGGGTGATGCATGGTTTCCTTGCGACAGCGCACGGTTCCATGCGAGGCTTTGCAGTTTAAATTTATATCGGCTTGGTGTTTAATATTGTTTGAATAGGTATGTAATGTTAACTCTCTTATTCTAAGTCGGGCACTTGTCAGAGCGGTTGTGGTTTAGAGAATACGATAGCATGGCCGGCGACTCCAATAGTAGTTTATGCAACTACTACATAATGAGTGTTTTAAGGCCTAATTATGTGGAGTTGCATACTAGTAGTTTAAGCAACTGCTACATAAGGAGTGTTTTAAGGCCTAATTATGTGGCAGTTCGTAAACTGTTTTTTTTTAATTGTAAAAAAAAAATATCACATTATTTTTTTTTACATGTTGGACTGAACTCGACTTATATACGTGAGTGATCCGTTTTGTTTCACTATGATTGTAAATTACGTTGGTTTTCAAATTTGAAACATCGAATTCAATATCGAAAAGACATTACGATATCGAATTCGATGTCGTAATGACTATTACTTTACTGCTGGTGGTGGTGGTGGTGCTGGGGCTGGCGCTGTCGGCGAGAAGGCGACGACGTACTGAAATGCCGGTCATTTTCTACGGTTTCTGAACGCATTATAGAGGACTTATGATATGTGTGTAGATAAATTACTATTTCAATGTGTTTAGTGAGACGACTAGTCGAACAACTAATCCGAGTATTTGTTTTTGGTTGACAGCTGTCTCAGCACGCACACGTTGGGAGTCTTGGTGGTGTTTTATAAACACTTTCACAAATGCATTGCAATTTTGGAGGGGCGGGCCATGTTATTGTTGTTTATCTCTAGATGATCTCATTATCCTGTGTGTTGTGTTCCCAAACAAATGACTGCTGGCTGCTGCCAGGTTAACAGTACACGTACATTTTCCTATTTATAAGTCCTAATACGATATTAACTGATTAGCTCATACGCTTTACTGAGAGTCGAGCACGACTTTTCGAAACCTGCGTCACGTAAAATCGAATAGTAAATGTTGTCGAGTTTGTATGACGTTTGGAACAGCGCCCGCCCGTGAGCGAATTTGGAACTAAAATTTAGTATGAGGTTTCTCGATCTCGATACGATAACCGTAACGTTACGCAGCATTCGTAAAGTCGTGCTCGACCCTCTGTTGGACTGTTATTAGATAGTGCCTGAGCGTAAGCTAGTCGCATCACATGTGGCACACCGGATGCGTGGAGTTAGTTCATGGTGTTCAAGACTGAACAAGGCTTTAAACTCCATGATTTGCCAGGCAACAATATTTTAAAGAAAATGTCAGCTGAAAGTAAAAATGCAATATTGCCCGGAGTGTCAAATTCATCATCTGCAAGCTTCGCAGGCTCCGGGATGGTTATATTTTGCATGTTCACTTTATGCTGAGGTAAGCTTGTTGTTATTTGGTCAACTATTGAGCAGGTCACTTGACATTTAAAGTCTGTTTGAAGCGACATGAAATTGACATTGACAGCCTTAGAAGTGGATTTAGTTTGCTTGCCTAAGGCTGTGATATTTAAATTGTTGTTGAAGGATTTTAATTGCAGAGAATTGGCAAGTGCTGTTAAGGTGATTCGCACAAGTATGTATGTGGATGACAGCTTGTTCGGAGCTGACACCATTGAAGACACGTTGCAGGTAAGGAATGAGTTCATGAACTTATTGGGCATTGCCGGTTTCCAACTACACAAATGGGCTGCCAATCATCCTGCCTTATTAGCAGATATACCTGTTCCAAAGCAACATTTTAATGAACGAGAATTGACTGAGCAAAATCTGTCCATGAAAGCACTGGGCGTTTCTTATGATGTCAGCAATGACCAATTTAAAATCTCATGTCCCAGTAGTGAGCCTGCCAATTGGACAAAACGCAGCGTGCTCAGCTTTATTAGTTCCTTCTTTGATCCACTTGGCCTAGTAGGACCTGTCATACTGAAGGCTAAGCAATTCATGCAAAGGCTGTGGTTAGAAAACTTAGAATGGGATAGCCCAATATCACAAAAGTTTCTGAAGGATTGGTTGAAATTTTATCAATGTTTAAAAAGCATGCCCACATTATGTGTAAATCGATGCCTAAATATTCACAATGCAAACAGTGTTCAAATTTTTGGATTTTGTGACGCATCGGCCGGGGCTATAGCCGCCGTCATATATGTGAAGGTAATCAAAAGCGGCACTGTTACATTCACTTTATTGTGTGCAAAGTCTAGAGTTGCTCCAATTAAAAACAGTCTTTCAATACCTAAACTGGAGTTGAACGCGGCACAATTGCTCGCCCAACTATACTCCAAGGTCGCCTCTATACTTTGCTCCATTAAAGTGAATAAAATTTACCTATTTTCCGATTCTCAAGTTACTCTATGCTGGATAAATTCAGCCAAAACAAACTTACCGACCTTTATAAAAAATAGAGTCAACACAATTAACCAGCTCACATCTGATTGTCAATGGTGTCACATTCCTGGCATACAAAACCCAGCTGACTGCTTGTCGCGTGGATGTGATCCCCAGCAGCTCTTAGCCAATGATTTGTGGTTCAACGGCCCAGAACATCTTAGACATGCAGACTATACTCCATCTGTCATGCCTACATGTGCCCATGTCACATGCAATTTATATATAGACACAAACAAACAGTCAGATGAGTTATGTGCAAGTGAGGAAATTTTTAATAAGTTTTCATCATGGGGTCGTCTCTTTAGAGTTGTAGCTTGGATACACCGGTTTACATACAATTGTAAAAATAATGAAAAACGGTCTGGGTTCTTAACAGCTGATGAAATAAGAAATTCAATGTGCAAAATAATTTCTCAAATTCAGTCTAAGTATTTTGCTGACGATATTAATCGCATTAAGGACAATAAGGATTTAAAATCCAATTTAAAAAATTTAAACCCCTTCCTAGACAATTGCTTACTGAGAGTTGGTGGACGCTTACAAAATGCCTCAATACCATACTCACAAAAACACCCTGTGATTTTGCCGAATAAGTGTCATGTCACCAAATTAATAATAAGAAATGAGCACATTGCATTACTTCATTCTGGGTTGTCCCTGACTCTTAGCAGCTTAGGTTTAAAATATTGGATCATTAGTGCTTCTCGTGAAGTAAAAGGAGTCCTAAATAAATGTGTAAAATGTTACAGATTCAAGGCGCAAGGTGCCAGCCAGCTCATGGGATCCCTGCCCTCTGATCGGGTCACTGAAAGCCATCCATTCTCCAAGGTTGGAGTCGATTACTGTGGCCCATTCCAAGTCAAGCAATCAAGCCTGCGGAGGTCTGTTGTCACTAAGGGGTACACGTTAGTCTTCGTTTGTTTTGCCACTAAGGCCGTTAACTTAGAGCTTGTGTCCGACATGACCACTCAGAGCTTTCTGGCTGCCCTAAAGAGGTTCATTGCCAGACGAGGCTTGCCCCAGGTAATCCACTGTGACAATGGCCAATCTTTTAAAGGAGCCAACAACACGCTTCGCGAATTGTATTCGCTCAACAAAACTGACTCCCATCAAACTTCCGTAGTCAAGGCCGCTGCTGACAAAGGCATTGTTTTTAAATTCATACCCAGCTTTTCGCCGACGTTCGGAGGATTGTGAGAATCAGCGGTCAAGAGTTATAAGCACCATTTTAAGCGTGTTGTTGGAGCCAGTAGCTTCACGTACGAAGAGTTAAATACCATTTTGGTTGAAATTGAGGGTGTCCTAAATTCAAGGCCACTAACACCTCTGTCTAGAGACCCCACAGATCTGTCTGTTTTAACACCGGGGCATTTTTTAATCGGCAGGCCCATTACTAGCTTCCCTGAGGCAGATCTCGCCGACATCCCCTCCAACAGACTCAGGTTCTGGCGTCGCTGTACGCAAATTAAACAGCATTTTTGGCATGCGTGGCACAAGCAGTACCTTTCTCAACTTAATAGTCGCCCAAAATGGCATAAAAAGTTGCCCGACATTGAGGAAGGCTCCCTCGTCTTGCTCAAAGGTGACAACGTTCCTCCCCTGCAATGGCCAATGGCTCGAGTCCTCAAATTGTTTCGGGGACAGGATCAGAGGGTGAGGGTCGCCGAGTTAAAGACCGCCACGGGTATAACCCGCCGGTCTATAAACAAATTATGTGTGTTACCTATAGATTAAGCCCCATTTACATGATGCAATAACTAATTTTTAAGTAGCCTATTCACCAATTTTAATAATATGGTTAATACAATTTAAAGAAACAATTGATCTCACACATGTACCTACACAGTTAAATATATAGAATAATTCCATGTTAACTTATGTTTCAAGCATTACAAATGCAATCTATTTCTAAATATATTTTAAGTCATTGTTAGTTCTGCTAAATGATTTCAAAATAATCTTAAGTTAATTTAAACTAAAACTAAGTCCTCTGCTGTCTCACTTACCAATAGTAATGTTATAAGGTTTGTATACAGTATAATGTATAGCTGTGCTTAGACAAGGGCCAATCAATAAAATGTGTCTGTTAACAGTATACTCTTTTATAAGTAATCAGTAATCTCCTAGTATTGTGTAAAAATTACCTACCTAGTTACTTCCTTGCCCGGGAGTATGTTCAAGACTGAACAAGGCTTTAAACTCCATAATTGTTTATGGCAATATCATTGCTTTTACCTTTCACTCATTTTTCTCTCTCTTACTTTCATCCACTGTAACGACTACACGCGCTCTGTAAATTTAATTCGTTTTAATTAATAAAACACAGTTAAAGTTCAATATTTCTTTAATTTATGTTTCCCTGAAACACATGGTGTGCCAAATAAAGGACACTGGACTGTGTAGGTTTATTTCATGGCAAACTGCCGAATGTAGAGTTTTTTCTATGTTTTAGTGACGTTTCTATTTTTGTTAAACTAAACACCGTACGCACTGTAATGCATTTTGTATTTAGCTCGTTATAGAACAAAATGTCATAATATTTTAAAACCCTCAACTATGACGTAATTTTAAAAAGAATCTCAAGCACAATCTCTTCTAAAAACAGGTAAAAGCGAACCAGAACACGACAGGTGCAGTATAAATCCGATAAATACACTGTGGTACCTGGTCGTATTAAAACAAACCATAATTTCGTTCGAACTATTTACCTAAAATGGCACACAAAAGGTGGTAAAGCACCAAAGTTATTACCATAGCCCAAACGGTAGGTAGTCTTACGCTAAGGGAGCGGGCAAAGCGATACAAGCGGAGCGGAAACTAATTTTCGGTTATCGCTGTTTCGCAGTAATTATGCAATTCTCCGGCATAATAACCTAACCAACTTAGAAAAGTTGAAAAACCCCCGACATTGTCATTTCAAAGTTCAATATTTCAAAAACGGGTGAACCGGTTTCAATGAAGCTTAACTAAGAACCATCTCGAATAAATTAGCTTTCGAGCAAAAAAACCGCTTCGAAATCGGTCCTTCCGCTTGCGAGCTACGATGCCACAGACAGATAGATACACAGGTCAAACTTATAACGCCCCTCTTTTTTGTCGGGGGTTAAAAACGAACCTAAGTCCTTCCCTAAAGTCTCGTCTACTCTTAACCTAGGTATACCGAAATCCATCAAAACGGGATCAGCGGTTAAGGCATGAAAGTGTAACAAACAAACTAGCATTCGAATCTATAATATAAGTTAGGATTTCATGTTCTAAAGTGTCACGGTAATTGGGGTGGAGGCCCCGGCTATGTAAAGCTGGGACCAGCTTGCGGATGTCACGGTCCACCTAGCGCTCCCGTAGCATTCCGCAGCAAAGTCAGGAGCTACACCGACGGGTTTTTAGTGGGTAGGCCTCTCCTTCCCCTTCCACTTGGGGAGGAAAGGGACGAGGAAAGTCCCACATAACTCCCGCACCGTCCTCACGGTAACATGCGTAACACACTTTCCCGTCGGAAAAAAAAGGTGTAGGTGCTTGAACCAAAAACGCGTAGGTATGCATTTAAAAGCACACTCGCTAAATTTAACTCACCCTAGCCACTCCTTCAGCACTACCGTCGTAGATTTAGCTACGCCACCGCGTAGCACCGTAGCTCGAGCTACGGACGGACCGCCCGTATAAATATTTCAGTACAGGAAATTATGCTTCTGCCGATACTGTGCTACGGCTCGAATAGGAACCGCGATCTCGCAGCAAAATACCTTTTATATTTTAATGCATACACGTAATCTGAGATGATCGGAGTTTTAATTCGTTTATGCGGAAATTGTGTTAGAGTTTATATGGCGCTTTATGTAATTCGGTCTTTAATTTTTTAAAACGTTGGAATGGGAACTTCGTATTGATTGTATTGTTCTCATAAATTACGAGTAAAACACCTTTACTTTTCGATCTTAAGTTGATGATTGTGAGACCACAGATTCTTCTATTCTTAACTACTCATAATTCTGACCTGTCGCCACTCGACCCTGTATTATGATTTATGATATGTTCTTTTGGGTTCGGATGGGTAGTTTACGCAATTAAAATAAAAAATGCTATGTCACAATTTTTTCTCTACTCATTGTAAAGTGCCATATGTATTCACATTAGAACACCCTGATTAAAACAACTAATAATTACCATCCATAATTTATGCACCGCATAGCGGAATAGCACATGCCCTGAATACTAGCATTATGGATTTATAGCCCGTTGATGCAGTAATTGCACTTTTGTAATATTAAAGAGATACGTTGTTAATGGCGGGTAGGGAAACAAGTGAAGAACGATTAGCGGGAACTGTTTCGCCAACCGTGATCTTAGTGCTAATATACAGCGTGTAAATTTCATACGGGCGTATACTTTATCCAGCTATAGTATCCAAACATACGACTCGTGTGTGATAATAATTTTGTTAAAGTATAGTGTTATTAATTAAGCGTAATGCAATGTATGCAACTTGTTCCGTCCTGGGAACTTGTTCAAGTAAAATATTATTTTGCAGTACCTAATCACTAAGGTACTGACTGTACGAGGCAATGCAAATAACGTTAGTTCACATGCCATTAGGACTCTTAAATCTTAATTTTGCTATCAATTTACTTACCAGTTTACCTATAATTAAACTTCACAAACAAGTGGTGACAGTAAATCCGACACTAAGCGTCAATAAAATATACGCCCGTATGAAATTTACACACTGTAGAATTCGGGATTTCAATTCATATATCACCCACGAACATAAATACACTCGAATTCACACACACGCAAAGACACAATACATGCATCTCTTGTAAAATATGCAAGGCGTTGAATTCATTGTATGTATTCGTTGTATGCTTTTTGGATTTCGTAAAATATTTTAATTTATTTGTTTTGTCTTATAGTCATTTGCAGTCGCCATCTTGTATGGGTGCAGTGTTGGACCATCAATGTTTCGTAAGCAACTATAACGAATGGACCTCACGAGACAGTGTCCGCCTAATGTGGTGGTCATAAGTGACCTATGCTAGAATTATGTGAAACTGTTTGTGAAGTAAACTATACTTAAGTTTTTTATTTATATTATAATTTGACAATAACTTCTGCACCTACTATAGTTGGACCTCCAACTGCCGACGGTATCACACTGTTTTTGCAACTGTTGTAAAATTGCATCCTATTCAATTTCCTATCCACTTGCGCCAAACTTCCAACCCTTGCACCGCGCGGGGGCGCCACCGTTCGTTTGAACGATCCGTGCCTCCTGGGATCTAAACTCTTTGAGTCGGGGGCCACGCGGAATTATTCCTGGCCCCCTACAGGAATTCCAAAATGTTATATTTCATCAAAAGCGGGAAAGTTATGGGAATGGATGGGCTGGTTCAGAGAGGCAGAGGGCGGGTTCGATTACCACTAGGAGCGTTCTTTGTATGATAATTTTTTTGTGTTTGAATCTGAATTGTGGATTAATATGGCATTAGCACAACAGTCGTCGCCAACAAAAAACAATTAAGTCTTATAACATGTTTAAAAAAAAAATTACTGTTTAAATTATGTGTGGCATTAGGCAGCTGTCGATCTCATATGGTGCAATAAAAACAACGATATCGTCTTATTGTTTTTCAAATTTAATACGTCTAATTTAACAGGAAACAAACGCGTTCTTTCCTAATAAAACACGTAACGCGGAACCCCTTCCTAAATAACCCAGCATTGATTTAATTTAAGTTTCAAAATAAGTCAACAGCACGAAAGTATCAACGCCAACTCATTACAAATTCCACAACTCACCGCTTGACATAAAATGCCCCCCAAAATGTTAATTAGGATCATGTTATTTGAAGCTAAAGACCAGCCAAAGTCAAAGTTGAGAAAGTGTCAAAAACACGACGGCTGAAGCACACGTTGAATGCGAGACGTTATGAAAAGCCGGAGGTGTAGGTGGCACTTTCAAATCAAAGCATGCTGTTGATACCTGAATATTAAAAGGTCGTTACATTAATGAATCGTATCAGATTTTCCCGTGAGCTCCCTCAATGCTGTCGTTTGGACGTCTTTAAAACTTTCTTACGGAGCATCTTTTGTGAGCAGTTCAAGTTTTTCACTTGCATATATGAAAATAGTCGGTTTCTCAAAGCGACTAAGTAATGAGGACGGGGTGTCCTGAAACGGTGTTTTTGAGAGCTTTTGTTGTTGAAGGAATGCTTCTAATGTTTGAATGAATGATTTTTAGATCAAGTAGTGAAGGGACTTGTGTTTAAATTGTTTGACTCGCAGCATGTTTTTCGAGTACAAAGTTAGTTTACCTTTGCGATAACAATCTTCATCAAGCTGAAGAGTTATACCTACCTACTCTTGTCGGTGGAGTATCTTCCGACCATCTCTCTTATGAGCCATCTGCTTTGACCTCCAGATACGACAGTCGACACGACACCACCTTTTTCTTGTTATGTAGCTGCGCCTAATTAGACGTCATTTTCCTCTCTTCCCTGGATTTTTCGTGTGAGTTGTCGTCTCCTATCGAATGTCCAATCATTTTCCCGCGTGTTTTTTCTGTAGTATTCGGGATCGTTCTTTTCTCGTTAACCGTTGTTAATACTTAATTTTTGGTTTCCCGTTGGTAACAATACGTAAAAGCAATTAGTCAAACGCTGCTACCAATAATAAGAACAACACAACACAACAACTTTACTAACAATAAAGTTGAAGGCAACACTTTAAATAAGGTAACGTCACAATGATTAGTTAGTTCCAATTATTGACACTACGTATTAACATTGAAGGTTTCAACTATTGAGACAGTGTCGGGCACAAGGACATTGTGTATATTTATCTATATGACCAAGTCATACTAATAAAATACATTATTTAATACTGGACCGCGTCAAGTATTAGAATAAAGAAAAGAACTCTCTATAGCCATATCCTTTTCACTATAAAATTAAAAGCTCAATGTTTTAGTGCAATTGTGAAATCAATAAAATGTGGAGTTAAAACGTCATCGACTTCCGAGTATCGCGTATTAAAAACCGATCAATGACAATTGAAACGAACGGTAAAAATGGAATTGTAAAATTCTTATCGTGCATTAATACACTTTGAAATGTTGGTTTAATTAAAACTTTGCTGGGCAATTTCAGTTCGGTATTATTTAAACATGCGTCGAATAATACATTTTTGTGTAAGTACATAGGTAATACTAATAGCAGCTTATACTGGCTTATGTTCAAATCTTTAACAGTTTGATGCAGAAAGGTTTGATTGATGATGACTTTGTTACAATGTGGACTTCGTCAAAAATAGTTAAATGCTTACCCATTGTCAAACTACTTCGGCTATATGTACCTATTTATTTATCTTACATGTGTGATTTATTAACAATATAACAATGCGTAATAACATTAGATTGAGAAATAAAATATTCTAAGCGTTCTATACTCAAGGCCACAAAAATAATACATCAACGGCACGACTGTATAATACAAGGTACAGCAGCCTGAAATATAATGACAGCCGAGTGTATTTTATGCGAACTGAAACCATATAAAACATTTCGATAGGCGCTCATAAACAGGTCAAAAGGCAACCAAGGCTTTTTCTAACAAACTGGAATAAAGCACATTTACATAGATAGCTTTGTACACGAAATGAATTATGAGTAGCGAGTATGGCGTGTTCACAAAGCGCTTATGAATGGAGTTGCCTTTACCTTATCCGTGCACTACATCTAACTGCCACGTTTCGCGAGGTAGATATATACACGTACATTACACAATCTGCTTTCATGTCAAAATTGTCGTTCCTACAAAATTATACCAAAATAAAACCGTAACAATTCAGAAACACATACAATTATAGTGTTATTCTATGGAACTTGATAACTATGTAAACAAACCGCCATATTGAAATTGTATCTGAATGATGAATTTACTATGGCGGTTTGTTCACATAGTTAACAAGTTCCATAGAATGACACTTTAAAACATTTCCGACAAGCAATGTGGTCATTGCCTGACGTATTTTTGGTAGAGGTTAAAGTGTCTTGTAAGATCCAGCTACACGTTCAATCTAGCATGCGCAAACTTCTTGCAAATTATGGTACGACAAATCTGTAGCGACCGTAGCGCCACACGCGAGTGACGTCACTGTTCTACATCGCGCTAACGAAGTTTCTCAAGTCGGTTGCATAAATACAACTTCCAACTCTCTTCCTTCGGACTTCGGTCCCCAGGCATAACATCTGCCTAGAGAAAGCATCTGCCTATTGGAGTCTTCCCCAATAATGTTACGTACTTATACTATTATGTATTCTGTGGTTACAGTATGGTGTAGGTACCAATTTGCCGTCTTACAGTCTCTTTTTTTAGCCGTTCACTCTTGACCGAGTGGAGGTCATAAGGGACCGCCCCCATTACGGCCACTACCTTCGTTATACTTCTCCACTGGCGAACACATTCTGCCACAGAGATCTCGGTGACAGATTTGAAGGGATCTGTCCATTGGAATAGGGATCGACCACGTGGGCTCCTGCCCTCAACTCTTTATGTGTGCACAAATATGATTTAGTGCAAACAAGACTGAGCTCATAGGTTTATTTCTACCATCTCCTGTTACAAGTGCTTTGCTGCCGTGTTAGGTATATTTATAACAGTCTTTCAAAGCGTCGGGCACATTGACACGGTTTTGCTTTTACATACGCCGTAAATGTAGTTTTAATGTTATAATTAGCTTAGAAAGCAGTATGTACTTTAAAGGGTTCGCAACTCCGTGGATTGTAATATTGCAATAGAGTCCTGCACTAAGTTTAATATAGGTAAATTCAGCGTTTGGCGTTTTGTTCCTGATAATTTTGTTTAAGACGTGTATCATGTTACAACATGATGTGTACCTTTTTTACAGGGACAGTAAGGTGAATGTCACAGTGCTACACACTACACCAATAGTTGGCATCTTCAAGATTACGTAAAATACTTAACAAAGGTGATAACCAAGGTGTCAATTTTGAAAATTAAGGTGTCACACAAAGAAACGTTTAACTTAACTACTTTTATTTTCTAAGCAAATTTACATTTGACCACACACGCAATTTTTAACCACTTTATTTATATTCACTGAAACGCGAATACACGGAAAAAAAACACAAACTCTAACCCCGGGAATCGAACCCGGATCCACGACGCTCCGTGTCGTGTGCCATACCCTTGCACCAAGATTAGCATAATTACTTAAAAAAAATACTTTTACCTTTTACTTAAAATCCCATCGCTTTGCAGTCTCGAGAGCTATTGTCACTTTTCGATATGAAATGACCACCAATTTGACATCTCAACGTTAAAACATTCCTTTTTATTTACAGATTTTGTTCTAAACCTTTTTTTTTACAGGAAGCAGATATATCTAAGCACGGCTGTCGTCATAAAGTTTATTAAAAACACCCTTTTCACTAATTTATTGAATCAGGCGTTACTTTGCGGAGGTCCATATTTATGAACTAAAAAACAATTACTTTGCTCACCCGCGACCACTAATGACAAATAGTTATATCTGTGCGGCAAATGTATGTTTCCATGCAACACCTCTACCTCCACTGCTACACGAATCAACACATGCCACACAGACCCAACTATCACCACATGCCACACAGACCCAACTATCACCACCACCACTATACTAAACGCTGACGCGTTTCGGCACTCTCCACGAGGCCATTTACGAAGCACAACAACAACCGCTCAACATGCCACCACTTCCACTACACCCTTTTCACTTACAAAATTACTTTCCCAACAATCCAGTACAATGAAATCTAAAACTTCCCGATTCATACCAAACCGTTAATCTCCCGGGGCACTTTTCATTGTCCGTTTATATTGGAAAATAGATTTCCATCTAAAGTATCCAATTCGGCTAGGGTACCCATTAAGTCAATTCTAAGATCAAATCATTAATTTCGATGGTTAATTGTAAGTGCATACTCTGGCTATAGAAAATTATGCTATCAAATATGCTAACATGGCTTCAATTTGAAGCGTAAAGAAGTGAATTTATGATATTTAAAGATTTATTATGAAAGTTTGTCCTACGTCAAAGTGAAAACGAATACGTTTACTAGTTATAGAGAAAATCGTGAGCATATTGCGCGCGGCCGTTATATGTTAGTGAAGTTTTATCTCTCGAAACTTTATTAGTACATTGTATTTATTAATTTTCAGGGATTTCCAAGCGCAGCGTCAGACAATTTTTTTTTTTTAAAGTCCAAACACTCAATTTGCCAAACACTTGCTCTTGCCAAACAAAGTGACACGTAAAAGTTAAAAATTGTTCTTTAATATTGGCATTGAGTATTTTAAGCAAAGCTGCTATTTCAACGGTAATCTCGTAGCATTATGGTAGCACTCGACAGTACGAACAGATTATTTTTGGCTTTAGTTAAGACCATTGATATGTTAACAATATTTTCGGTAAGTATTAAAATAATATTTTATCATGAAGAGTTGCTCAGAAAATTAGTTGTATTACATATATCTCTCTATCAAGTGCTACTTTCGAGTAAATATTTATCGATGTGTATAAATGAATCACCAGCTACAGCTATCCCTTTCCAACTTCACTGTTAAAATGGTGAAATAACCAATCCACGTCTATAAAGTTATTCAGCGTGGTCACCCCACTAGTAGGGGTCGAGTAATAAACCTGGTTAACACCTGAACTTTGCCACGATCCGCCTGAAAATAGCTACAAGTTAATGCATCAACTTCACGATATCAGGACCTTTATGAGGTGGAATCTCGTTTGTAATTACTGGGAACTTTGCTGATTGCTCGTCGCACATAAAATTCTAATGTTATTAGGTTGTTACACTTGTGCAATCTAGATTTTGTAATGAAATTGAATGCATCTAAAGCTCTGATGTAATGCGCTTGCTAATTCTTGGGAAGAATAAAGATTTGGCATCATAAAACACTTGGAAGTACTTAAATGAGATGCTGTTTTAACTTTTATTAAAAAAAATGCTTTTCTCTTGAATAAAACGGTAATTAGCATTTATTCGGAAGCAATGAAATGTTCACGTTTGATTGGCAATTAGACTTAACGATGCCGTAAACAACTCGGAAAACAAATGGTGCGTAAAAATCTCATGACTGCGTTTGAAAAAAACAATGCAAATAACAATAGGTGTATTCCATAGTTTAACAAAAACAGAAAAATAGACGCTGCTAGAGATGACACGTTAGCTTCCAAAATTCGTACTAAAGTAAATAAAACGAAGTAAGAATAGGCGCTCTATAATTTCCCAACGGTTCAACTAAACGACCCTGCCCTGTCACCACCACAGCTCACAACCAAGGCAGCGCACAAAGGGTCGAGCACGACTTTACGAATGCTGCGTAACGTAAAATCGAATAGTAAACGTAGTTGAGTTTGTATGACGTTTGGAACAGCGCCCGCCCGTGAGCGTACTTGGAACTAAAATTTAGTATGAGGTTTCTCGATCTCGATACCATAACCGTAAAGTTACGCAGCATTCGTAAAGTCGTGCTCGACCCTCTGATAGCATCAATACAATACGACCAGCATAATTGCACGTCGATACGCACCGACTCGAAAATATTGGACGCTGTCCAATAAGTAATCAAAATTTTACAGTGTAGGTAGCCGAGACGTTTGCAATTTCCGAATGGAATCCTTCGTTTTACGAGAGACAATGGATGTTTACCGGCCGGTGTTGGCACGGACGAGCGGCGAAGTGCACAACTCATTTTACGGTTCGCGTCATCAAGTCGATCGAGCGCCTATTCAGTAGCCAGACGGCATGACTCAAAGATGCGTTAGGGTGAAGATGTTGGGTGTTTGTTCTTAGAGAGGATTCGAGGCTGTTCTTGTTTTTTTTTGAACCTCAAGGATGTAATGTTTGCCTCAGATGTTATCACATTGATGAACATTGACTCATTAGAAATTGTTTTAACTATACCTATCTTCAAATATTATCAAAGTTTACGAACATGAAGACTGCTTTTTACAAAGATCATATCGGTAACAGAACACAGATATTGAAATGCTCTGCAGTCAACAAATATCAAGTCAGATTTTCCGTACCAATAGCATGTGAAATGTAGTAACCAGCAAAGTAATAATCATAATATACTGAAAGGCATCGAGTAAACAAAACGATACAGTTTTTCGCTTCAATGCTGCAAAATGTACTGTAATAATACTAATACAAATAACACAAACCAACGTGAAATGGGCAGTGGACAGCTATATCGACGATTTCCTTATCGGCAATATTTCCTGCATGAGGGTTCGAGGGGATTCAACCGTCAGAATATATTAGGAAACTATTCGAACATAAACCCGTTGAAAAGTTATTCTGTGTTGTTGATAAAATTTGATTGATTAGGATCTTTAGGATTTATGAACTAAAAAACAATTACTTTGCTCACCCGCGACCACTAATGACAAATAGTTATATCTGTGCGGTAGTGGAAGTGGTGGCATGTTGAGCGGTTGTTGTTGTGCTTCGTAAATGGCCTCGTGGAGAGTGCCGAAACGCGTCAGCGTTTAGTATAGTGGTGGTGGTGATAGTTGGGTCTGTGTGGCATGTGTTGATTCGTGTAGCAGTGGAGGTGGAGGTGTTGCATGGAAACATACATTTGCCGCACAGATATAACTATTTGTCATTAGTGGTCGCGGGTGAGCAAAGTAATTGTTTTTTAGTTCATAAATATGGACCTCCGCAAAGTAACGCCTGATTCAATAAATTCTTTAGGATTTGTAGAAATTATAGGCCTAATAAAATATTCATCTACCTACATAGATTATATTCTACATAAATTCGCATTGACATCTGTTTCCTTGACATAAGAAGAGCCATTGTCAGCCGTAGTATTTCTAAAACCCGAATCCTGTTCTAAATGATCACAAACTGTTCTACATTATCGGCTACAAAGAGCGATTAAGGATTTTCAAAAAAGTTTATTTCGCAACATTCTCAAACTTTTCTTGGTCATTGTCATCGTTGTCGTCGTCGTCGTCGTCGTCGTCGTCGTCATCGTCGACGTCGTCGTCGTCGTCGTCGTCGTCGTCGTCGTCGTCGTCGTCGTCGTCGTCGTCGTCGTCGTCATCATCATCATCATCATCAATGAGAAATCACACACTGAAAGTTAGAAGCGTACCTTAAATAACTTATTTATTTGTATACTTATACAACCTATTACAAACACGTTGTTTTAAAAGCTGACAAACTTCGCGTCTCTATTCAAACAATTGAAGATTTTCTCCGGTTCACAGGGATACGCATTCTTTCGTTTCTGTACAGTCAGCACAATGATACAGCAACAATGGGAGTGCCCACAATGACACAATAGGATCAAGCAAGGTCCTCATACTCTGTAAGCGTTAATTAATGTGCAGATCTTGTGCCAGCAGAAAAGTGAAAGGCAGTTCTTTGTTTTTTACCTACTCCGGTATCTGTCTCTCTGTCTGTATGTAAACAAATTAAAATCCAAATTTTACTCACTTTCAGTGGTTGGATTTACTTGAAATTAGGTACGGATATGTGATTTGAATGACAATGCAAGTATAGTGAGCAAAAAGCTTGTATCATTTTTTATTTTTTACCAAAATACTAACAGGACGGTAGCTGTTTCCCTTTACTCCAGATCAGGTATAGCGAGATCAAACCCCAAAATCCATTTGTATAAATAAATGGTAGTGAACGTTTGAAGCTGAAAGCAATCCTGAATTAATCCTGAAAAAAAAAGTAAAAGTGGTAAAAAATACGTCGTTAAAAGTTAGGTTTTAAACAGAACGCGTAATAACGAAGCCAATCGCATTCCACAGTGTACTAAAATAGAACTCAAATACTTCCATCAGTTCTCGTATTGTGTTCTGGACAGTATTAAGTCGCAACCCTTTCCACGTCTACAGCAATATACCCATCAATCCTTACTTAATGACCATAAATCGAGTTATCAAACTGAAATATTTTCCCGAGCGCATCCATTTATGACACCGAAAGGACATAAAAACAAAAACAACATTCGAGCGATACAAGTAGGCATTTGTCATAAAACAGAAGAATACGGCTAAAGAAAAATCCCAGCCATGTCTGGGCACTGGGCCGTGACTAACTCGCTCTTGGATAAATGAAAATGTATTTTTAAGTTGTCGCCGTCT
Organism: Clepsis dumicolana; assembly: GCA_963691665.1. Taxonomy (NCBI): domain Eukaryota; kingdom Metazoa; phylum Arthropoda; class Insecta; order Lepidoptera; family Tortricidae; genus Clepsis; species Clepsis dumicolana. Next base: position 4,652,203 of record OY829511.1, on the reverse strand, counting down.
CGTCTTCACGTTGGATACACTCAATTAAGAGCAGATTCGATGACATCACTAATTAAAAGTGCCCTTATAGTTCATCTGGTGGGGGCGTTTGTTTTCATGTCAATTTAATTAAAACCGTCTAGTATATTCATCAGCAATTAATTACGGTAATGAAGTAAAGATTCATCGTCAAAGAACAGTTGACTTGAACTTTCTTTTGACATGGTGTTATTGTTCAGTTCATAGCTGCGGTAATGTTTGCAATACTTCGCCGTGCGGCTAAACCATGCTACGTTCAACGTTTGGGCGAAAACCTAAACAATTTCATTAAAATATATACAATATTTGTATACGTATGAAACGTATGAATGTAATGCTTCTTTACAGTATTTGGTAGGTGCTCAATCTTAGAGCCTTATCGTGCTGATCATGTTTGATCGCGTATTGTAAGCCTGTGACGAATTCGGTATATTCCCAAGCGTTTCTACTTACATGATTACGCTAGCTTATTTACGTTCAACTCGTATCAAGTTCGAATGCACGGTTTCGATTTTAGAGAGTGATGGAGATGCCTCTTGACGTACATTTTGAAACTGTTTTCCATTTACTTTTCTCGAATTAGTAATTTTAGAGAAATAAATTTCAGAATTATGACGCAATGAAAAATTTGTCGGGACACACAGATTTAGGTTCTTGACTGTCGTGAGAAGATGAGAAAACTTAAGCGCCAATATTTTTAATTGCATACGGCGTTCGTAATTTCAGACCGTTCAAGTAAGTCGTACGTTTATAGTCGTAATAAGTCAACTCTTGTATCTTGATCTGCTTATTTATTACCTCATCACCCCAGTTCATGATGCTAAGTGCACCATTGGTGCATGACGCACCCCCTGATCACATAATCACACCAGTTATTTAGAGATAGTATTTTTTCCCTATAAATTCCGAGCTGCGGTCAAATCTCGCACATTAATCAGTGCGGGCTTGGCGTATCGACGATCCTGAAGCAATACCAAGTAGCTCTGTGATTTATTGGCCAAATGCCGGAAAGGTAACGTCTACCACCTGTCTACTGGATTTCTCGGCGAAACTTGGCTGCACCCGAATTTTTAGTATGCGAACTAGATATCCTGCGAAGTTCTCACGTCGATTAGCCTGTCAGAAACTGCTTACGGAGTGGTTTTGGTATCCGTCTAAGTTGTGAGTTTTATCTGGCCAAAGTAGCCGAGGTAGGGTTTTAAGCGCTTGATGTGAATCTGTAGGTACCGCAAAAAAAAAGTTCAATTAAGAACGTTTGAAATACACCTTTCGAAAATTTGCTTGATCAAAACTTAGGATCACGATTTTTTTAAACATCTGGATCAAAATTCGTGGCGGTAAGTAAATGAGGAACATAATTAATTATGAACGTCAGAATCGTTTTTAGGGTTCCGTACCTCAAAAGTAATTAAAGTTGTCCTTCTATCTCTCTGTCAATCCCGTGTATAAAGAACCGTATATACAGTGCGACTCGCGCTTTTCCGAGTTTTTGACCACCGACGAAAAAGAGGGGTGTTATAAGTTTGACCTGTATATCTATGTTTATATTATTTATTTATCTATCTTTATAGCTCCCAAGCGGACGTACTGATTTTGATGCAATTTTATTTAATCGAAAGCCAGTTTAATCGGGATGGTTCTTAGATAAGTCTCATTAAAATCGGATCTCCCGTTTTGGAAATATGGAACTTTGAAATGACAATGTGGGAGGGTCTTCTACTTTTGCAAGTTGGTTAGGTTATTTATTACACTTAGGATTGTCACTCCTCTAGTACCACAAATCTTGGCACATATTGGCCTCAGCCTCACACATAGCGCACTGCAAGTTCAATAAGTAGCCCTGAGTACATTTCACTGTTTGCGATTGACAAGATCCTGTTAATACCAAGACAGAGTTGTACTATATTAATTAAATCTGTTTGCTGTTTCCCTGAATGTATTTGCTGCCGACTTAATTAACATCCTGTATATAGTGCTGGCTGTACTTGCTTTAATGTAGCGATGTAATAACGTTAATTGTCATTATGCAGTGTTTACAGTTCGATGCTTTGCACAGTTAAAAGAGATTAAGTTCGATCGTATTGATGGATGAAATACTATTTTATTTTTAGTACCTATGCCAGTAACTTAGCCAGTAGGGTTAGCACGACTGGCCGCGACTTTGTTTGTCGCGCGAGATTATATTACCCGTCCCGTTGCATTCTGAGTGACACAAAAGGGCTGGCAGTTGTGCTAGACCTACAGCTGGTTGGTCGACCTTAGTGCGAGATACACCAAAGTTAGTAAAAAAAAAAAAATTACTAAAATGTGTAACCCGTTAGGTAGGTACGTTCCGACGCGACAAAATTATCTAAGTAACCTTTAAGCCTAAACCCAACAAATGTACAAAACTACTTGCATAGCTTTAGAGAATACATGAAACACGGGATACGTGCCTATAAAATTTGAGGGTTGCCCTTGATTTTTCTGGGATCCCATCATTTGTCCTGACTTGGTGACAATGGGATCAACTAAAAAGTATAACTTTTCACACAAAAAAAGAATGCTCAAAATCGGTAAAGCTGTCTGTAAAAAATCCGACGAATACAAGAACCTCTTCCATTTTTTGAAGTCGGTTAAAAAGGCGAAAGGCATTTGCTAAAAAGGAATACTTCCCTGAATAATTTCATAATGTATCAACATAGAAAAGTTTATGCCCCTGTGTTTCACAGATAAACGCACCCACCCATGTTGCTTCAACGACAAAGGCAAAGTTCCCAACTCAAGCGTCTGAAAAATATTACCCAACTTAAGTTTAATCTCTTGAAACGCTCAAGGAAACAATTGTAAATAGAGTCTTTGCTCGAAAATGTTGGCTATGGCTTTCTATGGGCTTGGAATGTTGATAGAAAGTTACGTGGAGTTGAGATAAACAAGCGTGAAAGAATTGTCGTTTTTGGTCGTGACGGTAACGATTTTCGTCTCGGATCTGATGCTGATTTTGTGAAAATGAGAAAAAATATGCTAATAATTATTAATTAAGTTTTCAATTAACACTTTCACTTTTGCTTGAATAAACACCAAGCTGGGTAAAAAAAACTTACAGCTAAAGTTAAAAAAGAAAATCGTCTCCCAATGTTGAAAGTTCTACCACAGAACTATAATAATATCGAAATAAAGGGAAAGAAGAGCTGAGAACCTCATTATCTGCCGCGATCTTTACTCGTGTGACGTTACCGATGAAAGAAAATACCTCGAAATAACACCACTACAAAAATTTAGAGCTGTTAATCTAGGTAATTCCTTTCATCGTTAGTATTGTTTGTTCTAAAATGTTTATTTACAATTTTACACCATCGGCTTCACAATAAATCGATAAACTCTTTACTTCTATCGCGAAGTTTTGCGGTTCTAGCACTAAATATTACAATGATTACTACGATAGATTAGATAGATAGATAGATTAGATAGATAGATTCCTTTATTTCTTATATGTATGTTACTATGGTGGACGTTACTATGACATTTTATTGTGTAAACAATTCACAGCGGATAACAAATCAGTGGTGTGAATGTCCACATTTTAAACAAATGCGGGCAAATAAAGTGATTCAAACAGCATTAAAGGCAGAAAAACATACACGCCGTAGCCCTTTGTTTCGCACAAAGAACATAGGCTGGAACATATGCGGCATAATTTCATATGCTCGCGAACGTGAATGAACAAATAATTATGAAACGTATACGTATTCCGAACGAGTACGGATATGAAGTCGGTTAAAAAGGGCGGCCGTCACACTGTTATGGGTATATTTGTATTTAAATGACCGTTTGATTTTAGATATATTAGATTTTATTTTGATAAGATTATACATATACCTACAGTCGAACCATTTTATTCCTGACCCATCGTAGAATCTCACGCAATCTATCTCACGTGGGGAGGGGGAGTCTTTGCAAATATCACGTAACTTTTTTCCGCAAGAGACAGTGTAAAAATTGCGAGAAAACTTTGTTTGAATGACGAAAAAACATGTTTAACGAAATCAATCACTAAACAAAAAAAAAACAGGCATATTCAAAAATCTCACGTTGGGTCGAGCCAAATCAGACGACAACTCACCAAGGGGGGATCACCTCAAGTAATTAATGGACGCACCCAACGCCGCAGCTAACGAGAAAGAGATGGAAACACAGATGCGCAGGGTAATCTCGTTGTCGCTCGTCATCGGCGCGACGTGCGCTCGTTTTAAAAAAATGATGGTTCTGTAACGGTATGCGCTCGTTTTAAAAACATGGTTGCGCTGGCTCTGTTACGGTGTGATAGTGCCCGCCTATAATAAGTTTATTACGGGCCGCCACTAACGAACGGTCGCAGTCTGGTACGCAAATTGACAATAAATAACAAATGGCCTTGTGACGCTACCCTTTTGTCTACTTCCCGCTTTTGGGAATCGTAATTACTCCATGTTATAAGGATATGGGGGTGACGGTGAAGCATAGCGTGTGTACACTGACACTAAACTTTAAACATAGCGTGTGTACACTGACACTAAACTTTAAACATAGCGTGTGTCACTGACACTAAACTTTAAACATAGCGTGTGTACACTGACACTAAACTTTCGGACACAGAGTTTCTTTTTTGTTTTCAAAACACGCAATGAAGCTTGCTTTTCGTTCATTTGAATATCATATGAAAAAATAGTCCATTCGTTGATTATTTTTGTTTTAATTTTTATGAAACATTCATAGTAGGTATGAAATACAACATACAATGATAATTTCTTCAATTCTTTGCATTGTCATTGTATGTGGGATATAATGTCTTCTAAGCCTTGTTCACAATAAGGTAGACATTTTTATTATCTTGATTTGCTACGTCATCAGGATAAACGTATTTTAGAATAGACTGCCAATCAGAATTTTGCCAATTCTAAGCCATAAAAATGGCATACCTAGAAGTGGCAGGATTCAGATAAAAGTGCATTCGTATCTTTAAATCGGTATTATCGGTTTTTGCTTATTTTGATACTTTCTGCGAAAGCTAATAAGACTTGTTTTTCCTATCCTGATAAAACAAATTTAACAGCAGAATTTTATCCTTAAAATATATTTTAGTAGGGCGGTCAGGTTATTTTCTGCGCTATAAATTTATGCATAAAGGGGAGTTAGGTTTGACAAGGGTCATATAAACATGTGGAAAGTGCAACGACTCAGATATGGCTCGTAGACGAAATAATTTCACGTCCCATTTTGCAAGATAGTGAAGGTATTTAAACTGGAAGAAATATTCACAGCCGGTGGATGGCTTAATTCAGTTTTATAGCCGTCGTAAACGAAGCTATTACAAGTACACTCCAGTGTAGGACTAACATAAATAGTCCTGTTTGTTTTAGGTATGAATTAGGCGCATTATTATGTTTTTCTTGGATCATAACAAGGTGATCACTTCAACGTATTTCAATAAAATTTACCGAATGATCGAAACTTTTCTCAAAATTGGAACCAAGAGAAATAAAAAAAAAACTGCCTAAAAGAATATTATGTACCTAACATTTTCTACACAATATTCGCCCAATTTTTGTAAGAAAACTAATTCGTAACAAGTCTACTCTATACATTTCATTTGTCTTTGAAAACACACACACGCAAACATATCTATGTTTGTCTCTCTCTAACGATATAGTATAGAAAGTGTGGATGAAATAATACCGGATTAATTTCTCGTCTTCGATGTCACGCGATCGCTGCACAAATTGAAATAAATACGAATTGTCACAATTATGAACGCCCATCAGCTCACAAACTTGAGGAGATTAAAGATAAATTGGGTAGAGACTAGAGATGCGACAGTCTACCACTGCAATGTAATTTAAGTAAGTAAACGCTTTATTGTGCAGAAAATACAGAAATAAAGACAAGTTACAAACTATGAGGTACAAGTTCAAAGGTGAACTTATCCCTATAAGGGATCTCTACCAGTCAACCTTAGAGCGGTAGATAGGAGTAGTTAATTAAGTGACCGACAAAGAGTCCGAGAGAGAGAGATAGCAGATAAATTCCGATAAGCTCTTAAGCCTGTTTTAGAGGCCATAGGTCAAACTACTAGGCTACCACGGCTAGTAAAAATATGGCCCATTGACATAGAATAGCTGATGTATAGCCTGGCTATCGAAAAAAGATCCTAGTAGATATTTACGTCGACTGCAACATTAAGTCAAATGTCATAACTGAGTAGTGCTGCCAATCGATCTTGGTCTTGATCCGGCATGAAATGTGGTTACCTGATTCCTGGTTCTTATTAATAAAGTTACACAGAATTCAATTATAGTATTACCTACGATAGGCGCTTGGGTTTGTTATTAATCTGGGTGAAATTTATGTTAAAGACAATGCTCATCATTGACTTACTAAAACCATGGTCTAGTACAAAGTACACGACATTTTTCGATGACAGCCTTATGTCATAGCGCTGTCGTTCGACCAAACTAAGACTGGCTGACGCTCGATTAGTGGTAATTTTTGCAAATTAGTGGTTATTTGGTTCGGGCGTTTTAAAGCGCTAAGTTCATGGTGTTGGTAAGTCAATGGGCTCATTGATTTATCTTTAATGCTATGTACACTCTACCAAGTCAACACTAGTTGATCTCACAATCATTTGTGTCGCGTACCAATTAAGAGTAATTTAAGTGTGTACGCTGTTGGCCAGCTGTTAACGTATTAGAACACTAAAGCGCTATTAAGGACGTTCTCTACGCCTTCGGCTAATTGGGGAATGTCACTGATAAAGTTCTAGAAAGGAGGATGCTTCGTTCCTTAAAAACTGGAGTCTGAGCGCCTCGTGTAATCGAAACCAAAAAATATGCCTTGAACGCGTTTAAAAAAAAAACGAAAAAAGAAAAGGTTTATTTGGTTTATGGGTAACGGAAGTAGTAATAGGTTTGGGGGTAGGTAGGTTGGTAGGCAGGTTGGTAGTGTAAAATACTATGAGTGTAGGTACTTAGTTCCCTTTCGATACGTGCCACTAGAGGTGCTGCCAATTTGCTCATAGTGATTCAGACGTTAACGCGAACGCGATCGAGACGTTTTCTTGTGTCAAGAATTACACTAGAGGGTCTGAAAGGAGTAACTTTGTTAATCACTCACATGTCACTTTTTCTAAATTCCCGTTTTAGCGCTGAAGCAGTTCACGAGTAACGGTGAATTTAAAGTTCTCGTCTATTTATTTTGAAAAGTTTCAAAATCAGTGCCTGAGGGTCGAGCACGACTTTACGAATGGTGCGTAACGTAAAATCGAATAGTAAACGTTGTCGAGTTTGTATGACGTTTGGATCAGCGCCCGCCCGTGAGCGTATTTGGAACTAAAATTTAGTATGAGGTTTTATCGATCTCGATACAATAACCGTAACGTTACGCAGCATTCGTAAAGTCGTGCTCGACCATCTGTTAGTTAATCAGTGAATGTACCTAGTTACACAGAAAGGGATATAATTATATTAAAAAAAAATCACGAGACAAACGACAACAATCGAACTGGGGACCTCAAGCTTCGTAGTCAGTTTCCCTAATCCCTAGGCCATCCGGTCGTCTAGATCTAAGTTGTGACCATCTCTAAGCAAAAATATTAATATCCATTCCACTTTCGAAAAAACCGGCCAAGTGCGAGTCGGACTCGCGCACGAGGGTTCCGTAGAAAGATTTTAACGGTTTTTCCCAGTGTTTTAAGTTGTCCAGTGTTAGCAGAGCCCTGTTCCTAAGCAAAATGTACGGAGTGTGGGGTCAACTTATATTAGTCTGTGAAATCTACAGACAGACATATAATTTTAAGATTTTGAGACTTTGCCGAGTAGTTGTGCTATAAGAGCTACCTTCATACCAAATTTTAAGTTTCTAGGACAGCTACAAGTACCCTGTAGGTTTTCCGATTTTGGCAATTTGTATGGAAATAGATTTTTTAATGACTGTATCTTTTGATTGTGTTGACTTAGAAGGTTGATTTTTTCACAGCCTCAAGGTACCGCAGGCTTGAGTATTTGATATTAATTTCAGCATGCTACATCTACGCGTTCCAGAGAAAAAGGGTCTTGACAGACAGACAGACGGACAACAAAGTGATCCTATAAGGGTTCCGTTTTTCCCTTTTGAGGTACGGAACCCTAAAAATGTATTTAACATCTAGAATACTCTATATCTGCGTTCTTCAGCGTGACCATTAAAGCTCTTCCGGGAACAACGCCGCCCGATTACTGGATGATTATTTCATTAATCTGACAACTAAATTAAATAAAACATGTTCTGCGTTAGTTTTCTTTTGTTATTTATTGTTACTTAATTGGAACCCCGTCGATATAAATAGCTGAAGAGCTAAGTGGTAGAATTGTTTTCAATAGGTACAGTCAGCAGCAATAGTTGCTAAGCAACCGAATCTCTCACAATGATCTGCACAAGCTATTATGTCTTTAACAATAGAGCCGAGCTTAGATCATTGTGAGCGCTTTGGTTGCTTAGCAACAATTGCTGCTGACTGTACCTACTCGCGCTCATTGTTTGAAAACTGAACTAAATATTTCTGGTGTTTTTCTTTTATCTGCAAAACCAATTAACTAAAACCAATATCCAATGTATGTTAAAGTTTTGTAGCATGTTTTGTAAGTTATGCCGGCACTCTTTGAACCCTCGGTGTGCGAGTCCGACTCGGTCTTGACCGGTTTTTAAATTGACGTAGTGATGAAAGTAGAATTCCTTGCTAAAATTATAGTTCTTGTCATAACTGCACATGTTGCTCAAGGTGACAGATGAGTGTGAAGACACTTAAGGTATCTTGACTGAGAACGATTAAGATAATAATTTTTCTTACCGATATTTTTGTAAGTTAGGCGGGTGGTTGGACCTTGTGCGAGGTCCGTCCGGATCGCTGCCACATTAGCTCTCTAGGTTGGCATTTGCAAAGCCCCCGGGGTTGCGGGTGTCTATTGGCAGTGGTGATCATTTACCATCAGGTGACCCACTTGCTCGTTTGCCTTCCTTTTCGTAAAAAAAAGGAGTTACCAACCAGTAATAGCAAGAGAAAGAAACGAAAGATGCCTTCTTTCCAAATTTTCAAACTCCATCAATCTTCATCACTAACTCTCTAATGTGAGATGCTTCCTTAGAGGCCCCATTTGTCCAAAATTCGACTCCTCCCTTCGAAGTATTGTCTACGTGTCTTAAAACGCAAACAAAATCTCATTAGGCACACGAAGCAGGAGCATAAAATATTTAGCTTCCCGCCACTTTCTCCATACAAGCCCTAAATAAGGAATAATTTTCCAAGATTACCCACCCTAAACAAAAACAGGGAACAATTTACAAGGCGAAATAAAGTCGTCACGGCGGGGATTAAAGGCGCGATTCCCGTTGTCGGAACTCAAGATTAAACTTGCACAACAGAAATATTTCTGAAACGTCGCCTCGGCAAAGTTTCGTCTTTGTCATGTAAGAAAGTAAGAAGAACCGAACCGTTTGTCTTAGTAAGACTAATCTTCGCCTTTTGCATCGCGGGCTATAAATATTTGCGAACATAAAAGCAGCACAGCTAATGGGGATTAAGCCCTAACGATAACGGATAGATGTAATTTTAACGGAATTAATTATAAAGTTTTTAATGCAGTTAAGGCGCGCTTCGAATTGCGCCGATGAGTGTTTTATTGTTTGAAAATTGGTAGTTATTTGAGAATGTAAGTAACACATGAATACAAACGTAAGTGTTTGAATAGATAAATTAGATCGCATTTATGTAATTAACAATTTAATCTGACGTTTTAGGCCCTTTACGGTTTTTAAAACACGGCAAGAAAAATAAAACTTTTTTTGTTTGTGATTCCAGCTTTAAGTCATTGTTATAACAATATAGATTTCATAATATAATACATTCATTCATTTACTTCATTAGGTTACTAATCGACCTAAAACCTAAAAAAAACGAGAGAATTTCAAGCTTCACTTGTTCTCTTTCAAAGCTATAGTGTTAAAGAAATATACTGGCTGAGCAACAGGCGTACTTTGAACAGATCGTGCACGGAGGCCTAACGGAATATATTTATTTTATGCCTTTCATAAGTTTTTCGCTCTGCTGCCTATTACTTATGTTATGTTATGTAGCCTTGCTGAAGTTCTCGTTCATTAATAAAAGTGCCCTTTTCACTTTGGAAATGGAATGTTGTGCTTAAGTTAGTTATCTCAATATGCTTGTGGGTTTTATTTTTATTTGTTATCAAGTTTTCTTTGTAAACCGCAAGTGGCATCGTAAGTTACAGGCGTTCGTTTTCATCTGAACAACTGGTAGGATTTTTATTGAACGTTCGTTTTGATTTTAACCAAACAAGAGCACCAACAAAGGCATATAAAGAACCAAGGAGTATCTTTAAAAAAAAAAAGAACAAAAATATGTTTTTTCAATTCTAAGGATTTTAGAACATTTTCGAAGTGTACATTTCGGTTCTTCGTAAAAAACTGGTTATTTTTTGTAGTCTTTAGAAAAACGAAACGACTCCATACTTTGAAGCAAATAGCCAACTTGTTCGTGGTAAAGTCTAATTTAGATCGTCTTCGAATAAACTTGGAAAAAATATCTTCAAAGATATTTTTTTTTGTTCGTAAAAACAACAATCAATCATTCATTCATTCAATCAGTCATTTACAATCTATTAATTAATAAAAATATACTTCTGAAATAATTTTCATGTCACCTTCATTTTCTTAATGCTTAAAACTTAAATTACGGATTGCTTTGTATACTTGAGCATTTTAGAATCATTGCTTTGACATTAAATCTTAGATTGCATACCCTGCCAAATGCACCTCTTGTCCAGGCCCCATTACACTAACTTTACAAATGTCAGTTTTCAATGACAATTCGGCGTCGATTGCTGACTTGAAGAGCTTTTGTTTTAGCACGCTCCATACTGGCAAAGAAACGTAGTTAGAATTGTTATTATAAACTGACAAATTGTAAAGTTGGTGAAATAGGCACCAGGTCGTTCGGTCCCGCTCTCACATTTCTGTTAGTCTATTAAATGCATCTAGCTTCCCCTATTACTTTCTACCTTTTCTAAGGTTAATGAGGCTAAGGGACTTAGAAAACAATAACACCTTCCAAAGACAAACAATGGAATAAAACTGACGTAACGTCGAGAAGGCACAGTGTTAATTTACCCACCAAAACATAGTACCTACTACCGCCATATAATGAGCCTCGCATCCAGTCGTATCTAATTACCCCATATTGAGGGTAATCCTTGAAGATACTCAAAGGTACTCGTAATCCACTAAGGTAATCCACTCCGCTCAATGGTACTTGGTACGGTAATGTGTGCATTGAATGGTACATTTAGCGCCGTGATTGCCTCGATTACCGTTTATCTTAATAGGGGTACTTTGACAGCTACGGCCATAATGATATATGAATATTGATGTGTCAAGGACTCCCACTAGCTTTCGCCCGCAGCTTCGCTCCCGTGGCAGAACTCCCTATCCCGTGGGTATTTGGCAACGAAATTTGAAGATCCTAACTTCAAAACTGACGGACAAACTTTCATCCCTTTAGGGGTGGAATTTCCAAAAAGTATTCCTTAGCGTATGCCTACACTGTATAAGAAATCTATGTAAAATTCAAGTCTCTAGGTCTGGCAGTTTGGGCTGTGCGTTGATAGATGACCCAGTCAGAGTTTATCATTTTATATATATATTTTTTGGTACTAATTAATAATAATAATAATTATTATTATTATTTATCAAGCCATAAAACATCGTATACAAAAGTTCTTAAAAATAAGAGACTGTTACCTAAATAGGTAAAACCTGTATTATAGGATAAACAAGTGCTTCTCCCCGTATCAAAATCATGATGTAACATAGCAACTATTGATTATTAACGTTCACGAATGAAAGAGTGTGTGCGTGTGTGTGTGTGTGTGTTTGTGTGTGTGTGTGTGTGTGTGTGTGTGTGTGTGTATGTGTTTGTGTGTTGTGTGTGTATGTTAGCGTGTGTGTGAATGTGTGTGTTCGCGTATGAATGTTATTTTAGTATAGTGAGTATGTCCTCTGTGTGTAATTGGCTAATAAATACCAGTATCATTTTATAAAAGCGCTGTTTCGGAAGCAGCTTTTTACATTGCCAAAATGTTGAAAAGCATTAAAAAAAACGGATCTACGCTTATGACAGAAACGAAACAACAATTAACCTTAAAAAATATTTGAGTCATGTTTAAAAATTATTTTCAAAAAGTTAAATTTCAACACCTTCTGCTACGAAAAAAACATTGTTCTAAATTTTTGTTTCTTTATTTTTCTTATTTATTCAATTAACAAAACTTAAATCAAATACGACCACCCTCTATGCTCGCTATAGTACACACTGATGTTAAAATTAAAGGGCTTACGAAATAGTCAAACCACATTTCGTCCAATATTTTTCGTCCCCCGAAGTATGTGTACACGCCAGCTAAAGCTTTGTAAAGGCAGAATTTTGGGCATATTTGTAATCCTTAAAAGTATAGCGTTAATTCAACCTCTAAATTGGCGCGGCTGGTATGCTTTGAACTCGTTACCGCCCCCTATGGGGCCCTTTCATGAAATTTTATTCATTTTACAAAATATTGTCCCACTGATGATAAAATCAAGTCGTGTGCGAGATATTTGTATAAATATTCACGTACCTGGTAACTATGAGTATAGGTTATCCTGAAGTGGATTTTTTTTACAATGGTTGGCTATAGTATTCCGTCAAGTTTGACAAAACGTTTTAATTTAAAATGGTTCGTAAGAAATAATGCCAAAAAAACATCGATCACAAAAACTAAGTACGACAAATATAAAAGACGGAGAAAAATATTTACTGACTCTACTTTTTCTTGGTTCGAAAAGAAAATTACCATTGAAATACTCATCGAGACAAATTTAAAAAATAAACGATCTAGGTACTTCTATTTTATTTATTTATCTATTTATTTATTTATTTAAGGAGAACCAACAGCTTATAACACAATATAAGTAGTGAGAAACAATAACAAGCTTTTATTTAACTGGTTGGGTTAGGTACATCATGTAAATGTTCTTGTCCTGTAATCGGATTAACACATTAACATTATATGAGAAACAAGTGCAGTCAACAAAATGTACCTACAGCAGTCGGCAAAAGAGCTTGTAGTCTTTTTTTTATCAGAAAATTTACTGAACTAAATTTCATATCCAGAGCATCAGAGGCTCGCTTCCGCCGCTCCATCTGCATTTCTGCATTGCATAAATTCTCAATGAACATTCCTTACCTGCTTGCTAAGAGTTGTTAAAAACCGTTATTTATCGCCAGGTAATTTCAAGAAAGTAGCAGGCAAAGCGCATAAATCGAGCCGAAGCAATAAAGCTAAAAGCGTGTGAAGACACAAAACCTTTATTTGCATGAACCAACAGTTAGTGTAACCCTGTATTGTTGCAAATGAATTGCTGAGATTGAATAGTGGTTAAATGGGATTGGTAGTGATTTTATTGTACTCTGTATTTGCATGGCGCTTTGGTTTGCTCCTGAAATATTATGTGTTCTGTGTGTTGATATTCCGGTTCGCTTAACACTATCGCTTTAGTACTGTGACCGCGTGACACAAAATAATTAAGTAAATAATCTAATAATAAATAGGAATTATCGTGACACGATAATTGACAACAATAAAATTGACCTAGACAGTAATTAAGCAGAGCTTGTTTTATGGGTACTAGACATCAGTGTACACATTACAATCATATACATAACAAAAGCAATTTACAATGGCATTAAATCCAAGCTTAAACTAATTAAACTGAAACTTAACTAGTACGTAATTTAAACTGCTTAAACACCAAAACGACTTATAAAATAACAAAACAAACTACGGGCTTTCCGTATTACGTGTTGGTTTATAAGTAATCATTTGACAAGCCAGAAAAATGCAAACAATGTTATTACAGACCTGCGATAAAGAAGATTCGGAGAAACGAATGAGAGGTCATCTGTTTGGAGTTCATAGCTTAGATACAGTATGATGATGAGTGAATTTATGTAAGTAGTTATCTATAATTTTCCGTCTTAATAACAGGGTTTATAATGTTTGAAATTTCAGTCACGAAGAAAAGTTTATCAGTTTTCCAAACCTTAGTGTATCTGAGCATGAGGATAGTAACCCCAGTCGTGATACCTATTTAACTATACAGTCCCATTCATACCTTACAATAATTCGTCAATTAACTAAAATAATTTTGTCTTGATTTGTCCATCTAACTAAAACTTCTGTAAGTGATTTAATTGTGTACTTTGTCTTTTAAAATCATCCGTAGTTTGCATTTATATCATTTGCCATATTTTGTTGTTCTGGAGATAACTTGCCAAACATAATGGCGGCGACATTTTATTTAGAGGGATATCTAAACAGCCTGTATAAGCTAGTTTGATAACGTCATATGTCAACGATATTAACTGTGGCGCTTCTTTGCTGAGGTCCAGTGTTCGTTTAGTTGTGCAAACAAGCAGAACAAGTGTAAAAAGTAATTTGACAGTTAAATAAAAACAAAGCAAAATGAATCTTCCGTTAACTGTAACTGTGGTATCTTTACTACTAATCGCAGTACAACCTATGGCTATACAGGGTCCAGCTTTAACAAAATACGACCCTTGCAACTTAGGTGTTATTTCTTTTGATAAAATCACACAAATTATTTGGCGGGGTGTGGTGAATTTTGAGTTGTACCCTTACTTAACTGAAGCTGAAATTGATATTCGCTTTGAACGGCAAGTTGTCATTTATGGGGTAAGAGTTATAAAATTGCATGTACTTTTATTTTTAAAGCAGTTCAAGCAAAACACGCGATCGTCTTATGTTTGTACCGTTTGCATTCTACATTGGTACGAAATAAACATCAAACTTCGACTCCATGCGCATCTATTCTGTTTATACGAATTGCAGTGTACGCTCTCACCTTAAATGTACGGCAGATATTATAATTTCGAGGCTCCACTTAAAAGACAATTATCTAATATAATTTATTCATTACAAAAACAAATCACAAAAAGAAATTAAGTACAAATTATCAAACTAAATATCAGCAATAGGCTTCATCAATAGGATCGGACGACAATAATGAATACATCATCATCATCATGTCAGCCGAAAGACGTCCAATGCTGGACATAGGCCTCCCCCAAGGCTCTCCACTTAGTCCCGCAATCTTTACTAGGTCGTCGCTCCATCTTGTTGGAGGCCTACCGACAGCTCTGAATGAATCTGAATCTGAATGAATACAAAGTAATCTACCTAACAATGAAACAAAAGACTGTCGTGGCTGCTAGTAAAATGCACTTATTAAATTTTTCAAATATTGAATTAAAACCATTAAAAAAAAAAAAAACTTTCGGTTTGTCGTCAAAAAAGTCAGTAACCGCACCCTTCATTTCGTCATCGGTCATAAACCTTCGTCCCCTGAGGTCTTTCTTGAGAAGTTTAAACAGAAAATAGTCACAGGGGGCTAAATGTGGACTATAAGGGGAGTGGTCAATGGTTTCGAAGCCATTGTCTTTAATTGCTAGCTTCGTTGTGCGGTCTGTATGCACTGATGCATTATCGTGCAAAATCAGAATTCCTTTGCTTAGTTTACCTCGCCGTTTTTCTTTTATTGTCTCTATTAGTTGATATAGTAAGTTTGAGTAATAATCAGCATTCATTATAGTTTTCTTCGGTAAATAATCTATGAGCAAAATCCCTTCTGTGTCCCAAAAGATTGTAGCCATAAGTTTACCTGCCGATGGACAGACCTTGAATTTCCGAGGCGGCTTCTCATCCTTAAATTTCCACTGTAACGACTCTTGCTTACTTTCCGGATCCCATTGTCGAATCCAAGTCTCATCACATGTTACAATTCTAGAAATTATTTCTTCCTCTTTCCCTCGACTTTCTTTCTTCGCAACATTTGACACCACGTGCACTAACCTTGGACATGTTTAAATGCTCATGAATTATTTCATTGACTCGCTCTTTACTGACGCCCACATCTCTAGCTATCTCCCACTGCTTCACTCGTCGGTCCTCTAATATATTTTTTTTCACCCTGGCTACATTTTCATCGGTGACGGCCGAAACTGGTCTTCCGCTACGAGGATCATCTTCCAGGCTCTCACGACCTAACTTAAACTACTTTGACCAAAACTTTATAATAAATTCGGAAGAACACGAACTGCCAAACACACGTAACATACGCTGTCTGATCTCCGAAGGCGTATTCCCTTCTTTAGTCAAAAACTTAATCACCGCACGCTGCTCGATTTTATCCATTTTCACTTTTTCTACTGACATGTTTGGAACAATTGTAGGAGACAAATAAACGTGATGCAATAAACAAATGAATGTAATACATTTTGAAAATAGAATAACAAACGAATATAAATCTATACCAGCCAGCATTATTTTTGTATACATTTCTGACCAAGGAGATTACTTATCAGCCGCCCCTCGTAATTAACATAAAAAATGGTATCTGCAACATTGTGGTTTGTCAGTCAGTTATGAAACTACTTTAGGTAATATTTTCCAAATTTTATTTCAGGGCACTCAAAATTCTAGCGTATCAATAAAGGATGACTGGCATAATTTCATCCTGAGACCCAAGGGAGCGCTGCCGAAACAATATTTCTTTTACCTGAGATTGGCTGATAATGGCACCGGAGTACCTACTGTAACGAAGTTCTCACTGAACAATGCCACGCTTTGTAATGACGCTATAAAGGTATGCTAGGACACTGTAGACTTTTAGTGTAAAATAATAAAGTGGAAAACGGAATGCAGAGTCAATACCAAATGACGGGGAAAATTCGATCGTCATTTGTTTTCAATGTGATTATTTTCCCTTTAACTTTTTACAAAATCTGGCCAGTGTTAAGTTACGTTTATTTTGTTCTCTACTTGTTTTCTCCGCTAGGGAGAAAATTATTTTTACTCCTGCACGTCTTGTGAGATTAACCGTCCCAATTGAAAAGGTGATATTAATTAAATAAAATCTGCAATCTTCAGGCGGCGTCAACAATTGAGTCACTAAATCGGACAGCAAGTGACCATGAGAACTACAAACACGTCTGTGGCAGGCGATCGCTGGAGCACGCGGAGCTGACGTCTGTCAGGACGGAATCTCTGGCCGGTGATTGGCCGTGGCATGTGGCTCTGTTGAAGAAGAATCTTTACAGTGGAGTCTTCCAGTACGAATGTGGTGGAAGCATTATATCCAGGACTGCGGTACTCACAGGTACACAATAAAAAAAACTTTTTGTGTCCCATTCTGCAAACGCCTCCTCACTCTTGTTAGTGACACGCGTACTCTGAAAACCCTTTTTGATGGGAATCTAGTTAGGACGTCAATGTACCTAAGTCTACTTTAAATGCTGTCGCTTGGAACTCATTCAGTGGTAATTTTAGCTCAATAGTCTAACTTTGGATTAGAGTCTTTTGACCTTTCACCCACGATAACAGTACGAATTTCAACGCAACATTTTTAGGAGCAATTATTTTTTTTACATAATTGTGCGCGCATACTTTGCATGATTGTTGATAACCAGGCCCCTATTTCACCAACTTTACAATTGTCAGTTTACAATGACAATTCGAACTTACATTTCTTTGCCAATATGAAGCGCGCTAAAACAAAAGCTCTTCGAGTCAGCAACTGACACCGAATTGTCATTGAAAACTGACACTTGTAACGTTACTACTTACACGACTGCCCAAAGAAGGGATGTACCTGTTTATTGTGTCTTTGGTTTATTTTTGCATATTATATTGCGTATTAAACATTAATTACACATGCATGTGTTAACTATCAGTTTTTGATTTAGCCGGGCACTGCGTCAGCAAAGGTGGTATTGTGATCGCCCCTCAACAGATGGAAGTACTCGCAGGAGTCAACAACTACACAGATTACACACAAGTGGGAAGGCAGTCCTTGATTGTGAGTACCAAAATACTTGTAAAACACTGTGTAAAGGTATTGTAAACAGGTAAAACAAAATACTTGACTTTGTCGGTCCCTAATTAACTACTCCTCTCTGCCGCTGAAGGGTTGACTGGTAGTGTTCC
Source organism: Clepsis dumicolana (assembly GCA_963691665.1). Classification (NCBI taxonomy): domain Eukaryota; kingdom Metazoa; phylum Arthropoda; class Insecta; order Lepidoptera; family Tortricidae; genus Clepsis; species Clepsis dumicolana. The sequence continues at coordinate 4,634,081 of OY829511.1, read as the reverse complement.
CTTATAGGGATGAGTCCGCCTTCATACTTGTATCGTATCTCAATGTTTGTAACTTGTCTTTATTTTCGTATTTTCTGTACAATAAAGCGTTTACTTACTTACTTAAAATAAAACGGAATAGAAATCTTTAAGTACTTAACACATTAAATCTAAGAACACATCGAACTATTTAATAACTTAAACAATAGATAAAGCATAGTAGTGACATAATAGTAGGTTTTTACGTTAAGGAGCTACGATACCTCAGACAGAACTACAGATACACGCCGCAAAATTATAACACCTCTCTTTTTGATAATAAAATATCAAAACTAACTAATTGAATCAGGCGTTACTTTGAGGACCATAATTCATGAACTAAAAACAATTTCTTTACTCACCCACGACTACACGTTAAAAATAGTTACGTCTGTGTCACCTGATGTCGTCATAATGTATGTTTACATGCAACACCTCTCTCTCCACTGCTACACGAATCAACACATGCCACACAGCCGGCTATCACCACCACCACTAAACTAAACGCTGACACGTTTCGGCACTCTCAAAATATCAAGATACAAAGAAAGAAAAGTCTGAGCAAGAGAAAATATAATCAGGTTGTAATTTCTTGGGAGTAACTGATGACTAATTCGACGCCAAGAAGATTTCTTATTACTTAGTACCTAAGGGACGCTAAAGATTGCGTGTGGGCAGGTACAAATTTGTGATTCAAAAAGTACCTTACCTAAATACTATCTTTTTTTTATAAAAAGAGGTAGGCAAACGAACAAGCGGGTCACCTAATGGTAAGCGATCACCGCCATCCATGAGAACCAGCAACCCTAAGACAATCACTATCAGTTGTTGCCTTCCTTTACGGAGGAAAAGGGATGGAGGAAAGGGGGGGGGGGGGATCGGGCCTCCGGCTCTCTCACTGACCGAACGAAACGCAACAGGGGTGCTGTTGCTTCACGACGATTTTCTGCGAGAGGGGTATCCCCGGACGAGTCGGCCCATTCGTACGACAGCAAATAGCTACAGTATGTCTCTCACACTGCAGTAATTTATACCTAGTACTGTGTTTCGTGTTACTTCGGAAGTAGGTAATTATTATCGTTCTCATGTCATTTACTGGATTTTTGATTTCAGGCTGAACAGATAATACTTCATCCGGGTTATTCCGACGCCTTGGCCACTTCAGACCTGGGCATCATAAAAGTGAACAAGCTTCAGTACACTGCTTACGTCCAGCCCATCTGCATCTGGGGTCCGGTGTACGACAAGACGACATTATTTGAAACCCAAGCGACGGTAATGAAAATGGTTTCCACTGTTTGATAATAGTACTTTACTGCAGAGGCCGACAACCCCTGTTCCGGCCGAAGCTTGTAGGTATAATGCTTTTCTCAAGCATTGTAAGGGAATGAAAAAAACCTAGTTAAAGATTGCGAGACCGCGGTGGATGCGGAAAGCACAAGACCAGTCTGAGTGGAGGGCCTTAGGGGAGGCCTATGTCCAGCAGTGGACGTGTTTCGGCTGACATGATGATGATGATGATGATGGCTATGGCGTATATACATAAACATTTCAAATACAAAACCAATAATAATCAATTGAAGATAACTACAGATCAACACTCAGGGTAATTCCCTTAAATCTACAGGTTGTCGGCTTCGGCTATACGGAGAAAGAAAGCCTATCACAAGTTCTTCGTTCAGCATACACCATGGTCCAAAATGACTCTACGTGCATTACGTACTCGCCGGCAATCTACTCAGGACTGCTAAATGAGTTCACTTTCTGTGCTGGATATGGGCCGACTTCTGGTAAATATTTCACTTTGCTGCTCATTTCACATAAGCTTATTGAATTTACTGTTTTGAGATTAATATTGTGTAGGATAAGGGTTTGCATACTAAAGAGACCAGGCATATAGCAACATGCTAGTGGTTGATAGTGTGGTAGTCTTGCTTTGCTGTGAGACTGCGTCTTCGTCTTGTAAGTTTGGGGAGGATCACAAAAGATAGAGATCTCGTGGAGATTTCCCTTCAGGTAGATGTTACTTCTTGGGATCGAAGTCGGGAGAAAGAGAGTTGCAAGCTTTATTTATGCATCCGACTTGAGAAACTTCGTTAGCGCGATGTAGAAAAGTGATGACGTCATCCACGCGTAGGTGGGTCGCTACATGTTTATATCTGGGTTGGGATTAGTTCCAATCTGTATAATCTATCTATGATGTCTTACTCATACTCATCAACGTCCAGCCGAAACCATTGAACTTATGAGAGTCAATCATAGTATTTTTTCAGGAATAAATCCACGCAACGGTGACAGCGGGGGCGGGTTAGTGGTCGGCACTATGCAGAGTGACCACAGGATCAGCTACTTTATACGAGGAGTGCTGTCCAAGTGCGGCGTGGCCCCGGGTCACACTGAATGCGACCCTAAATACTACGTAGTGTATACCGATGTTGCACCGCATTACACGTGGCTGTTTCACCATTCCGGGTTGAAGTACAGGGACAATATTTTAAATTAAAAAGTTATTATTTATTAAGTTTTCATTTAAAAGGATAAGGAAAAATTTGTTAAGTTCGTGCGTGATAGGTACTTTTTTTAATTTAATTTTATAAATTTATGGCAAATTTTCATGATGCCGGATGCATGCATAAATATTTCAGGGTTCAAATTTAACGATCTTGTCGTCTACGTTTTTAAGACTAAAGTACTAAATTTAAGTATTCTTAAAACACTCCAATGTTTACGATGTCTTTAAAAAAGAGGAACAAAAATAAAGTGATGTCTTTTGAAATTATTCACATAATAGTATGACTTTAATAAGCACCTATTTCAAACCCCACTAAATTACAGTTGTATTTAAGGTAACAAAAAAATTATCAATGCGACTTAATTTTCCAGCCGGCCAACTCCTATTTTCAAAATAAAAAAAAAACAAAAAAGTTTTATAGCTTTTTTTACATTTTGTAGATTACTAGAAACAAGGTTGAAACCTTCCATTAAGCTCATGTCGTAAAGTTCCGCTCTTTCCTTACTCGAAGGATAACAAAAAAGTTGAAAAACCCCCGACATTTTCATTTCAAAGTTTAATATTTCAAAAACGGGTCAGCCGATTTTAATAATGAGATTAAACTAGCTTTCGATTAAAAAAACCGCATCGAAATCTGTTCATCCGTTTGAGAGCTATGATGGCACAGACAGATACACAGATACACAAGTCAAACTTATAACACACCTCTTTTTCGTCGGGGGTTAAAAAAGCAAGAAGAATTCCTGTAAGTACAGCAATACTAACTAGTTAATTAGTTAAAAAGGGTGCGTGTGTATGTGTACGTGTGTGTTATTGACACATTTTTGTGTAAATAATAAGCATGTACGAGTATTCTGCTTGTACAAGTATAAGTGGGGTGTTATCTATGGTAGTGCACGGCTGGTTCATGAAATGTGAAATCTGTTGTCATTTGGTACCTGAAAGTGACACTAGCTTTCGAGACTGCATTATAGCATAACACTACAGCTAATGGTATAAATAAAGTTTCCAAACTTAACTGACTTAGCGGTGAAAGTTAGAAGTTTGTGGCAAGGTAATGACTATTGAAACTATCACTATCACTATTCACTATCACTATCTATTATTGACTATCAGTATCTAAATAAATAAATAAACATCATGGGACAATTGACACTAATTGACCCAGCCCCAAACTAGGCAAATCCTGTACTATGGGTGCTAGACAACGGATAAACGTGTTTATATAGATAAATACATACTTATATACATATTAAACATCCAAGACTCGAGAACAAACATTCGTATTCATCATACAAACTTCTGCCACGACCGGGGATCGAACCCGAGATCTCAAGCTTCATAGTCACATGAAAACATACATTTGTCGCAAAGACGTAGCTCTGTCTTACACGTGTGGTCGCGAGTAAAAAAAAATTGTGTTTGTTCATAACTATGGGCTTCCGCAAAGTAACGCCTAACTCCTAACTCAATCAGTTAATAGTATCTTCATTGGTACTGAATACGTTTCTTGTTAAGTATAGTGAAATAAAACGGATCACACACGTATATAAGTCCAGTTTAGTTCTTCCTCTGGGTGTGCACGACCCAGCGGCAGAAAGACTACTAGGCAACACATAGGTAAACATGCCAGGCTAAACTCTACTTCCGATACGTGAGTGATCCGTTTTATTTCACTATGATTGACTCTTACCGTAGTTCCATCTCAAAAGTGGCAAATATTTCTTGTTATGTGAGAGACCGCACCTCACGAACTCTTTCTTTTCTTGTTTTAAGTCTGAATAATAATTTCTCACGCTTGGATTATACATCCATCCGTACTAATTTATTAACTATACACAAAAGTATTCAATTGCTTTACATTTTAAATTAATTTTGCAGAAATGCTCAAATCTACTTCACCATTTCTGTTAGAAATTACAGTTTCTACGAAAAAGCAGCAAACTCTACGCAGACATCAAAAGCTAGATTCTTGATATTAAAACACCAATCCCCGATTACCATCGGCGATCGAACTTTCAAATAAACCAACCGCGGCGTACTTAATTAAAAAACTTGAAACAACGAAATCTCAACTTGGACATAATAAAGGCTTTCATAATACCGGAGTGCTCGTTTTTTGTTCGCTGACAGTTTTTAATAAGATTTTAATAAATTATGCAGCAGCCCTCCGCAACTGACGGCGAGATAATGTTGCTGGCTTGATATTCGATTTGTGCTTGTACAAGCTCTCGTTTTCGTACATTATTCATAACTTACGTACTAGTTTTTAATCTTGAGCACGTCGGAAAATTTCTTTGAGAACATTTAGACATTTTAAGGCTGAGTCACAGCGAGACTTGTTTAACTCGCACGGAATTACAATTAGTGATGGGCAGCTTGTAAGCTACTAACCCATCACGACCAGGAATCCCAAGACTCACTAATCCGTTGCCGGGTTTTTACAGAGGAAAAGGGATAGAGGACAGGGGGGGAGGAGGATCGTGCTTCCGGCACTCTCACTGACCGAACGAATCGCAATAGGGGTGCTGTTGTTTCACGCCGATTTTCTGCGAGAGGGTGGTACTTCCCCGGATGAGCCGGCCTGTTTGTACGACAGCAAATAGCTACAGTATGGCTCTCCCACTACAAAAGAATGAACATAAAAGGAAGAAGAGATTTCGGTGAAGGATAACATACAGAGGAAGCTTTCACACTCATGCCGAAGCGACTCAATGCTGTGGAACTATAGCCCAAGTTCTCTCATTCTGAGAGTAGGCCTATGCCCAAAAGTGGGGAGTAAAATTTTTTAATAAGCTGGAGATGAAGATGACACCAGCGAATAAAAACATTAATTTTTCAACTGAATATGAATTTATAACAGCATAATCTTCTCCGTAAATCCCAAGATGCAGGCAGAACATGTTTCATCATAGACTCGTGAGAACATCTGCATTTTTCAATGCACGGACACAGTATCTATTATGGCGGAGCTTCCCGCAATAGGACGAAGTAATTGAATTTCTGAAGCGCAACACGTCTCCTCAGAAATGAGGGTACTCAACGTTAATAATAAATTTCTCTGATGATATGAGACATTGCTAAGTCGGTTGTGGGGTAATCGGGACTAAGATGGAGGGAATGGTTACGCGGAGTTTAAAGTTAGGAACATGTTTTGTTCGGGCCTTTGTCTTTTGCTTCTTATATAGATGACGGGTATTAATATGTTTTTTTTATACGACAAGGAAGGCAAACGAGCAAGTGGGTCACCTGATGGTAAGTGATCACCACTGCCCATAGAGAAGTCCTGCCCTGCTTGTTTGAGAGGAAATAGGCTAAACCACTAGGCTATGACGGCTTTTTACTTTAAATATTTACTCAAATCTAATACATTTTGTGTTACATTTTCTGATTTCGCGATTCGGCAAGAGATGTCACTAGTTTACGTCAGTTATGAACGTGAGAGCTAAAAGTAATTATTTTCATTAAATTTCAACACACTTGCTCGTAAATTGAATCTTATTGCATAGTATTAAAGTTCATAATACAACTTATAACACACGCGTGTTTTTTACTTTATAATTACCGCACTCGTGTTTTTTACATTACGTATTTTTTTAAATCTCAGCAAAGTCTTTTCCCGCCTAAAAGCAATGAACAAATTATTGTACATACCACAAAATTATTTAATTTAAGTAAATTATCTTTTTTTATCTACGAATTAACACTTATTTGCGTATTTAAAACATTATTTTGTAGTTTATCATACATATTTTTAATATTAGGTTGTATGGCGGTTTGGTCTGTGCCTTGATTTGAACCTGCGCGCATTACAATAACATATCGCGCGGAATAAGCGCGAAAAAATTAAAAAAAAAAAGCTGTGCTGTCGTCTTTCTTGTATTTGTTTGTAGTGCCTAGTAGAGAGCTGCAATGTTTATAACTTTGAAAACTGTAGAGTTATAACTATCGAAAAAGATCTAAATGCTGAATCAAGAAATACCAAGTGAATGCAAAATGCAATTGATATTTTTAAAATTAAAGTGAATTATTATGCCATCTAAATCAAAAGAGAAACACATGTTAACCGATGAACTATAACTAAAAGTTTTATACAGTGAAAGAATAGTAAAAATGACCAATTAAGTAAGTATTAAACGTTTTCTGAAAATGTGTTTATAGCCAGCTTATTGAACTAACTATCGTAATCACGTAATATTTATAATTAGTTACTTAATTGTATTTATTTTCTGAACAAGTAACACCGCGGAGTCCCAACAAACTCTTTGCGGAGCCCCAGGGCTCCACGGAGCACACTTTGAGTAAGGCTACTAGGTAATTAAACTGGCTAACACGTACAATATAGTTCGTTGTGGTGAATAATACTTAGATATATTTACTCGATTTTGCAAATCACTTTACTGACGAAAACTGGCGCCTACATCAAAACGTATTCACGTTTAACTGTGATCTTAAAGAAATACTCGGACGTGTATACAGCAAAAAATCCAAGGTGCCATCACCATAGACATTCAGACATTGGAAAGTTCTCAAAGGAAGCTCTGAATAATCAATATAAATATAATTATATAAATTAATATAGCGACATGGGTCAGTTGAATGCTTAGTTAATTTTTACAATTTTTTTCCTCGCAAGTGTGTTGAAAAACGTCGTATGAAACGCGTGAGCATTAGTCATTACACTCCTCGGCTATATTAAAGCCTTCGCTTCGCTCAGGCTTCAAACGCGCCTCGACTGTAATGACCAGCTTAGCACACTTGTATCATAATGTACTATTATAGGTAATAATCTAATAATATAATATAATAAGTATACCTACATTGTCTGTTAAAAAAATAATTTCTAATACAAGCCGACTGTACTTTTCGTTGCCATCCAACTTACATATCCATACCAAATTTCAAGTCGATCCGATTACTGAAGTGGGCAGATCTAATTTGCAAGATTTGAAACAAACATACTCGAACACGGCAAGTTAAATAAAAGCTTTAATTACAAGTATAGACATATTAGAAAAACCTTTCCCACGGGCCGGGCAAAAATCAACCTTATGACAATGTCATAAGCATTTTGACATGGGAAAGCTTTTCTCACTTTAACTACATATCTTGTCATTAAGTTTCAGCTAAAGCTACTTATACATGTTTTTTAAAACAGCTGCCGAGTGTTTTCTCATCCTTATCTCTTCCAAAGATAATAATTTCAAGTTGTAGGCACATTTTTAAATTGCCTCCGCCTCTACTCGCAAAAGGAAATTGTTTTTCGCTCCGCTGAGCCTGCATTGCTTCGGAGGCACACGGGATATAAGCAAATGACGTAGGTAATGTTCCGAACTTGCGACGTTGGCTTCGTATTTTACTTTAACTTAAGGTTTATATTTTGGCTTAGCGGAGATTCGAAGTAAATTAAATTTCTCAAATTTCAAATTGGAACATAAAGTATAATTCATAAGAAATAATTCTCGAGTTGGGATTCGAGCCCAGGACCTGTGGCGTCGTGCTACTAACTGCGCCATCCTAGCAATCAGTGGTAGCAGGGAAAACTCCTTTAAATTCACGTTTCACTTATTTCAAATTACTTAGCGAATACTGACTCGCTAGCACCAACTATGTAACATCTCTGTACAAGAATTCTGATCTTAGTTTGGGACATAATACTGACTCGCTTGCGCCATCTATGTAAATAAAATTGTGCATATCGGGACATTATTATGGGATCTGCGGGCCGATTATTGAAACACTTGAGAAAACATCGTTCAAAAATTGAGGAAACTGTTTTCAAAAATAGCGATTAGGGAAAATTACCATACAAAATCCGCATTTCCCGACGCCTCCTTACTTCAACTACTTAAACGTTTAACAAAGCTACAGTTATTTTGCGATAGATAATTTATAGATTTACACCACTCTCTAAAAGTATTTTGACCGGCGTGATTGAGACCTGAGCAAGGTAAAAGTTGATTTTTTTATGGGGGACGGCGCGTACGCAGTCCCCACTACCAAAAATTACGCATCCGAGTTATCCACATTAGGGATAATCACAAGGGTCAACCCAACCGCAGTGCAATGGGAGAGTCTCGCCCTGGGGGAACCGCCTGCTTGATCACGGTGTCCCCTATGCCAGGTAAGTATGAATTACAAAAGCAACGCCGAAAGCGTCGTTGTCTCAAGAAAAATCTTAACAGCGCGATGCAGGATTGAAACGGCGAAAGATGAGCGCCATCTATTGATATTCTTCGGAACTACATTGGTGTTCAATGTTCATGATTGAAAAAATTATCATAATCTTTAAAAAAAAAAGCAAGCATGAAATGTAACGTGCAGGGTGTTACAAGGAAAATCTTAACAACGCAAATGAGGGAATTATACTATCTTTCAGTTAAGAGACAATTTGCTTGAATAATAAGCAGCGTATACCTAGCTAAAAACATACAAACATAACACTTTTAAAACTGTATTCCTATCCCTGACAGTTACGCTAAACAATATTTAATAGAAGTAATCTAAATGTGTGAACATGAAAACCGAAAAGTAAATATTTAATTTAAATTCCATTACATCCAATTTTAATACTTGCGATACAATTCGTGGTAAGTACAACGTATTTGGTTAGGAGGCATAACACGAATTTACTTTAGAGTGATTCCAATTCGAGCAATGACAAGCTCAGTATTTCAGCCTAAGGGTTTGTTAGGAACTTATGCTTGCTATGTATTCGCTTCATAAGCATAACGTACGTATGGATTTTACATAATTATTTGTGTTATGGACGTACGCATATTATTAAATTTGTGTTAACAACTAACGTGGAGTTGCGTAAAGAATTGACAAGTCAATCGTGCGGGTAAATAAAAACAATTTATCTACACACATAATCATAAGTCCTCTATACAATGCGTTCAGAAACCGTAGGTAATGACTAGCATTACAACAATATCAGTTTTCATCTTCAAAAAACAATGTAATTTAAAAATAGGCCTCAATTAAAAAACGTTCGATACGAAACGTCAGCTATGTTTGTCTATGAAAGAAAAAACAGTCAAATTCGTGACAGGTTTATTATAGCCTTCGGCTTCTGAACACATCTTAGAGTAGGTAGTTTATAATTATGTGTAATGTAAAGCAACTCTACATAATTTTAGGCCTAACACTCACTATGTAACAGTTAAACAAACTAGGCACTAAAAATATTTTGGACTTAATTTTTATAATCATAATGTTGTTACCACAATCATACATTAGCAGTATTATGTAGGTATATTGCGAAACCCATGTTGGCACCTATAAACATAATTTAAAACAGTATAATTATAAAACAAAAAATCTCATATTTTGAAACGTATTTTGTATAATGTAAGTACTTAATAATTTTAATGTTGAGTAAATAAAAAAAAGTATATAAAATAGTCACTAGTAACTAGTACTTGACTTTTCTTCACTTAAAAAAATTAATTAAACTCAGTCTGGATGAAGAAAAGAAAAGTAACAAAATGAATTTATTTTATAGTTGATTACTTAACATAAAACCCTTTTTTATAACACTTAGAATTAAACACCAAGTTTTTACGAGCTTAAACGTAACTTTTGTAATTTTCGCCGCTCGCTCTTTTTTCTTTTTAGGTTACTTGGTACCTACCTAAATAATACACAATTTCAAAATTTCAGATCATTCCTACTTGACGTCTTAAAAGTTGGAACGAGACGAAACCCATTTCTAATCAGTAATATTTTATGCTGCTTTTTATACCTATATTACAACTTGAAACAGTTATAGCAAAATCCAAAACTCGATTAAGTAAAGTCTTTTCAATAAAAAGTTAAAAATCATAAAAATGAACTAAAACACCGCGACCACTGCGATCAAACAAAAAACAATGAACAAATTAACAAACTATAAACAAACAAACAGGCAAACAATCAAGCGATTGTCTGTGCTCTCGGAGGTGCAAATAAATTAATGTAACGCCTCATTCAATCAATAAAAAAATCATTAAAAAAAAATCAAAAATGCTTTATTTCATTCAACACAATATTTTGATAGTGTGACAAAGTGTAGAGGCCTCCCAGTAGGCGTATTATACACCTGTGTCAGGAGGACTCGCTCTTCTTTTAACGGTACAACTAATTGTGTAGCCAAAATAAGTCGCATCCACTATTGTTAGTTATTAGATAGGAATGTAATTACATCTTATGCTATATTAATTATCCTATTTGCTAACGTTGTATTTAAAGTGTGTGTATGTGTGTGTGTGCGCGCATGTGCGTGTGATTGATCATTATTCAATGTAATGCTTGCATTACATTATTATGTCCTATAAGCCGAAGCATTCACGTTAGCGATAGAATTTTAATTATGAGGGGTACAAGGAAAGAACATGTCATGTAGACATGTTCTTTCCCTGTACACTTCATATAATTCTAGTAGTTGCTAAGGTGACTACCTTGGCAACTACTTGAGTTATCGCGATTTGAAAGTTTGGAACTAACTAATACTAATCCTAATCCTAACTATAATATTATAAATGCGAAAGTAACTCTGTCTCTCTGTCTCTCTGTCTGTCTGTTTGCTACCTCTTCACGGGAAAACCGCTGCACCAACCTAGATGATATTTGGTAAGAAGATAGTTTGAATATTGGGAAATAACATAGGCTGTTTTTTATTTGGGAAAATTACATAGTTATCATGGTACACGGGACATAATCGCGTAAAAAACTTTTATATTTAAATTTGAATTTAAATACCTCGACGTTTCGGTCGCGACGTTGCGTCCATGGTCTCGAAGGGACTGAAGAGGCGGGTATCAACATCTCCTAGCTGCACGGGTTCCTCGAACTACCCGCACTTGGTCTTGGTCTTGGTTTTTTTCGAGTATCATGATAATGTGTGAAAATCGCGAAAGTTTAAATCAATACATAATTACATAGTTCCCGCGGGATAGCGATAACCGAAATCTACGAGGACGAAGTCGCGGGCAACAGCTAGTATCCATGTAATTTTCATACACATCTATTTTTTAAGTCCTAAAAAAGGCAAGTCATAAATATTTGTATCTGTAACTGAGTGGTAACTTATGGTCAATTTAATCCTAATCCTAAATAATATTATAAATGCGAAAGTAACTCTGTCTCTCTGTCTCGCTGTCTCTCTGTCTGTCTGTTTGTTACCTCTTCACGAGAAAACCGCTGCACCAACCTAGATGATATTTGGTAAGAAGATAGTTTGAATATTGGGGAATAACATAGGCTATTTTATATTTGGGAAAATTACATAATTCCCGCGGCATAGCGATAACCGAAATCTACGCGGACGAAGTCGCGGGCAACAGCTAGTATCCATGTAATTTTCATACACATCTATTTTTTAAGTCCTAAAAAAGGCAAGTCATAAATATTTGTATCTGTAACTGAGTGGTAACTTATAGTCAATTTAATGCTTTACATTTTGAGATTAAAATCTAGTTAAAAAATAAGTGACTAGACATATTATGTTATTTTCGTGTATCCTTCATCATAGACTATAGCATTTATTGCGTGGGAAACAGGGATGCAATGACCGACATGTAAACATGACTCGCAAATATTACTGAAAGAATTTAATTTATAGAGTAAAGGTCATTATAAATATAAATACCTAGAGTCGTTGCGTGGGCGCCTGAAGGGTCGTAGCGACGTTTATAGAAACACCTGTGACCAAATTGGTCATCCTTCAAGGCACGAGGATAAAAGTTCATGACATGAAAAGTTCATCTAGCAACTTTATCATGAGATAAAGTTACTAGATTCGTCTTTACTTGGTCTTTTAAGGAAGTGAAGGTTGCACAAACGTTATTTACCTAGATTTTTATTGCTAGAGAGCTGATTTAAAGAAGCTATTATATACTACGTTAATATATTATAGATAAGACTAGTGCAATTTGTTATTCCTGTGTAAAAAATGGGCCCATGAAGACTGCTTCCGTTCCTAACCCTTTGAACGCCAAGGACGCTTAAAAGTGCCATGAGCCGATGTGCCTACGACGCTACCAACGCTTATAGGCGTCCGGTTGCACAGTGCAAATGGACCTACGAACGTATGCGTAAGATTTAAGTCCGCGTTGACGTCATGCCAACTTGGCGAGTGGATGACAACTTTTGTATGCGTCGTTGACGTTGAAAGGGTAAGCTTATGGGGCAAAGTTGGGTATACACGAAAGATTTTTTTTTTTTTGTGAATTTTATTGGATTTCACATTACAGTCATTATTATTGTGACGCTCTGCTAGGTTACGGCAATAAGCATTTACAGAGGGCTCTGTCTTTTACGACTTTCTTTTGATTTCTGGTCAAGCCACGGCATGAGGCTAAATTGTAAGGACATAGAAACGATCTAAAAATGCATCTTTTGTTTTACTTAAAAGAATAAAAACGATGATCTCGTTGAAAAAGTACACGATTAATAAAGTAATTTAATCAAAAAAACAGTTCGTTTAAATTTCTTAACATTTTTTTATATTTATTTATTTTAGAACATTTTCCTTGACGTTCTGGTTTTACCCTCTACTTAACTATTATATGGGTAAGTAGCTTTATTTAATAAGCTTTAATCATATGATAAGGTAAACGTTCCAATGATTAACACGTTAATTGCAATAATTAAGTTTGTTATGTGGTGTTCAATAAAGAGTACTTGTATTGCCTTTATTACGTATTAAGAAGCTACCAACTTTTGGAAGAGAGTCGGGCCAGGAACATTTACCTTATTCAGACTCTATTGCTTGTTTACGTAATACCTAATCAAGTTATGCACAAAAAAATACGATAGAATAATTCGAAGAATCTTTAACTTTGTTCAATCTAGACCCGTGTTATTGATCCGCATGACACGTGACATTGTTGTAAATGTTAAATCGGATTCTGACGTAACTTAGACTTGGGTATCAGATGTAGAGTATAATACCTATCTGTAAGATAACGTTGTAGACGTAACTGATGCTAAATTAGACAATCCTTGATCATTTTAGTTAAGTTTTGAGCTGACCGCAGTTAGTTTACTGGTTGCTGGATTGGAACTACTTACCCTCAAGCAGAGAGTTGTGGTTTCGAACGTAAACTTGAAATTTGACGAGTTTCGGATATTTAAGTATGTAAGTATAAACATCTTGATATTTAAGGTAAGTTTCAATCTGTACTGTAAAGTAGACAACAACAGTTTACTGTATCAAACGTCTTCCAATACAGGCTGGATAATAATGATGAATTGATGACGATATAAAAAAAGTTTAAACATAAGTATAACACTTAAGTAAGTGATAACTATTCAGTTCAGTGTGGTTCGAACTGAAGCAACATAATTTAAAATAGCACATTCGCGTTCCCGTAAACAGAAACCCAGCGCAATTACAGTACAGCTACAAGAAAATCCAACTCATTGATCTCATTGAGATTCCCGCTGCAATCCGAAGCAAGATCGCATTCGCCGACGACGAATTATTTCCACTGTCACTCTAATGTATATCCCGCTTCACAGAAATAACAACCCTGAATCTTGTACGTTTTACTCCAAATTCCCGTATTTTAAAGGGATATTAGAGGGTAACATTAGGTGTTAGAAAGCGGATTCATTGGCGAATAATGTCCCATGACTGGCAGTTTGTGAGGTGCCATTTCGCACGTAAGGGGGTTGAATTGATTGCTATCAGGTGTTTAAGAGCTATTGTTTCGTGTGAAATCGGGTACAGAAAGTTATATTGAGTATCGATTATTATACAGATAAATCTACATAATATCATTATAAATCTTGATAATTAATGTCCACGGCTTGTAAGAAACATGCACGTGAAATCTGACTATTTAGTTAGGAAAAGCTCTTGATGCCCGCGTATTGTTCTAAAGATTAAGAGGTAGTAGGTACAAATACTACACTTATCTGATTGTAAGTAAACGCTTCATTGTACAGAAAATGCAGAAATAAAAACTAGTTATAAACAATGACACACAAGTACAAAGGCGGACTTATACCAGTCAACCTTAGAGCGGTAGAGAGGAGCAGTTAACTAGGAGATCGACAAAGAGTGTTTATAATTACAAATAGTAAAGGTGAATAAATGAGTTTTCCTTAACTCTACATCAGTTATTTCAAAAGTAATTTATTGATTGTTCGCCTACTTAGCATACCTCACACGATCGTCACGCCTCACTGCTCCATACTAACAGTTGCCGTGACATTTTAAAATGTTAACACGCTTCAATGGCGGCACCTGGCGGATATTGTGCCTAATACATCAGGCACAGATCACAAATGGCATTATTTTAAGGGTTGTGATAGGAACAAAAGGATAATAATTCAAGACTAGCTATATACAATGGATTTAACGTGAGATTCAATCATAGTGAAATAACGGATCACTTACTTATGTCAGTGGAGTATAGTCCGCTAGTTTCGGACTAATCCGTAGACCTTTCTCAGGGAGCACACGCTTCGGCGGTAGCAAAACAAACACTACGCACCACCGCTCTGCTCGCCATGTCATGTCCAAACATGTCGGGCTATACTCGGTTAGCACTTTAAGGTTATTCAGGTTTCTAATAAAGTAACAACCAAAAAGTCTTTTCCCTTAAACAATTTTACTAGCCGCAGAAAAGTACTAGCCTAATCGTAAGTTACCGCAGGGGCCATTTTATTTCCGTAGCTCACTACCCGCTACGTTATGTTCCGCTGGAGCCATAAAAAACAGCATTTTAATGCTGTCTTAATATTTGTAAAGAAATCAGACCATGGCCGCGTCAAAAAGGGCTATTTAATTATGTAATTAACTCAAGAACGCCATAATCGCGTGTAATAGCGCCATTTAGAAATAGCTACAGGAGAAGTTACGCCACCTTACACACCATCTTATTCTTCCCCGCAAAACCATTCTTAGTTCAACCACGGTAAGTCTCAAAACGTAACGTTTTTAATATGCCTAAGTAAAGAGGGGATCCCTGATACTTATAAGTCGTACGCGTCAAGCAGTCCTCTGTTTTCTATGTAAAAGCATTCCACACCTGGATCGTTCCGTGACACTCTGCAATAAAGGTTTTCAGTCTGCCAAACATGAATCACTACCTTGTTACCGCTTAAAATCATAGTAGCAGAGTTCATTTTCCTCCTCCGAGGCGGTACAAAGCGATATGTGTAGAAACAAATAAGGTTAGTGGAGTGAGAGGCTGAATTCGGATGCGAAATATAAAAATTCGGCGGCACGCGAATGCGTGTTAGGAAAAATAGTGCAGGCTACTGTTTCATGGTGGAGAACCCTTTCGGGGCTGTTGAAGTAACATAACAATACATGCGACACGGCACCGGAGTGTAGTTATACGTAAACACTTACGGCTACGGCTTTTCCACGGCGGGGCACGAAATCTCATTGTGTCGTTAGGTGTGCTTATTTACCTCTAGTTCGTTAGCGGTTATGTAGTAAGTTTTAAATGCATCTTTATTTTGCGTTGACAGAATATGATGAGACCTCGAAGGTAAGTTACAAACGTAAACCAATTACGTTTTAAAACTGATTAAAAATCTTTGTCTATATAAAAACAAATAACTATTTACATCAGCGCGGACAAGCCCCTTTTTCACTAACTTTGCAATGATAATTCGAATTAGATTTCTTTGCGAATAAGAAGCGCGTTAAAACAAAAGCTCTTCAAGTCACCAACTGACACCAAATTGTCATTGAAAACTGACATTTGTAGAGTTGGTGAAATAGGAGCCAGGCGGGCCCGAACAGAGACTGATTGGGCCAGATGTGTGGCTGGATAGAAAGTTATGGGAGATCAGACAAGAGATCTTTGCGTCGCAAGATAACAAAAATTTTTCTTGCCTTGTATTGTACTAATTCGTTCATGGTCTTGCATTTAATTTTAAAAAGTAATTTAGAATAATTTTCCACGAAATATAATTGTGTAAGCCGATTTGTTGCTGCGTGTTGTCCGATTATTTATTACCCACCAACAGATTTACCCCGATTATGGGGTTAAACGGGATTTATGAACAATTAAGCTCCCAGCTTTCCGTTTAAAATTTAGACTTTAATTTTGCTTATTAAACTGTGATTAGAGATTAGGTATGCATATATCGTTGTTTAGATAGGTTATTATTTGTGGTGAGCACATCCGGCAATTTTGAGTGGTAATTTTTAATGTAATTTTAGGAAATAATCCGAAGGCATTATGTATTTTTTCTATTAAAAACCAAGATTTATTACATAAAAATTTTAGTCGCGTGAGCAGAGCCGCGGCGCGCAGTTTGCGTCTCGCTCTCGCTGGGTTGTGCACTCCCAGAGGAAGGATTACGAATTAGTCCGAAACATGTCAGGCTAAACTCGACTTACATACGTGAGTGATCCGTTTTATTTCACTATAAAAAAATCCTTAATTTTCCTGTAATTGCATTTGCAACTAACCTTTTACCACTTATATATCTATAAAATATATTATGTAAATATGTCTTGACGATGATTAGACGGAAACCCATTGAAACTAAAATAAAACTTTTAACATCGAAGAGTTATTAATTGTCAGGTAAATCATTGCTTTGTTAATTTGATACGAGAGATCAAACAAACAAAGCGAGACAAACGAAAAATAATTTCAACATATTTAAACATTATTTTCAAAAAGAACGCACGTCATTTTTCGTATAAGACACGAGACTTTATCAAACAGTGCTAGGACTCGAACATGATTATAAGTGTACGTGCCTCGAATGGCTGGGGCCCGACATCGAAAGGAATTGTGGCACATCAAAGAGATTCGAACGTAGTTGATTTTGATATAAAAAGTGGTATTGTTATCGCATAATTTTGTCTCTTGTACGTTTGACATGATTTTTTTGTAAAGTAACGCGACGAAAATTGTTTCTCGCAATGATAATAACTAAAGTCAAACCGATACTACTTTTTACGGCCTAAACTGAAAGCGAAACTTTCATATGAAGGGTACACGAAAAGAATACGACTAGTCACTTTTTTTCTTTTTAATCTCAAAATGTAGATAACTCAATATACTGTAAGTGCACTCAGTTACAGATACAAATATTTAGGAATGTAATTTGTCTTTTTTGTCAATTAAAAAAATATGTACCTATACGAAAATTTATTCCGTCGTTCCAAACTTTCAAATCGCGATAGCTCAAAAAGTTGCTAAGAAGGCTAGACATGTTTTTTTCGTGTACTCTTCATTCTGAGGTCATGTTTTCGTGGGAGGAAAAATAAACTGTTATAATAAGTCGCAAATTCATAAACTACCGCGAAGTTTGCAGTGCGCTGGCACAAGCAAAACAAGTTATGACACAACTAATGAGCGCGGACGCGGCAAAATGACACTTGCAGCTCAGAGGGTCTAGCACGAATTTTCGAATCCTGTGTAATTTGTATGACGTTTGGAGCAACGCCCGCCCGTGAGCGTATTTGGAACTAAAATTTAGTACGAGGTTTCTCGATTTCGATACGGTACTCGTAACGTTACTCAGGATTCTAAAACTCGTCCTCTGCCTACTGTGCACGCTCGTGTCGGATCTCAGCACGAAATCTCTCGGATTCATTTTCGGTATTGGCCGTATCTTCAGCCGGATGGCAGCCGAAACCGAAACACATTTTTTTGCTTAGACTAGGCCGATCGGATACAAGAGTTCGATCGGACTCTAAAAATAAGTGAAAATTTCATGTTCGCTGAAGTCGCAAATAACACTCATGATTATAATGACATTTGCTTGTGATTTTCCTTTCAATGACTTTAAAGTTGTTACCTATTAACTAATTTTAACCCAAATAATAAAAAATATAGTCTAAAATCATGTTAGTACAGCAAAAGTGTTTCCAAAAAATATCACTAGATGGCGCTACTCTCTCGCCGTCGCAATCCTGCATCGCGCTGTTAAGATTTTTCTTGAGACAACGACCCTTTCGGCGTTGTGTTTGTAATTCATACTTACCTGGCATAGGGGACACCGTGATCAAGCAGGCGGTTCCCCCAGGGCGAGACTCTCCCATTAGTCCCATTGCACTGCGGTTGGGTTGACCCTTGCGATTATCCCTAATGTGGATAACTCGGGTGCGTAATTTTTCCCCACTAAAGAGTTTTGTAAAACTTCGCATGTTGCACCAAATAGAAGTACCATCTGAAAATAGTGTAAGTGTATGTAAATCTTTGTAATGTATCGCTACAATTACTACGGATTTATTAAATTTTTGACAAATTGAAATCGGAATGCCAGAATTTGTGTGATATTTTTCCCTACTCTACTCGTATTGTAATAGCATAGCAGTAAAGAAGCATTAATTTCGATTTATCAATATTAACCTTGCTTTACGAGAAGTCCCAGGATAGCATACTTATCAAGCGTGGGTAGAGTTTATTTTTACTCGTTTCTCTCTTATCCCGTTGTCATTTTGTTACATCATTACATCACCATCCTTGTTCTACGTCTGACTTGCCGGGCACAGGTCTCCTCGCACAATAAGAGGG
This sequence comes from Clepsis dumicolana, assembly GCA_963691665.1. NCBI lineage: Eukaryota > Metazoa > Arthropoda > Insecta > Lepidoptera > Tortricidae > Clepsis > Clepsis dumicolana. The sequence goes on along the minus strand of OY829511.1, from coordinate 4,615,067 downwards.
CTTGGGCTGTAGTTCCCAAGTATACCCAATTTGTTACATACATAACTAGCTTTATGCCCCGCGGCTTTGCCCCGTGAAATATTTCAAAATGGGCTAGTTCTTCTCGAATTTCGAAAAAACCCCTTACCTTTAGGATACTCTAGGTATATGTTTGCCAAATTTCAAGTCTCTACGTCTAGTGGTTTAGGCTGTGCGTTATCTGTCAGTCAGTCAGTCACGGTACTGTTTTACAGGTATAAAAAAGGAAAAAAAGGAGATAGTAACTCAAGATATATCAAAACCAGTTAAGTTAATTTCCTTTATCTACACACATATCATAAGTCCTCTAAAATGCGTTCAGAAACCGTAGAAAATTACCAACATTGCAGCACATCGTCGCCTCCCCCGCCAACCACCTCCACCAGCAGGTCCTGCAGTAAAGTAATAGTCATTACGACATCGAATTCAATTTTTCGAATTTGACGACCAACGCAATTTACAATCATAGTGAAATAAAACGGATCACTCACGTATATAAGTCGAGTTCAGTCCGACATGTATAATTAATAATGTGATATTGATTTTTTTATTACAAAAAAAAAGTTTACGAAACGTCAGCTCGGTATGTTTGTCTATGATAAAAAAAAACAGTCAAATTCGTGACAGGTATGGGTATGATATATCCCACTTTGAATTCAATTGTTTAATATTTTATATATTTTTTATTATTATTTAATTGATGACGATCTTTTTGTGAATGAAGTATATTTTGACATGTCAAATAATATGTGCAATTTTCAAATCGAAATAAATGAATCTAATCTAATCTATTCTATGCCTTCGGCCCTCATTATGTAGCAGTTGCATAAACTACTATTAAATCAACCCTTTTTATTATTATTGGGCAGCCTATTGGCTATGGAGAGTCCGTCTAAATATTTTCCAAAATCTCGCAAAACAGCAGCGAAACGCGCCAGCGCTGAATTCCTCCAATCTTAGCCGCAGCTAAGGCAAAGACATGGATTTATTCTGCCAAACGATGGCAGTTAGAGCCGTTCGGGCATCGGATTGGCCGGGATTTGGCCGAAAATTGCCCAAATGAAAGCTCAATGAACGTGTCACGGCGACTCGCTGGGCACATTTGTCCATGTCCCGGATTGTCCGCATTGCCGTACTCTAGTGATGGAGGTCATGTTTTTTTCATGTCGATGATTTTTGTTGAAGTTAGCGTCAGGTACCGAACCGTAAATGTAGACACAAAAATGGGCTGATGTCACGTTTTTTTTTAAATTTAAACGATGACTTTAGATACCATTGTTTTTGAGTTAAGTAATAGTGTCAAAATAGCAGGTACTAAAAAAGCTGAATTTTGAACGTTCTGACTTGTATTAACTTGCATGTCTTTTTTTTACAACACCCTTACTGAAATTGGCATGCCAAAGGCAAAACTAAATAAGGCAAAAAAACGAGTAAAGCAAAATTCATGTAAGCCTGAGGAATTTATGTGTAAAATTACATTCGTAATTTATCGTGAGTTTTCGGCACATTCCAGTAGGTATAGCTATTCAGTGGTTTGTGTGAAGCTCCTAATCCGCGCCGCGTGTTAACTGTAGATATAAAAACAATTATGTTTGCCTACCCACGACCACACGTGAAACATTGCAACGTCTGTCCGGCAATGTATGTTTCTATGCAGAATTTTTTTTCTTATGTGTTGAGCAATTGTGAGGGCAGGCTTGCGCCTGGGTCGTAAACAAATATGGTGATGATGATGATGAAGTACCTATGACGTACCGTGCCTCTATTACTAAAATTAAGTGTCCATTATAGTACCATTACCATGACCAAATAAAACAGCTATGGATATTCATACTGTCGAAATCATGGTACAGAATTGTCCCATCACTAGAGCTCCACCCAAGGGGTCGGACGTCAGGTCATCAGAGGACGAGCTATCTGTGCCTCGGCCGTCATTACACCGAAGTGCATAAAAATTACACACAGTTAGCGAGCCCGAAAGCTTTGAGGTCTAAGCAAATATAGGTGATTGGACGAGTTCGGCTTTGGATTCGGGAAGTGTTGAATATGTAATTCTATTTACAGGGTGGTCTAGATGTGAGGCCGATGATGCGGGGAGGAGGGGGTGATGTCTAACTTTTTTTTTCTGCATTAGAAAAAAGGTAAACAACAATGAGCTGTAGTTTTAACTTACGACGAAAAAGAGGGGTGTTATGAGTTCGACCTGCGTATCTGTGTCTGTCTTCGTCATAGCTCCAAAGGGGGTTAACCCGAATTCAATGCGGTTTGTTTTAAATCGAAAGCTAGTTTAATCGAGATGGGTCTTAGCTAAGTTTAATTAAAAGCGTTTTTAGGGTTCCGTACCTCAAAAAGAAAAAACGGAACCCTTATATGATCACTTTGTTGTCCGTTTATCTGTCTGTCTGTCTGTCAAGACCCTTTTTCTATGGAACGCGTGGAGGTAGCATGCTGAAATAATTATCAAATACTCAAGCCTGGGGTCCCTTGAAGCTGTAAAAACATCAATCTTCCAAGTGAACGCAATCAAAAGATACAGTCATTAAAAAGTGGTTTCCATACAAGTCGCCGTACTGAGAAAACCTAAAGGGTACTTCCAGTTGTCCTAGAAACTCGAAATTTGGTATGAAGGTAGCTCTTATAGTATAACCACTCAGAAAAGTCTCAAAATCTTAATTTTTTTATGTCTGTCTCTAGATTCGACAATATAAGTTGACCCCACACTGCGTACATTTTGCTTAGGAGCTGGGCTCTGCTTACACTGGACTTCTTAAAACACTGGGGGAAAACGTTAAAATCTTTCTACGGAACCCTCGTGCGCGAGTCCGACCCGCACTTGGCCGGTTTTTTTTAATTAAGGCCTATTTTTAAATTCTATTGGTCATTATCTACGGTTCTGAATGCATAATAAAGGACTTACGATGTATGTGTAGGTAAACACAGTAAACGTACTACTAAATGAGAGGCATCTTTCTTTCTCTTTTCTTTAATTTTTTAGTTTCTCATTCAATAGACGTACCCAATTATTTTTCCCTATAAAGACACGACCTCTCTAAATAAACTCGAACGTATTCAACAAAACTCCCTCGGGCAGAAACGTCGCTCTTTTGACCCGTGCGCTTATGGTTAACGAAAAGTGTAAGTATATTACCCTATTCATTAAGACGATTAAAACTTTGACATCAACCTTCATCTAGCTAAGGTCACGGGTTTATGAACAAAGTTTCCACGTTACTGTACAGCTATTAAACTGTACGTCAGATATGAAAATGTATGTAGTTGAATATTCGTGGTATACCTACTATAGTCGTTTATGGAACTGCTACATAATGAGGGTCCTTAAAACACGAGTGTGTTTTTATGAAACGAGGCGAAGCTGAGTTTCATAATAGGATCACACGAGTGTTTTAAGGCCTAATTATGTGGAGTTGCATACATTACTTTATCTACACACATATTATAAGTACTCTAAGATGGGTTCAGAAGCCGAAGGCATGTATCATACCCATACCTGTCACGAATTTGGTTGCTTTTTTTTAAATCATAGACAAACATACCGAGCTGACGTTTCGCAAACTGTTTTTTTTTTGTAAAAAAAAACACATTAATTATACATGTCGGACTGAACTCGACTTATATACGTGAGTGATCCGTTTTATTTCACTAAGATTGTAAATTACGTTGGTCGTCAAATTCGAAAAATTGAATTGTCGTAATGACTATTACTTTACTGCAGGACCTGCTGGTCGTGGTGGTTGGCGCCGCAGGCGACGATGTGCTGCAATGTTGGTCATTTTCTACGGTTTCTGAACGCATTTTAGAGGACTTATGACATGTGTGTAGATAAAAGTTATAGACATACTAGGAAAACCTTTCCCACGGGCTAGGCAAAAATCAATCTTATGACAATGTCATAAACACTTTGACAGTAGAAAGGTTTTCTCACTTTAACTATCAGGTACTAAAGTTGTTAAAAATATCCTTGATAGTCTAGTGGTTTGACCTACGGCCTCTCAAGCAGAGGGTCGTGGGTTCGAAATTTATGTGCGAAATTACGTTAGCAACTTATCACTAGCTTTTCGGGGTAGGAAAACATCGCAAGGAAACCTGTGTGTGTGAATTTGGCAATACGCATTGGGTTTGTGTGGGAACTGTAGCCCAAGCTCTCTCATTTTGAGAGGAGGCCTGTGCCCAGTAGTGGGAGGTAAAACGAAGCTGGTGATGATGGTGATGACTAAAGTTACACTTTTTATAGTAATTATAGAGCAACAGGGAGATCCGAAATGAATTCCCTCGGACTAACCTAATCAGGACATAAAGCACATAAAGACGGGAGGCGCCTTTGGCTTATCTATGCACTACAATTTTTCTACCACTTTTTGAGGGGGACGAGGAACACACGTACAGCATACGTCTGCGCTTATGTCAAAATTGGTTACGTTCCTACAAATTCACACTTAAACAAAACTGTCACACAAATGCCAAAACACGCACACAATCAACAGACCTGATCGTTTTGGTCAGACTTTTCCTGCTCTAAGAATCAGGACGATGTAGCTTTCTACTAGTTTTTTTTTTAAGAATAGATTCAGTGGTTTCAGGTAATACAGACACACAAACAAACAGTTTACTTCTTTACTGTATAAGGATAGCTATCTAATTAGACCTAAAACGGATATTTGATGTTCGTAATACTTTTTTTTTTATTGTGCAACGTAGATATGAAAATCAAGTCATAAAGAATCTCTTGCCGCCAAATTCGGGTTCAATTACGCAATCTCATTTTATTTCAACTTTTAACCCTTTACCGTAAAAGTCTCGCCTGAGAAATCCCACATTAAATTAAATAGCAGGCTTTGAGAGCACCCTTTATGGCATAACCAGGATATCCTTCTAATCCCGAGCTAAGCCTAAACTTTAAGCCTTGAAACTTAACTTTTCAGTTTTATGACACTGCAACCGACTATCAACTTTAACTATCAAGATTTTTTCAGCATTGTCAGACGAAGAAAGTCATTCCGAAAGTGTGAACTTCTGATCCTGTCCGACAGATGGTGCTACTCAACCCTAGAAAGCATTTCGTGTTGTTACAATTGCAAACGTTGTTGCATCGTTGAAACGCTAGATGGCTTTAGTGGGTCTAAGTTCGAGATAGTTTAAGTATAATATGCTAACGACTTGTCGAATCCTGCGTAACGTTACGGTTATCGTGTCGAGATCGAGAATCCTCATACAAAATTTTAGTTCCAAATACGCTCACGGGCGGGCACTGTTTCAAACGTCATAGAAACTCGACAACATTTACTATTCGATTTTACGTGACGCAGGTTTCGAAAAGTCGTGCTCGACCCTCATTAATGACTTCAGTAAAATGTAACTTGGGGTTGAAAAGGTACTCCATTTGGAAATAATTTATTTATTTTCTAACACTTTATCGTACAATAAAAAACAGGATAAAACACAAGTTACAGCAATTAAATTCGAGTATAAAGGCGGACTTATCCCTTTAAGGGATCTCTACCAGCCAACCTTTGCGTGGTGAAAAGGAATAGTTCACTGGTGATCGACAAAAAGTGAGTTCATAAATAAAAAGTTTAACAGGAGTTCGATAGATAGCGTGACGTGGCGTACTCGCGCGCCATTATAATTTATTTTGGGATTTAACAATGCAAAGATCTTGTTCACCTTGGCATTTACCTAGTGCAATCAAAGTAATAAAAAGCTCCCTGACTTGACCAAACACTCTTTTAAACGACTGTTTGACACCTAAATTCAGTAATTGACACCCTGCTTGATACCTTTGTTGACACAGAACTATATCCAGATAGAAGGAAAGAGTGACGTATGTACCTCGCTTGCCGCAAGCAAGGGATGAGAACCTCATTACGCGTTCCAGCATCCGACCGCTTTACGTCTCATGTCATGTCAGACATTTTGGGACATGTATTAGTTAAATTATTACTATTTCATTAAAGATCTAGATTATGACGAATTTCTAAAACAAAAATAAATCATAGTGAAAAATTAATGTATGTCGTTTTTTAACCGACTTCAAAAAAGGAGGTGATTCTACGTTCCACTGTATGTATTGACATGTCAATTCATAGTCGAATTAGGTAATTTCATCATCACCATCACCGGCTTTTATACGAGACTGCTGGGTACAGTGTAGTACAGTCAAAGTCAAAGACATGAATAAGCGCAAAGTTGCAAAAATATGTATGTACCATCAACCTTACCGTCGCAGTAATAAGGCTCGTATACATATTTTTGGGACTCTGTGGTGTTACGTATTGGTGACCTGTGCCCTAAGCACGACTTTACGAATGCTGCGTCACGTAAAATCTAATAGTAAACTATAACGAGTTTGTATGACGCTTGGAACAGCGCCTGCCCGTGAGCGTATTTGGAACTAAAATTTAGAATGAGATTTCTCGATGTCGATACGATAACCGTAACGTAACGCAGGATTCGACAAGTCGTGCTTAGGGCACTGGACTGTCTCTCTCAGAATCATTGGGTAATTACGACATTTTAATTAACAGATTAATGTGTAACGTTTACTTCGAGCAATAGTAGTTTATGCAACTGCTACATAATGAGGGTCCTTAAAACACGAGTTTCATAATAGGATCACACGAGTGTTTTAAGGCCTAATTATGTGGAGTTGCATACATTACTTTATCTACACACATATTATAAGTACTCTAAGATGACTTCAGAGGCCGAAAGCATATATCATACCCATACCTGTCACGAACTTGGCTGTTATTTTTTTAATCATAGACAAACATACCGAGCTGACGTTTCGTAAACTGATTTTTTTTGTAAAAAAAAATCAATATCACATTATTAATTATACATGTCGGACTGAACTCGACTTATATACGAGAGTGATCCGTTTTATTTCACTATGATTGTAAATTACGTTGGTCGTCAAATTCGACAAATTGAATTCGATATCGAAAAGTCATTACGACATCGAATTCGATGTCGTAATGACTATTACTTTATGCAGGACCTGCTGGTCGTGGTGATTGGCGGCGGAGGCGACGATGTGCTGCAATGCTGGTCATTTTCTACGGTTTCTGAACGCATTATAGAGGACTTATGATATGTGTGTAGATAAAATATGTTATCATCTAATATTCGTTTCATGTCACTAATACTTACGCGCGTTCTGGGAACACTGTGTGGGAAGTAAGAGCGTCGTAGCTTAAAGGGCGTATCTTGTTAGGGGGCTTATGGCGCTTACGTCCTTTCGTGTAAGGAGGGCGAGATGTTAAATCTTACTTACTGTTCCATGAAACCTCTTTAGTGGTTTATTTACTGTTAAGGTTTTGTTACTAGAATGGAATATTAACCTGAGTTAATTAGGGAATCATTGTGGCTTCTTAAGTAATTACTGGGTGTTTAATAGTTACGGGAATTTGTTTAAGCAAGTTATATACTTACGCATGTCTTGAGGGTCGAGCACGACTTTACGAATGCTGCGTCACGTAAAATCGAATAGTAAACGTTGTCGAGTTTGTATGACGTTTGGAACAGCGCCCGCCCGTGAGCGTATTTGGAACTAAAATTTAGTATGAGTAACTCTACGCAGTATTCGTAAAGTCGTGCTCGACCCTCTGGCCATTAAGCACGATACACCTTGCTTGTAAAATTAAAGACAAGGATCTAGAACAAATTTACTGTTATCCGATCTGATAAGTAAAGAAAACCGGCCAAGTGTGAGTCGGACCCAGTACTGAGGGTTCCGTGGTAATATTTGTCTGTTTTATTTTTAAAATGTATTTTGAGACTTTCTTCGCGCCAAATTTCATGGTTCTAGGTCAATGGAAAAGTTCTATAATAGGTGTTGATTTACTTGGGATTGACAGATAATCGGACAACGTAGTGATTCTAGGATTCTACAAGGGTTCCGTTTTTCCTTTGAGGTACGGCGGAACCCTGAAAATTATAAGAAATTGGCTCTACTATCTTGGTATCATCTCCAAAGCTTAGTAACGACACTTGCTACTAAAATTGGGTGTAATAATATCTAATTTATTGTCACTTATCTATAAGCATGTCAACACATTAGAAGTAACTTGGGCGTGGTCAAAACTCCACACTTACAAAATATCGTCTCCCTAATGGATTACTTAACCAATTTAGCCAACAAACAAAACAATAGCCATTCAGTGATATGTATAGGCACAATACTCCCGCAAAAAAGCTTTTAACTCAATGCTAGTGCGCGAACATGCAGAGTTCTTAAGGTCCAATTGACCCAAATGGACACACAAATACTGCCCTGATAAAACAAAAAGTAGTAACTGCCCTTACTTTGGTATGGAGATACGCCCTTTTTAGTTGGCAGGGCAGAATAGTTGAAAAGGACGGGTCATTATTCGCTTTGTGCCCAGCAAGTGTCAAGACTGTGCGGGACAAGCATTAGTCTACATCCTGAGGGCACCGCTGATTTTCGGAAGGATATATTAGAAGGGTTTTTCTAGAAATCAACGGGAAATAAATTATTTTAGCCGCCGCTTGTGGCGTGATGAAGTTCCGATGCGATGTGAGGGCGTAATTGATGTTGAAGGGGTTTCAGGGGTTTAGTGTGCGACGCCATTTTTATGGTGGTAACGTTCTGTGAAGTGTGCGGAGATGGGGGGTGGAAAGAGAAACAGTTTATAGATTTTTTTTAACGAAATATATTGAAGTCAAAAGTCTTTGACCAGTGTGTGTTGCCGGTGATGACTTACGGATCTGAGACGTGGGCGCTAACGATGGGCCTCATAAGGAAGCTCAAGTCACTCACAGGGCGATGGAGAGGGCTATGCTCGGGGTTTCTTTGCGGGACAGAATTAGAGATGATGATATCCGCAGTAGAACTAAAGTTATCGACATAGCCCGAAGAATTGCGAAACTTAAGTGGCAGTGGACACATTGCTCGCAGAACTGATGGCCGATGGGGTCAGAAGGTTCTCGAATGGCGTCCACGGACCCTGTAGGCCGCCAACAAGATGGAGCGACGACCTAATAAAGATTGCGGGACCGCGGTGAATGCGGAAATCACAAGACCGGTCTAAGTGGAGAGCCTTGGGGGAGGCTTATGTCCATCAGTGGACGTCTTTCGGCTGACATGATGAAACGAAATATAGGTACGCTCCGCGCCCCGCCGATATGAAGTCAATCCTGGCACATTGCACAGCTATGAAGTTTCTGCTTATTGACAATAAACATAGGAGAAAAATGCTACACTTGCTTGTTTTCCACATGCAACAAGCAAGTGCAGCATTTTTGTTCTATGGTGTGTGGTGTCAGGATTCACTTAATAGTGGTGGGGTACTATAGTAACATTTAAGGTCTGTGCACTCTCCAATGTGTGCGTGTCAAAATATACTAAAGAAAGAAAGAAAAGAAAGAAAGAAAAATATATTTATTAGACACTAATTCGACACATACACATACAATTATAAGAAAGCAATAATCCAAACAGACACACTATTAATTAACAAAAACAACGAACGACTAAAAATATGTGCCGAATAGCACTAAAAGGGTCACCCTCAGCATGATGCTACGGCAAGCCGCAGCGCTGGTTTTCAGTGTGACCCTTAAAGCGTTGCTTGTGGGGCGACGGAAGTCGACACCTACGAAGATCGGATAAAGACCTTTCTGATTCGGTGTAAATTGATATCTCGAAGAGTTTTTGATTTAGTGTGCTTTTTGGCAATGAAATTTTACATTTGCAAAGCATTTGGTGAGCAAAGTAATTGTTTTTTAGTTCATAAATTTTACATTTGCAAAGCGTTTGGTGACCAAAGTAATTGTTTTTTAGTTCATAAATTTTACATTTGCAAAGCATTTGGTGAGCAAAGTAATTGTTTTTTAGTTCATAAATTTTACATTTGCAAAGCATTTGGTGAGCAAAGTAATTGTTTTTTAGTTCATAAATTTTACATTTGACATTTGTTACGTTTGTGAATTAGGGCCTAGTGTTACACGTCTTTAATTATTAACGTAGAAATTACAAAAAAAATAATAATTATTAAAGTACCAACCACGCAGCAATGACAATTTATTGCGTGATTAGTACTTTAAAGGAAGTAGTTTTGGAAGTCCGTCCGGATCGCTGCTACCATCTTACTCGCTAGTCCTGCTGCTAAGCAGCAGTGCTTGCGCTGTTGTGTTCCGGTGTGGAGAGTAAGACAGCCGGTGTAGTTACAGCCGCAAGAGGCATTTCACCTTAGCTCTCTACAGGTTGGCAACGCATCTGCAAACCCCCCGAGTTTGGGTGTCTATGGGCAGTGGTGATCACTTATCATCAGGTGGCCCACTTGCTCGTTTGCCTTCCTTGTCGTATAAAATAAATAAATTTTCTTTTCAGTATTTTCAGAGGGGTCAATACCCTTCTATAAAGTTGTAACTCCTATCCCAAATCGGATAGGAACTTACAATTCTTTTAAAACGGTTTCGGCGGTCGGCTCCCGCAATATTGTGCCCCATTAACTTCTTCACGCCGAGTGCGTATGGAAATTGGACGTAAAACGAAATATACTACGATTCTGGGATAGTTACTTGGAGATTTGTTGATGTCCTCTAACAAATGATGTTCACTTGTTAAGTCTGCGAGTAGGTATGGCTTTACCTGAGGACGGTCATCTATACTTCTAGACTAATCATATCTTACTAATCCTAACTAATATTATAAATGCGAAAGTAAGTCTGTCTCTCTGTCTCTCTGTCTCTCTGTTTGTTACCTCTTCACGGAAAAACCGCTGCACCAATCTAGATGAAATTTGGTAAGAAGATAGTTTGAATATTGAGGAATAACATAGGCTACTTTTATTCGGGAAAAATTATAGTTCCCACGGGATAGCGATAAGTCGCGGGCAACAGCTAGTAATATAATTGTATAGTTGCCGCGGGATAGCGATAACCAAAATCTACGCAGACGAAGTCGCGGGCAACAGCAGTGTTTAATATATCGACTCAGTTGTTACTTTGCGAGGTCCATTATGATTGAAAGAAATGGACGAAATTATTTAACAAATTGCGAGTGACATACATACAGAGTGAACTCGACATAAAATTCAGGGGTATAAAATTATTTTACACTAAGGCGTCCCTTAATAGAGTAATAAACGGATATCTCACAAATTTAATAATTTAGTATGTTATTATCAATATTGAATTTTAAAAGATTAAGCAATTTGTCCTAGGTCCAAAACCGCTATAAAATACACTCGCCCTACTTCGAAATAGTACTTGCCCTCTTAAGACGATAAACACACGGCAAAGTTAAGCCTACCAGTGGTTCCAGTCTATTTAACACTATCGCGCAATGTTATGCCGTTCACAATATTTTAACAGTTGTAAATGTTTTACGGTTAATTGGATTGGTTTGCCGTTTACCCGTGATCATAATGCATGTAACTGCGTCGAAATATCGGGATCTCATCAAACCTAGAAGGTAATCACGGTCAATATCCCGTTTTCATTATGTCTCACACGATATTTTATTTTATAGAAATTACTGAGAACCAGGTTTTATTTTACACATGGCAATGATTTATTATCTTTCTCACACTAACTGAAACCGGTCGCTGTACCTATCAGATTTTTCGTATTAACACTACCATTTTAAATAAGTACTACTTAAGCGCTGAAATTTCTCCCATTCGAAATATCATTTAGATTCCTTTCAGGGTTGCCTAAAAATAAGTAACTAACAGAGTTTTTTTGGTGACACTTTTTAAACTTGTAATTTTTTCTCAGTCACGGTTCCGACTGCCATCCATTATTATACTAGTGGCTCCGTGAGCTGTAGACCTCGCGAGCACATTTTTATAAATTTTCAGTTAAAAAAAAAACAAAAAAACGAAACGACAAAAAATCTACAAGTATGATTAGTGGATCTGGTCACAAAATTTCACCAGAATCAGTTGAGAAATGGATCCTGTAGAGGAAAATAAAAACGAATCGACAAAATAATCTATAGATACATATAATTAGCGAATCTGCTCACAAAAATTTCAACAGAGGGGAGCACGACTTTTCGAAACCTGCGTCACGTAAAATCGAATAGTATACGTTGTCGAGTTTGTATGACGTTTGGAACAGCGCCCGCCCGTGAGCGTATTTGGAACTAAAATTTTGTATGAGGTTTCTCGATCTCGACACGATAACCGTAACGTTACGCAGGATTCGACAAGTCGTGCTTAGGGCACTGGCTGAAGTGACTACGCTACGCCAGCACCTTTTTATTTTCCCTCCAAGCCGCGCCTTGCAGCAGAGATAACATAAGTGGCTTCCCGATAAGGCTTGAGAAGCCTTCAAAAGTGTATTAGCCAGGCCCTTGTTCCGTCTTCTTTCATTTCATATCTGTTTATCAGGATATTCCCTTTTTCCTAGTAAAATAAAGAAAATAATACGGCAACAGTAATGTGATTTGATTGATTAGGTTCGTATAAATAGGAATAAGAGGACTCTTTTATGAAACAAATGTTAAAGGTCAGACATTTTAAGATGTGACGTCGTCGTTCATGGGTAATAGAAGTCTTAGTCTTGTTTTTATTTTTTATTTTTTTATACAACGCGGAAGGCAAGCGAGCAAGTGGGTCACCTGATAGTAAGTGATCACCACTGCCCATAGACACCCGTAACTCCGGAGGGTTTGCAGATGCGTTGCCAACCTAGAGGGCTAAGATGAAATGCCTCTTGTGCCCGTAATTACACCGGCTGTCTTACTCTCCACACCGGAACACAACAGTGCAAGCACTGCTGCTTAGCGGCGGGATTAACGAGTAAGATGGTGGTAGCGATCCGGACGGACCTCGCACAAGGTCCTACCACCCGCAATATGTTGATAATACCTACATGATATTGCTGCTTTAAGTTATTAGATTTATTCTTGCACGAAAATTATAAAACAAAAAAGTAAGGTAGTTCTAACTGGGTACACAACACTTGATAAAAAAATTATGAATGAAACATAGAAACCGAAAATACCTTTGTATATACGAAAACGCGCCTATTTTATACTACATTCAAATATTAAATAAAACCTGCCAAGCGCGAGTCCATGCAAGGGTTCCGTACCACTACCTATCTATAAAAACGGCAAAAAATATGTATATTGTATGGGACCCCACTCAAACATTTATTTTATTCTGTTTTTAGTATTTGTTGATATAACGGAAACAGAAATATATCATCTGACAGACAGACCGATAGACAAACAGACAGACAGACAGACAGACGGACGGACAGTCTTAGTAACAGGGGTCCGTTTTTTACCCTTTGGGTACAGAACCCTAAAAACGTTACACATGCCATCTCCGTTAGAAACCGACTTTAACGGACATTTGAGTTGTCTACCCACTACACCGTATCGTACCATGACCGTATTAGGAACGTGTCAGGCAAAAAAATATTATTTTTATAGAAAACTATGGGACTATGCCCACTAGCACGTTTCGTCACCGACCAGCACCGCAGCGTGCCGTGCACGGATCGTCAACAATTGACGGAGAGAATATTTTGCCCGTGCCGAAACGCTCCGTGCATGGCACGCGACGGTGTCAAGCCGGTGCGCGCAGGCGGCGAAACGGTGCGCATACGGGTTATAACCGCGTATGATGACCGTTCTAAACCCGTTATAAACGCGTTGCCACTTTTCTGTTATTAGTAGTTTAATGTAAATAATAAATAAAAAAGTTTAAGCAACTGTTATGTAATGGAGGCTACAACTAGCATTATTGTACCTAACAGTTTAGCCTAAATATATTTATATATTAAAGTCAGTTATAAAGATATATATATATATATTAACTTGGACATATTCAAACACTGCAAAGTAATTAACGTATTTTTAACAGGTTTTAGGTTACTATAGGAAAATAGTAAGATTATGCCCTCATTATAAAAAAAATCGCGTCTGTAGCACCTATTCGTACGTAGCTTCTAGATTATATACGTCAGTTCTAGAAGACTCACGTCAATTAAAATGGAAGACGAAAATTTTATTGAAATTGTCCGAAAATACGCGAAAACTCATGTGAACTGCTACAAGTACGGCACGGGGACGGCAGATATGACACGGAATGAAACGCGGATGCTACGAGGATGATACGGGGATGCTGCTGGGATGATACGCGGATGATGCAAAGATGCTACGGGGATGATACGCGGATGATACGGGGATGCTACGGTCACTAAACCTGTTATGCGCGGTTTTGAAACGCTGTTGACACGTTCTAGTGGGCATAGTAGCCCGTACCGTGTTACGTTCCGTGCTTGATACGTTCATAGTACGGTCATGATATGATACGGTGTAGTGGGTAGACACCTTTAGAATTAAGTATAGTTTTTTTAGAATTCCCAGCGCAGTGATACTAGGTGAGGCTAATCTAGCGAGGGTACCCGGGTAACCGGTGGCTTATCACGTAATTCAATTCAGGCTGCAACTCATATTTCCACGGATTGACCCCGTTCACCTTCGCCTCGTGTATTGAAATGCTGGAATCATTTGTGATTTTAAAATTATCTCAGGATGAGTATTAAAGTGTTGTGGTTTTTTTTGTTAGGCAGTAAAATTAGGTACACAATATTTCCTTTTTTTAGGAAGTTGGACAAACTGTAATTGAGCTTTTTTTACTTTATATTTATGTAAAAAAAAATAAAGACCGCTTATCCCAGAGATTAGAAAGATAAATTTTCCACCGCCAAGAGGCGTCTTATAAAATTTCATCGAAAGCGTTAGATCCGATTCCGAGATAGCAAATATATTTAAATTCTCTCTTCCTCCTATCCAGATAAAAGTTTCTGTAGAAGTCTCTAAGCTCTAAAGTATTGTCTAAATAGAGAAGCCTAGTGGTTTGACCTGTGACCTCTCAAGCAGTGGTCATGGGTTCGAACCCTGGCTCGTACCTCTGAGTTTTTCGTAATTTATGTACGATGTAATTTATCACGAGCTTTCGGTGAAGGAAAACACCGTGAGGAAACCAGCACACTCCTGTGAAGCAATTCAATGGTATGTGTGAAGTTCTTAATCCGCATTGGGACTGCGTGCGAGCTATAGCCCAAGCTCTCTCGTTCTGAGAGGAGACCTGTGCCAAACAGTGGGCCGTAAAACAACGCTGATGTTACCTATTGTTGCATTAGCAACATAAGCACGAAATACGATCTACGTAATTATATAAATAACCTAAGCAACTTAGAAAACTTGAAAAACCCCCGACATTGTCATTTCAAAGGTCAATATTTCAAAAACGGGTTAACCGATTTTAATGACACTTAGCTAAAATCCATCTCGATTAAACTATCTTTCGATTAAAAAGAAAACCGCATCGAAACCGGTCCATCCGTTTGGGAGCTATGGTGCCACAGACAGATACACAGACACCTACACAGATCAAACTTGTAACACCTCTCTTTTTCGTCAGGGGTTAAAAAAGATAGGTCTATCGTAAGATTAAACGACACAGTAAACTGAATAAGTATAACAAATTGAAACTGACTAAGAGCTTATCTAAAACAAAGATTAATTAGTAAAACTACCCGCATAAGACTGCCTATTGTGTACAGAAACTTCAAGTGCCTCCCAAAATGAGATAAAACAGGCACACGGGCTTATGGCTGGCTTAACATAAGTTGTGAAGCTGAACTTAGCTGTTTTCATCTAGGTGAGCAGCGTTTTCATAATGACATTAAGTTTTCTGTTAAAAAATACGTTTTTAGTACAAGTTTTTTATTGGCTGTACCTGTATTCAAAATTTAAAATTCAAAATTTTATTCAGCATAATTATAGGCAGTTGAATTCTCTTTTAAGCAATTTGAAGCAAAAATATATAAGAGGGGGCAAACGACGCCTGCTCGTTTGCCCCCTCTTATATATTTTTGGTCACCATACATGAGCAAGTATAAATGTCAGATAAAAAATATGAAGCCAGTTAAAAATTGCTTTTAATTATAAGTAACTAAAGTATTATAAGTGTGCAAATTTTTATAAGATCCAGTAGAGCCGAAAAACGCATTCCTTATCCTTACGTCAAGCTAAAATAGAAACACTTACTACGATGTTATCTTTCAAAATGTCGCAACTTAATACTCATTAATGAGGGAGCTTTTGCAATTTGGCTCTACTTTCTATACTATGCTCCACAATAAGAGATTAATCGGCCCCTATATCACAAAAATGTCATTGGTCAGATGGAGTTTGTGCCTCTACAAAAAAGTTTTGAAGATGTCAATTAAGTACGTTAAATTGTGACACCTATCACATGGGGAAATTTAGTACCTTTACTATTATTGTTGCATTCTGCAATTGAAACAATAATAAAAGTATTTCAAGTCTAAGTATAATTCTCATGTAGAGTTACGAGGTGTTTGTTAATATAAAGTCATAAAAATAAATGTGAAAGATTAATTACGTTTTTAATTGGCGTTTAAAAATACACACAATCAAAGGAGTTCGAAGTAATATATTAGAGGTGCCTCGGGGATTAATATTTGAATAAATTCACGTATAAATCACTCCGCTCGTCCACCACCCACTGTTAGAGTTATTTTGACTTTATAACCATTTTTTTGTCATATTCGTTTAGGAATGTAACATCCGAATGTGATTAATACCGTGTCGTATAAAAACAAATTACAAGCATCACAAATTGTTGTCAAATTGAATTTAATTGCTGTTTGAATGGAAAAAACGTAAACATAAACAGGCATTCATTGTATCACGTGGCGCGGTGCACACCTCCATGAAATGAAACGATTATGCTACAAAATGTCAAAAAAGCAAAAGTACGAAGGACTAGGGGCGGCGACCGCGGTTTGGAAGGGAAAGGGGGAAGGGAAGCGTGGCCGTCAGTTTCTCGCCGACCGCCGCGCAGCGAGCACGCCTGGTGATGCGCTGCACGCTCTGACGCACTATGGCCTCGTCCACGAGCGGCAACATCGTGATCGAGTGGTTGCGATCGCTCCACTTAGGCCAATACGCGGAAAGTTTTATAGACAATGGTTACGATGACTTAGAAATATGCAAACAGGTCGGGGAGCCCGACCTGGACGCGATCGGCGTCCTAAACCCGGCCCATCGGCAGCGCTTGCTGCACTCTGTGAGAAGTTTGAGAGAGGAGGGCGCAGCGGCTGTTTACTTCACTTTGGAGGAGGCAGCCGCCGCTCGAGACTCCTGCCGATGTGAAGAAGAAGCGAGGAAGGAGCAGGCTTCGGCTGTTGTGGAGCCGGCGAAGTACGCCGACGAGTACGAGGAAGGGAAGGCCGAGTTGGTGAAGATTCCTCGCATACAATTGAAGCGTCTACTGCGCGAGCGGCTCGCTCAGGACGGCATCCGCTTGAGCCTGCAGCCGTATTCAACAACGGTCAGTGTTTTGTTAGATGCGGCAGTGCTTCTCGCGGTACACGTGATTGTGAAGTGGCAACATGAAAATAAAATTCGAGACTTCCGTGTGACGGTTAGTCCTAGTGAGATGTGTATTAAATATCGAAAGGAAGGAAGGAACGCGTAGAGGCACTGCCGGCGCCTTGTGCTATTTCTTTTGAATAAGTCTGTGTGTGGTACGGGCCGTCTTCGGCCGCCCCGGGCGGATCGCTTCTCGGGACGTGTTGCCATAAAGTTTGTTGCGTGCGTGATTTCCCTCGAGATGAGGAGTTTGCGCGCCTTCCTGTCGTGAGAAGATTGTAATCGCGTGCCTCCCGGCTCTAAATTGGGTTTTACGATAAATCGCACAACCTGTTTTAGCTCCTGGAGGCGTTAATTAGCAGAACGACTTGTTCTCTCACAAAATGAAGATCTCGGAGCGGAATAAACTGAAATGCAAATTAGTAGTCGTTTACGTTCCACTGAAGACTTTATTGGGTAGTTAATCAATCCGTTTTAGTTATCTCGTCTTCAATTAAACTTTGTTTTACACGTTTGGAGTTTACTGAGATACCAATGGTGATAGGTGATAGGGCCTTTCAATTCAATTCAATTTTTAAAGAAGTAAGTATAGCTCCATCGATACTATCGATGATTCCGCCAATGTCGAGGTTGAAGAAGACACTATCGGTAATTATTGAACCGTTGTTCGGTAGCTTCGACGCGCGGTGCGGTACTCAGATGAGAATCTAAAAAAGACAACACATAGATAGGGCCTTTCTAAATCGAGTTTACATGGCTTTGACTTTTAGCTCAGTTATTTCAAATATGTATGTAGTTACCTACGAACTGGACAAAAAATAAATATTACGATAGCAAAAAAACAATTGGGGTAGTAATTTTACCTTAATCTGAAAGAACCCATAGGTAGTTAAACACAAAAGCGACATGAAAATGAAATTGGTATTAACGAAGACACTACTGTAAATATTTTACGTGAGAAAATATTATTTCTCAATATGTAGGTACTACAGTCATTTTGAATTTACCTAGTTTTAAATGGCAATGCCGTAGTATTTTGTTTCAAGACCAATAATGAACTAGCAATAAAAAAGAATGACAAATCACGGCTATTTGCTTTAGTGAAATGTTGTTTTAAAAGGGTGTGAACTATCAGACAGGTGTGAATTGCAACTAAAATATTTACTTACAAAATTCAGAAGCGACCCTAAAAAGAACAGCTGCAAGAACTACCAAACTCAGTGTTTGACTTAGTTAAAATATGAAAAATGCGCGTATAAATAAAGTTGTGTACAACAAATTGTGTACTAAATTAGTAAAAAAATTAAACCACTGAGTTATAATCTGAAAAAAAAAATACAATAAAAATGAGAGAGAGAGAAACATTTATTCACATACATTCGACACATACAGAGAAATAAAACAATACATTTCAAAGAAATTGAAATGATTACGAAAGAAGGAAGTTATCAACCTTCTAACGTTGGTAATCAAGCAGTTACCGTACAATATCAATATCTTGAAAGCAGTCAGTTCGCATCACATGGGCGGAAGCGCTGAGTTGATATTTTAACTGAGGTGTTATTAATTATTCGGCTGGGTAGTGATTAAGAGGGCGGAATATTAACGTCGAGGGCACGCCCTTATGCGTCGTTTAAATCGAAGCCAGCATTTGTAAGCATCGCATGTGTGAAGTTATGAAACTGACTCATTTGCCTTATCGCACGCTTGTCTTATCGTTAATAGTTCACCAAAATGTATTTCATATTTCGTTTCATTTTTACCTCAAGGCAATTCCACTAATGGATCTTTATTAGAAACTGCAACATTTTACTAGCTGCGCGGTTCGAGGAACAGTTCTCGTTAGCTTGAGCTAGCCTGCATTTTCAGTACTCAAACCTAACCTTCCGCGAATTCCCCGGTTTTTACTGCTCACGAGGCTTCTTTGTTTCGAACCTCGTACACAATACGCCATTTCTAATAATGTCGCTAACAAGCGGTTTCGAAATGTTGCCCACAATGGACACACTGCAACCTATAAGGAAAGCAGTACTTAGAAAAACTACTCCAAGAAAGTCTAGCCACAGCAAAAACATGTCTTACCAAATAGACATGTCAAAGTTGCTACGATGAAAACAATAAGCCAAAGAAGTAAAAAAAAGATAATTAATCGTATCAATTCGGATTCCTGGGGCTTTACTGCATTATTCACTATCGTGTGCTCCCTTGAAACAAACGACTCCATCCTTTTAAACGATAAAAAGCGAGCGATAAAGTCTCACGCTTCACTTCTTACCTTATAGATTTGAATTTTCAATTAAACCCATACCATTACGTATTGGTACTGTGAAGCGATGAGCCTACCGTAATTACCTGTGGTGTTTTTTACCGGTTTTTGGTCCCCATGTTGAAACCTGTTCGGTCTCGAGTGCGCCAAGAATCCACAGTGAACAGACGCGGCGGCCGGCTGGTAAAAAATGCGCCTAAGAAAGCCACTGGCATTACAAGCTCCCAGCCGACCGAGTATCGCTCCAACAAGAAGACTCCAGTCAATATTTGCTTCGTAGAGTTTACTCTTTTAAGATGTGTTTATTAAGGACAAATTTCGCAAGCGATTGCAGTTTTGATTATTTGTATAGAAGCGTGGCTATTTAACGGATTCCATTACAATGAATGCGGTGGCGTTGATACCATTTGCGTCCCCATTCGTATCAATTTCACCGTTATTAATGGGACGTGCTGTCGCTATGGAGTTTAAAGCTCACTATCAACTTGTAGCACATTGTGCCTCCCCCACGACTACCTGGGAGAATCCCTTTCATCCGTTCGCAGGCCAAACAATTACCCAGTCATAGTTTTTTTGTCTACAAGCAATTTTGTAAAGCGATTACCGCCGGAACTCCGCACAAAGCACTGACATATCGCTGGGTATCGATATCGCAGTTCCGACTAATAGGCCAATATTTATGTTTTGTTGGCCTCCATTGTGAATCCCAACATCCGTTTTTCTGACGAACTCGTTTGAAAATGTAACAGATTCTAACGCGGACGTTGCAACATTTTATTTGAAGGATTCATCAGCTCCAATTCATGTTTGGAGAAATTTTCGTATCTAGTTTTCATAATAATGTTATCAGATTTAATATCTGTGTTACTTGGAGCAAAGCGCGATAACATTGTCATGTTCTTATCAAAAAATAGACAATGCAACGTAAAATTCTGTAATAGGAACAAATCCAATTTTAAAAGGGGTTCGACTGCACGCGCTGCGTATCAAATACAATTTCCAGTCGTATCATAAATCTAAGGTCACGGTCACAGATACTATAAAATAGATCGATCTCTCTCACACGTCACCATAGCCGATCATTTGCGCGAGCCCATTATGATCCATTACTTCCTCTGTTGCTAATTTTATAGTAGGGTGTGCGGATGTAACGGCTTACACGGACATTAACGCCTGTGGATGTGGCTTTAGTTTGATTTTAGATCTATTCATGGGACAATTCATTCCGATCCCTATTGTTGAAACAAAAAAAAAAGTTAACGGCCGGGGAAATAAATTTAGGCCTGAATGACAAATTGATTGATTACGTACAATGTTGTAATAAACGACATATTTTTGTTAAAGTATTGCTTTTATTAGTTATAAGGCTTGCTTGCAGCTTTGCTCCCGATAAATAATTAAAAGTAGTCTAGCTTCCCAGTATGAATAAATTTATGAAAATCCTTACATAATGCACTCATGGATGTCAGCCAAGGAAGACTCTAGCTCCAGTGGTTTAAGCTGTAGGTTTGTCTATCAGTCAGTCACGATACTGCTTTTGGATATAGAAGAATGATTAATGGATGATAAGGGTGATCTTAAGTTTCAGATAATATGACTCCTAACTTGGTGACAAAACTGACAAACCCCTTGTCTTTAAAACCGTGAGTTTTCAAATCGTGACCCAAATCAATAATAGCTATTTAGCATTAAGTGGCAACGGCTTCTTTTATGTTGTGTCCACTCGCACCGTAATCAATAGCCAACGGCTTAAATACCACGCATATTTAAATGGCGGTAAAAAACATCGCCATTAGAGCTCGTTTTAATCGCTAAGAAAAAAGTGGTCACACTATCTTTATTCAATACGCTCAAACGACGTTTAGTTCGATTGGTATAGAGTATTGTGTCATTAGGGGGCTGTATTATGTTAGCTTAGAATGCTTAACGTATCTGATACCGAAAGATTAGATCGATGGCCTAAAGCCATTTTAGTGGTACAAGAAGTGCACCAGGGTATCGATTTTACACTAGTGATCACTAAAGAAGTATGTTGACTATGGAGAATAAATGTGACGATTATAAAATTTATGCAAATAATAGTAGCCCATGGACCTAGTGATGATTCTTTACTAGTTAAAAATTTAATTCACGCAGTAATTTAGTAGCAATAAACAGATTTGCAGCACTTTCGAGTGGTATTTTAACATTGTGTGTTTTGTGCCCTGGAAACATCTGAGTTGATTCAAATTTATATTTATACCTAACATGGATTTCTCGACATATTGACTGTAGAGAATTTAGATTGTACCTCTTTACTCGTTAACAAGTCTACTTAAGCAACGAATCTAAGACATGCTTTGATTTCGTCTACTCATAGGGCTAGTGAAAAGTAATTTATTTACATCGACACACAATAACTTCATAAATTTTAATGAAGAACACCGTCATCGTAAGAGGTTAATCGATGTCAACGAATTGAATTGAACAAGAGGCTGGCCACACTTTTATCTTCTTTGGTAAGTGCGTGGGCACCATTTGGTTGTTTACATAAACAAGATTAAAATATGAAAGCGTTCGATTCTCGAATTCTAACCCAATCATAATCTTCATGTTACATGTGTCTGCTTGAAATATAAATAACAAACAGCTTTTGTTACGAAATCATAAATTCGAAATATTACGCTGTCATTATCTTTACACTCTGTATGTTTCTCGTATTCAAAACATTTGATGTAAGTAATTTATTACGTTTCGAAAGCTTATTTGTATTCAATAGAACGTTCTTACGTATAGCTACTAATGTTTGGTTTAATAAAATTTGTGTTTTCATACAAGGTATCCTTGTTTGCTCAGAAACTGAGCGCGATATTAACTTGGGCTTTTTCTACCTGTTCGGTTGCTTTGTTGTAATAAAATGTGTGCGGAGTCACGCAGTATGGGCTAAGCTCCTTGGCCGCTTTGCGTTTTATGGTAGGCACGCATTGTAATTTCAGTTGTGTAGTAAAAAGTAATTCCCGCACGAATAATAAATTTTATTGTTTTAGTTAGGCTTTCGCTTGTAATGGAATACGTAAGCGAGTTTGGTATTTGCTTTACCATTGTTCAAAACGCCTATAGAGCCTAAGCGATGTTTGCAAACAATGCTGAGATCATTTCTAAATGTTGCATCTTCGTGAGCCGCTAACATCAATATCCCGCAGTGTTTCGAGCTTCGAGCAGGCTTCGTCAGGTGCAGCAGAGTTTGCACAGCGTGTTTGCTTGTTTGCTCGCCACACAGCGACGGAAACCTAAAGTCGGCAAACTTCAGCAGATTTGCACTTGAGCTCGTTGGGAAGATTAGCATCCGTGATTGTAAGGTCAAGGAGTTCCTCTGAATTGGATTTTGGAAATTGGTTTCCCGTTTTGACAGTGCAAGCGGGATTGTCTGACTGATTAATGCAACGTATTTATTTACCCACTTAAACTAAAAGACTTGGAGTGGAGTCGAAACAATGAAAAAAAATCCGTTTTCCAATAAATAAAACTCATCACTCCAATGAATCGTTAGGTAAATGATTTAAAAATATTGCGAGGAATTAATATCCTCTGATAGCGAAGCTATTAAAGTTATAGCCCGAGTGCAGTGATTTTTCCAAAAAGGATAAGTTTATTGGAAATATTTGTTAGCTCAACCGTTCATTCGAGAGAGCAGAACAATCATATCCGTATTCAAAATACACCAGCTGTTTGCATATGATAAAATTACTGAAGCGAACAACCAAACAATGTACAATTTTTGCCATTTTCATTCGAATCAAAACCACTTCTTACTGAGATTATAGATAATTAATCACACGAAACTACATCCCTTTGGTTACCTAACGGGCGGTGGTCGTACCCACCTTCGCATGCACTATGTACAAGGCTGGTCTAGCACAAATTACAAAGCATAAACAGCAGCCGTGTTATCGCTCCTGGACAACCCTGCATACATAATGTGTGTACTAATGGTAGCTGGATTTACCAACCAACGTGTAGGTGTAGACCATTCCCGCTAGGCCTTAAGCACTTTCTGTATTAGCTTATCGATGGCGTAGGCAGCGTCATCAAATGTTCTTGAACTGCTATTGACACATTGAAATAACAGTCAATCTTTGCATCAATATTTGGTGTCAAGTCTATGTTGATGTGATGACAAACGATGGTTGTGTGCGTCGTTCGTCGTCGTCGTTTACAGTTCTTCTTCCGGTGTCAACTTCTCACGAGGTTTATGGGTTTGGTGATATTTGCTCCAGTTTGTGTACTACACACTGTTTGTCAAATGCTTTGAGATTTGGTTATTATTAAAGGATAGTCCTTTTAATTAGATAGCATTAAAGTGTTATTATATTAGCAGACACCGTCTAATGTATCAGCTGTTTATTATCTTTGTTGTGATTTATTAAAAATACAACAAACAAATATAGAAACAAAACAAACAAAAATTGCATTTGTTTTTAAGCATTTAAGTAGTTACTTAGCTGTTATGTTATCAGCAAATCCTTTGCAGAATGTTTCCATTTATTATTTACTGCTTAGTAGATTTTATCAATCTGGTGACTTTCTAGCAGATCGTTTGAAATATTTAGCGAAAATTCCCTTCAATTGGCGATTATCGCTTCAACCTAAAGTAAACAAATTTGCTTACCAAAGTCCAGTGGCTTTCATGTACTTTCAGAGGGTTTATTTATAAAAGCTTTCAATCAAATAACTTAAGCTTCCCAGAAAACACTTTTAGAAGCAGAAAGTTGGCGTAATATTTATTTTGATCTTTCAGGTAATTCGCACACAAAACAAAATGAACAACTTAAATAGAAAAAAATTAAAAACCTCCGACATTTCATTACAAAGTTCAAAATCTAAAAACGGCTGAAACTTAGTAAACAACTCAATCGACAAATCAGTCTATCCATTTAGGCGCTACGATGCCACAGACCAACACACAGATACACACGTCAAACTTATAACAACCTTTTCGTTTTTTATTGGGGGTTAAGTAAACGTAGATAGTCACAGCAGACTCTTTCAATACAAGACCTCTGAGTAATTTGCGTAGAAAGTTGCAAGTATAAAATCCTATTCGAGTTTATTCCGGTAAAGTGATTCTAATTATAATACATTCATAAGAAACTCATTTAACTAAGTATTCTAAGCATATTGAAGTGTTTGGCATGTTTAATATGTTATGGAACTCTAATGGCTGACTCTTAGTCGGACCACACGTACAGTCGACAGTAAACAAATACGCGGTGAGGCTCCTGAAGTCAATATTGAACTGTCGATATGTAATTTCTAATTTGCTCAAGTGTACAGTAAGGACTTCACTTTGTGAAGCTAGATAATTAGTTAAGAATGTGAAGTCGATTCTAAATCTAAATTTAAAAACAATAAACTTTGCAGTTGGTTGAAAATGGTGACACATTATATTCCAGTATTTATGCGGTTGAGGAGAGGTATGTCTAGTGTCACTGGAATTATAGAAAACTAGCTTATGCCCTTCGGCTTTGCCCATGTGAAATATTTCAAAATGGGCTAGTTCCCTATTTCGTGGGAATTTAGAAAAATCCTTTCTTAGTGCACCTCTAGCATACTCAAGGTATAGTATGTCTGCCGAATTTCAAGTCTCTAGGTCCAGTGGTTTAGGCTGTGCGTTGTCTGTCAGTCAGTCAGTCACGGTACTGTTTTATAGGTATAGATAATATCTCGTTTACCGCGGCATTTTACTTAATTTCTGTATTTCCACTTTAAGTCACATGATTCGAAAAACGGGACAAGTGCGAGTTCTACTCGCGTGAAGAGGGGTCCGTACGTTAATTATTTATATTTAAATTCCAATTTCCAATGTTACTTTTAATGCCATAGATTTCTTATAGGTTTTCCCGTAATCTGTAGGCAAATAACTATTCTTTTCGTGTTTCTCTCACAAGTTTCGGAGTAACACGATGTAATTTGCAAAATTTCATTTTCTAATTTACCCTCAAAAGTTAAAATTTATTGATTTACGTTACACGACCGTCTTTGGGTCACCGACTTACATATTTGTACCAAATTTCAGCTCAATCAGTCCAGTAGTTTCGGAATAAATTGGCTGTGACAGACGGACAGACAGACACGCGAGTCATCCTAGGGGTACCGTTTTTTTCCTTTTGAGCTAAGTACGGAACCCTAATAAGAAATAATTCGTTACAGCAAACTTTTTTAAACATTCGGCCGTGGAGCATAGCAAATTGCCAGCTACAGAACGGACATGGCGGAAATTTTTCATTTGCACACAGTTCACACCTCGTGTTAGTTTAAAATTTTAGCTGCACGGCTCAAACATTTGCGCGCATAGTTTTAAGTTTTAGTGCCGTTTCAACAAGCTACGGATATGTCAATTATGCGGTCCTCAATTTATCGACTGTGAAGTTTTTGCCGTGAAACTAATGGGTGAAACAAAATCCTACTAATAATATACAAATGTAAAAATATGGCGTTTAAATGATTGTTATTATCAACGCAAAACCTATTGAACTGATTTTTATGAAACTTCACACTACGAGTATATACAGTATCTAGGCCCCCATTTCACCATCTTTACAATTGTCAGTTTTATATAACAATTCGAACTACACTTCTTTGACAATAAATGAAGCGCGCTAAAACAAAAGCTCTTCAAGTCAGCAGTTGACACCGAATTGACATTGAAACTGACAATTGTAAAGTTGGTGAAATAGGGGCCTGGATTAAAACATACACTAATTTTATCCCGGAATTATAATCCATTAGTTCCCGCGGTATAGCAATAACCGAATTCTACGCTAACGTAGTCTCGCGCTCGGCTTCGCTTTGGCATTAATTATCTCTTTCTTGCACGATCTTGTACCGTTTGACAAAAACAGCGCGTTAGACAATGCCTACCACAGGTTTTGTTTTCTACACACCGGTAAGCTGTAATAGCCATCCGGAGGCTAACAGCATAGGTTATTTTCATCTTGCTCAGTCACTTAATTACGTGACATCCTGTATACAAAGCAATGTGGTTTAAGAAATTAAAACAACTCTGCAACAAGGACATAAAAAGTACAATATCAATAAAGTCCAGTACAACCTCTACTTTGCCTCTTCTTGAGATGCGATGGAAATCGCGATTTCTCAGCATATTTCTTTAACGCGATAATAACAGGGTCTGAATGTTGGTAATTTCTCTGTTTACTCCATTATTTAGCCCACCCAGTGAGTAAATTGCAACGTACGCAAAGAGTTAATTGTATGCGAGAGTAAATTGTAGATTTGCACACTTGGTGGGTAAATAAACGAAATAAAATACGGATATTGCAGAACGGGTTAAGCCTGTGCAAGCGCGTTCTGAATTAAGTACAAATACATTTTTTTTTAACACCACAAAACAGTACAAGGATATTACAAAAGAGCAGGTAAGGTAGATAATGGACTGTCTTACCACTTAAAAGTGATCTCTTGCAGACAACCAAAGTACAGAAACCAAGATGAAGAGGCTAATTTAGGTGGCAGAAATTAACGGAAAGGAGAAACGTAAAATTAACAAATAAGTAACGACATAATAACATGAATAAATATATACCTACTTTATACAACACATACACTGCTTATACAAAACGTGAGTGAAACTGTCAAAAGGCCATACGTAGGTTTAATTATACGTATACCTTCTTTAGATCTTCTTTAGATTTATGAACCAGTACCATTTGACAACGAAATGTTTATTTTTTCTGTAGCATACTTTGTATACTATTGTTTTTACTGTCATTATTATGACATTCTCACATTCAGTGAGTCGATATTATAATTTTTTCTGACATTTAGTATTTTTTTATTTCTTTACTGTTATTATTTTGTTTTACATTTTTTTTATATTTGACATTATTTTTAACGATAACGGGGACATTGTCCTACTTTGGATTGAATTGTCTATATTTTTTAGCAGATTAGTAATTATATTTACAATGACAACAACAATTACTACAATTAACAAATAGGTAAAACTAACTTAATAACAACCTAAAAGACTAAAAACTAAAAATAATCCAAACTTACACCCTTGGGTAGGTAGGGTGCCCATTACGTGGGCATTATATTTTTTATTAATCAAACAAATTAGTTCTTAGTGCTTTTCTACATTATAAAGTCAACCTCTGTGCAAAATTTCAATCGGTAACGGAAGAGTTTTACAAAGTTTTCCAAACATCAAAATATTCACTGTTACAGGTAATTTACTTATTTGGTTCAGTATCCTGAACGTGTTAAGAGCGAATTACGTTTCCGCTCATAATGAGGGGCAATCGAAAGTCATTATATTCATATTAACTCTTGATCGTTCCCGACCCAACCACTGAACTGGATCAAATTTAATGATTACTAAAATCGGTAAATAATGATACCCTACCCGAAACATAGGGTCTGATATGTTTTTACCTCAAAAATTATGTCGGAATTCATGCTGATTTACATGTTATTTATATGTTAAATGAGCTTTTTATGTTTTTGAAAAAAAAAAATCTCAGAGAAGACTCGAATGTACTTTGGTATCAAATTGCTAATTTTCCGTATTATAATCTCTACCGATTTGTGTAGTCGTTTATTTAGTGTATTAAATTATGCAATAATTTGATTGCAATGAAATTGAAATTGCATTGGATTGGAGGATCAAATGGCTAACCCATTACATTAAAACAGCGTTTTAATGCACTGTCTCGTATTGGCGCCATCATAAAGATATGGTGTCCCCACCAAGCGGTTGAGGTTTGATTCTCCAACCCACTGAGGTGAGCCTCCAGAGGTCAGACTTCTCAAGTCTCGTGTTATTGCCGTGAATGGGCGATTAACCGGACAAGTTTAACAGCCAGTGTGGGCAGCCACATACAGACATCTTTTTATGTCCGTATACGTCAAGAAAGGCGCCTCGGACCCACCGACCCAGCGGGATCCTAACTCCTAACTCTACCCATGATTATCTCAATTTATTAAACACCTGTAAACTGTGACGTTTTTGTCGGTCTTTTGTTACAATTTGTTTATCGATGCATCGTCCAATTAGTCCACTATTGGGGTGATGATAATTGAAACTCTCGCTCTTAATACACTGAAGCACTTTATGGGCGCTAATTACGGAAATTGATTGGCTGGTTTAAACGTATTGGGCTGGGGTAAATAAAATGCGGTGCAATTGAAAATTGACTTGGGCATAAAATTAATAGCTACACAGTTTTGTTTCTTGAAATAAAAAAACCGGCCAATAGAGTGAGTCGGACTCGCACACCGAGGATCCATCATCATACTTATTTACTGTGTTATTTGTCTATTACAAACATGTAATTTTTATTACTTTCTGCAAACTCCAGTGATATGCGGGACGGGGCCCGATATGTTTTTCTTTCTATTTGCATAACTCGTGGGTAAGCATCATCTAAAACTATTCAAAATTTTAAGTCGATGGCATTAGTAGTTCCTGTGAAAACCAGCTGTGATGGACAGACAGATCGAGTCACACCATAAGGGTTGCTTTTTCCAATTTTGGTACGGAACCCTAAAATGGGCGTCTAGTGAAAATAACAAACAACCACGCCGGTTCTATTTTCGGTTGTACACAAAAACAAGCAGTTTATGAGCTCCCGATGCGCTACAGCCGATCGGAGAATTCCAAATGGCGCCCGAATCGAAACTTTCGCTTAGTTTGCCTGAAATTGATTAGGGCGAAAATGGAATAAAGATTCCCCCACTCGAAGCTAACTTTTTACTAAGTTAAATTCGTTGTCTTCAATTTATGTAATGAATTGAAAGTGGATTTTTTGTCTTTACACTTAGATGGAGTGCAGAAAGTTAGTAAACAGCTTTCTAGATCGGAGACTAGAGTTACAGCTTATAGGGTTTATTGAGGCGGAATAGAGGAGATAAAGTTATTTTTTATGTTTTTACGCGAGGCAGTAATAAAGTCGGTTTTGCAATCTTATCTACGTGAGTCATTGGCCTGGATTCTTGAGGGTGACGTGACCAATAAGCGGGGTGAGTCAGGACTGGAGAAAATATCGGCTTTTTACTGCTACTCCCAGAGGCTGCGACAGTAACGGGAACAATGCATTCCTACGTTGTTACGTTCGGTCAACAAAAAGGCCCAACGAGAATAAACGTTTTTGTCGACAACCCCCGCTAAATTAAACAGGGTAGCCGATTTTGTTATTTTTTCGCAAGTTTTTTGTTTTAGCGCCCCACAAAATCCCGGTCGGTTAAAACACTGTCATGCGTAAAATTATCTTAACAATGCGCCTCCAGCTAGAATGTTTTCCTTGTTGTGATCACAGAATAAAGCTTAGTCTACTCGCGGCGCACGCGCGAAAAAAATGACAATGTATTTGTAACAGCGGCTCCGTGGTAACGCCGCTGTGCTAATTTTTTCTAGAGGTAGAAATTGCGCTAGCGTTCAATTGTTGCTGAGCCTACAATTCTTATTTCGCTGAAGGAATTAACGCTTGTTTGTGTAAATGTTAAGACAGAATCTAACGGCCATTGAAAACTTAACACCTAGGCTCGTAGCCAGCAACATAATGCGTTTGATTAATTTAACTCTATGTTTTTCATCTAAAGTAGAATCAGATACATTATTTTTCTACAAAACAGAGGTAACGTAATCGAGTAGTAACGTTATCGAGAAATGTGTATGACGTTTGGAATAGCGCCCGCCCATGAGCATATTTGGAACAAAAATTTTGAATGAAATTTCTCGATTTCGATACGATAACGTTACGTTACGCAGGATTCGAATATTCGTACTCGGGCCTCAGCAGGTGTTGCTTTTAAGTAAACGTTAAATGCATTCGTATTAATAAATTCTCTAGTTATTCCATTAGCTCACTGAAAACGTAACAATGTAATGAACAAGTAAGAAAATTCTTTACGCATCGCATGTCGGTAATCGCGGTGGTTGACTAAATATTTTGTCGCGTGCGCGACAAAACAACTTCACTTGGCAAACTGAAATAAGTACAATCGATTTCCAGTTATAGAAACTAGGTAACATTTCGATACAAATGCTTGCAGTTACTTTTTGCAGTAAGTTTTTGTTTAACTTCGCTTCTTATATTTGTTTGTTTGCCGTCCCACTTGCAGTGGTCGAATTGACTTCAAAGTATTAGAAGAAGTAGCTTCGATGAAAAAACATGCAACAGTAATGTATCGTCCTCAAAAAAAAAAAAAAAATTTATTGCTTTATGTTTTTATTACAAATAAGATATTCTAGGTATTTTGAGCTTTTACAGTAAGGACATAGTGAATTAATGATTTGGAGTAGTTCGGAAATATAACCTCATTTGAGCAGTTACACGGGTTTAATCACGCTATTAATGTTTCGTGGTAACACGCAGGCCAAAGTTGATGCGATTTTTCCCAAATATTACTCGAAATATAAATATGTAATAAATAAATTAATATAAGAGAAGGGCATACTTAATCACGTTCCAGTTTTTCATTCTTTTCAGTTCTAAGGCATTTTTTATTAATCACAATAAATAATTAAGCATGATGCATATTAATAAAAATATAAACGAAATACCTACTTCTAACATTGGGCCAGTTATGTTTGCGCTTCTATTCGCAATTTAAACGGTTCTTATTGCAACGTCACTTAACATCCATTAGGATAGCAATTTTATTACTATCCTAATAGGACCGAGCGCGCGGGATTGGCATCGCAATATTCGTTTAGAAATCCCACTTATTCTAAGTGCGCTTAAACCATTAGCCAAACAAACATTGGCTCGTCAATGTTCTCAATTACCGGGATTCTGGTACGATGGCGGATAACCGAGCCTTTAGTTGACCCTCGAGACTATAATGGGGTTGAATGTGCGCGAGCGCGCGGCTGTTGTATGGAAAAATTACAAACGACCGCTTAGAGGTCTCGGAAATGTTGGAAGCTGATGGAACTCTTGTAATTATCAATTTAATTGACCGAGTCAGTTTCAGCTTGGACAAAATGCTTTCGTATGTCCGGCTGTTCCCCTCTATAGGTTGCATTTCTGTAATGATAATAGATTCGTTTTATCGATTCAGGTTTTGGTAATTATTAAAGGCAATTATTAAAAAAAAAACGTTTATTTCGATTTGAAAATTACACGTATTATTTGACATGTCAAAATATACTTCATTCACAAAAAGATGTTCTCGAGAGGTCTACAGTTCACAGCACAGAGCTACTAGTGTATTTGAGTTTTTTGACGTCATATTTAGTGTTTGTACAGGTTTTACTTCGACACACGAGTCCCAATCATCAATAAAGTTACACGAGTTATTTCCTACGTGGAAAACAAAAGAAAAGCGTCACACAAATAATTGACAATTACGGCAATAGGTACGTAAAGTATCGTCTATGAATAACAGTCAACAGAAAATGTGTTCATTAGTAATAATCTAATAATTAGCAGCAGTGCTTGCACTGTTGTGTTCCTGTGAGGTGAGTAAAACTGCCGGTGTATTTACGGGCACAAAAGGCTTTTCATTTCTTTTCATCTTAGCTCTATAGGTTGGCAACGCATTTGCAAACCCCCTGAGGTTGCGAGTGCCTATGGGCAGTGGTGATCACTTACCATCAGGCCCCTATTTCACCAACTTTACAAATGTCAAATTACAATGACAATTTGGTGTCAATTGCTGACTTGAATATCATTTGTTTTAGCCCGCTTCGTATTAGCAATGAAATGTACATCGAATTGTCATTGTAAGCTGACATTTGCATAGTCGGTGAGATAGGTGCCAGGTGGAAGTTTATCTTCCTTGTCGTATAATTTTTTTTTTAACGAAATTAATTTTCATAATTGAAAGCCCTTTTAACTATTTTTAGTAACAGGAGGAAGATTAACCTTACATGATCACAGTGTGTTTGTTATATTACCGTCAATAAAATTCCAACGATTTAATTTCTTTATCGCGGGCGGTCACGCAACGAGTACGCCGTCGTGTGTCCCCGTGTTGCGGGTTCGGCTAGCATTCCTCGGTCCGTATGATCGTCTAGGGACAAACAATCTACCCGTGGCACACTTAATTGTTTGCGGACATGATTTTATCGGAAAATTACACCGGCCCGGATCTTGTTTGAACAGTAAATAGACCTTTATATAATTTATACGGATCTCTTTACTTGTTTGGCTAAGCTGGAAGCAATTGAGCAGCGTTCAAATGTTACTTCATGATTAACTTTGGAATATTATAAGTTGGTGGTTCTTGTGGATATCTACCGTTTTTTTTCCTCTAAAAAGCGTCAAAACGAAACTCGCCACGTCACAGAAAGATTTCCTTCGCTGGCTTTAAGCCTTTCCCGAGAATTGTAAAAACGGTATTTCTTCCTGAAAAACTTCCTGTCCTAACTCGTCAGTCCATCTCGTGAGAGGGGCTTACCAACTCTGCTTTATTACAATTTCAAAAATAACAAAAAAAGTCGCTTAATGTACCAAACTCAACACAAGTTTAGAAGTGGTATCCATGTATTGCACTATCAGTTGTTCAAGCCCCATAAATAACACAAAGCGAGCGTTCAGGCGCGTACTTTAATGAGTTGCTTGCACGCGCCCTGGGTCACTTTAATGACATAATTAAAAATCCTCAGTCCAAGGTAAAGTTTCCCGTGGGATTTAGGGCTTATCCTTACAGTGAACCGGACAAGTTGCCCTGGCTTGCTGATCTCTTAAGCTAGTAATGAGATGGGGCAAGCGTTGAACTTATGTGGCAGGTTGTATGCGACCCGCAATTTATGTTTATTTGATTAACATTGAATAAATTCTTGTATGGTGTCTACTTGCCTTAATGACACAGTAAAAATTTACATGTTTTAATATCCCGTTTTCATTATGTCTAATGTCTAATCATTTAAAACTGTTATCATTTAAGGGTTTCTAATATCCGATGGTTCGTCTTTCAAATACAATTTTAATGTTTTGACGTTGTCTTATTTGGATTGAAACAATAGACCAAAAGTTAGGCCAAAGAAACAATTACGAAATCAATTTTAATGTATTGTATAATTTAATTTAAATCATAATAATATGCCTGTCTACAAAATTCCACTTCTGTTAAATGTGTTTACCCGAGTGAAAACAAAACTGAAACTCACTTACTTCAGTTGAGTATAGGTTCGCTGTTTCGGACTAATTTGTAGTCCTTCACCTGGGAGCACACGCACACAAGAAAAACTGCATACCACAGACGGCTCTACTCGCGCGGCTAATCAGCACAGCAGACTTGAATCTCACGGTAGTTTTATGTTAAAAGTGTATTTGACTTTTCTCGCCCAAGGGCAGAAGATTCATCCCTAACTCGCTAGCTCTCACAACTCACGCCTCGCCCGAACGCAAGCTTGCCAGGAAACTACCTGTACTGCAGAGCGTAGAGTAATGAGTTTTGTTGTTCCACAGTTACTGCTGGATTAAGGGACACATTGCGAAACTGCGGCATAAGTGCAGTCGTGGGGCATATTTGCACGTGGGCAAAGCTATACTTTTGGGAGCGGAGTTTATCCACTCAAGCGAGACAACGCTATCCAGTAACGCGTGTGTCAATAAAGAGAGAGCTAGTCAAAATGCGCTCAAAACGCATGGCGTAAGCGCCAAAGCGTTTATAAAATTGCTCTGGGTAAGAAACTGTAGCGACCTTAGCAAGCGCCCCTACGACGCACCAGACTGGTGTAGTGCACACGCGAGTGACGTCATCAGGTCATCACTGTTCTACATCGCGCTTGCATAAATATAACTTCCAACGCTTTTCCGTCGGACTTCGGTCCCCAGGCATTACACCTGGAAGGTGAAAGATCTCTCTAGTCCTCCTCAAAAACTAAAGTATTGATTTGATTTTCGTCTAACCAACGATAAGGCCAACCTAAAAAAATATTTCAAATAAAGATTTTGTTTTCATCTTTGGGGTTTAATCATGGTTTGAATTACCTATTTAGCCTTTGGCTGTTTAGTAGCGTCTTTAAGCGTGTTTTTGTCCTCCAGCTCCAGTAAGAAAATTAAATAAATACTTACACGCAATTTGTACAATTCAAATAATATTATT
Source organism: Clepsis dumicolana (assembly GCA_963691665.1). NCBI lineage: Eukaryota > Metazoa > Arthropoda > Insecta > Lepidoptera > Tortricidae > Clepsis > Clepsis dumicolana. Next base: position 4,580,316 of record OY829511.1, on the reverse strand, counting down.
CTTCATATGAATACCCCACCGTATTCAATTATCAACCGCAATTAAACCACAACAATAAATCATGAAACACAAGTAGCCTGCCGTAATATGCAGCCCAAAGCAATCGATAAAGGTGTGATTTACAACGACTTTAGGGGAATTATCGAAAAATCGATCAAATCTCAGTTCCTTATAATCGGCTTACAGAATTCACTAAGCCCGTTATCTACCTCTGAAATTCCTCCGCCGGTAATATTAATTGAGGCACGAAATAAACTTACCTTTCAAGAAAGTTGCCTCACGATTTCGTGTAAAATTTTCTTTATTTATTGGGTGGATTTATTGTTGTCCTCTTTAAATAATTTGGGGGGAAACACGCAAAATTATAAACGGGACGTTAATTTTATTATTTATGTTACTTTAACTGAAGTGAGTACTTTTAATATTATACTAGAGAGCGCCCGCGGCTCCGCCCGCGTGGAATATTATATAAACGTATAACGTAAGGAATCTCTATAGCATTAGTAATGTGTCCTCTGGGTAAAAAAGTAATATTTCTGATTAGTCCGACATATAGATTATCGAAAAAAAAATATTGGACACATGTTATTTGCTTTTTACGATATCAATAAAAATTTACATAGATAAAATTAAAAAAATCCGTAGACTGCAATGCAGGAAAATGAATGGCTTTCTTTATCTCTGAACGGCAACACTGGCATAGACAATAGATCACTCGCTTTTGGCTCGAAATTCGAACTTACGATTTTATTTTGCTTTATATACAAAACTGACACACTCAGTATCATATTTTCTCAAGTTTTTCGCGATTCCCAAGATCAAAGAATCGAATTGCTTTAAAAATTCAGAGAAATAATGCGTTGTTTAGGAGAAACGTGTCAAAATGGTGTTGTAGAGCGCCATCTCGCTCTGTCTCGTTTCTTTTATCCCGTTCTGGTTTTTCGACTTTATATATTAGATAACTGCAATGAGATTAAATCCTAGTCAAATAAACTTATCACTCACGATTATAATACCCAAATTTATACGTGACTGATTCGTTGTTTGACTTTGAAGTGAATAAGTATTTTTACAGACCTACTGAAGACTAATGTTAAATGCATCATTGTTAGATACTATTGCATTATTTGAATCATGAGCCATTAAGGAAATTGGGATTAAATAATCGTGAAAAGATTCTATGACTCAAAGAGTGCGAATGTAGTAAACTTTTGTTATTATCTTCACATTATATAAATAACCACAGGCTTCAAGAAATAAAATTGCTTTACTAAGACTAAAAAGAATCCTCGCTTAATATGAAATACCGTTCTGAGCCCGGCTAGAACTTAAAGCAGCGCTATATATATTTAAATTTTCGCAATAACTTAAATAATATTTAGTACCGGAACGTGAACTTAATTTGCACTAGGTTTTAAACTTAAACTTGAATTATAATTAAGTCAAAGTTCCTGGAACATATGTTAGCCAGGTGAAGTGAGTGCACCTGCCGTGTTTTTATTCTTTTGCGAAACTTAATATGGCGGGCTAATTTTATTTTATTCTACAGTAACTTGATTCCACTGAGACCGCAGTCGCGAGGGACAGATGAGCCACTTAGCATTCACTCCGTTGAGTTCCCACAAGGCTTAGTCTTATAGGTCTTTTAGTTTTTAGTTCAAAGGATATAAATAAAAGAACCTCTCGCCGTGAGCATACTCGCAAGATCGATCACACGTTGAAAGAGTTATATTATATGAAACCCGTTCAGCGAACTTATTTAAAGTTGGTCCAAGTCTGACTGAGCGTACTGCAACGCTGCCAAATAGATAGCGTACTTACTTTTTAATAACGATTGAAAATGTTTATACAATCAAATCGTGTTCAATTGTTTTGTAAAGAAAAATCTAAACCCATCCTTTATTGTATCAATTTTCTTACGCCTTTAATGCATCTAGTACTTGTGTATCTCTAATCATATTCATTGTATATTTTTACTGCACATATTTATGTTTAATTTGTGTAGCCTCGTAAATTTAAATCAAATAACACAGCAGCTCAGTAATAAAAACAAAACCAAGACCAACTGACAAATTAGTTTATATAAATCCCCACATCGAATTTCCTGTGTTCTATCATTAAACGACAGCATTGTCATTATGAAGCCGTTGTTAAAACAACATCATTAGAATAACGTGCCGCTTCGAATCATTAACTTGGCGTTTCTGTCACTTCGTTCAAATGACCGTCATTCATTTTGAACTACTCCTGAACTAACTAGGGAAAAACTGCTACAGTAGTTGCCTCACGAATACGCGTTGTTGCTTCGGACACACGTACTGAAAGTTTGTCTGACTGTTTTCAAGAGACGCACCTGCACTTCTGAGTTTGAAACTCTGCTGGCTTTGGTGGTTTGCTTTGTCTGATCTAGGCTTTGGTCACTAAAGTTAAATTAAATTGTGTTATTAGTAGTTCTAAGTTGTGTTTTAAGTTCATTAGATAAGTAATAATTCAAACAAAAAATCCTTTTGAATTAAGTTTTATTGCTAGTCAAATTAAGACCCCTTTTAGACGAAACTACCGTGAGACTCGATCATAGTTAAATAAACGGATCTCTCATCATCATCGAGTCGACTTTACCCCAACATGTGTCTTATTAATTTGTAGTCCTTGACAAACCGGCGGCAGCGAAACGCACGCTACGCGGCAAGGCTCTGCTCACGCGAATACTACGTGCAGCTTCTTCTAGTTAGTCCTTCATGCTGACATGACCTTCGTGGTTCAAACATTCCGTTTTGGTTGTGTCCAATCTACTTAAAGGAACAATTAGCTTTGTTTACTAAAAGTGCAAAACACCAAAATTACCATATTGTAAAAAGTCGTTACAGCCATCTAGAAAGTTCAATTGAATATCGACTCTATTTTCCTAAGCAATAGGTTACAAGTGCTTATGTACGAGTTTTTATAATTCAAAAATTCAAAATTTTATTCAGCAAATAGGCAGTTGAATGCTCTTTTACACGTCACTTTTTTTGAGTCTACCAGCGCTTTCGGAAAGACCATGATTGCCAAGAAGAATGCGCCGCAAGAAACTTGGCACAAAGTCATATTTTCTAAAAACAAGTTACATTAGCTCTTACAATACGCAACCACAGACAAACTACACAAAGAAACCTCACTCTGTCATTAAAAGATTACGAGAGAAAAAAAAAATACCGCATTTTAGAAACAAGTGTAAAAAGTAATTATTAAAACAGCAAAACCAGAACACTTTACTTTACTGGCACGTTTTAATTGAGCAGGAGATGTATAGGGTCTCCAGGTCAAATATCTGTGAAAATTTAAATTACAAAGGGATGTATAGTATACTTCAAAGTTTGAACCAATATTTTGACCAGAGCATTACGAGGTCAGTGGCGACTGTGTCCATGAATTCGCTAAGCGCCTCATCCGTATGCCACAAACGCAAGCAAAAGAAAAAGAGGAAACTTTCATTTTTACGCCGTCTAACGGATTCAATACCGACGCTGCTTGAATGAGTCGAGGGTGGAAAACCGTTAATCATCCCTTTGTTGGATTTTTGTTACTACCTAACTCGTTGCTCGCTTGTTTGGGCTCCCATTTTTCCTTGTGAACGAAAGTAAGGCTGTTTCAGTCTTTGACGAATTGTTTTCATACGAAAACACGGACTGTTTCATGCGTACCACATACGTACTTAGCTCATAATACGGAGCAAACCAGTGCCTTAAGCAAGACTTGTCGAATCCTGCGTCACGTAAAATCGAATAGTAAACTATAACGAGTTTGTATGACGTTTGGAACAGCGCCCGCCCGTGAGCGTATTTGGAACTAAAATTTAGTATGAGATTTCTCGATCTCGATACGATAACCGTAACGTAACGCAGGATTCGATAAGTCGTGCTTAGGGCACAGAACCCGCGAGCGCGCTAAAAGTGAGGCAACTAAAACTACTCTTAAATAGAGTAGTTTGGCATAGTCATCTCCGAGCACGCAGCGTATCGAGACGTAATTGTACGAATGACATTACTAATTATTAATCCCTTCTCGTGACGTTCTTATATATAGAAATTTAGCAATTTACGCATTTAGTAAAACCTGTTAAATATGTCAACAGGTTTATTTATTTGGATTTAACAAAAAAAAAATCTCTTTATACATATTACATTTCATTTATATCCAAACTTAAAATAAACAACAATTGTCAAAAGTATGTGATGGGTATTGACATAATTAAATTAAATCAAAGCAGCAATCAAATGCTTATCTTGTACTATTTCATCTATTCTGTGGCTCAACTGAAGATTTCCACATCTCTAGAAACTCCTTGTCTAACTAATCCGTTGATACTTGTAAAAACACTTCCTAAATAGTAAGCAATCAATACTAATTAGCTGGAAGCACGCGGTCGGGTTATCGCACCCTTCATGCTGTCATACAAATCAGCGCTCTGTAAATACTAGAGCTCAGCTGATACCGCTAACTGTGGATAACGGGGGTGTGGGTTGAGTTGAGGGAATAGAGCGGATAAGTGCTAAATATCCTGTAAATTTATTACAGACATGTTTAATTTCATTAGACACAATGAAAACGGGATATTGACCGCGATTACCTTATAGGTTTGATGAACTCCTGATATTTCGATGCAGTTACATGCATCATGATCACGGGCGAGTGACGAAACGATGGAGCGGTCAGTATCCCATTTTCAGTCTAATGCAATTAACTGTTATGTTTAATTTCATTTGTGACTCGACATTTGTTAATTGCTCAACATATGATGCGGTTGTTTTAGTTAATTTTAATTTTATTTCATAATAGGTATACCAACTTTTAGTTTTAAGTCAACTACTAACACATAACACTCTCGCGGGAAAGTGATAATTGAATTCTTCGCAGACGAAGTCGCTCGTAATAGGTAATATGAATTAAAAGCTGTCGGAAATTAAGTAATTCGGGAGGAGACGATTATGTACACTAGTATAATTACGAATTAAGTACAAGAGGAACAAAGAAGAAAGGACATTTAATTACTAGTACACCTAGAAACACGTTTCTTGAGATTCTACTCTATTTCGTTTCGAAATTACAAAAAACCTGGTGATTTGAGGTATGTAACCATCGCCATCATGGGCCAATTTTTAAGTCCAACTGCTGGACACAGGCCTCCTATCAGAATGAGAGGGCTTGGGCTATATAATTTTCCCAAGCGGGCCCGAAAAACTCAGAGCTTTTTTATGAAACAAAATAAATATCAGTAAAAATTTCGTTGCGCATTCCCCAGAATATTATCAACTGCCAACCTCCTCTGACTCGGACTAATTCTATGAAACGCAACTGTGTCAACACAGTTGAGATAATTCGAATACTCAATGAGGGAATGTGTTTTCTTATCTCAGGGTTCGCGATCGGCCCCTTTGAACAACTTGTAACTTCTGTTACTACTGCTCTGAGCAAAAGTTACGTCAACTTAATTTAAAGTTTCCAAAATGGCAATGACGTATTACTCGTAGATTTCCCAAATGATTCTCGGTACTGTGAGTTGGACAAATGAAACTTGGGTGAAGTTCACCGTTTGGACGACCAAAATACCCTATTTAAGAGTATAAGAGTTAACAATAATTATGCTAACAGTTTCAAATGATTCGCGGTTAATTGCATTAGACATAATCAAACCTACTTATAACAAAGAATATTACAATGACTAACGTAACGTAAACCTATAAGGTAACCGCGGTCAATATCCCGTTTTCATTATATCTAATAAAAGTTATGCTTTTTCAGTTTCCTTGTTCAAACTGATAAACGTAATTTTTATTTTACAGTAGCTAGTTTCACTATACAAAGGTGCAGACTTATTATTTTAAAAGAACACGGCATTGTATACCTAGACATAGACAATCCACCTGGTTTTATCGTCCTTTGGAGTGGATATCTCTGATTTCTGCTAGTCTGTCTAATTTTAGCGTCTAAGAGTCCAGGGAAACGGATTAAGGCAGTATTTTGTTACAAAACTGTGGAGTTATTTTTACTTATCACTAACACCCACAAGTAAACCCTTAAACCCACAGGTAAACCCTTCTATTCTTCTACTTTTATCTCTTTCAAAAATAACCTTTTTTTATCATCAAATTATGAAAATAAGTTTTTCTTTCTCATCTAATGCGATAAAATTGATTTTCTAAATAAATAAATATGCGAAACTCCCAAGCCGCTCGTTGTAGGAAAGATGGTCCATCCCGATAGCTTATCATGGTCAACAATAACATCAGCAGATGTCTGGATTTTGGTAGCAGAAGCCACTGTCTACTCCTAACAATTTTTACACCTTTACCCCTGGAGACTGTAAGAATTTTGCCGACAACCCCTTTAAAGCAAGAACAGCGTAACTCGGTCTTACTGTCTATCCCCATGGTTGATCTTGTTCACTACGATACCCCGCAAGAAACACAGTTTTATCCCTTCGAGGGTAATTGCGAATCTTAAGTGGCAGTGGGCGGGGCACATTGCTCGCAGGACTGATGGCCGATGGGGCCAAAAGGTTCTCGAATGGCGTCCGCGGACCGGGTGACGAGCTGTAGGTAGGCCTCCAACAAGATGGAGCGACGACCTGGTGAGGATCGCGGGATCGCGGTGGATGCGGAAAGCACAAGACCAATCTGAGTGGAGAGTCTTATGTCTAGATAAGAAGTGGACGTTTTTCGGCTGACATAATGATGATGATGAATGGATGATGATGGTAACTACCCCCAGGTTCGGAACCATTGCCCTAGTTACACCTATAATGGCCCATTGTGTAGAGAAGATATTAGAGTGCATAGATATAAATAATAATAAATATAGGTAAACCTATCGTGGAACTATCAGCTGATTGGACTTATCCGTCAGATAGCCGGCATTAATTGCCGCGATAGAGTTATCAACGGTTCAAAGCCTCCCCGCATCCGGTCTGGCGATGGTTTTATAATTTTTAATACTCAGCCTATGGTAATTATGTTTAGTGCAGGAGTAAGGAATGGAATGTTTTCATCACCTGTTGTTGCTTTATGAGTACTTAATACATATAGCTTTATTTTTGTATTTATCATCTCTATGTGACAAACCGCCTGATATATGCTACTTAAGCACACTTCTCGCGGGTGGTAGGACCTTGTGCAAGGTTCGTCCAGATCGCTACCACCATCTTAATCGATAATCCTACCGCCAAACAGCAGTGCGTGCACTGTTGTGTTCCGGTGTGGAGAGTAAGACAGCCGGGGAAATTATGGGCACAGAGGCATTTCATCTTAGCCCTGTAGGATGGTAGCGCATCTGCAATCCCTCTGGTGTTGCGGGTGTTCATGGGCAGTGGTGATCACGATCAAGTGGCCCAGTTGCTCGTTTACCTTTCTTTTGGTATAAACAAAACTAAAAGACTATATTTAGGCAATTTTTTGAGAAAGCAAAAATGCAACAGCATCTTTTTAGGGTTCCGTACCTCAAAAGAAAAAAATCGGAATCCTTATAGGATCACATTGTTGTCTGTCCGTCTGTCTGTCTGTTTGTCTGTCTGTCAAGACCCTTTTTCTCTGGAATGCGTGGAGGTAGCATGCTGAAATTAATATCAAATACTCAAGCCTGCGGTCCCTTGAAGCTGTGAAAAAATCAACCTTCTAAGTCAACGCAATCAAAAGATACAGTAATTAAAAGGCTATTTCCATACAAATTGCTGATTTCAAAAAACCTAAAGGGTACTTCCAGATGTCCTAGGAGCTTGAAATTTGGTATGAAGGTAACTCTTATAGCACCACTCTAACCACTCTGAAAAGTCTCAAAATCTTAAATTTTTATGTCTGTCTTTAGATTTCGCAGACCAATGTAAGTTAATGTGGGGTCCCACACTGCGTACATTTTGCTTAAGAGCAGGGCTCTGCTGACACTGGACTTCTTAAAACACTGGGTAAAAGCGTTAAAATCTGTCTACGGAACCCTCGTGCGCGAGTCCGACTCGCACTTGGCCGGTTTTTTCTACACAAGGTCAAGTGGAGGATGACGATAGGAACAATGATAGAGACGATATCTTAATGAAATAAATTGAAACCAGTTAAAATTCTGAGCTAAGTTTTTAGCAACTAACTATTATTATTATAAGTGCTACACTCAGCGACATTGTTATTTAATCGTAGAAGTACTGTCTTTTTTTGTTTTTTTTTTTTTCAATCGTCTATACGGTGTTCCACTGCTGAGCAAAGGCCTCCCCTTTCTCCTACCACGTGCCGCTGGTTTCGGCCAAATCACGCCAGTACGACCAAAAACGCTTAAAACCGTCCCGCCATCTCCTTCTTGGTCTAACTCTGCTCCGGTGTCCGTCGCATGGAACCCAATCGGTAGCAATTCTGGTCCAGCGATCCGGATGCATTCGGCAGACATGTCCCGCCTAGTCCCACTTCAGTTTGGCAGCCTTTGTCTCTACATCGTCAATTCGAGTTCTGGAGCGCAGTTCGGTGTTTCTGATTCTATCAGTTCTTCGAACACCTAGGATAAGTACTGTCTAAACAAATTAAATCATTTGTTAACAAAATCTCTCCTATTACAGCAGTTAGATCAATGCCCTCGGCTAACGACTTCCCGCTTTCACATTTTCAGTGTTGCGACATTATTTTATCCACTTAATTAATAAAAGTTGGAATATAAAAGTGAAATACTACACAATATTTGTAGCGCCGATTCTGGTTTTATGAATAACGGCGTAATTCCATACAAAAAGGGCTGTGGAACATCACACATACACGCGATTTGAATATAAACACGCTACCTACACTGGCACTATTCAGTTCACACTTCAGCAGAACTTTATTAAAACTGCGTTCAGAAGCCCGAGTACGAATGGTCGAATCTTGCGTTACGTAATGTTATCGTATCGAAATCGAGACTCTTCGTACTAAATTTTAGTTCCAAATACGCTTACGGGCGGGCGCTGTTCTAAACGTCATACAAAGTTCTCGATAACGTTAGATAGGTACTCGATTACGTTACACATTATTCGAATATACGTACTCGAGCCTCTGTTACTTATGATAATACAGATTGCTGTTTGTTTTGGCTTTGCAAATAAATCGTACAAAAAAAAAAAACACATTACTGTGATCCGGAATCATTAAATTATTAAACGTTTTTAGGTGCAACCGCATAATGGAACTACGTTTCCGTTATAGCACAATTCATAAAATCTTTCTTCTAGTAGATGTCCTGAAATTACAATTATACAAAGAAGACGTTTTTATTTTATTATTATTAGCCTGTCATTGTGTTTCATTCGTGTCCTGAGTAGATATGCAAGGTATTATTTTTACTTGTATAATACTGTAAACTCTGAGCTGGCTGATAATATATAAAATGGTAACTTTTATCTAAAACGCTACCGCCATAATAAGGCCGCACTTTGACACAATATAATTCTTAGACTAGATTAACACATATTTTCCACTAACTGCTAAACTTCAGGCAGTATGGTTGTACGAAGTTTTGGTAAGTCGTTAGGCTTTAAAGCTCGCTGAAATATGTCGTTGTATGGGCTCTACTGGGTCATGTTTATAAATATTAGTTTTACAAATAGTCAAAGTTTTACGTTGCGTGAGCTAAACTTTGTCATTGAAGCTGGTAATAATACATTGACTTTGCCATTCATATGAAAAGTTGATGGTGAAATATTTAAAACCCAAAGTTCTTTTTTCAAGTACTTGCCTAATGCCTAATGCGAAGAACATTTGAATTATCAATATGCAAGATTTGCCGTTAAGATCGCATCTATATAACCGATACCCAAGAATAAACAAACTAACGCCAAACAAAAACTACCGTAACACTACCATTATGCATTAAACAACATGACCACTCATCTGTATTCCTGACAAACCATTCCTGAGCATCCTATCGGAGTCACTCGGGAGCCTTTTGACTTGCAAAATGCCGGACTATCGCAAGAACTCGGTAAAAAGCGTACAGGGAAGTTAAATTCATAGACGTGCTCTCCGAAAGATGATGCGGGTGGAAAAGGTAACGAAAACCTAAGCAGTCTCTTATGGATAGCTTGGCACTTGCATTTTGTGTGCTTTTAGGTTCGTTTGACGGAGATACACATGAATAAATACCTATCGATTATTTATTTAGGCACAGAGCAAAGAGATAGCGATAGATTGGAGGCATTCGAGATGTGGTGCTGGCGAAGGATAGAGGGGATTAGTTGGACCGAGAGAGTCACTAATGAGAGGGTCTTGGAAAGAGTTGGGGAGGGAAGAAGTACCTATTCTGAATATGGTGTAGACTACGAGAGGGAAAATGGTGGGCCGTTTGATACGACACGATGATCTGATACTGAAAATTATAGAAGAAAAGAGAGGAACGGGAAGGCCGAGGTTAGAGTATTTAAATCAAATAAAAAAGAAAGATAGACGTTATGTCGTATAGGTGAAAGAACTCGTATTGGAAAGAACGGGCTGGAGACAACTGTACCGACAAGAGTGATACTCTTAAATAAGATGATGATGAATTATTTATTAGTGACTGGTCGTTTCCTCGCGTAGACTCTGTGTACACATGCTACTTCCTCCACTTAAATGTATACAGTGTCAGTTTGCAAAGCATGTCATTAACAAGGCAACCAAATAAATTAGAAGTACATCAAAGACTGTACCTATCTTTAATATGAGGCCGTATCCATCTCTTCTTTTGCCCAGGTAAAGCATAGCATAGTGCTCCAATTTGAACCCATTGAGGACATTCTAGACAACCGCTCTGGCTGTTAATTTCACAACGGGGTGATAACGCGTCTGCCGTGCCAGACGGCACGAACCATCGATGTGAACTTTACTCGTTCAATAACACATAGTTCATAGAAAAATGTGGTGAACACATCAGTGTTTTTATTCTAAGATAGTAAAATTTCGAATGAGAAAGTGGTATTTGGATGTAGCGTTCTTGTGGGCAGGCATCCAATTTGTAGTTTTGTAATTTTCAATACGAGTACATGCACTACGTCTTATTATACAAAATATGAGTGAAAATGACAAAAAGGCCAGGTGAAAAGGATTTCATAAAACATAACAGAGACAAATAAGAATGGAGAAAGACCGACGACAGATATGAAGATTAAGTTAATGACATTAACTAGTAGTAAGCCTTGGGGAGATATTTTTTTGATAATAGAAAGAGTATTGGCTTGCTTTATACCCAGAAGAAGAGAAATCCACAGACGAATGGAAGACGTAGTGAAAGAGTTACGATGGAACTTAAAGGAATAAATTGAACCCTGAAAACATTACAATCTTTTTCTTTGGGCAGTCGTGTAAAAAGGAGGAACAACAAGAAGAAAATTCTGTGAAGACCGAAGGATAGACAATGATGATGAACGCTCTTGTAATTATTGGCTGAATTTGAGCTTCTTTTATAATCTTATAATAAACGGGGTTGGTATCGAACGGTTCGGCATTGAACACCTGAATATCACATTGTCTGCTAACCATTCTGCAAATAAAAATGTTACGTCTAGATGTAAACGGTCCCATCTGTAGTCCCCATTCACAAGACGATAATGCGAGATCCCTTTTCTACGATCGGGTGAAAAGATGAAGTTAATGGCAATATTAGGATATCGTACGTATTCGAATAGTGCTGTAAGAAGTAATAAGGTTACTGGTTTTAACACAGACTGTGGTGATTTTTGGGGTTCCGTTCCTCAAACGGAATAAACGAAACCCTTATAGGATTACTTCTTTGTCCGTCTATCTGTCAATAGGGCACTTGCCATTGACCTAGAATCATGAAATTTGTAACAAAGCACCACGACAGAAGTCAAAAAAAATAATGGAAAAGTGTCATTTACGGAACACTTGGTGCGCAAGTTCGAAATCGGAAATGTATTTTTTTACGCAAATTACTTTGAAAATAGTCGAAGAGATGGTGTACTTGTGTGACGTGCTATTTATTTCTTACAAAGCTATTTTCTAAATCTAGGTTTTAAATTTTGAGTCTATTTGTTGAATTCCATTCGTCAAAGTATGATAGTTATAGCATAATTAATTACGGATTCTTGTTACGAGTTGAAACATGAATAATAACGTACGTTTTTGTTTTCACAAATAGAGCCGTTATAATTTCTATGTCAATGTTTTAATAGGTAACCGGATATTTTGCTTGGGTCATTTACAATGTTTGCACAGACACTCTAATTACTTCATTTTCTTCATACCTACCTGTTTTTCATATTATACTGGTTGTGGCCCGTGATTTTGTCTGTATATAATTAATTGCATAGATTTTGATTTTATTGCTATCCCGCGAAAACACTGCATTTTTAGGTATCAAAAGTAGCCTGCGTCACCTTTGGGATTCGAGGACTCCATTGCTGCCTAAGTGACGTACAAATCAACTTAAAAAAACACTGTTTTTAATTTACAATATAAGTTTGTACTTAGTGTACTTTCAATTAGTGAAAAAAATATCTTTTGAAAAATGGATTTTACCGTTTTGAAGAATTTTTTTAATAGATTACTCTGAAGCATAGCATCTGGCTACACAGAGGGTACCGTCAGCACGCATGTACAAAACATCAAATGTCAAAATATCTCTACATATCACTACTACTGATACGACCCCCCTTTATTTGCCTTTCCATGTGCACTGCGAAGTAATACTTATGCTCTTACATGTAAGGGTAAAATTGCGTTGCATCTTGCCTTCGGGAGATACAATCACTCTACTTAGGGTTACGACCCAAATTTGCCCCACACACGTGCTGTTTATTGTGACTATTATAATAATGTCGTGTTTTGTTTTTACAGGTAAGTCTATCCATACAACGTACATGTGTGTAAGTATGAATGAAGACATCGCTTCGACTTAATTCGTGAATTCAAAACCGGCGAGTAAAAAAGATTTGACTTAATTCAATAATATCACATAGTTGGGGGTTCGTTGTATGAACAAGACAGTGTGATTAAAAAAAAATTTGGGATTATTATTACTAGATACATCATCATCAACCTTAAGACTTATTCTCTTGTCGGTGGAGTGTCTTTCAATAATTTCTCTAAGCCAACTATTATTACAGTGTACACTCGTTGTAAAATACCTAATCGCATACATCGATATGTATGTCAAATGACTTGCTAATATAAATAAAAACCGGTATCCTGAAATTGAGTAATGCAGGGGTTTTGCATCTAAGATTATTTTTTAAATGTTAATGACATGTCAAAAATAAACTGCGAGTGTTGAGCACTATGTAAAATATGTTAATAAAATACGAGTTGTATATTATTAAAACAGAAAATGTTTATGCTTTGCTCACCAACTTAAACACAGACGTGCTCACATATTGCAAAAGTGGCTTAACCAGATCGGTGATGTTACACCCAGAGGTTGTGATCACTTGTGACCATTATTACAAGTGGATCGTAAAAATCTAACAATTTTTTATTTCAACAAAACGCAATGTTACTGATCGTAGCCCTCTGTCGACTCTTTTGATTTTTGAGTCGTAACGAAGCCTCAAACTGATTGAAAACTAAAAAAAGGACCGCTTTTAAATTCTCCAGGTAACCTCGAGTTTTGAAGAAACGCAGTCAAGGCCGTTTGATTAATCCGCTCAAGTCTCACAACACGGAAAGGAAATAAATAACCACGTATGCAAGGGATTCGTTAAAAGGCAGCGGTCCCGTCACATTGTTTATTCAGACCATCGTCGGGCGGGCGTAATCCGGATCGATCGGCCTGGAATTCGCTCAGCCTTTTGAGTAGGCTAGGAGCTTCTTGGAGTTAAGGCGATATTTTTGGGGGCGAAGTTTATTCACTCAAGCGGGCAACGCTATAATAAACCGTGTATTAATAGAAAGAAGGCTGGTGCGCTCAAAACCCATGGCATAATCGTTAAAGCGTTGAAAATTGCTCTGGGTAAGAAACTAAAGTATTGATTTGACTTTTGTCTACCCAAAAGAATGAACCAATAATCACTTTTCTTCTCGTTCAAACGCAGTTATATTAGTTCTGACTCCGCTTCATAGACGATAAAATTACCAACGCAGGCTTAACTTTAAAAAATATTTCTATCGAGGATTTTGCTTACAATCATGTTTTCATCTCTGGAGTATTTTTGAAAAGACTCAAAACATAAATAATAGCGCCATTTCAGTTTCTTGGAAAATTTTACTTTGAGTTATTTTGCTTTTTATTATGAAGTATTCAATATTTATGTAACAAGGGGACAATTTTTTATGGCAGTTAGTAAAGAATTGCAATCAAAATAATTGTTGAATTCGACGTTACTACTAGAAGCTTCTTTCTCTTAGTTTTAGAAACATAACGTAATTTGTGCCAAAAAATGAATTAAGAATGATTGAAAATTAATAAAAAGACGTAGGTAATAAAATAGATCATATTGTAAGACACCAACTCTCGGCCTATTTGGCCAACCTTTGAGGTGGCGTCACGTGTTCGTACGCCGCATCTACGAGATAAAGCGCTGGGTTGTGTTTATAGCTCTGTTTAAGACGAGGGTTCCGTAGGTATTGGAGTCCCGTTAATAGGTTCAGTAATAAGGCTTAGCTCAGCTTTGGCGCCTTTTTACGATGACTGGAATCAGCAGAGGGTTCTGGGTTTCTTTTGGGAGTCAAATGAGCAACGTTATGTATATTGATTGACGACCCTGTGGGACCCGTATAATAGTACCGCATTACATCTATGTACTACCCTCAGAATGTCTACCATCCATACGCAACTAGTATCTGTTTTTGTCGCGTTTATAAAAAAACCCACGATGCGTCTGTCTGTCTAGTCTATCTGTCTGAATGCAGTAAACTCAAGTATTACCGAACGGATTTTGATGCGAGTACGATATAATTATACGATAAGGAACAAGTGGGTCACCTGACGGTAAGTGATCAGATCAGACACCCCAAAAGCCGGAGGGATTGGAATTGCGTTGCCAATCTAGAGGGTTAAGATGAAATGCCTCTTGTGCCCGTGATGTCTTCGGCTGTCTTAGGAGCGCTGTCTTATGACGATTTGCTGCAACGCCGCTTCGTGTGTGGGCTTGTTTGAACATGTACTTGCTCGTATCGCGCTCATCCTACGTGCGAAATACGATACTCTTACGATACGACGCCCGTATTCTGCACATCGGAACATGACAGTGCAAGCACTAACTATGTCATATAATAATACATTCTAATTAAATTTATATGTGGTAGAGAAAACCGTGTGTGTGCGTGTGTCGCTAGAGTTCGCCCATTGGTTGTAGATGGCCTTCAATACTAGGCCAGTTGTTTACGAAGAAAAAGGATGCCCAATTCGTTTATGCTTGTAGCGTCATTCCATTCTCGACTGACAAGAGACATTTTGAACAGGATATAGCGTTCACTGGTCTCGGTCATTTTTTAAACACAATATTTCAATGCATTCATTGTTAACTGTCAAATCCGGGACTTTTTGTCCCGCAAAATTGTGACAGTAGCACTGGAAAAGTTACGAAAACTCAACATATTTGGCTGGCAGTGAACTTTACTTATGAAACGTGTTTGGACATTTTTAATTTATTCACCTGTCATGCTCTACGTTTGTCTCAGAAGATGAGTGACATAAATTTATCAAAGTTAAAAATCTGTTGTAATCCAGTTTCACCAAGACATCGGACAGATAAGTCCTTCAGATTGACCACTAGTTGAAACTGCTTTGATAAACTATGATCAAGATTAATTAGTCAATTCAAAACGGTTTGCACGAATAAAACACCTCAACCTGCATTATTAATAACTGAACAAGTGTTTCAACAATGAGGTTCATTTCACAACGAAATTTATTTCATGAATAAATTCATACCCTATAAGCTCCCGCGGTATGCAAGGCTAATTTGGATACGGATTTAAAATTACAATTATTATTGTTAATTAACGCAATTACTTTTGTAATCGATCAATGCCTCGCCTAATTAAGAAGACCTGTGCTTATTCCACTTTGTCTACCAAGTGTACCAGTCGTGTAGATCTAATTAAATCGGCTTCACGGCCGTCATAGGGGTCGGTCATTGTTCTCTTTCTGTGTCCAAGTGTGAACAGCATGCGTTCTGCTCGCTCTTGAATTGCCCAACTCGTGTTCATAATAACTATGCAAATTGGACCATTTCAATTTTGCGCTTCGGCGGTACGGATATATTGTAACTGTGCCTTTTTTGTTTGCACAACGTAGGCATCGAGGTTCGTTAGTGGTTCACAGTGTTGCGTACGTTAAGAGATTATTGTCGCACAAAGTCGGAGCTTAAAGGTTCAATTAAAAACGTAGTTTTGTCACCTTACGGGACAAAAGGGGCATCCGCATTCATTGTTGAGGTTGTGATGACGAGTGTGGAAATGAAAATCCTGCATCCGTCAGAGTTAATACAGATAAATTCTTACGACTTCTTTTGCATGTGTTTTTGCTTCAACACCACGACAGCTGAGCTAAGTATGAGATATACTTAATAACGTTTTTCAAATAACGTTTTATTGCCAAGCAATAATATTACATATAAAATGAGGTAGACATAATCATCAGCACGCAGAAAATACTACAATTGTAACCTCTTTGGTCTCATGCAGTCGCTCTCGAATAAGTTCCAAATTTATTTTGTGAGCATAATTATAATGACGTATCTTTACTTATATCATTGTTGCCAAGTAGGTACCGAAACTTTTAAAATATTAATTCCAAAGTTCAAACATAATAAACCTTCTAAATACACTACGGCACCAAAGCATTTTTCCTCTTTATTAAACACATTATTACCGCAAAATTTCACCATCCGAGGCGTTGCGCAAGTTCAGAACAAAGCTGACGCTTTATTAGCAGAGTCGAAGTCTTATAAATCCTTGTCAATGCCAGCTTTCTATCATGTCTGCGCAAACGCACCAAATAGCAGAACAATCGCAATAAATTGTTCACTGTCCATTATAATTATTCCGCAGGTAAATACAGAGTGAAACAGTTACAAGCCGAGCTCATTGCGTAATAGGTGGCTTTGAATGCAAAGGACTATCAAGCTGTTGACGAATTTGATTGAATAAATTTAAATAGCTACAGAAAAACAAATTAAATTTCATACATACTTACATGAACCCTACAAACAATACTCTCTTTTTCTTTGGGAAGTCGTGTAAAAAACCGGTCAGGAGCGGGACCTCGCGCACTGAGGGTTCCTTTCTAGAGGGTTTTTTCCTTCAAATGTTATGCCTTACATAAATATGATTCATCATCATCATCAGCCTATATACGTCCTACTAAGATGAAACTAGGGACAGCATATTTATCAAGAACCTTAATAAATATCTGCTGCACAAAAGCTATTATACGTTGCAAGAGTTTTTTCAAATTAAAACATTAGATCCCAAAAAAGAGACACCTACTGTTACCAATTTTATAATATATTTGTTAATTGTAAATAAATATACTGCGGTGCCCTGCGGGGTTTCATGGCTGAACTTTTTTTATGTATGTAAGATCTTTGTAACCTGTGAAAAGCATGTAATAAATTTTATCTACACACATATCGTAAGTCCTTTATAATGCGTTCAGAAACCGTAGAAAATGACCGGCATTGCAGTACGCCGTCGCCTTCTCGCCGACAGCGCCAGCCCCAGCACCACCACCACCACCTCCAGTAAAGTAATAGTCATTACGACATCGAATATCGAATTCGACGTTTCAAATTTGAAAACTAACGTAATTTACAATCATAGTGAAATAAAACGGATCACTCACGTATATAAGTTGAGTTCAGTCCGACATGTATAAATAATAATGTGATATAATTTTTTTTACAATAAAAAAAAACAGTTTACAAAACGTCCGCTCGGTATGTTTGTCAATGATTAAAAACAACAGTCAAATTCGTGACAGGTATTTATTTATTTATTTTTATTTATTTATTTATTTATTAAATTTCATAGCATAACAGTATGGGTATGATATATGCGTTCGGCTTCTGAACCCATCTTAGAGTACTTATAATATGTGCATAGATAAAGTAATGTATGCGACTCCACATAATTAGGCCTTAAAACACTCGTGTGACCCTATTATGAAACTCAGCTTCGCCTCGTTTCATAAAAACACACTATTGAATTGCTTCGCAGAAATGTGCAGGCCCCACTATATTTTCCTTCACCAAGCTCGTGATAAATTAAAAATGTAATTTCGCACATAAATTCCGAAAAACTCTGAGATACGACCCTCTGCTTGAGAGAACATAAGTCAAACCACTGGGCTATCACGGTTATTTACTTAAGCTTATTTAAATCGGACTGTTCTGTTCTTCCATTATAAGGTTTTATATTTCTTTGACGGTTAAATATCTTCTGGAACAAGTTCCTTTTATTACAGCCTAAATTTACTACTTGACCGTAAAGTATTACTATAACAATGTCCAAAGCCGTTCCTAAAGTTGAATTGCCCGTTTATCGCGGTTTATCCCTTAAAATATTCTGCCCAAGAATCCCAGTTGAAAGCAATATTTATTGCACACCGACAATGGTCGCAGTGCGTTTGTTTCTAATAACAGGCTCATTAAAATTTATCGTAAACTAAGACTACTGCAAATTGGAGTAAGCAGACTTCCGTCGTGCCTTTTAATAAGTCAGAGGCAACTGAAGCTCTTTTGTTTTAAGGCATATTGCGTTTCGAGAGACTTCTTGATCCTTACAGCAGTAGGTAGTTTTATTCTTGGGTATTCTTTGCCTCAGACTGAGCCCGTTGGCTTGATTTAACTTTCTTGATTCTTTTATTTTGTTCGTATACTTTTTTTGAGACATTAAAACCTCTAATAGTACCATTAAGTTCATGATCTCAATGAAGTATCTTTTAATCCAAGAATTTTTATTTTTACCGTTTTCCCGTTAAAATCTATCAAATAGTCACTGAAACAAGAATACACAAAAAACCAGAAATATATGGCTAACTCAGGAATTGAACCCGGAACCTTGACATTCACTACACTAAAGTTAGTTCCAGATACAAACATTTCAACGTATATTTCGTGCAAAAATTGGTTATGTCAGCCACCTGAGAGCGCACGGACGACGCTCTCAATAGACGGATCCCAGTCGCTGTGGCCGAAGTCGGATGGGTATATTATATAGTTAAAGAAATAAGTCACATTCTTGTACTAACTTTAGTATATGGGTATAAGCACGTGATACGGAATGTCAAAGATGATGATGACGGCTGTTGATGAATATGTACAGTCAGCAGCAGAAACAGTAAGCAACCAAAGCGGTCACGTTGATCTAAGCAGGGCTCTATTGTTGTAAACATAAGAGCTTGTCCAGATAAATGTGACCGCTTCGGTTGCTTAACCACTTATGCCGCAGCCCTGTAACGATATTTAATATATGTTACTAGACATAAAAAAAATATAGAGACACATCGTTAGTGTCACTAAACTTACTGCCAGTGATATCTAGCAGCAAATACCAAGGACGCATCTATTAATACCAAGCAAACATTGTACAGAAAATGAACATCATCCTTACAAAAGAAGGATCTCATAACATCAAATGCGGCTCCAGTTGTAGAAAGTTCCCTTTAATCTTTCATTGTTCTCTTGACCAAAATTTATTTTGAATACACCCTTGGGTGAATTATTTCATCTAGAGATGTTAGCAATGTACCAAGGGATCCCTTAATACAAACCGCTGTTCTGTTCTTCTCACAATAAAGATAATTGTATCTTTGAGTACACATAAACTGATAGCCTTCCAAAGAATTTACAACCCGTTTATAACTGAACGCTTTTGTAATACAGACACTTAAGCTCTTAATTGAATTTCAAAAGTCCCCAGCTAAAGAACGTCTGTGTGAAGTAAAAAGAGTTAGACACAAGTGACCACGACGACCGCTTGTGCGCTTTTAAGATTAAGACTTTTAATCGCATCCTCTGTGCCCTAGCGAGGGAGCTTGTGGCAAGATAAAGTACCTTTACAAGGACTTACCTCTTCAAAACTCGGCCCCTTACTATTGTGCGACGCATATTAAAGCAGCCACGGCTTTTCTTGTGAACCCGCTTCTGGATTGAGCTCGCCGATTGTTTTGTAGTAATTCTAGGCACGAGTTGTTTCGCCTTTATGCTTTCAAATCTCGGGATTGTAATTAGCTTTTGTCTTGTGAATGCTACTTCTAATTTGGACTTGTAATGCGTTTTTGTGTTCGAAATAATAAATTACTTTCTTAATAGACCCGTGTTTGATTTAATTCTGCGCTCAATTGTGTGTGTTCGCGAGATTTGATTTTATATCTTTAAGTAAATCACAGAGATCCCCAATTTACCTCAGGTTTTCCTTATCCGTTCGCCAGCTTCGCTCAGTTTCTTATCCTTTGTAATTCGCTTCACATACACCGTTGCTTACTTTTATTCGACATACTCCGCTCACTTGTACTTCGTTCTCTTGAGCAATACGCTGTCTAGTTTAAAATAAACAAACTGGCTATTACTTTTCGTAAACCGGTCTGGTGTGAGTATACATCTATGGTAGTTCAATAAATCATCTCGGTAGCGGAATGAGCAATCGAATATTCATGTATGTAACAAGAAGGAGTTATTAACCGAACATCTAAAGGCTCTTCGGGCGAGAACTTAATTATGTAAATGGCGATACAAGAGCCATTCTGCGGAGGCAAATTCTATCCAATAGTGTGGAAATACATTTTAATAACAGCGACAACATTTGCGTCAGCCATGCTCAACATGCGGCCTTAATTTCGTTAATTGATATATACGAATGGCATACGACGTTTAGGTGGGTGTTCCAGGTAGCTTATTCTATTAACTGATTAGATGATCTGATTGGTGTGAAGCGCAAGTGTGCTCTAAGTTTGACAAGAGACGAAATCAGAATGTAGGAATAGGAAAGCTAAGTAGTGATACGTTTTTAAGCACTCTTCAACAGTAGCAAAAAAGTCAAAGAAAGAGCTTACGAATTTTCCGCATCTGTAATTCGATAAAACGAAAAATCGACTTAACAGATTTTCTATTCGGAATTGAAACTCAATTCTTGCGAATGTTTCATGCGAATTAGTGTTCCACGGTACACGGTACCCAACAGTGTGCGGTTTTATACATTTTTTGTTCAACAACGTTTGAAAAAAAAAGCAATCTACGTGTATGAATACGGGCGCCGATGACCACAATACTTGTGCCTTCGAATAGCTTTACAACAGTTGTTTATCGTACTGGAGTGGAGTTTATAGTTGAATAGTTTAGATTTTAGACTGGCATGTGTAAGTTGGTTGTGTAATACGAGATTCGCGCCCATGAAAGCCAGTGTCGCTGCGCTTCGTGTATTAGATTACCTACTCTTTGTGGTTTGTGGAAACGCCACGAGCATTGTGGTTAGTGAGCTTCTCACGATCACTACAGTTACTGTGTCTAATCCGAACACCAATTATTGTTTCAACCGACAAGTGTCGGTCAGACTAAGATAGCTTTCTTGCGGGTTATTAACATGCTAGACATTACTCATACGCAATTGTGCTTTGTGAATACTTGTGATATACACATTTGTGTCACTGTGACACGTTCATTTTTACTTCCTATTCTTTTTAATGTTCTTCATCTAAATATAAACCACATTAAACACTTGAATCCTTATTTCCAAGGAAAACAATGAATCTCTATGTTGGGAGATAGCAGAGCTATTTTAAGTCCGTTTGGGCGAATTATTCCGAAGGGGCCCCTAAACTAACCAACTTGGTACTCCGAGACCGTGTGCAATGTATTTCTTGGGAAAGTTTTCCTTCGTAATTTATTCGTTCCCCAAAGCAGTGCATCACCGAAGATGCAGCCAGCGAGTGGGCGGCACCCACCATTGTGACAAAATAATGTCTCCTCCATAACCTTCTTCTCGCCACTTTGTGACCGCTAAAAATACTCTTATACTACCGAAGATAGAAGCCATAATAGCACCACAATGCCCACCAGATGGTACGCTACGATAGCGCTGAATAATCAACGCTTAAAACGTCTGGAAAAGGAAGATGCGGTAATGTAATATGAATAACAAAACGACAAAGATGTATACCTATTTAGCTCGTATTATTTGCGACCTACAATGATGTATAAATTATAAAACGAGCAGTGAATATGTAAAATGTTGTGGCTGACGTAAGAAACATTAAAAGTATAAGGATGAAAGTCGCGTAGCGAGAACCTCGCTCCAATCTCTCTGGTAAGGGGCTTATCTTTGACTGAATAGGCAAATTCTGACAGCTCATATGAATTCGCTTTGATCGAATCTATCGCTTCCCGAAGACGTAGCGGATACTGTAACTTTTGACAAATTGTGATGGAGTCACGTTGTTTTTGAATGATAACGTTGTGTTAGAAAAATGGCAGCGAACGTGCAAAAATGTCTTTCTCTTTTTACAAGACTTAGTTCGACATTTAGAAACGTAAGTAGAATGTAAACGGTAATAAAGAGCGCTGAAGTGGCAAATACGTTGACATTTAGTACTGAAAAGTGTCACTAGCGCTCGAGACCGTAAACGAGACAGAAATAGAGAACGACACTACAGGTGAACTAGTGAACTGGCTGTGCCTGTTGTGCCAAGCCTCTGAATACGTAGGTGAGGCCCAACACTACTTTAAAACAAAAGCAGCCCAACTCTCAACACACTTATCTGCGCGATTTACCAGTCGCATTTCAGACACATCACCAACTCATCCCAGAACAAGAATAATAAATATTAAAACAGCCATGTCACACGTTAATTCGAAACTGTGAAAAGGCGATCGCCATATTTCGCGGTCGAGTCGGCAGACCAGGTTCAATTTTCCAGTAGGGTGCGTCATCGTCGTGATGCGGCGCGACGTGGCGACGGGACTCCTCAGATTAATTACTTGGGCACAAGCTTGGAAGTTGGGGCTTCCAAGCTTGTGTTACCAAGTTTTTGCCAGCGGTGAAGTGTGCAATGTTGTTCCGGTCAAGAGACTCGATTAATGTTACTGCGCTCAGTCATTCAAGCTGTTATACCTCTACTGTGGTTATACTTAATGTACCTGTACGTCTGTCTGGGGCAGACGAATGGATAAACCGATGTGGACGTGTTTTTGGCAGTCGAAAGCTAGTTCAATTGAAGTGGTTGTTAGCTGAGTTTCTTTAAAATTGGTGGAGTCGCTGTTGAGTTTGTGAAATCCTAGTGGTGCGACTGGTGGAGACGACCCACAGGATGGGAACTCTTCAACGGCTAATGGCACCGCCTTGAAATTTAGTACGGATGTGTAAGTTGGATGACAAAACAAGTACCGACAACAAAAAGTACAGTCGGCAAAAAAATATAAACTAAAAATTATTTTTTTAACAGAAAACTAATTTACTACTTTCTCGTTCATAAAAGAAGATTTTTACAAAAGCAGTTAGCTCATTCAAGTTCTCGCAAGTTCTCGTTAATTTAATAAACACTAGCAAACCCAACTCCACCAAGTTTCATGAAATGAACGTGATACGGTGGCCATAGAATAGCCAGGTGGCTGCAGACGCGTCAAACTTGGCTAGTTATCTAAGTTCCTTTGACACAATGTTGAATCAGATTCAGTAAGGTTGCATTCAGCGATCACTGTTAATACTCTCTGCTATATTATAAGGAACAATTTTAATTGTTACATTTTGCAATACCGATTTTTGTTGCAAAATAATTAAAATTGGGGGTTGACAATTCACTTGCCCTTGTGGTTGACGGATAAACTGTATACTAGTATATAAAAAAAACCCGCTCACAAATTTTGTCTAAGTTGCGAATGGTTCTACTGCGAGTTGTCAATTTCTGCCGACCTGACCATCTTCTGTCACGTCTCATTGACAGCGTCAAGTTATACATTTAGAAAGCCGTTTTTGACCCTTGATAATGTCTTTAATTATTTTACACTGTTGGTGAAATCAACATGTAATTAAGTAAGTAAGTAAACGCTTTATGGTTCAGAAAATACAAAAATAAAAACAAGTTACAAACAGTGAGATACAAGTACAAAGGCGGCATGTTTAAATGGAATCGTGTGCTCCCAGAGTAAAAAGTGCGAATTAATCTGAAACATTTTCGGGCTAAACACGACTTGATGTAATTCGTTTATTTCAGTACATCATCGTCAGCATCATATCAGCCGGAAGACGTCCACATAGGCCTTTCTCAAGGATCTCTATCGGTTTTGTGGTCCCCGCAGCCAATGGCTTTCCGCAATTTTTACCAGAACGTCAGTCAACCTTGCGAGAGGCCTAGCTACCAATACTTCGCCTTCCTTCCTTTTTCAACCCTCGACGAAAAAAAGGGGTGTCATAAGTTTGACCTGTGTATATGTGTACCTGTCTCTGGCAGTATCTGTCTGTGGCATCATAGCTCCCAAACGGATGGACGGAGTTTAATCGAGATGGTTCTTATTCACTACGTCTAACGGTAATTTCAAGTTAAAATCATCTACTTTATACACTCTGTTAACCCATTTTCTCTCAACGTAAGACTTACAACACCTCCACAAACCATACAAAAACGGACCAACCACCCTCCAGACATCGCATCTTCTAATTTACTTGGAAAGTCATTACGAAAAAAGCCTCCTTGGAATGCGTCCTGATTGGTTCATAGCTTGCCATTTCGCTGGTCATCTGGTCGAAAGTGAGCCGCGATTCGAGGCTAGAGAGATTTATAGGTGCAATTGAGCATAATTATGCGTTTCGGAAACTTTCGCCCTGACATTTGGTGTCCAGAGGGTGGTTGGTCCATGCCTACAATTGTAATGAACATCAGTCGTGTCTATGATTCCCTAGTCTGGATAACTCGACCGCGTGGCGTGGTGCCAAGCTCGTGGTTTTGCGCCCCGCTGCCTGTACGTGCACTGATTTATGCTTGCATTCAACTTTGGGTGACGGCGGTTTGATGTCTGGGTTTTCAGGGTTTATCATCAAATTGCCGACACTTATTTAATCTCTAGGTTGGTTACGCATCTGCAAACCCTCCGGGGTTGCGGGTGTCTATGGGCAGTGGTGATCACTTACCATCAGGTGATTTCGTGTATTTTCATTTCATCGCATTTTCATTTCGTCGAAAGCTATTTCCTGATATATTTTCTTAACCATTACATTTAAAAACTAACCTAACTTATACAACAAACAATACAATTATCCTGAAATTATCTTGATTTTAGCGTTCGAGACGTATTTTCGACGATTACATTAGGCGCTACTTGAACTTGTATTTTAATGAATTTTCAAAACATTATTGGATCATCATCAGCCTATTTACGTCCCACTGCTGGGCACAGGCCTCCTCTCAGAATGAGAGGGCTTGGGCTATAGTTCCCACGCGGGCCCAGTGCGGATTGAGAACTTCACACACATCATTGAATTGCTTCGCAAGAGTGTGCAGGTTTCCTCACGATATTTTCCTTCACCACAAATGTAATTTCGCACATAAATTCCGAAAAACTCAGAGGTACGAGCTTCCACGGCTTCCATTTATTGGATAAATCTTTATAATGCCGTCCCAGATAAATGAATCGTAAATATTTGAAAAGCAAAAAAATAAATTCTGTCGTATATTCTTTGCCTACTAGTTGTGTTAGCTTATAATTGTATTTTTTAATTAATTTCAAAAACTTCACAAGGGTGTTAACCGGGGTTGCCGGTATATATGTCACTTATTACCGTCAGATGACCCACTTGTGTTTGCATTCCTTTTGGTACAAAAAAAATCCAAGACTTTATTAACTGACGTATAAAATTAAACAAAATATATGTATAACGTGACTAATTTTGCCTAATGTTTTTAATTGCTCTACTGTAACACTGCGTGTTTAGTTTCAATTGTGCTATTAATTATTATATAAAGTTGTCACGTAAATACTTCCGTCCCACATTCTTTCGTTTCCGTCGTGTCGTTATAAAATATCATGTCGTTTGACGACATGGAAGAGGTAACCCAACGTATAATTTCCTCTCAATAAATTCCATAGTTGCAGGGTCTTAAAATAAACTGCAGCAAGTACAATCAGCAGCAGAAGTAGCGAAGCGATCACAATGATCTAGGCACGGCTCTATTGTTACAGACATAAGAGCTTGTGTTGATCGTTGTGACGGCTTCGGTTGCTAAGTTACTTCTGCTGGACTACACTAAACACAGACAACGCTCATTGTACACATAACGTTCATTGGAAGACTAAACTCCACATTGTCATAAAAGAAAAATAACAATCCCCCTTACCCGTGTAATAGAAACATTGGTATACCACAATTAACTTTAATGTTTACTTTGGGTTAAAGGAAACTCTATTGCATAGTACGTTACCTGGTAATTGAGAGTTAGACGTGCTTTGATATGCAAATGTGGGTGGACAAGCAACATGTGGTGCGTCACACCGGGTCGCACTCCCGCAAACGGTGAGTCCGACCGGGAAATCGGTTTACATTTGCTTGAGAAGCTCTCTCGGTTTACAGGGAACTTCTTTAGCATTTAAGCTCCGATATTTTATGATCATTGAGAGTTTGGTTTTTAATTCATGACGATAGTTAGTGTAGTGTTACTATCTACTAAATGAAAACCGATTTGATACTGAGATGGTCAACGTAGCGTTATCGCTTCCGCGTATCAAATAAGTTATAAAATACAGACTTAGCGCCCATAAATTTCAAATAACGCAGACAGCAACGTTCACGTGTAGAAAGTTTTACCCAGAATTCAAAGGAACAAAAAATTATCTTAAACAAAACTTAAGATTTATAGAGTCGACCAACGCGCAACATAAAATTAAATTAGACAAAAGAAACCTGACTCGCTTTCTTAAAACTAAGTCGTAAAAATGACGCTTGACAAGTCGATACTTAAGAACCCATTATAGACAAAGGACTTTGTGCAATCTTTCAATTGCTAGGATACGTAAATTGCTTCCACGTGTTGCTCTAGACTCGAGTGAAACCAGTCAAAAAAAAATCATAGCAAGCAAAAACATCATGATGCTGATGATGATGTTTTAAGGGCGGAGCTTACGCTCTAGCATGACTATCGTCCAATCGCAAGGATCGGTCATAGTCATTAACCAATCATATGTACGGAATTACTCGTGGGAATATTTTAAAATTACAGAGACAAGCCCACAGCTCCCGGAGAGAGGTGGAGACCCGAAGGATGACGCTGACGGGAGTGGAGGAGGAAGTTGGGGCAGTTGGATCTTGGCTCGCTTCACGACAAGAACCTAGAAAAATCTTAGCGATTCTCTCTGTTAGAACCTATGAGCTAGGGTTGTTGAAGGTCCTAACATATCGAACTAAAATCTAAATAAATAAGTTAGTTTGTAATTTAGCTAGGGAGTGAAAAGTGCATCCAGGAGTTATTCGGTAAAGTACCCGATTTCAGTTAATAATACAGGTTATCAAATGAATCCACTACTTGTTTATTACTGTTCTGTATTATAGTAAAAAATGAATCTAGACGAACTATATGAGTCTTGTTATCGCCTGATTCAGGTTGAATATAAGGGTTGGAACTCAATAGAGGTCATAATGTTGATATTGTTCGGATTAATGATCATGGTTCTATTGATCTTAATGTGTGAGAAATGTGGGAGTATTTGGAGGTGTTTGGGCTTGATTGTAGTAGAGAAGTCACACCTAGAGTTCGAGGGATTGAGATGACCGACGTTGGAAATTGAACTTATAAAGGGTCATGGATTTATTTGACAATACTGGAAAGAGTAAATTGTAAAACGTAATTTTATGTGTACTAAGTTAATCTGTGTGAAATGAATAAGAAATCTTGTAATTCCCTTGATTCATAGCTTTAGATTTACTTGCCGATCTTTGATACTGTTTTCCTAATTGTTTTAAACCTTGATAACGAATAAAGAGCGAACTTCATTGTCGCACAACAGATAATAAGTGTGCAGTCACAAGGGCAACCCGTTGCAAGCTATGTAAATATAGCACCATTCACCAATGTAATAAGGTGGAGAGTTGAGGCTAACGTAAATTAGACCCTCAATTAAAGCTCCTTTTCACACCAACTAAAAGCGAACCTAAAATCTTAAGTCTATTCATTGTACTCAGATGAACTAATTGTGTATATA
Source organism: Clepsis dumicolana (assembly GCA_963691665.1). Taxonomy (NCBI): domain Eukaryota; kingdom Metazoa; phylum Arthropoda; class Insecta; order Lepidoptera; family Tortricidae; genus Clepsis; species Clepsis dumicolana. The sequence goes on along the minus strand of OY829511.1, from coordinate 4,552,214 downwards.
TTTTATTGTGTGATTATTTGTGTTTATTGTTGTGTGATATGTTTATTAACCACTGTGTGCATGTGTGTTAGTGTGTAAATAGCCAAAAGGGTTTTTTATTTGGGGGTTCGTTTTCCCTTTATTAGTATGGCTCTGTAGGAACAGAATCCTCGATTTTCATTGAAAACATCATCAATGAAGATCTAAATAATTGAAATAGTTTCTTTTGCTTCCTCAAATGTATTATAAGGTAGATCTTCCTATTAAATAAATTAATTGATCTACTAAATTTCATGGTTTTCGTTATATTCTAGATAAGTTCCCTAACTCGGAACTATTTAATAATGGAGATTTCTCATTAATAAATTGAGCGGATTAAGCTACAATGAGATTTCTAAATCAAGAGCAAGTAAAGTACACTTCGTGTAATAATTAATCTCCACTATTGAAGATTTCCACACTGCATCTCGATCACAGATTTTCTATACAGTTCGATCTCGATGGCATTTTACAGATAAATTATTAACCACGTAATAAATACGGGTTAATAAATTAAATTGATTGATGAGACTTTATATTGTTAAAATTATGCCGATACACTAGTAATTTTGCTTCAAATTGGTAATTTAAGCTTCTTCCAAGCAAACTGAGAGTTAACGTAAGGTCCATATTTTGATTAAACAGACCAAATATGCATTTCTGAGACCAGAGTTGAGAACAAGAGTCACAAGTTATTTGAGTAATAAAATCCTGCGTACAAACGCTAGGCGATGTCCTAACGGATTTTAGTGGCTAAATGTCACGTGTACCGGGAGACACAAATGGCAGTGGACCGAGAGCGGCGGAACCAGTGGGTATTGTTCGCATCGGTAGATGCAGTAAAGGTAACGACCCTGTAAGTCACAGCTGGGCTTGTGAGGCTGAGTTAATTGAGTTTGAGACATTGAAGTAACGGAGGTTTCAGCCAATAAGCTGATTTGGGAAGGTTGACCCTATATACTCATGTACATGATTCGGTGGCGATCTGATAGCAATCCTGGGTACCCAATACACGCCATGTCTTACAGATTGACCTCCGACCTTGGTTTGGCCAAACCATATCAAATATTATTGAATTTCATAAATCCATGGTAAAAGGGGTAGGGGCCCGCTGGGCCCCAACATTGAAAGTACGCATCCTCGGATGTTGGAAATGTAAACGCTTCGCAGCGCAAAGGAGGTCAACTATCACCCCAATAACCTGACGACAGGGCCAGTTACTGGCGTAGGGATCCCCGTACCAGAATGAGATTGGTCATTTGGTTCAGGCATACCTGTTTCTAGTATTTTCACTGTCTATCACGCTATCCGAGCACTTACTTTATTCCATACAGCCAACAATAGTACAAGCGAGCTTCACTAACTTGTATTGAATGAGGCTCGCCTCATTACAATAAACCCTTTGTCTACCCCGGAACATAAAGGTTCCAGGTAAGCGGGTGGAATGAATGACAGTCGGGGTACTAGACCACTCAATCCAATGTACTGTATAAAGCCTTGAAATTGACAAATAAGCTGCCTCCTTGTTACCGAGATGTGCTCTAACTCTACGATGTTTTCCTGAATAAAGTCTAAATACATTCGGTACACTAAATAAATAAATATATAGACGATCATAGCCGTACCATCACAATACTTCGAAGCTGAATCCGCCATGAATGATCATCAGTCTTTTTTAGGGTTCCGTACCTCAAAAGGAAAAACGGAACCCTTATAGGATCACTTTGTTGTCCGTCCGTCTGTCTGTCTGTCTGTCAAGACCCTTTTTCTCTGGAACGCGTGGAGGTAGCATGCTGGAATTAGTACCAAATACTCAAGCCTGCGGTCCCTTGAGGCTGTGAAATTCCGACGAATTGAGAACCTCCTCCTTTTTTTGAAGTCGGTTAAAAAAGGCCATTTCCATACAAATTGCCGATTTCCAAAAACCTAAAGGGTACTTCCAGATGTCCTAGAAACTTGAAATTTGGTATGAAGGTAGCTCTTATAGCACAACCATTCCGAAAAGTCTCAAAATCATATTTTTTTATGTCTGTCTGTAGATTTCGTAGACCAATATAATTTGACCCCACACTGCGTACATTTTGATTAAGAGCAGGGCTCTGCTAACTCTGGACTTCTTAAAACACTGGGGAAAAGAGTTAAAATCTTTCTACGGAACCCTGGTGCGCGAGTCCGGCACTTGGCCGGTTTTTTTACGTCCCATTGCTGGGCACGGGCCTCCTCTCAGATTGAGAGGGCTTGGACTATATGTAGTTCCAGTGCGGATTGGGCACTTCAGACACACCATGAAATTGCTTGGCAGGAGTGTCATCATGAATAATCTAACAGAATAATAACTCAAATAGGTGAGCGGTGATGTTTTGAAAAAGCTTGACTACCTACATAGCACTAAAAACGACCTTACGTACGAACACTACAAGTTTGTATTCAGGAACTGACGTCCATATTTGTGGAATAAACTAACAATCAATATGTACTTAAGAGAGAATAAAGGTTCCCCAGGGAAATCAGCAAAATATTGCAGGTTTTGTGTTCCCTGTAGTCCCATTCGATATCCCAGAATGAAATAAACATTATAGATTCATTTAATCATCTTTCAAGATCTAGACAGCTATCAAATACTTCTTCATGTTCCTTCAAACAAACATGAAAATTGTAGCGCTTGTTGTCAGATGATATCAACTTTTTAAACACAGGTCGATTTATTTCATTCTTGTAAATAAAACCCAACGTTTGAACGCACCGATCATTAGTCAATCTAAACGCACGCAATCGACACATTATTCCTTGTAATTAATCACATAATGTTCTACACTTATTTCTCTACATAAAATCAAACCTTAATTCAAGTTGTTACGCTTGCCTTTTTAATAGCGGTCCTATTTTTAGATTCACACGATTTAGATTTACCCTTCAATCTTGCACTTCAAAATTGACAGCTGGCGTTTGCTTTAACATTATTGACAGGGTAATTCATTAGCCGTTACGGGGGTGATTTTACACCGGGTCGAAAAGGGGTGTAAAATATTCTTAGATCGATTTTCTGAGGGAATTATTTCGCTTTTGTAAGCAGTACTGAAGTCTTCCGACTTGTGGGGTTTTGGTGAAGTTTCGAAGGGGTAAAGTTTTTAATCTCATTAGAATCGCCTTTTTGGTGTAATGTTGGCATCTAACGATGGGGCAAGCCCACTGTTTTAAATAAGACGAGCACCCTAAGCCACTCTCAACAAGTAGAACCACCGAAATCACAACCTAATCCAAACAAACTCTTCATGTTTTAGTAAGTGTTAGTTAAATAACAAATTTATAAGTGCGTATATTCAAAACACTTTCGACTTGCCATTACTTTCTTCAAATAGATCTGAAGATTGATGATTCTTACTGATCAAACTTGAAAGAGAAATTTTACGAATCAATCAGTCTTGTGTTCAGATTTAGGTACCTACTCAATATTATTTGCGCGAACATTCTCTACCCGTGTCTTCATTTCAGCAAAAAAACTTGGCATTTTCACTCGAACTTTTATGCGACGCTTAATACACACCTCATGCTTGTTTGAAGCGCGTATATATACCTACTTCGTGCTACAGACATCCTCTTACTTTCGGCTCGCGTAGGGTCCTACGCATTTCCGATTAGAACCACCTTGCACCCCTTCGCTTATTGTGACACCCTCACCACGATTTTTCATATAACTCCCATCCGCTCGTCAACACACTTGATTTGCAAAGCACGTACGTACGCCCACTTAAAAATATAGTTGGACAGCCGGAATTCAGCTTTATATCTTCCTTATAAGTGTCATAGGACCAGAAGGTTTATTGCTGTAATGTCTAGACGTTACCCGTGGCTTATTCTGCTGAAGATGTTTTGCTGTACGGAGACATTGCCTTATTGGGAAAGTAAATCGAATGACAGGGCTTTCGTGTTAGCTCGTTGTTAGTAGGGAATATAAAATTTTCGACTTCAAACTCCGATTCGTGCTGCATTTCAAATATGTCAATTGGTTTAAAAATCTACATCTGTTTTAAATTCATGACTTTGTATTGTATGCTTGGAATTATTAAGGTAGAATTGAATCAGAAGAATTCGAAGACAGATGAACATTAGGTACATAATTTTTTTTCTGCTTTTACCTTTTTTTTATTATTTATTTGTGTTGAGTGACGCGCTTTGGGAGAGGCCTATGTCCAACACTGGACTGCTTTGGGCTGATAATGACGATAATGATGAAAACAATTTAGTTAGTTAATTTCGTTTGACCATTAGTAGCCAACGTCAGCACATATTCGTAGTTCGGCGTAGTCATGGCAACGGGCCCAAAGTTTTTGCCCTCTTTCGGAGTTAACCCCTTGTTCACAACTTCGCGGTATCAAATTATATTGAGAGAAAGTTTTGGCAGATTTTGTATGAGTTGTTGACGTTCGGTAAATTATGTGTGAAAATGTATGGCAATTTATTATCCGCAAATTGCTTTTTGTGAATGACTTAAAAGGTTTGACGTAAAATCTTTGGGTATAATTCAGGTACCAAGGTATACTAAGAGTAGGTGTCGGTTTTCCATTTATCAAAATGCTTCTCGTCTCGTACTCTACCTACTTAAGTAACAAAAATTCCTAACGTTTTTGTGCTTAATCTAATAATTATACGGGGCCTAAGCGCTTCTTTAGAGTACACAGGCAAAAAATTACGAATTAACGAAAAGAGCATAATTCAATAACTTTACAAAAAGTGTTCTCCACGTCAAAGTTTGACACCTTGCCTGTCATCTTTATTGCTATGAATTAAGATTGAAGGTGTCAACTACTGGAGCAGTGTCAGGCACTGGGATATTTACCTTAATCCAACAATTGAATGAGAAGCTAAAGGGTCAATCAACTTTTTAGGCTACTCTGTCCCGTCACTCAGGAGACAACAGTGATACAGTAGCTTAGAAAAATAGATGTCAATAATGCTATTTATAGTACTAGCTGTTGCCCGCGACTTCGTCCGCTTAGATTTCCGTTATCGCTATCCCGCGGGAACTATTTAATTTTCCCGAATAAAAAGTAGCCTATGTTATTCCCCAATATTCAAACTATCTTCCTACCAAATTTCATTTAGATTGGTGCAGCGGTTTTCCCGTGAAGAGGTAACAAACAGACAGACAGAGAGACAGGGTTACTTTTGCATTTATAATATTAGTTAGGACTAGCATGTTTACGAGATAAGACATGAAGGAATAGGCTTATAACTGTTACAACTGCTAACTTTTAGTGGATTGGTTCCCTAGAAAATCATACTTTTAATAAGTGACCGAGGAGACGTCGCCATGACAACGAGTAACACTTAAAAGTTAATTAACCCTAAAATAATAATGAGTCAATCAAAACAAGTATTCGACACTCCTAATATTAGCGGCAAGTGTTGCAAAATCGTAAATGCGACTTTCAAGTTTTTAAGATAAATATCAGATCAGAGTGCAATCAAGTTGGAGAGTTTATTCAGCAATTTTGGTGAAAACCGCGATCCGATTCGAATGTGCTGAAAAGCTGCTTAAATCTCGTTTTTGGAGCTAAACCAATAGTGCATTGAGTTTCGAATTTCGATGCTGAGATATGCCTTTGTTTGACTGTCTCAATACAAGGGTTTCATTTCTCAATAGAAAGTTACGCATTTTATGTAGGAGTAACACATGTTTATTCCTTTGGTTAAGCTTATTAAATAACAAATTGTTTTTAGTATAAGTATTGTATTGTATTTAGTACTCTTTAGCATAACTGTAGGTGGCATTTATTATTATACTGTTGCGCATTATATTTTCTTAAACATTTTTGTAAAGCAATCAGACTGTCCTGACCTGATGATACGAATGTGTGTAATTGTTATACATCATCTAAAAGTTGTAAAGCTGACTTAGGTATTTTTTACGTGCTCGTAACTTACGACACAAAACAATTTGTTGTGTATTTTAAAATGTCAATCATAAAAATATTTAATAACGTTTAATCTCAGCTGTTTTCTGCTTTCCAAACAGATTTATTGTTCGTGATTGTTGAAGATGATGTATAATGGTTGTCTGGATGTGTCACTCTCAATTCGCGCAAGTTTTGCTTCCTTTGGTGCACTTCTTATATCTGCATCAAACTGGATGCACAGCTTTAGGTCCAGTTGATACATGGACCACCACTGAAGCGTTTTTTTAATTAACAAAGACAAAAACTAGCTGCAACACCTGGAGATGCAAAGTTTCTGAGTGCGACGGTAAGACACGGCGGTAATCGCCGAGCAATTCACAGAAGAACTAAAAACCGGTAATAACATTTAAATCATGACTGCACACTTCGTTTCACTGTAGTTTATTTTGTAGCGCCGATAAACAAGGAAATACATAAGAAGATTAAAAAGTTAGCAGCCAGCTGCAGTTTTCCTGTAGGTAATGTTTTCGCCCATTAGCAGTACAAACACATTTATTTTTACTAACTTTCCTTTGGCTGCGGGCCGAAGATTTTTTGGCTCCATTCCTCGTTTGCCTTAAAATGGAATTCAAACACTAGGCTGTATGATCGCGTTACTGGGGTGAAGTAAGGTCTATCGGGAGAAACGAAATTATATTGATGGATGTTGTTACTGGCAGGGGAATTAATGGTTTCAGTCTGTAATAAATTACTTTGAATTCGGTATTTTTCATGTATCTCACCCTCACCGCAACGGGAATTATGGTTTGGTTCAGGTAATTGCAATAGGTAATAAATATTTTGAAGACAAAATCATTAAGCTTCGTCGGCCCTCGTGTCAAAAAAGCGTAAACATCGTGCTGCCCTTTTTACTATTTTTCTAGAACCTCAAAACCCTAGGGAGTCAAACTGATTGTAACACGTAACCAAAAATTGGGTTAAGTATAAGGCTGTAATACATCTAGTTCTTTATATCTTTGGGCTGACCAAGTGATTCAGAAACCCAAGCGTATCTATAATCGTTGTATCGATACTATTATGGCTACTACAGGTCAACAGGTCAAGAATGAAATGATGTTTATGAATTACTCCTTTCGTTGTTCGAACTTTCTGTGTTAGCCGTGGGCGGTATGAGAAAGTATCGATTTGATGCCCATTTTGGATGGCTTTACGGCGTATCGAAATTTTAATGACGACTTCAAACAAAAGTCATTATCATGATACTCAAGACTTAATCACGTAATAAATATATTTACTGATTATCATAATAATGTGTGTAAATTGCGAAGGTTTAAATCAATAAAAGTACAAGTCCATCCAAACAAAACTAGAGATAATTTGCTACTAGAGCAAATTATTTTACTCCTTTGATACATTTTGTGTAGGTACCTGAGAGAGAGAGAGAGAGAGAAACATTATCATCCTACCTACTTACTATAGGCTCGCTTTTAAGCGATAAGACCGCCTATTGTCTACCATACCTGTTTTCTGTAATCTCTTTGTACTATTTTTGTGGTTTTCAATAAAGAATATTTGTATTGTTGTATTGTATTGTATAAGCTGTGTACCTTTTCTAATTTAAGCTACAATACATATTGCAAAATGCAGCAATGACGTGGTAAAGATAGCGAGATCGCGGTGGATGCGGAAAGCACCAGACCGGTCTGAGTGGAGAGCCTTGGGGGAGATCTATGTCCAGGAGTGGACGTCTTTCGGCTGATATGATGATGAAGATGATGACACATTTGTGGTATAAAAAAAATTGGTCTGGGACTTTTTTGTTTGTCAAGAATATAAAAATGATAATAGCTATGCTTCTTATTACTGAAGCTTGTTTAACTCGAGAGAAAATGTCAGGAAAGGATATCACCAGCTGACAGCTAACGTCCATCCATCACAGCGAATAACTGCGACAGGGTCATTATTTATTTGGCAACATCATCATCATTATTGTCATATACTGCAACATCGCGGTCGGGTTTAGGGTTCATGTTGGGAGCACAAAGCGGGGAATTGAATCAGACGGGTGTAATGACCTTTTGACACTTAGCGTATTTACGTGACTTATAAATTAATGTAGGCTGTACTTTTTAATGAATACAATTACAAATTTTACGCTGAGTGCAATCCTTTTGCCATGCTTGGTTTAAGTTAATTCAGAAATTATACCTTTTTATTTTGTTGATGTACGTTTGTATTCTAAGGGTGACAATAAAGTATTATTCTATTCTAAGCTACAAATTTTAGTGGTCAACTTCATCTGAAGGCAAGCTAATAGCTTAATTTTTTTGGATCTTTAATATCCACATCATTGCTACAGATGTTGGTGTTGTAGGATTCACCGTTTTTGAAATATTGAACTTTTGAAATGTCGGTGGTTTTCAAACTTTTTAAGTTGGTTAAATGTTTGCAAAACTGCTCCATTGGTGTCATGCGTGCTGAGACTGCAGATGATAACATTCACAAGTCTACTTAACTCTTGTTACTTGAACCAAACAACAAGCGACAGGGTCCAATTACATCGAAACGCGTTGTTCGCTGCCCACCATAATTTGACTGAGATCACCGTAATTTCGTATTCTTAATATTCCATTATAAGTGTATCCATTATAAGTAGTTTGCGTGACTCACTTACCCGTATGAGATACTACTGGTATTTATAATAAAAATAAGAAATTCTAAAGCAATTTACCTGCAGTTGATACGGTTTATCGTAGCGATATCAACGACGTTAGGTTTTATTCATACTGATAAGATTTTGGCATGTTTTCGAGATGTTTTTTTGGCCGTTGATTACACTAGACGCTCAGACATACTTAATCGCGACATAAACTTTCTTTCGTCTCGAGTACACTCTAGTGCTCTACATAAAACTACACTTGTACAAGTGTACTTTTACACAATTTTAAACAAGCAGAGTGTAGCGTGCGTGAAAACCGTTAAAGATAAATAAAATAGAGATACAATGCATGTGACAGTTGTCCCTGCAAATGAATATTAAATAATATAATTTAAAAACAATATCCGGAATAATTTTAAATTAGTCATCTATGAAATGAATTAAATTATGTAAATAGGCACGAAGCTGTTGATGAAATTGTATACAATTATAAAGCAAACAAGATTATTATCATAATTATAACGTGCTTCCAAACTGTTCGCTTATTAATATTTATAATATTAACATCACAATTGATGCACGTGCAATCGCGGTTAAATAGTTTAAAATATTATCTTCAGCTGCACTTTAAAGGAATAATGTTGTCTGTGACTTTAACGGACACTGCAGATAACAAGCTTAAGATTAGTAATGTTACTATCGATAAAAAATGCATTTACCTTAATGAAGTAGATGCAGAGTTTTTATCATAAACGAACGAGACAGGTTGTGATAAAGCGCATGAAAACGTGACTAAGGCTTAGGCGATTCATTTCTAATACTAGCAGGGGTGAGCGCTGGCGAGAAAAATAAATTATTAAAGTGCACAGACGCAGCGAGTCACCCCGCATGTCAGAGGGCACGTCATAATCCTTTAGCCGGCGAGATTAACATTTAAACAACTTTTATGTAAATCACTTCGGATCAAACCAGTTTCATTTTTTAAACCACCCGTTTGGAAAGACGGCTTTTTTAATCTCTTCGCCGCCCGTTTCAAAGTTTGTTAACGCTCTACACAATCACATCGACTTTAGACGTTTCTCAATCCAGATTTGTTCCACATGTTTTTTTTACTTTTCGCCATGAATAATAAAATGTCCGCATCAGCGTTCTTTTCACATTTTGTTGGACAACAGCGAATCAAGGAAAACGGTCGGCGAGATAAAAATCTCTATTTGATGAAAGTCTAATAAGCCAGTGGGTTCGGGTAAATGGATTATTTCCTTTATTTTCTATATTGCTGTATTGAAGTGGGTTGCGGCTGTTATTTATTGAAGTGTTTCTTTCTTGTACATCCTTGACGTTTGATCTTATCAGTAAATAATGAAATTACTGAATTTTACTTAGTAAATGGGTCATTCAACTTTTAAGTAGTGCTGTTATTCTGTCCCGTCACTCAGGAGACAACAGTAATACAGTTGTCAATGTATACTACTAGCACGCTGAGGAGATAAGGCATGAAAAAATAGGCTTATAACTTATAGCAGCCCGTCCCGGCTTCGCACGGGGTAGACAATTATAAAATGAAAAAAGTTGTTGTAGTGACATAACTACAATAGTTGGACATATGCTACCGTTGAGTTTTTTGTAGACATTATGATGTTCTTCAATATTGTTGTACATTATTTTGTTCTATCGCTAATAGTTTCGGCAGCGCATTCGACGAAAGACATTTTAAGACTCATTTTTCTACACCTTCGGTTACATTGTTCTAATTTTACCAAGGATCCCTAATTTTTCAAAATGAAATGTAGCCTATGTCAAATTGGAAGAATGTAGCATTCTATTGGTGAAAGAATTTTTTAAATCGGCCCAGTACTTTTTGAGCCTATTCTTTACAAACATACAAACATACAAAAATAGGTACAAATCTTTCCTCTTTATAATATTAGTGTAGATACAACTCCTAACTTTTGTTTCCATTGCTTTGTACCCTAGAAAATCGTTCATTTAATGAGTGACCGAAGAGACGTCGTAACCGTAGCAACGAGCAAACAATTAAAGGTTGATTGACTCAAATACCTAACTTTTTTCATACGGCTATTATGTGTTTAGCCAATACCTATACAAAAAGCCTTCTTGATTAAAAGTCCCATAAAACCGTCACCATCACTCACACAGAAGTAGTTTCACTTACATACGCATGAAACATAACTAACGCCAAACTTCATGCATATTCTACCCAATTAGCTTGCAATATGCAATCCTATCAATTTAAAAGGTCGCAAGTGAATTCGCGCTCTCTATGGCTTTATGTCATTTTTTGTTTGTTGGTTGTTTTCGTACCACCCCTTTAGTCTCCGCCTTTTTATTTACCTCGGGAGCCGGTATTAAATAATGGTACGAGGACAACTATTGTTTTTGAAATGCATATTACGCGGCCGCTTTGTCGGCAACGTTTGATTGTTCCAAGCATGCAGGAAATGAAAATGAATATTGATTTGCATTTAGATGGCTTGAGGATCTTATTTTTAAGTATTTTCATAAGCCTGTTTCGCGTTACGCGGCACATTTTTACTTACGTCAAAGCAACATTAAATCTTACGAAGACAAATCACCTGCGAGTTTCGATACACATTTTACTCGGCTGAGGTGAACTTTTGACAAAAAGCAAGCCAACGAACAACTTTTTAGGCTATTTCGCAGTTTACCACATCACAGGGCGATCCCATGGGGTCATCAAAGTTCTACCCTCACGAACCTAAGTACTCCGGCTAATGACTCATTAACGCAGAATAGAAGCCTCTGAAACTACTTGTAATATTAAAGCTGTTTACTTTGGGGAATAGGGAATTCTCTGCGGTAAACAATAATGTACGTGGTTTTAAGGTGTATTATAATGATTACGTGTGACGTTAATGGCTTGGCGAGTAATTGGGAAGACTTATAGAGACATTATTGGGCTGTTGTGCTTGCTTATCAAATCACTTAACGTTGTTTCAATTTATCCCACAAAATTTAACAAGAAAAAAAATGACTCACTCCTCAATTTTGTATAGTCAACAACAAAAATAGCTAAGCAACCGACTCGTTCACAATGTTCTAAGCACGGCTCTATCGTTATAGACATAAAACTTGTGCAGATCATAGTGGTCGCTTCGGTTGCTTAGCTACTTCTGCTGCTGACTGCACCTATGGTATGGGTATGTCAACACGCCCATAGCCCGCAGTTATGTTTCCGCGCATGTAAAAGGACGGAGTTGGGAGGGCATAGAAAACTGCATTTTCACTTTAGTACAGACAGCACTTGTAATATTGACGATTCCGCTGGCTGACTGATTGGATCGCCTTCACAGCATGCAGCGTGCGAAATAACACGTCACTCAAACACATCCATAATAAATTCAATTTTCTTTTCCCCGAACCGACGAAACGGCCGGGCCGGATTAAGCGCCTCGTATTCGCCTTTTGTTAGCCGCAGTTCCTCGACGCCGAGCGATGTTTTCATCGCTTGCTTTTTGACGGATCTGCCGTAGTTAAGCCCTACAGCAGTCTACGGTGAAAAATCAAACCGAGCGCTAATTCGAACAAAAGAATTCGCGTCTTTGAATTTCGCTTTGGAACAGCTTATAGGGCTGTGAATGTACGAGTTAGCGGTTTCATCGGCATGTGAAACATGATCGAGCCGCTTTATCTATACCTATAAAACAGTACCGTGACTGACTGACAGACAACGCACAGCTTATACTACTCGGCCTAGAGACTTGAAATTTGCCAAACATATACCTTGAGTATCCTAGAGGTGCACTAAGGAGGGATTTTTCGAATATCCCACGAAGTAGGGAACTAGCCCACTTTGAAATATTTCACGGGTGCAAAGCCGCGGGGCATAAGCTAGTTATAAAATAAAATAAACAATCCTAATCAAAAGCAGTATGTCAGTATACCTACTAGTAAGCTGGGGATATTGTTATAGGATACCCAGCGTCGATTCTCAGAAGCCCAGTGTTCCCTGGCGCAGCAGTGCCAATTAAACCTTGTTGCCACCGTATCGTATTTTGTTTTTCTTAGTGCGAGGTAGCTCTAACTTACAATCAAGCTGCGAGCGTGTATTGTCGTTTTATGGTTCCTTGGTAGTTGGAGTATTTTCTTTAGCGACAAATCTATTTGCGGTCTATTTTTGGATCGAAATGTGAGAAATACCTAAAGTGCGAAGTTGATTAGGTATAGAAATATATTTGGTAAGTCAATAGAGAAGATTTCTTGAGCTTCTTTAATTTTGTACAGTTTTTCTTTTCAAAAATTTATTGCTTTATTAATTGATCATGGAATCCATTTAAACGTTACATGACTCTTAGAATTGCCTTTGCTCATAGCAATATTTCAAAGCTATTTATATTTATACAATAACTTAACCAACTGAGAAAAGTTGATAAACCCCCGACATTGTCATTTCAAAGTTGAATATTTCAAAAAAGGGTGAACCGATTTTAATGAAACTAGCCAAGAACCATCTCGATTAAACTGGCTTTTGATTAAAAAAAACCGTATTGGAATCGGTCCATCCGCGTGGGAGCTATGATGCCACAGATACACAGGTACACGGGTCAAACTTATAACACCCCTCTTTTTTTCGTCGGGAGTTAAAAAGAACATTAAAATGGTGCTTTGACTAAACCTCCTTCTCAAGTATGTCTCAAGTGGTTGTCTGTATGTAATACGAATCCGATCGCAATGTAACCCGATTTGATTATTTTCATGCTTGATTGAAGTAAATAAGCAAATCAAGATCAACCTTGGCTCAAACCTGTAGACTTCCCCGAAAACATCAAAAGGAAAAACATACTTACAAATAAATTCCGATGTTATTTATTATATTACACTATTTACAAGTTACGTTACTGCTAGTACGTACCTACTACTTTTAAGTAAATTATTTTCTTATAATATCAAATAAAGAATATAATGTTTGCCAGTACTCTTGGCTAGAAGCTTAAACTTTTTTGTCGACTTTCATACTATTTTTAATACAGAATTTATACAAGCTAATTGTACATTGAGTACATTAATTTTAAGAGGATCTAGTACAACTCATGTGGTATCCTGTCAGAAATTATTAGTCTCGGAGATATTGTTCATAATCATTTTAATCGGGAGTTACGAAAAAACCTGAAGCCCATGTATTGTTTCAAAGGTCAACGGTATTTTATATTATTATAATTAATATTATCAACTATTTTTTAAAATCCATTTGATACTGTTTGTATTCAACTTTGTTAGTAATTACTTAAAATTTGTAAATCCATAGTTGTGTTTTCCGTGTTGCGTTTTTGGGTAGTATAGGATGTCAATATTTGGAATTAACGTGTCGATAATTGGGACGTTAACCTTATGCGGATCAGAAAGATGTCATGGAACTTTCAAGTTAAAAGTGCAAAGAATTCAGCGTGCATTTTTAATGAACATTAAAGAGCAGTAAAAGATAAGTTATGGCATTGTTGGTGTAACGGTCATTGGAAAGGATGCTAACTGTACCTGAATTAAGGCTACATCAACTGAAGTGCACAATGAACAGAGGGCAAAGGGTTCTATACTGTAGCCAATACTGAATAAAAATATTCGGGATCAAACCATGGGTTTAAACACAGTACGTATGCAATTGCAAGTTTCCTGACCGCTACTGCGGAGTTGATGAAAATATTTTCAGTCAATGCAAACAAAACCAATGGTGGGAGCAACATCCTCAAGGAATACGTGCCGGGAGATGAGTGAATTGGTTCCAAAGACGCATGGAAATTGTTGAAGGAGGCCTACACCAAGAAGGCCGAAAAGGCTGAAGAACCTTCACATGAACTTTATTCAGCTGAAGTTTCCACAGGGCATTTTGATAATGCTGTCATACCGCACGTATGCGCTACTCGGGTTCATGAAATGAGGAACCCTAAAAAGTGCGTGCGTGTGTTCAGGCGATTTGCATGCGTAACGTGTGTTCGCAACCCAAATTATCTCAAAAAGATTTTTTTTTGCTCTCTGACACGAACTTGCGGTTTGAATGCCAGTTTTTTTTCTTATGGTTACTTTTAGCATGTAATACATGCATTTAATTGAAAAGCGGTGAAATAAATTGAGAGATGTTATTGTCTTCGTTTTAGGTTCAGTATATTTTATCATCCTGTCGTTTAACTTGCTCGAAGTTATTGTGAAAATAAAAATGTGTTATTCGATTCTTTGTAGGGCAACATTTTCTGTAGGCAAATAAATGTATTGTCACCTTTCTTCAAGTTTTTAAACATTACTTTTGATGTCACTATCCGTTTTGTATTCTGACTGCAGCTTACCCATATATCTGATAACGCAAAAGGCTATTAAAAAACAAGTTACGGTTCCTTACCGCTTTAATAGCCTGCATAATAACCTTAAAAGTATGGCGGTATTCTTTGAGGCCTAGCCTAGCCCTCGGCCCTTTCCTGGCAACATCTTGATATAGTTGACAATTCAATACGGTGCCGGCACTATTACAAATATCAGCTGACAGCACGAAAGACATACAGCTTGAGCGTGTTTTGCTGAGACTCGTGATAGGTTTATGTGAATTTAATTACTTAATGTATTTTTTGACGACAGTTATATTAAATTAAATGTCATTTAATTCGGACCGACTCAGAGAAAAGATGGAAGCTGGAAGTTGAGGAAGAACCTCGAAATTGAAGACTAACCCAGTTAACCTGTTATTCATAAACCCATTTGAAGTAAAAATGCCGTTAAAGTTCGTATGCCCTTTTTCGCCACATTTACATTTTCTTTAGTAAGAAGAAGACAAAACCTATTTTAACTAATGGAGGCTTGAGTGACGTTTATGAATTATGGCGTTAGTGTCTGAGCCCAATATTATTGGAGAGACCAAAGCGTCCAGACTCCGGTGGCTTGGACACGTGGAGATGCTGGGAGAGGATCGAGCCGTGAAGAGGGCATACTTAGGACGACCGAGTGATCGTAGGCCGGTTGGTCGACCTAGGTACCGCTGGAGGGACGAAGTCCAGAAGGACCTTTCGGATCTCGGGGTCGATGGCTGCCAAGAGCTGACCCAGGATTAGAAATTAACGGGGAGAGTATAGTTTCGTTCACCGTTGGAGCAAAGACGAAACCCACCTGTCGGATAGTGCTGCCAGGATGCTGTTAGGGCTTTCCCGCCATTGGCTCAGTAGGGAGACGCACCTCTTTCACACAATAGCCGCAAAGCCAAAATAGTCAAGGGTTAAAAGTGTCCTGCACGGTGATATGTAACCATGTCTATATATAAGATCTCTCATAGTGGCTTAGCGAATAGAATGAGTTTGATAAATGTGCCGTAGGATTCGTACCGTTTAGAGGCGCGCCAATCTGTCTTTCTTTTTTTAATTGTAATTACGTGTATCACTATTATGTTTACATTATGTACCTACCTATTTGCTGCATTGCAACATCTGTTTTAATCTGTTCTCACCTTCATTCTATTATGGTTTCTTGGTAGCCCTGGTTTCCTGTAGTGATAAGCCATTGCTACATTGTATTTACTTTGAAACTTTTTTCTGTTTGGTTTCTTATATTTCGGTGTTCAACAAAGAGTTCTTCTATTGTAATATTGTATCGTATTGTTTAAAACACGAAAAAAAGGCAAGGAATGGAATTTGAGAACTGTTCCAGTATGTACGAGACGTACAGTGCCTATTGATTGATGTAACGATTGACACGTGAAAGAGTTTGAGTGATTTACACAATATTAGGAATAAACACTTAGTGTCAGCCTGACAACGCAGTTAAAGAAGACAAACAGTGCGCTGTCAGGTGCAAGGTTTGAGTATGGAACCGAACCATAAACAATAGCAAATGTGTGAACATCTAGATGCTAGCGTCAGGTTTACACAATACATTTTCTTGCTTCTCACTTGGTGAGTGCTCTACATTCCTTCCAACTTTACTCACCGATTTCATCTGTTACCTTTAAGGAATATTCGATGAACTTTATTGCAGACATTTCTGAATTCATGTTGTTTCATTATAGGTAAAAGGCGTCATAAGATGTCACAAAAAGGCTATGTGACGTCTGTAAGCCTACAATGTGAGGATATCTCAAGATATGTCTGGAGAAAGTAGAACGGAATGTCCTGGAATAAATATGTTAAGATTATGTTTATTCTAAATTGTAACTTGTCTTTAGTTTATGAGTCCCTACTGTCTGTGCATTATTGTTTTAAGAACTAATAATTAAACTGGAGTGGTTATCATGCCCAAAAAAGCCAACAGATACCTATTTTCAAAGGCATCAGCTAGTACCTATTAATTTTTAGGGTTCCGGACCTCAAAAGGAAAAACGGAACCCTTACAGGATCACTTTGTTGTCCGTCTGTCTGTCTGTCTGTCAAGACCCTTTTCCTCTGGAACGCGTGGAGGTAGGATGCTGAAATTAATATCAAATAGTCAAACCTACGGTCCCTTGAAGCTGTGAAAAAATCAAGCATCTAAGTCAATGCAATCAAAAGATACAGTCATTAAAAAAGTAGTTTCCATACAAATTGCCGTTTTTAGAAAACCTAAAGGGTACTTCCAGTTGTCCTAGAAACTTGAAATTTGGTATGAAGGTAGCTCTTATAGTACAACTACTCAGAAAGTCTCAAAATCTTAATTTTTTATGTCTGTCTCTAGATTTCGAGTACCAATATAAGTTGAACCCACACTGCGTAAATTTTGCTTAGGAGCAGGGCTCTGCTTACACTGGACTTCTTAAAACACTGGGGAAAAGCGTTAAAATCTTTCTACGGAACCCTCGTGCGCGAGTCCGACTCGCACTTGGCCGGTTTTTTTTCAAAATACAGTATATTAAGTAAGTTAGTATTATAGTAAGAGTATTCTTGAAATTTATTTCCATATTTCATTTGTTTCAGGTAAGACCACATCATCTGAAAACATGGTCAGCTTTCAACCGTAATGTATGCTTTTATACTGGATAGTCATCAAATCCCTTTAATACTACCTGTCGTGCCTTTGATCCTTACACGACTCTAATATGAGCGTAATGCAGCAACCGTATAAGTTCCCAAGGACCAGATGCAAGGATAATTACTGCATTTAATAAATGCGTGGCTGCTGTTGTAGTCTATTGTAGTTGTAAAGCTTAACTATCATGTGGTAATTATGCAATTAAATAGGAATCTTATCTTATTGAACCATTTAAATGCCAATTAGTACCTACCAAATTCTTGAAAGATTTTTTGGTTTCTATTAAATAGGGTGCGATGGTGTTAAGTGAAGAAATAAGTTAAATTCTTAGCCGGTTTACCAACCATTGTAACGATTTTTTTTAATGTCAATTAAATCTAATTAAAATTTTGATATAAGCGCACCATCTATTTAGTGTGTGTTATGTTTGTAAAATACTGAGAGCCCTATATCCCTGATCAGGAATAACAGGACATGAAGATGATCTATTTAATAAAACTCTAAATCAAGCGTCCAATAACTAATTTATTGCGAACAATAACACAACAAACCACCAAACGGAAGCCCCTAAACAGTATAATAGTGACTAAACGACTTTTATAACACCTAAACCACCACGGTTGACATTATCCGTTCTGACGCGACCTGCACTAAAAGGAACGGTCCTTTGATCTCAGCCGGTGGTCTCGCATCACTTTATTCCTTTTATACTCATAACACGCATATGTTTCCGTACATCCATGCCATTACCAGATCATAGCAAACCATTATGCTAAACGATTGTGGAACGTTATGGTTTCCAGTGTTTTATCGGTGACTTATACCGCTTCGGCTTCATTTGTACGTGTGACGTTATTCTGGATTTTAGCTACTTCAGTGTGTTTAGCGTTTATTGTACGCGCGTTTCTGCGGTACGAATGAGATAAATCGTGACGTTTGATCTTATTTAAGCTAGCTGACTTGAAATTGGGTTGCTTTGTACAACAATTTTGGCAAACAATTGACAAATCTACCGCTTTAAAATTTTCATGTCCTTTTTATAGGCAATTATGTTATAAGTCCATATGATTAGGTTTTATAATTTTTTAAATCACCTTTCAGTCACAAAATACGTAGTAAAGGAGTCATTGTTTCTTATCTAATTATAAATACCAATCGACTCAAATATGGCTTCTTTGACAAACTGTTTATAACACGACCAAAATCCCTTCTTTGGGTACACTAATTAAACCACCGTACAAGGTTCACAATAGTTCGCATAACCCAAATTCCACCTCGAACGGTATTTCCAAACTGCCAAAATGCAAATCAGAATCCATATCGACAGCTGAACATTCTAAAATATTGCCACAATTTCGTTTTTATTTCCACACAGCCACGGCACGCCTAAGAGGATTTCGCGCCAGTGAGACGTTTACAAGAGCCCTAACAATGTTATTCTTCGCCTTGACAGGCTTACGGGGAGCCGGTCGATCAATCATCGTCAAGTGCTGCGATAATCTGCCGAATTATCGAGTCGGTATGTCGATATCGATAGAATTTATCGGGCGAGGTGACCCACTTAATATTGACCATTTTTTATGTTCAGCCGAGAGGAAATATGAATTCCAGGTCGTAAAAAACGTGCTGGGCTACCAAACCATTATGGAGTTACGTGTATTTATGAAATGAGTAAATTTATTGACTAGCAAAATATGACTAAAGTTATCAATATTTATATAAAAAAAAAATTCAATACTGTCAACTCGCGTTAATTAAGAAATCTCAATTACGTACCCCCCACTACTGCACCTTCATTATCCCACACTTGCAAGACACTAATGCATGATTTATCCAATCTCAAGTGTCAGATAATTACGAGATTACCATAACGTGTCGGATATCGCGACACCGACATAAAGACATCACTATTATTTAAGCCCCTTTTCCGAGGGGATTTAATCGGGATAATACATGTGTCGCATCTTATTACCAATCTGAGTGTAGCAAGAGCAAACAGGTTACCCGGCCCTCCTACAATGCGAGTCAACATGATATCACTTACGGGACCTCTCCTCACAAAGTATATTTGTATTGACGAATTCTTTTTCATCTTTCAGTATCTGCTTACACAAAAGTTTTCTTTGTGAGATATACTCACGCTCCACCATACCGTGCGTATCGACGCAACACGCATCACTGTTTTGTGTTAAATCAAAATGTCAATGTGTCAAAATGCCATTACCGCGAAATTGAACGTCAAGGTTATTAATGCTTGAGCCGAGTAATTAACTATACTTGATCACGAGTAAATTAGAGTCGTCAAAACTTTAGTAAACAGTTCCCTTCTCGTAACAGTGCTATATATTTTTTATAGTCACTCGTGAGAGCGACGCTTATAAATTTCATACTCAGAACTCGTAAAAAGCGAGACGTATACAGTTGTCAGCGTACATATAGTTAATGTGCCAGTGAATTAGTCCCTCGAACCGACGAATAAACAAACAGAATAGCGTTGTAATATTTTTGTTAACGTTAAGTGACAAATGACGGGAACGAAACCGAGCTAAGATAATTAATTTATTGTTTATCAAATTGCGTTATGAATTTTGGGGAGATTTTGACTAACGAACGTAATAGATGGTTGTAGACGACACCAGTGTTTTACAAGCTTGATTCAACTAATAAGTGTGAAGAATTCCTTAATTGATATAATAAATTAATGCTCCTTTAAGCCTGGCGGCACGTTTTCTGATATCGTGTGAGATTAAAAGATTTATTGGTGCAGTAAAGTGTATTCTAATTGCCGTTTTACGACTAAATTATAAGCTGACTCCTTTCGTGACCGTTGTTCGGCTTTTTGATACAGTTATTAAAATTTTGTGGAGCTTTTCAGTTTATTTGCGAAATAAAACAACAGGGAAGAATGAAATAAGGAATTTTATGCTGGCTGCACCATGTACCTGCTCCGTAGTCATCCTCTGCGCAGTCATGCATATTCTATTTATGCAAACCGAGCTTACTTAGAAGTGATACATATACAATGTAACATTCAAGTGTCATTAACCTGTAATTAATTCTAAGTACCTAAGTGGGAGATAATTATTCATATCAAAAGCGTCGAAACCCGGGACCTCAAGCTTCATAGTCAGGGTCTCTAACCACTAGGCTATCCGGCCTTCTTAGTGGTAAATAAAACCTTATTTCAGGTTTCCTTGCTTTCAAAAAAATGCTATCCCAAATACTCTAAAACGATTTCCACATACTTTAATACACAGTTTTATAGTACAAAACGAAATGATCAAAAGATAGTCCGAAACAGAAATAAGATATCTCATACCGATACACCGATTGTGAGCTGCATTACGATTTCATCGCTCGAACAATCACACAAGGATTTGATTTACGTTGGTCCGACTTATCTCCGTTGAAATCCGGACCGCTCAAAGATAAAAGGAATAAATCACATGTCAGACGACCGCCTTACGTACGAATCGTGAATCTGCTTAGAGCTTGCATGTCTATTATTCATGGTACTTTCGCGATTTTATTTTGTTATATAGCTTCAGTTTACGTATCTTATTACGGGTATATTGTAGCTTTGAAACCTATTCAATGTCACATGCGTAACAAAAATTGCGACTTGTTCATGTTTTACTTGATTATTGTTGGACATTAGCTTAGTTGGTAGCGCGTCAAATATCTACACCCCTTCTCATAAATCTTGTGTGAACTTATACATACTTGCGCATACTTATTTATCTGATTATAATAAAAAGCCTAAGCTCTCATAAAAGTAAACGATATTACTGTGAAATCCGGTCTTATGTCGAAGCTTAGAGATAAACTTAGTCTTTATAAAAGGATTTTAGTAACAAGCACTAGATGACATTGAAATTCAGTGTTTAAATCTTGTAGACTGTTCTTTGTCTATACCTATAAAACAGTACCGTGACTGACTGACTGACTGACAGACAACGCACAGCCCAAACCACTGGAGCTAGAGACTTGAATTTTGACAAACATGTACCTTGAATATCCTAGAGGTGCACTAAGAAGGGATTTTTCGGAATTCCCACGGGGTAGGGAGCTAGCCCATTTTGAAATATTTCACGGGGGCAAAGCCGCGGGGCATAAGCTAGTTTTACATATTTAAATAATTATTGCAGAGAGAAAAACGGAGGTAGAAACAGCACAGGTCAGAAATTTTCCTGATTTATGTACTTACTAACTTACCGTAATATGAGCCCATGACATAATAAAACAGTTTTATAATTGAACCAAAGTCTTTTCTTTATTGAAAATCATTCAAATGTAAATCCATGTCAGTGCTAAAAAAAGCTAACAATATCTGATGGCCACTAAGGTTTCAACAGCACGTTTAGCAAATGGAAGATGGCACTTAGAGAAAACCTTACCTTCTGTGTCTTTAGAATAATCTTTCAACTTAACAATATTGAGAGAATGGCAACCCATAATGTTAAACTGTCAAATTACGCCAGTCCGTATATCTAAGTTACGGAGACAACCACATAATTCATAGCCACTATAAAAAAAAACCACATAATTATATAAGCCGCGCAGGCGGTCTTTAAATGAATACCTTGCGCCCGGACTGCAATTGTACTATACTCAATATATAAGGCAAAGCCAATATTACTAGGGATAACACATACGCGGTGCGGTAAAATTACAAGGCAGTTGCTAACATTGGCTTCTTCTATTAATTGTTACTTGCATCCTCGTAGACAATTAGTCTTTGGTCGCAATTGCAGTGCAGTCTAGTCAACAAAAAGAAAATACAGTTTACTCTTTACCGTAATAACATTGTTTGTAACGAAATACGAGGGGAATATTTAATAGGTACGCATTCTGTTGAAGTTAAAGTTACACACGCACAGAACTAGGAATACTGAACTGAGTATTTTGAAACATTGTCGAGAACATTAAATTTACGTCTACAATTCCTGCACAATTTGATTGACTCGCAACTCAACCGTAATAGGTAAGCAATTAATATGCGTATGTTGAATTGTCGTCCATCACGAGTGACGGCTACAAGGCCTCTTTTTTATACCCTCAAGAATATTTTTATCGACCCATCGGCCAGTTATAAGGCTGTGGCTACAAAATAATGCACGCATAAAGTGCCCCATCGCTATAAAAAAAATATATTTTAATTTGAACTCAGGGTCCATAATTTGTTAGTAACAGTATTCTTAATAATGATAAGAAGCTATGAAGTTTTTGATTATTTTCAATGTTAACCATAGGAGAAAGATGCTAAACTTGCTTGTTGCGTTTGCTAAACAAGCAAGTCTAACATTTTTCTCCTATTGTTGACATTGTCAATATTCAGAAACTTCATAGCTGTGCAATGTGTCAGGATTGACTTCATAGCGGGCGGGGCACTACTTATATATGTCATCTCCTAGTGAAGTGAAAAAACGTATTGCGCTTTAGGTTTCATAACGAGATTATATAGGCTTCGCTGTAGTGTGCGTATGACACTTTGATTGTGTACATTACTGGTAGCTTTTAATGTTCAATCACTTGCTCATATACAATAGCATTATAGAGTACATGTTACATTCCTAGTACCTAAATTGTTGCATATCAATTTTGTAGTTTAAAGTGAACTGTCAGAAATAGTGGTCAATTGGGTTTTTTATGAATCTTCAACTCGGGCGCGGTAATCTACTTCCTGTTATATCGTTACTCAAATATTTACGTTTCATTATTCGAAAATCTTTATTAAAAGGCAACGGTGGTCATTGCCACTTTATCGCTGTTTCAATAATATAAAATCAAATAACGGACTCTCGAAATATGCTACCTTCTCTTCGCCCTTACACTAGCCAAGAGAGCAGCATTTGATAAACTATATCGCATTGCTGTCACAGTCAGTTTTTATGAAGTTATGATAATGGGATGAAAGAATGCTCGCTTACCTTTTATTGCGGTGGATATCCATTTATAGGCGGAGTTAATCCCAAACGTCAGAACGGACCAGGGACTGATCCGAGGATAGATGCGCGTTTTTAGATTAGGCAAGGCATAGTTAGTGTTGGGAGTCGGGAAAATATACCCCATTTTGGGGTAAAAATATTTTTTTATATTTTGTCGTGAAAAGCTTATGGTCTTAGTTCAAAAGCATGGTAGTAGGGTATTTTTGAATACCTTTTTTTAAGAAGCTACATTTGCTCCATTTGCGCTTTATTAAGTGGAATTTCCCTGCAGTGGGATACTGTTGCTGGCTAATTGTGATTATCATGACAATTCATTGCCTATATAAAGCAAGATATACGTCCTATTCTCGGGTCATAAAATCTCACACTTTATAGAATTCCAAACCAAAAATGGTAAAAAAATGCTTTGGTATTTCTCGGTCTGTCTTTCTGTCCGTCACAGCTGGTTATATCAGGAACTACTGATGCTATCAACTTGAAGTTTTAGATAGGTATTGTTTAGGTACGTACTTTAGTGCAAGTATAAAAAAAAATAAACAGATATTTATTATTATTACAAAAAGGTCTAAAAAGGGGTCTTGAAATTGCAAAGCAGATTTACTAGGACCTACCTTGTAACTACGTAGGTAGTTAAAACGATGTCTCTAAATAGCATAGTTTTTCAGAAATCATCAACAAATACTTCCAGTATAATAAAACAAGAAATGATGCTGTCCGCCTTAAAGTAGCACAAATATTATTTGACTTAACTATAAAAACAATTCGCCAAAAGTTATGTGAACAGAAGTCATTATCACACCTACTGTAAAGGTAAGAAGTCAATTTTGTAATGAAGTTGTTTTGGAGTTCGGCAGTAATGGACGGCGGGTCATTAGTGCCCCACACCCGATAAGATAACCCAGTGTAGCGGCCCCTTTATTCTTATCGACACGTCAAAATATTTTATGTCCCCACACTTTATTTGGGTATAAAAGTTAAGGTAATTATCACCATCAAGTGTGGGAAGCAAAGGGGCATAGTTCTGAAATTCGTTCTAATCTTTTCTTAGATTATAAAAAGTGAACGAATGTTCATGCTACTAAAAATGTTGCCAGTGTTTTATAGTCGGTTTTGGTTAATGGTAGTAAATTACGTTTTAAGGGGTGACAGGCAGATGCTATTGTCCATCACAAAATTGGTCGTAATTTTGATGCTTTTTTCTTTTAATGAGCTTTTAATATTAGCGTTCCATTTACACGTTACTTTTGTAATAACTAAAATTCATAAGAGAAACGTTATTTTATTCTGGCGTAGCAGACTTCGATTACACTCCAAGGTTATAAAAGCAAATCGGCAATATCGCTAGATTGAATATTTACATGGCCAATATGAAAATAAGCTTAATCGGGTAAATCGAATCAAGACATAGCAACACCTGAGAACGTAACGCGTTTCTATACGTTTACATTACGTTAAGTGCGACTACGTTCTATTTCCTTTAGCAAATTGCATATCGATGTTAGAACCGTGTGATTTCACGCCTTTTGGGTTTAAAGTACGCGTGTGCGACGACTATGCCTATTTTACGGTTAAGCATATTTATTCGAGTATTTAAGTAAGTATATCTCTTACTCGCCTAGTAGTCCAAATTTATTTTTTTATATATAAAACTAGCTTAAGCCTCGCGGCTTTCCCCCCGTGAAATGTTTTAAAATGGGCTAGTTCCCTATCCCGTGGGAATTTCGAATAATCCCTTCTTAGTGCACCTCTAGGATACTCAAGGTATATGTCTGACAAATTTCAAGTCTCTTGGTCCAGTGGTTTAGTCAGTGGTCAGGCTGTGCGTTATATCTATCAGTCGGTCAGTCAGTCACGGTACTGTTTTATAGGTATAAAGACTGAGCAAACGAGCAGGCCGGTCATCTGCTGGAAAACCATTGCCGGCCCTGAAAAGTATTTGACCATAATTAAAATTAGTTTAGTTCCTGCTCCATAATTATAAATGTCACACTATGTTAAAGCGATTCAAAGTTTCCGTTCCATTTATAAATAATTATAAAAGACCGTTGTCAAGTAGTCTTCTTCTCTGATTTTGGACATTCCTCCAATATCTTAATTAAAAGTAAAGTAGGTTTTTTTACTTCTCTTAATAGTTTGTGATTGAACGGCGAAAATCAATTTGTGTGTAATTACGTCTATACATACGCCTACTCTGCACATTTTTGCGTCCAGGCCAAGTTTAAACATTCGTAACTATTTATTGTGAGCTTTGTTTGTTATATTTATTTATTTATAAACTTAAAAACGTATTAGCCCTGGCCAGCTCTTAAATTACACAAGAACTTTCTCCAACTAATGAAGACATCTTTAACTTTGGAAGACAACAGCATCCACTTCGAAAAAGTCGTGAGTTCGTTTGTTTGAAAGTAAAGGTTCGAGGTCGCGACCTAAGATCTGTTCGAATTTGGAAGTTCCATTTCTACGTTCTCGGATGAATAGAAATTGCTGCGCAATATAGTAAGTTTCGAAGTAACCTGGATGTTTGGCGTTTCAATCTTTTTTTGCATTACAACTGTTGAGAAAGAAGTACTGGAATAGGTGATTATTGAACACGTGTTTCTATACATTAAAGGAGTTATTGCTTTGAGTACAGGTAGAGTGAGGTAAGGGAGGCAGGTAGGTAAGTAGGTTGAAATCAGACGGAACGGAACGTCACGTGTAATCTTGTGTTCGCTGCTGTACTTAAGGTCAAATTTAATGATAAACAAAACAGCCTATTCGCGTTCCACTGCTGGGCATAGACCTTTACTCAAAACTCGAAACTTAACACACACCATAAATAGAAGCCACTGATTTATCAATGTAAGTAATCAAAAGTTTTTTTAATAACGTCTTAACACAAAAGCCGATTAATCGTAAAACAACAGGAAAATCGGTCATATTGCTAAAGCAATATTTATCATTCAGTAATGAGTATGAAAATCGCCTAGTGCGTGTCACAGGCGACACAGCCAGAGGCTACCAATTCTTCGTAATCCCTTTGATGGGGCATTGATCCTGCTAAAATCAGGCACTTAATCACTATAACGGTGGCCCAATTGCTATAAGAATGCAGCGTTTGGTTTTGTTTTCATAGCTTGAACTTTAGGATAGTTCCCAGTTGTCACTAAATGTTGTAATTCTTGCAACGGCTGAAGTCACGGGTGTAATATAAAGCATTTTCACTAATATTTTTTTTTATTTCTTGGATAGCAAGAAAAAAACGATCATTAGTCACTCTCCTTTCACGTCTTAGTCAATCAGCCTGTGTTTTTACAACTGAGTTCAAAAATGCTTAAATGCTGTTTTTTTGTAGTTCTTAATTTTGTATACTTAAAAATGTTACAATGACAACATAACAGTACCAACTGATATAAGTTTTACTCTGTAGTGTAGTTTTAGTATGTAATCACTATCATACGCAAAATAAAATTTAATATTGATATCATTACATTTTACTGTCTTTAGAATGTAGGCAATACGATCATGACAAAATAGAAGCTAAGAAATACGTTAGCTTACTTTGTAGCTCCTGTCTTAACACACAGTTTTGCATCGAGGAATGAAATTGTCGAAGACACCACTATTTTTATAACTGCATAAGTAAAAATACATGTTAATATTTTGTGGTAAACAGCTGATCGCTCTCCCATTGCGCCACAATTACTGGTACTCGCCGAAGGCACAGAACTATCATTTTGTTACATAAAGACATCAAAGAGATTTACCCAGATACTCAGAATTGGGGACGAGTAATTGACGAAGCCTCTGAAGTATTATTTACTTATTTACTACCATAATAACATAAGAGGGATGCCCCTTTTATTAAGCATATTCCAAGTAAATACGTTCATGAATCGTCTTGGAGATTCTTGAAAATGTTTACGAAAAACCACTACAAAGTGTAATAAGAATTCACAATTTCCATTTCGGTACAAAAGAGATTTTCTAACATTCCCCCACGAAGTTACAGTGGATGCTCTCTGAGTCAATTTCAGCATTATTACCTTTGTAACTTTGTTATAAAGTTGATGGAAGCCCATAACCCCATTAGCAATGCTATTTTGTATAAATTCCCCTTCGAAATTATCAATTGAGTTGAACGGCTACATTTCTATTTTTATATTATTAAGTAGCGTTGTTATGCTAAACTCATTCAGAGAAAGTGTTTAGTCTTTATCTTTTTCTTTAGTCCAGGTTAATCCAAATGTTAAGTTGTTAAATAGAATGAACGAAATTATTGTAAGTACCTAACTGTATTTTAAAGTTTTAAAACGTAGGCACTTTAGTTCACTGAACTCGATCAATCTGGTAAAAATTAGATCCAAATTTCTTAGTAAATAAATGCAATAGTACGTGGATACTGAGACTAAATACCACAGATACTACAATACTGATGAAAGTTTAGATGGGTCACATACAGTCGACATTCTGAAGATACGTTTTGGCTACTTTGAGATTTTGGAAATATAAATAGGTAGTCAGCATTTAATAAGAATCAAAGTCTGTAATTTTTTTTAATTGAAGTAGAGGTTACATAGCTTCCAGGGAGAATTTAAGCGTATTCATGAAAAATTTGGTCTATTAAGCCTATTCCCAAAGTAATTTAGCCACGAAAAAAAATCTAAACAATTTGACCGAAATGTTCCCGCAAACACGACGAGGTGAATTAATAAACACGCGGGCAACAAGGGCCCGAACAGTTTTAATTAAAAGTCCGGTGTAAAGGATATTTACAATCGATGTCGAATCGATTCATGCGCCCAATTGTGTCAAAGCGTTCCGATTAAATTAACCACCTGCTTATCGTGGATGACGATTGGAAACTCTACCGTCTCGTTCCCACGTTGGTCTTCACCTGTTGTCACGAACGAGACAAACGAGTCGAGTGTTTCGATAAAATCATCCTCGAGGAAGCGGTGATGGAGCGAACATCCGGGCCCATTGTGGGTAATTCCGTCCTTGAGCGTCTTCTCACTAATTACGAAAGCCACGGACAATTAGTGTGACAGCGATTGTCTTTTATTTTTATAATTGAAAGAGGAAGTTATCGCGCCAACCGACAGTTGTATATGAGGACGGCGTTCCTGAAAGTTGATCGCGGCAGTAAAAAGTTGACTCGTTTTTACGCTCACCAAATGACATTGCATTCTCACTTTTATTACGCTTTTGTTGAAATTTATACGCACGAGTACTTTGTTTACGAACTTAATACAGAACGTATGTATATGTACTAAGTAGCTGTTGTATACATATCTTTTAGTGAATTGTTGGTTTGGATCACTTACTGAGTTCAGTTGAATATTTTGTTTTCAGGTAAAAGCAATTCAATTATTTCCAGTAAAGGCAAATGGTCTCGAAAGCCTTATCAAAACTACCTTTGTCTAAGAAAGCTGGTGCTTTTGAATCCCCGACCCAAAACAGGGGTGTTATAAGTTTGTCTGCCAATGCGTAGCTCCTAAACGGATTTAGGTTTCATCGAGATAGTTCTAAACTAAGTTTCACCAAAATAAATTCAGCCACTTTTATTATTGAACTTTGATATGAAAATTTCGGGGGTTTTCAACTTTTCTAAGTTAGTTAGGATCTTTCATTGTATAGGTGCAAAATTTTCCAAATAAGTCACATCAAATTTCATTCCAAATTTCATACCAAACCGTCCAAACCAAACTAGACCCAAATGAATTCCAAATAGCAATTTAAAAATGTCATTACTAATATAGGGCCTTATTCATAAATAGGTTTTGTTTTGTTAGCTAAAATAGGTTTTGTCTTCTTCCTACTAACGGAAATGTCAATGTGACAAAAAAGGACAAACGAACTTTAACGGCTTTTTAGTTAAAATAGTTTTATGAATAACTAGCAGCCCGTCCCGGCTTCGCACGGGGTAGACAATTATAAAATGAAAAAAGTTGTTGTAGTGACATAACTACAATAGTTGGACATATGCTACCGCGGAGTTTTTTGTAGACATTATGATGTTCTTCAATATTGTTGTACATTATTTTGTTCTATCGCTAATAGTTTCGGCAGCGCATTCGACGAAAGACATTTAAAAGACTCATTTTTCTACAGCTTCGGTTACATTGTTCAAATTTTACCAAGGATCCCTAATTTTTTTCAAAATGAAATGTAGCCTATGTCAAATGGGAAGAATGTAGCATTCTATTGGTGAAAGAATTTTTTAAATCGGCCCAGTACTTTTTGAGCCTATTCATTACAAACATACAAACATACAAAAATAGGTACAAATCTTTCCTCTTTATAATATTAGTGTAGAAGTGTAGATAGGGTTAGTCTACGCAAATGCTACTATGCAACATTACTCATTCCGTTCTGTTTCACACGCTACCGCTTATCGTTCGTGCCTCTTGCCTCTCTAGGCGGCGTAAATGACGCGAGCAAGGCAACGGAGAGCAATTTGGCAGGAATTCCTGCCAGTTCGGGGCAATAAGGCTGGTTCCTGGCGAAAATTATTCGAATAAGGAACGTTGGAATCGATTTTTGAATCTGTAACGTTATTGTTTTCAACGTCTAAATGGCCAGTATCTATTGTGACGTCAGTTTGAAAATAGTGGAGAACCTATTAATTGCTTAAAGTGCTGGGCAGGAAAACAAGCTGGTTTACTGTATAAGACACACAGCACTAAACTAAAAACAAACTTAAACAACTAAACATTTTACAAGCATTTATTCAACTACTCGTGTTCGATACTTGATTTGTGTAAACATAGCACCTTTGACAGAAAAATGCTACACTTGAGTTCATTTTTGGGCCCTAGGTGCTTCCCTAATACTTGAAACGAAGTTTATTTCTAAAACGTTAAAGCACGTTTTTACATCTTTGTACAAACCATTCATTGGATTCGTAACGAACCGAACTTAACATAAATTTTACCACAATATTCTCTCTAAAGCTTCTGAGTAATTTTACAAAATAAATTGCGTATAAGGACCATTATTTCAACAAATACCCTCATAAAAGTTCATAGGTAACAAAACGTCTACAGATGTAGACTCTGAAAACAACTTAAAGAGATTTGGCACGGCTTCTGCTGAGTTCGGATTGGCATTACAGTTTGGGACAACGGCATTATTGAGCGATGCCAAAACATTTGAGAACATTCTTCTATGTATAAGTATACGGTTCACTTTAATTATTATTGGCGTTGACATTTTACGGTTGTTATTGCCGTTTTGATAGCACAGATATCGAATGATTTTAGTCTAGGATTGCTCAAGGATATCATTAATAAAATTTCGAAAAATGTATTACGCTTTTCATTGACATAAACTTAACCATGTCATAACTCTAAGATTGGTAAAATGTAACTACAAAAGTGTTTCAGAAGATCCCGATTTATTGTAAGATGGTTCAAACCACATTTGTTCTGTGCAGCAAATACCATTCAAAATGGAGAAAAACAGATCTGTGTTTTTGAAGTACGGGTCGAGTAGAAGAAAATAACCTCATAGTAAATTTTTAGAACCAGCCAAAAATTTTATTCGAACAGTAGTTTTGTGGCATTGCACAGATTTTCTTATAGGTATTTTCGAATTATAATTTTACTGGTCCCTCTTGAAAAATCGGGCACAGGTCAAATGTTAAGCGACAGTAATAACTATATTTTTTTCAAGATTTCATACAAAAATTCTTAAACTAATTAATAAATACTGTTAGTAATATACGTGCATGTGTGAGTGCATAGGATTAAACAACGCATTTGAAGTACAAACGGCCAGTAGCAAATAAAGAGTCATGCAGTGAACACGTTCGTTTTATTAAAGACAATCGTCAAGCAATACACAACCTTCTTACCCAAACATATGGTCGAAATCGAACCGGATCCAAGCCAGGTTAAGTGATAAGGCAGCGCCCGGCGAGAACAATAGAGGACCGCATTCCTGACCGCGGCGACTCAAGTTGTTTACAATAACAAGTGCAGTTTAAGGAAGATTGAAGTTTACAATTTATTACTGGACAATTAAGTGCTATCGAAGATTGAAAAATGAGCCTACCAGACCAGTTACTAAAAGTGTTGGATGATTCGGCGATAAGACTGAGGCAAACACAGACTAACTTAAAGAAATGCCCTAAGCAACGACTCACTAAGGGGTATTTAGAAGTCAGAGCAAAGTTAATCGATGAATATTGGCGCGCGTTTGAAAATGCACATCAAGAGTTACTTAAGTGTACAACCAGAGAAAAACGTGGAGAAATACCTTATTTTTTAAACGAGGAGTATTACAAAATAGAAGATCTGTATTTGTGCTTGCAGGGTGATATAAAAGATACAATTGCAGCCGTGCAACCGAGAGAGGTCGGCCCGTCAGACATATCAATGACGGATACATTACATCATTTACAACCCCACGTTAGATTGCCGGCAATCAGTCTACCACTGTTCACCGGGAAGTATGAAGATTGGCCAACATTCCACGATTTGTTTTTGTCGTTGGTTCACAACAATACATCAATTAGCAAGGTACAAAAGTTGCATTATTTAAAGTTAAGTCTCACTGGAGAAGCAGCTGCTCTGCTGAGTCATCTTACTATTACTGAACAAAATTACGAACATGCATGCAAGACGCTAAAACACAGATATGGGAACAAACGATTAATTGTGAACTCCGTAATGAAGAGATTATTCGGACAAAGGAAAAGTACAACTCAAACAGCTAGTCAAATTAAATGTCTGCTGGACACTACGGCGGAATGTTTGAACAGTCTTCAAAATCAACAAGTTTCCACGGATGAATGGGACCCAGTGATAGTCTTTCTAGTCGTTCAAAAACTAGATCCCGAAACGCATAAGGCTTGGGAGGAACATGCCTTTCAATCAGAATCAGATACGTTACCGACATGGACCGAATTAACAAAGTTCCTAGAATCCAAGTTCCGTACTTTAGAATTAGTCAACCCGGTCGCGGTAACTACCAAGCCTTTAAGGGAAAAAACGTTTCATGTGTCGACTCCAGTGAAAAGGTGTGTATGGTGTAAGGATGAACATAACTTATGTCACTGTAAGGATTTTACACGGTTGGTACCGGAGGAGAGAATGGAGTATGTCAAAAGGACAAACCTATGCTTTAACTGTTTATCACCTGGACATTCAGCTATGAGATGTCGGGTACCCTTTACTTGTCGCATATGTAAAAAACGGCATCATACTTTAATTCATCAAGAGCAGAATACGGAATCAGAGAACACTGAAGTTCACCATAGTCAACAGTCTCATCAAGCGGAACAGGACGAAGAAAGTACAGTAGAAATCTCGTCTAATGTCGCATGCAAAAATAGCACAGCATTACTAGCGACAGCATTGGTGTCGGTAAGAGATGAAGACGGTCACGTGACTACACTGAGGGCCTTGATAGATCAAGGATCACAATCAAGTTTCATAAGCGAACGTGCAGCACAAGCATTAAGAATCAAGAGGCTACCTGCAAGAGGAACTATAACCGGGGTTGGTTCAACAAAGACTTACATTGACAGCAGTGCACATTTACAAATAAGATCAAGATATAATGAAGATTTTAAGCTACACATCAAGGTGTACATCATGGCTGCCAACCTAACATCACAATTACCATCAAGCAAGATCAACTACAATCCAGGTACCTGGTCGCACATACAAGGTCTCGCTCTGGCTGACCCGAGTTTTGATCAACCAGGGCGAGTAGACATGCTGCTAGGGGTAGAAGTGTGTGCTCAGATATTCAAAGGCAAAATAATAAAGGGTCCACCTGGGTCTCCATGCGCCCAAGATACTAGCCTAGGCTGGATTTTATTTGGGAATGCAGACACCGCTGCAGATACTTCGTACGAAGGCATGATTGTGATGCATCATCAAGTCGATGTTGATGATATGTTAAGAACATTCTGGGAGATAGACACAACAGACCCCAAAAACCGTTTAACTAGTGAAGAAGAACACTGTGAAAGGACCTACACAGAAACGCATGCAAGAAATGAAGAAGGTAGATATATTGTGACATTACCGTTCAAGACTAAGGAACCCAAATCTCCTGAAGGGAATACAAGAGATATTGCAACATTACGACTGAAACAACTGGAAAGGAGATTCGAAAGGGAAACTAAATTGAAGGATGATTATATTCAAGCTATAGAAGAATTACGTGAACTAAATTACATGGAAGAAGTACCTCAAGAAGAGTTGCACAACAAAGCAGTATACCTTCCACACCATGCCGTTGTTAGAGAAGAAAAGGAGACAACTAAGACTCGGATAGTATTTAATGCGTCATCCAAAGGATCGAACGGTGTTTCATTGAACGACGAGCTTTTAGTTGGACCACACCTGCAAGAGGATATGCGAAATTTAGTAATGAGATGGCGATTGCGACGAATTGGAGTACTAGCAGACATAAAAAAGATGTACCTGCAAATATTGATGAAGGACAAGGATACAGATTTTCAAAGGATACTTTGGCGCAAGGATATAACGGATCCAATCAAGGACTACCGACTGTTGCGAGTCACATTCGGCACCGCCTCTGCGCCGTACCTTGCTGTGAAAACACTTTTGCAAGTGGCAGACGACGAGGGCAAAGA
The DNA here is from genome assembly GCA_963691665.1 of Clepsis dumicolana. NCBI lineage: Eukaryota > Metazoa > Arthropoda > Insecta > Lepidoptera > Tortricidae > Clepsis > Clepsis dumicolana. Next base: position 4,518,143 of record OY829511.1, on the reverse strand, counting down.
ATTTCCCGTTGCAGTAAAAACTATACAAAATGATTTTTTTATGGATGATTTGATGACGGGACAAGATACCGTAAGCGAAGCGGTGAAAACAGCTAAAGAGATTGCAATGATCCTGGCTAAGGGCGGGTTTGTGTTGCAGAAGTGGGCGTCGAACAGCCCAGAATTCCTGAAGGAATTTGAACCGTCAGAGAGAAGTACGCATGTGAATATAGACTTTGGACTTGGTGGAACAATAAAGGCTCTGGGGCTTTGCTGGAATATGGGCGGAGATACTTTTCATTACACATTGAGTCTACCAAGTGTATCTGCAATCATAACTAAGCGGACCATCCTTGCGGAAATTCAACGACTGTTCGACCCACTGGGTTGGCTCGCCCCAGCGCTAGTTCCAGCAAAAATAATAATACAAAAGCTGTGGCTTATGAAGGTTGGCTGGGATGAGGAAGTAAACGAAGCAATCCAAGAAGAATGGTTAAAAATAAGAGAAGGTTTAGAGCATCTCAAGGACATCGAGCTAAATAGATGGTTACACACAGATCAGAAGACGATTAAGGACGCGACAGTACATGGTTTTTGTGATGCCTCGATACATGCCTATGGGGCAGTTGCTTACCTGCGCATACGGGTGGAAGATGGGGACACAAAGACATTCCTACTGGCGGCAAAAACCCGTGTAGCTCCTGTAAAACCTATGTCGGTACCCAGGCTGGAACTGTGTGGAGCGGTTCTATTGTCCAACCTACTTAAACACGTGAGCGAGGCAACGCGGTTGCCTATTAGTCAGATGTATGCTTGGACTGACTCCACGATTGTATTGGCCTGGCTAAGCGGTGACCCTACAAGATGGCAGACCTTCGTGAGGAATCGAGTCGTTACTATACTCGATAATATTGGAAGCCGATGGTATCACGTTCAATCGAAAGATAACCCTGCAGACCTGGCGTCCAGAGGCATGCCGCTGAATGAACTGAAGAGGTGTGATCTTTGGTGGCATGGACCGCAGTGGCTGAAACAGGAAAAGGTAACGTTAGAAAAACCTAAAATTGAAAACACAGAACTAGAAGGGAAAATGAACTTGGTTAATACTAATCTAAAAATTCAAGAAGAAACCCAATCATATAGCTTACCAAAGAAGTTCGAAGATTACGATACCTTACCAGAGCTACTGAAGTCCATAGCACATTGCAAAAGATTCCTGATTTACCTGAAGGATAAAATACATTACACTACAAAGGCAATGTCTACCGAAGAGCTGGATAAGGCGCTAGGAATTATTGTACGAACCGTACAACTGGAAGATTTTGAAGAGGACATTAAAAATTTAAAGGCCGGTAATGAGATAAGCAGAAAAAGTAAAATAAAGGCGCTAAATCCTTACCTGGATAACAATAATATCCTTAGAGTAGGAGGCCGGCTGCGTCACGCGCTAATAAGTGATGATCAAAGACATCCGATGATTTTAGACAAGTGCCATGTGTCTGATTTGATAATTGCTGACGCTCATAAACGAACTCTTCATGGCCGTGTTCAATTGACTCTCAATTACATACGATCCAAATACTGGATTATAAAGGACAAGAGCCGAGTTAAGTGGTGCGTTAGAAAATGTTTGATCTGCGCGAGACATAATGCTGCTGCGAAACATCAGATCATGGGCGATTTGCCGAAGGAAAGAGTTACACCTGCGAGACCATTTCTAAACAGTGGTGTGGATTTTGCTGGACCTTATCAAATTTTAATGTCCAAGGGTCGAGGTGCCAAAACGTCTAAGGCGTACATAGCTTTATTCATATGTATGGCCACTAAAGCTATACATCTTGAATTAGTGAGCGATTTGACTAGTGAAGCCTTTATCGGTGCGTTCAGACGGTTTGTAGCGCGACGGGGACGATGCAACCACTTATGGAGTGACCAAGGTCGAAATTTTGTGGGAGCAAACAAGGAGCTAAAGGATAGTTGGCAAGAAGCCAAATTGGATTTGGATCTTGAAGTCGCGGAAACCCTAGCCTTAGACGGAACCCAGTGGCACTTCATACCCGCATACAGTCCAAACTTTGGCGGCCTATGGGAAGCAGGTGTTAAGTCAATGAAATACCATCTAAAACGAATTTTGAACACCCATCTAACGTACGAAGAAATGAGCACAATTTTATGTCAAATAGAGTCTTGTTTGAACTCTAGACCGCTGTGTGCGATTAACGATCAAGATGTCGAAAGTCTGGAAGTACTTACACCTGGACACTTCCTCATTGGTGAAGCTCCGATTAATGTACCATCACCATTTTTAAGGGACACTGCCGTAAGTAGTTTGGGTCGCTGGCGTCATTCGCAAAAGTTACTCAATGATTTCTGGCGACAATGGCAGCAAGAGTATCTGTCGCGTCTACAGCAGCGGCCCAAATGGTTGGCACAGCAAGACGAGTTTAAGATCGGCCAAATCGTCTTGATTAAGAGCGATGGATTGCCACCAGGGAAATGGCAGCTGGGACGCATAGTGAGCAAGCACCCCGGAGCGGATAACATAACGCGTGTGTATTCAGTGAAAAGTGGCGACTCAATTGTGAAAAGACCGGTCACTAAGTTGTGTCTCTTGCCAGTCGATACGGACTCTTAAACAGATAAATCAGTAAATAAACGTGCATGTAATGAAACGGAATGTCTTCGATATAGGTACTTAGTTAAATCTAGAGTGTTCTTAGGTAGGCAAACATTACGGTTGTTTAACATTGGTCCGAACCGTTTGCTGTGTAAGGAATATCTAAACACTTTACTCAATTAGATTATATCTAATTTGATTGACAAGTGCAGTCCAAACTTTATCGTTATTGGTTAATGCATGCAGTTTACTTAGAGGCAATTTGTAGTAGTTATGACTATGTACAATTTTGCTAAGCTTTTTATCATATTGTTATTGTTTGTATCCGGCAAAATAAAAAATGGCTGACGCCTTTTTGGTGGGCGGTATGTTAGTAATATACGTGCATGTGTGAGTGCATAGGATTAAACAACGCATTTGAAGTACAAACGGCCAGTAGCAAATAAAGAGTCATGCAGTGAACACGTTCGTTTTATTAAAGACAATCGTCAAGCAATACACAACCTTCTTACCCAAACAAATACTATTAGTCAACAAAAACTAAAAAATAATATAAAAAATGAATTTAAATAGCTGAATTGACTTTGTGAGATAGAACATCGCCATCAGAAATTGTATGATTTCTGTCTATTTAGTAAGATAGATAAGGATAATGCAGTTAAGGTGTCTGCCAACTTTAACCTGCATATCGCAAATTCTCCGTCCCCTTTGTTCTCAGCATAGTAGTTACAACGAAACTCTGTTGTCTCTTTTACTCTCGTGTCAATATTTAATAGTAAATGCGTCTAGCCGGTCTGGGTATTCAGTGTAGCTTCAACTGCGGTTACCTTAGTTCAGTATTGAATAGCCACAGGGAAAACTAAGTTGGTGTTTCTCAAATTATTAGGTTAGAACTTACGTAATTAGACAAATAGGTTTTACTGAGTCGAAGTGTTACCTAAAGCAGCTCCCATAGGGGAAAAACTGCTAAAGTACCTATTATACGATGACTGAGAATAGATAAATTATGTAATTAGGTTCGATCAATTCTTTCCGGAGGTCCAAATTATTAAACAAACTAAAAAAATGCTTTGTTTACCTACCTTTGGTCAGCAATTCCTTAAAAGTTTCTTCATAATTAAGACATCAAATTACTTAAGACATGGTTAAAAAATTCATGATTTTATTCTACCACTTTGTTGGACTGATTAATATGTATATCCGTGCATTTTTTTTTAACTAGTTTGACCCCTATCTCACTTGATGGAAGGTGCAGATGAGGCCTAAGGTTCTGGTTCAGTAACAGCCTATTCACTCTAGCCTTGAAGACCCCTAGATTGTACACGTCCGGAAATGCAGACGATGGGAGCGAATTCCATTCCTTAGCAGTTCCAACTTTCTAGTTCCAATAGGCCCTGAGCTAAGCCGCGGACAGACATACGAATATGACGAAACTATAAGGGTTCCGTTTTTGCCAATTTAGCTAACCCTAAAAACTATAGGTACCGTACGGATTTTGAAACGGTTTTCACTTTAAATTTTTTATAGTAATCTTTTCCGGAAGGGTTTTATGTACAAAACTTTCGTTCCTGTGTCGAAAAGAAAAATAATGTTATTTTGGCCATATCCTTGTATGTATTTATAGTATCAAAGAGAATGTTCTTTTAAGCATATCCTTGTACACATTTATAGTATTGAATGTTTTAATAGATAAGCTGAAGTACCTAGTTAAATATCCATAACATTAAATACAGTTACAAAATAAACACTAACCCGCAAGCACCCTGATCGATACAAACATCCATTATTTGTATCTGTGACAAGAGATAACGTATGAAAAAGTGCACCACCTGTATCATTATTACAAACCGCGCACCCTGTATTTATGCCCTGTAATAACTAGTTGTGCATTACCATTTTCCATTGGCCTGTATTATACACGCTAAAAGGTACCTGAATGAAAATTAATCTTCGTTTCAAACTGTGAGAAACAGATGAATAACGCTTAAAAAGTTTAAATGTTTGAAATAATAGACTGTTATCGGTTACAGCCACTTTCTTTTTATTAAGCCATTTGATGTTTTTGCATTGGATATTCCTGGGAAAGCCAGATATTTTATATCGAGCCCTTATTTCGCCTTTTTCATTTATTTTGTTCCATGAATAAATTTGTACAGATATTGTTAAAGACGAATTCGCATTTCCAAGTTGGGAATAATCAAACTTACGCTTTCTTACTTACAAAAATGAAACATTATCCCGGGATAAAACATAGCGATGTTATTAAAGTATTTCATTTGCTTTCTATCTCGTCGAGTTTATTTTGCCCGCATTGAATGGACGCCTTATCTTTTAATCCTAATTGCTTTTTATTTAGACTTAATGCTTTTTGAGATTATTCCAAACTAAACAGCCACCACTTGAAATTACTGCAATAATTCATGTTCAAGAGCTTATGCGAACATAGACTAAATTAACTTTTTGAGCATAGCAACATCAAAGACAATCAAAAGGATAAAGGATGTGTGCAAGTAGTTTTCTAGGAATTTTAAATTTATGACACGTGCAAGTGTAAGTACTAGACGTGGGTTTGTATTACAATGTAAGTTTCACGTTCAAAGACAAACCGATGTTATTCATATTTCTTAGAAGACATTGAAATTGCATTCTGCCTCGTGTCATTGCAATGTAGTTCGCACATTCGGTTTATCACAATAAAGAATGTTTTCCAGTTGTTGATGATGAAGACGATAAATTGGATTAACGTTTGCAGGTCCGCTTGACATAATAATACGATAAAACCTTTTAACATGAAACTACCGTGAGACTTAAGCATAGTGAAATAAAAAGGATTTATTAAGTTGGTGAAATTAGATCCTGCATCTATTATTAATTTAAAGGACCTCGACATCTTAAAGACATTGGCTTGGTTTTATGTTTCTTGACCTATACTAATCTGGTTTGTTTTAAATTTGTCTATAGTGTAACTAACCAATCTCTTATGTTAGATAGAGCCTCTAGTGTAATCAACGACCAAAAAAATGTCCCGATCGCGTTCGCGTTTACGTCTGAATTACTATGGGCACATTAGCACAATTTTCATACTATTTGACACCCGTAACACAAACGCGTTAAAGACGTATTTTTGGCAGTGGAATAGATACACTATGTGCTCAGATCGTCTAGTGTAATCAACGGCCGAAAAAAGCGTCTCGATCGCATTCGCGTTTACGTCTGAATTACTATGGGTACATTAGCAGCGCCACTTGTAGTACGTATCGACAACAAACAATTTTCATACTATTTGACACCCGTAACACAAACGCGATAAAGACGTATTTTTGGCCGACGATTAGGAACACTAAGCGCTCAGTGCCCTCAGTGTAATCAAAAAGCACAAAATACGTCTCGATTGCGTTTGCGTTAAGGAGTCAAATAGTTTGAGAATTGTTTAACGCGATCGCGATCGAGACGTATTTCTTGGCCTGGTCGGCGATTACACTAGGCGTTCAGATACTCGTATGTCAAACGACCAATATTAGCCGGCCAAGTTCCGAGCGAGTGTTGGATTTTATTCAAAGTGCGCGTCCGAACGTGGCTGCCTCTTAGCCACAAACTGCTGGAATGGCGTGGAGGTGGCTGGAGTGGCGGTCACTTGTCATCGTATGCGGCGACACTTAGCTACCAGTGGCGAGCACTAGTGGTCCAGTGTGTATATAAACTCTACAAACTAGACTAGCGAATACATCACTTTATCTACACACATTATAAAGTACTCTAAGATTGTTTCGGTAACCGAAGCCATAGTAAATATGTCACGAATCTGACTGTTTTTTCTTGTTTCGTATCGTATTTTTTTTTATTGACGCCTATTTTTTAAAAATTGTATTGGTTTTTAAAGATGAAACTGACTGTCGTTACCTACAGCTTTTGAACGCATAATAGAGGACTTATGATATGTGTGTTGATAAAATTAATGGTTATAAAGTTATTATAAAGGTATGCCCCAGCAAATAAGATAAACACTGCACACGCTGCTAGTGACAAAGCAATTTGAATCACGATGAAACCATGAATTTAAATAACATCTCATTTTAGGTCTTGCTTTGAATCACGAGCGTTGTCTAAGATTTCAAGATTTTAAAGGCAAAGACGGTTTGAATATACCTCTTTTTCTTATGCATAGTAATGCGCCAGCGAGATGAGATTAACTAAGAGTACGAATTAAATTGGCAGTTAGAATGCTTTGCAAATTTAATTAAGCTGTTTTTTTTTAATAATATTTATAAGATAAAATAGTAAGTTTTTTTATTGAAAGAGGGAGGCAAATGAGCAAACGGGACACCTGATGGTAAGCGATCACCGCCACCCATGAGAACCAGCAACCCAAGAGAGTCACTAGTCCGCTATCGGCCTTTAAGGGAACAATACACTCTTTTCTCGAAGCCCCCAATGTACAGGTTAAATGTGTAGAATACCTACTAAATTCGGTATGATATGTGGGTCTTACCACTAAATATTAACCTTTTGTTGTAACGCGGAGCTATTCCACGTGAAAATTACCAATCTGTTCACGAGCGTTTTGCAGAGGGTCGAGCACGACTTTTCGAATCCTGCGTAACGTTACGGTTATCGTATCGAGATCGAGAAACCTCATACTAAATTTTAGTTCCAAATTCGCTCACGGGAGGGCGCTGTTCCAAACGTCATACAAACTGGATAACGTTTACTATTCGATTTTACGTGACGCAGGTTTCGAATATTCGTACTCGGGCCTCTGTAATTCCAAACGAAAATACGAAAATCGCTTCCAAATTTTATACCAGTCAAAACCAGTGTCAACTGGATTTGATCTAGTCACGCTTAACCTAACACAATCGAGATCGTATTCTCGGTTTATGGGCGACTCAGACTGAATCAGTGAACCGAGGAGTCTAGTCTTGCAGATGAAGTGAACACATGCGAACATGAGTTGAGAATTGGTTGTATCAATCAGGCTTGTTGCTCGAGCGAGAAATAGCTTGAATATCTTAGTGCTTAATATCATTGGCACATAAAACGTGAGGGTTAGAAGCACGGATTTAGCTGAATGGCATGCAAGGTCTTTCATTGGAGATTTTCAGCAGCCATGGTAATGATGTGTTTTAAATAATAAAATAACTTCGCAATTAAAAATTTCGTAGTTTTACAAAATGATTTATATAACTTTGAATCAGTTTTTAAGTTTTTTTAAAGAAGAAGAACGAACAACGAAAGCATTTTTTTGTAAGAAAAAAAACTTAACAATGTCTGTGTAGTGGCGAGTCAAAGAAAGACGAGGTTCACATTAAACTTACTCAGTAAAGTAAGCAGGTGTCAAGCGTCAAATATTCACCTCAGGTAGCTCATTTTTATTGCTAAATAAAATACCGTCCATGCTTTATAAATTGTTTCCAATATTAATACCCACTATAAAATCTTTTAGTAAGCTTGAGCCGTCAATCAAAACACAGACTATTCAGTTTGAAAAGTCGTTTTTGATTTTTCTTCGTGTGAAGTTCATTTGAAAATTTTATTGGTTGTGGCATTTGATTATTTCCAGTATAATAAAAGGTCTCACGTTTAAGCGTAGGTACCTATTGTTATTTTAATAAATAGCTTTTTTTTTCTTACGCCGTTCAAATTATGGTTTTAAAGACAGAAGACTAAGTTCAAACATTGATTTAGTCCCATCAATTGTGAATTATTAATACCTAAGCGTCTATGATACCTGATTCATAAAAAATATTTACAAACAGACTCATCTTTTTTCTTCGATTGTTTCCCTCAGTCTCTTTCATTCGTTGTTCTATTTTTACAAGGTTTTTAATTTCCCAATGTATATTTATGTTCGGATCAAATCTTGCTAGTTAAATTTGACCCACTTCCATTAGTTGTATTGACTTGAAATTTGGCATAGAAATGCGTGTTGTGGATGACAATACAAATACAGTCAACGAAAAGTGCAGTCGAAAAAAAGTATTAAAAATGAAGTTTCAACAGAATATTTTTGTTCTTGGATATTCTTACTGTTTTATTCTATGCTCTGTTAACGTTGCCGCATGCGAGTTCATAGACGTCATTGAGTGTGCGTGGAGGCACCAACAGCCTCGTGAAAACGGTCCTGGAGTCTCCTGCTTGCGCTTTCTGGAAACACTGGGATTCCGTGCATATTAGATCCAGAAGCTTAGTTTATAATATTATGTAAACCTAGATTTAGATTAAACTAACGTAGGATAAGGTAATTGTAAACTAACACTTTATGGACATGGTCTGAATTAAATGTTTTGAATTTGAATTATTAAGGGTGAGGCTAGACCGGGCTCAGACCTAGGTGTCAAGTTCAGGAGGGTTGAATAAATAGCGCTTTATTTACCAGTTTTAGGGTAAGCCTTTTAATGTCACCGTTGATCATTAGAACTGATGTTCATTAAATCGAGTAGTGACTGATTGAGGTAAATGTTGATTTAGTTAGAAATTATATGACATACCCGCATGACATAAATTAAATAAAAAAAAAATAAAAAAAGTGCTACACTTTGAAATGTAAATTCACATTGTAATTAATTATGGCACCAATTCAAATAAGATCACAAACAAATTGCTATTAGATGACATTCCAATGCGGACAAACCTTTGATGTGATAAAAATGTTATAAACATTAGCCGAGCGCCGCGAGAGCTACGCGCTGACAAAAAGCGTAAACAACCCGAAATAACAAGCGAAATGATCGTTTACCGAAATAGGCGGTTATTCTTACACCGCGGTTAATTGCTGTTTTTTCCCCCGTAATTTGTCTTCTCAGAAATGAGTCGCGTCGTCGGATTCGTGAGACATGTAGATGTCTGTCACTGCTTTTTTTGGTGCACCCGTCGTCCGGCGTAAATTACGCTTTAGTAGAACACCCTGGGGAAACGTTAGACGGAGCCGTAATTACTGTTTTAACTGCTCAGCCAGAAATGTCAAACGTTACTTATTTCGGTTGGAATTACGTAGCATTCTGTTTTTTGTGGTTTCGAGCTCCGTAACTTTAAACCTTTTTTTGTTGTTTTCCTTGAGACAAAATAAGATTCAACTCAGTGAGCGCGATAATTTCAATTTCAGGGTCACAATCGTAGGTTACCTGACTTTTAAATTAGGTTCATACAATCCTTGGAACGTGTATGAATTTCGCGGTGTAGTACCTACCTACTCCGTATCCAAGTTTTAAAGAGGATTAAAATTACATTTTCAGCTTCGGGTTTAAAAATACATTAAGTACGTTTGTAGCGTCTGAATAATTGAAATCGAAAACCGAGCGGCATTGCGGTCTGATTCTCAGAGGCAGAGTGCAATCAATACTTTTGCCCGTTGGGAAACGTTGTAAGTTAAAAAGCCAGACAAGTGCGAGTCGGACCCTCCACACAAAGGGGTCCTTACTACTGCACAACCTTGAGATCAAGAAAAAATGCCTAAGAAACTTTTCCCTCTTCATATTTTTTGTTATGGCGGTCATGTTTATAGAAGATACGGTCCTGTGACAGATGGACAGATGGATTTGAATACGGAACCCTGACGATAAGGCTCCCCATCAGCACCTTTTAGGTACGGAACCCTAATGACAAGGCCCCGTTAGGACCTTTTAGGTTTGGAACCCTAATGATAAGGCCCCCGTTAGTGCTCTTTGGATACGGAACCTTAATGATAAGGTCCCATTTACACCTTTTGGGTACGGAACCCTAACGCTAAGGGCGAGTTGGCACCTTTTAGGCACGGAACCCTAGTAATAAATAATTTATAATTTATTGTATATTTCAGATAACACAAGATCCATACATTTGTTAGTAAATCGCTAACACAAACACGTTAGTTCCTTAAAAACTATAATTAAAAATAATGTAAGTAATGTAATATCGCAATTTAGAATTAATTAATATTTAAATTGAAAATTAAAACGACCACCAGGTACAATAATTTGATTGACATTGTATGTAAGTATGTCAAAACATTATTAATTACTAAAAACAAATCACAATCATAATCAATGTCAGCTAATCATAATTAAATTTAAAATTACAATTAAAATCAAAACTCGTAACACAACGTAACAAAACGTAAACAAAAATCGTTTTTTTAGGGTTCCGTACCTCTAAAGAAAAAACGGAACCCTTATAGGATCACTTTGTTGTCTGTCTGTCTGTCCGTCTGACAAGACCCTTTTTCTCTGGAACGCATAGAGGTAGCATGCTGAAATTAATATCAAATACTCAAGCTTGCGGTCCCTTGAAGCTGTGAAAAAATCAACCTTCTTAGTCTGGTCTTAATGGTTTCAAAATTCACACGCTCTCTTGGCGAAGCAATACCAAGATGCCATTTCGCAAGGTCTGATTCCAACATTTATGACAACTGACATTACCTTCCTACTCCATAAGTCAGGTAGTACCACAGACCCAAAAAAATATCGGCCCATTACATGCTTACCTACGATCTATAAGCTACTTACATCCATTCTGACCAATAAAATTAATAAGCATCACTGTTAATAATATTTTGGCCCCTGTTCAAAGTGGATGTAAACCTGGGTCACATGGTACTAAAGAACTTCTCCTCATCGACATGGCCGTCTGCCAACAGGTTCGTCGAACCGGAAAGAATATATCAATGGCTTGGATCGACTACAAGAAGGCCTTTGACTCGGTCCCACATTCATGGCTGATGCGAGTTCTAGAGTTGTACAAAATCGATACAACTCTTCTTGCTTTCCTCGGTTCATGTATGAGACGCTGGGCCACGGTCCTTCACCATCCTGGTGATATGAATCTTTTCGAGTCGACGAATTCGGTCAAAATTGAGCGAGGTATCTTCCAAGGCGACAGCCTGAGTCCTCTATGGTTTTGCCTAGCCCTGAATCCTTTGAGTACTCTACTGAAGAATTCAGGTATAGGCTATACCGACTCAGAGGGAGTGAAACTATTTCACACTTAATGTACATGGACGACGTGAAACTGTTTGCACCGAAACAACCAGAGCTGGTGCGGCTGCTGAAAATCACTTATGACTTCAGCGGCTGTATCGGCATGGAATTCGGTGCAGACAAATGCGCGGTCGTCCATGTGCATCGAGGCCCAGTTGTGAATTCCAACAGTCTACAACTTACAGAGACAATGACCCTCAAATCCCTCTCTGAAGTCGAAACCTATAAGTACCTTGGTATGTCAGAATCAATAGGTATTGCTGACGCGGACATGAAACAATCAGTGAGGGAGGGTTTCCTTGGCCGCCTGAGGAAAGTACTTAACAGTCTTTTATCAGGCAGAAATAAGGTGCGTGCTATCAATGGTTGGGTCATGCCCGTGTTAGCATACACATTTGGCATACTAAGGTGGACACAGACCGAACTGGATGCCTTGGACACGAAGGTCCGTCGACTGCTCACAGAGCATCGGATGCATCACCCGTGGTCATCCGTCATGAGGTTATATATCCCACGGAAATGTGGGGGTCGTGGTCTTCTTAACGCCAAGGCTCTCCATAACCGTGAGGTGTACAATCTCAGAGAATATTTCCTGTCCATAAACGGTGCGATGCACCGTGATGTTGTGGCAGTTGATAAGGCCTTCACTCCGCTCTCTTTGGCAAAAGAGAACTGGCGTAAACCAGTGGTACTTAGTACGACGGATCGTGAGGACATATGGAAGGGCAAGGAGCTCCACGGACGATTCTATAGGTCTCTCCATGGGTCCGATGTAGACTTGCTCGCGTCCGTATCTTGGCTACGATTCGGTGACCTGTTTGGGGAAACTGAAGGTTTTGCTTGTGCAATTGCGGACGAGGTTATTAAGACGAATAACTACCGGAAATACATCATGAAGGATGGAACGATTGACATATGTCGAGCATGCCACCAACCTGGAGAGTCACTCCGACATATTGTTTCCGGTTGTTCTCACCTTGCAAACAACGAGTACTTGCACAGGCACAACCAAGTGGCCAAGATATTACACCAGCAACTTGCTCTTTCATATGGCCTCATAGACACCGAGTTACCATATTACAAATATGTACCTACGCCGGTTCTCGAAAACGACCGTGCCACGCTCTACTGGGACCAGTCTATTATCACAGATAGGTTTATCCCAGCCAATAAACCTGACATCGCGATATTAGACCGGTTGGCGCGGAGGGCAATACTTGTCGCCATCACCATCCCGCATGATGAAAACCTCATAAAGGCGGAGAAGGATAAGTTAAGTAAGTATACTGATCTCGCTTTTGAGGTTTCCGCCATGTGGGATGTTGACTCAACAATGATTGTTCCGATAGTCGTTAGCGCCAATGGACTCATAGCAAAAAGCCTCGATCATCATCTTAAGAGACTCTCATTAGGCTGCTGGATCAAGAGTCGGATGCAGAAAGCGGTGATCCTGGACACGGCGCGAATAGTGAGGAGATTGCTTACTTTGTCGCCCTGACCGCCGCTAGCTTGGGCTACTGCCCCGCCACCGGCGAAGACTATTTTTTATGTTTTTTTATTTTATATTGTGTTTAATGTAATTTAGAAAAATATAAAAAATAAGAGTTGTAAAAGAATAAAGAGACATAATAATAATAATAAGGGTACTTCCAGTTGTCCTAGAAACTTGAAATTTGGTATGAAGGTAGCTCTTATAGCACAACCACTCCAAAAAGTCGCTAAATCTTAAATTTTTATGTCTGTCTGTAGATTTCGCATACCAATATAAGTTGACCCCACACTGCGTACATTTTGCTTAGAAGCAGGGCTCTGCTAACACTGGACTTCTTAAAACACTGGGGAAAAGCGTTAAAATCTTTCTACGGATCCCTCGTGCGCGAGTCCGACTCGCACTTGGTCGGTTTTATTTTTCTATAATATCTTAGGCTTTTAACATGAAACTATCGTGAGACTCAATCATAATGAAATAAAAACGGATCACTCACGTATATAAGTCGAGTTTAGCCCGTTTTGTCTGGCTAAACTCGACTTATATACGTGAGTGATCCGTTTTTATTTCACTGTAATATCTTAGGCTAACTATAATATTAACAGTTTAATTTCAAAAATGTCAGTAACGATAAAAAACCCTAATGACAAGGCCCCGTTAGCGCCCTTTGTATACGAAACCCTAAAAATGAGTAAACGTCAGTTTGTAGTGGAAAGAATAAAAGGAATGGACGTGAGTCGAGTTGCGACGTTTTAGTTCAGCTTTGAAGTTGACGTGCACAATGCGGTTACGTTTTACGATCGCGCCGAAGATTTACGCTTATATACACGCTTTATATACGCACGGCTTATGATATTTACGACCGCGAGCATGCATATTTAAGGGTTGGACGCACGGATAAATAGTTTGATTGAATCCACAGGGTTACCTCTCTCATCATCATCATCGCGTCAGCCGAAAGACTCCCACTGCTGGACATAGGCCTTCCGCAAGGCTCCCCACTCAGAGCGGTCTTGTGCTTTCCGCATCCACCGCGGTCCCGCGATCTTTACCAGGTCGTCTTTACGGTACCTATCTGATAAGTACTAAAAGTGATGATGAAAATAATTAGGCCTTAAAACACTCGTGTGATCTTATTATAAAACTCGGCTTTGTCTCGTTTTATAAAACCACACTCGTGTTTTAAGGACCCTCATTACGTAACAGTTGCATCAACTACTATTGCAAGATGAGGTAAATTTCCATTGTTTACATAAAAAGGCACCAATAAATCAAATCAGCCCACATCTATCTACTCACTGTTGAGTGATGCCTTTAGCTGCATATAATTACAGTTAAATTATAATAATTCACAAAAATCTAGAATGAATATCCCGCTTAGTACAGTCCTTAAAATGCAACAGCGGTTAATCAATGCATCTTTCCTATACTATGGAAGCCATTTCCGGGATAAAAATATTTTATTTCATTTCATTTCATTATACCTTTTGACACTGTTGGTTAATATAATTTCATAAGGCCAATAATGGTCATAATAATTCACAGTGCAAAAACAAACATATCAATTTACGTACCAAGATTAACCATTAACAAAAAACAAAAACGAATCCGACTATAACAAGAATTCCAAAATGAACTAGGGATAAATGAATACATCGTTAAAGCACGAGGCGTAAGCATTCGACTGGCAATAACAAATACTATCTCGGCTAATATTAATGTGGCGTGAGCTTGCGGTATGCACTCGTTAAGTTTAAGGGCGAAAACCCAATATGCTCCTGCTCCATACAAGAGCTTAGTTGGCGTGAACAGGTTACCAACACGGGATGACGGTAGCACTGCGTACATAGTAGGTATATAGCTAACTGTTAGCCACCAGAGGGTCGAGCACGACTTTACGAATGCTGCGTAACGTAAAATCGAATAGTAAACGTTGTCGAGTTTGTATGACGTTTGGAACAGCGCCCGCCCGTGAGCGTATTTGGAACAAAAATTTAGTATGAGGTTTCTCGATCTCGATACGATAATCGTAACGTTACGCAGCATTCGAAAAGTCGTACTCGACGCTCAGGTGACTAACAGTTAGATATATACCTACTACGAGTATGTACGCAGTGCTACCGTCATCCCGTGTTGGTAACCTGCCACCCCTGCTTCCCCGCGCCACCCCCGCCCCGCAGGCGAGGATAGAGTCCGAGGGTTGCTACTCGTAAGGCAAGGCGTCATTGAGCGCAGTAATAGTAATCATCATCATCATCATGTCAGCCGATTGACGTCCTCTGCTGGACGTAGGCCACCCCCAAGGCTCTCCACTCTGACCAGTCTTGTGCTTTCCGCATCCACCGCCTCCATCTTTACTAGGTTGTCGCTCCATCTTGTTGAAGGCCTACCGACAGTTCGTCTCCCGCTCCGTGGACGCCATCCGAGAACCTTCTGACCCCATCAGCCATCAGTTCTGCGAGCTATGTGCCCCGTCCACTGCCACTTAAGTTTCGCAATTCTTTGGGCTATGTCGATAACCTTAGTTCTACTGCGGATATCGTAATAGCACAAAGTATTATAATAGTTACTAATTAGAGCTAAGCTTGGAGTATCCCTGATGGCCGTTTGGCCGTAAGGTTTTAGAGTGGCGACCGCGAACCAGCAGGCAAAGTATTGGCAGGCCTCCTGCAAGGTGGACAGACGGATGAGAGGTATATTTTTATTTTTACACTCCAGCTGAACGACGAAAGTTAATGTTTAATTGTGAGTTATTTAATTTCATTTATTCGATATAGGAAAGCGTACCTAACGTTGGCGTGGTTGCTAGGCCAAATGTGACACGAAAACGTATAAAAATGTCTCACTAATTATTATAGTAATAAAATAAGTAAAATTACTTAGCTGTCAACCCTTGTGATGGTTTTAATGGACTTTAACGCGTTGAGCGACGGTAATAGAAATAAATAAATACTTTACGCTTCCTTGATAAGGCTCATTTTAGCGCATAAGCGTGAAGGCAACTGTTGTAGTGGGGATAGAACAATATTAGCGTATTGACGCGTAGTATGGAGATTCGGTGCCCTGGTAATAGGGCTGCCCCCGACTACGAAGTGCAAAATTCCGACTTCGTATCGTGCCGTCCCTCTCAAGCTAATATTATTTAACACGAGAGTGAGCGCGACGATACGATAGGAACTTCAATTTTCAAATTTCGTAGTCGGGGGGCTGGTTTGGTATGGAATGTCTGTCAAATGCTCGAAATCTAAAGCAGTGTGTGGTCAAATAACTAAGGCGAGACAAATCTTCATACAAAAATTTTACAACAACTTATTCAGTTAATTACGATTGTGGTGCAGAGAATTTGGAGGATTTAAAACAAACTCAATTTATGCTTAAAGCGTTGTAAAATATGTGTAAAGTTGTTGAATTTATTACCGGGCAACCAGTTGAAAAGTACACCGTAAAACGAGAGGCAGTTTGCGCTTGCACCAATAAAATAATAAAAAAATAAATCCCTGCGCCATACACGTTTCAAGCGATGAAAGCCTTAAATTGCCTTTTTCATTCGTCCATTACCTCGATAATTCGTCAGAAACGAACTTTATTGGTAAATTTTTTGATATCAAAAGTTGCAATAACATCCGAATGCGGCCCGAACTACACTAATTGAATGAAATCATGAATATTCAGAAGGCAACATTAATATTTATTTTCTTTAATAATTTCCTCCAAACGTAACACAAATCAACGAGACTTACTCGCCTATCAAAAACATTCTCAGACAGACATTATGTCCGTTATAAACCGAGAAACATTATGAATTATTATTAACCGCTCGGTTAGTAATCAAAGTCAGTGGAACCGTAAAGCAGCTTAGATAACCGATGTCAATTAATTATGAAGGCAAAATGCAGTGTAATATAATCAGTACTTTATCACTCGGGACAGAGCGGATCGTTTGTCACTTGTTTCGCCCACGGGGCTTCTTCTTGGACATTCGTCACATCAAAGGATATCTGAAAACATTTTCAACCTTATTACTCCCGGTTTAAAGAAGCTATTGCTTTGATGACTTTTCATTAACTAATGTGATGACAGTAAGAGATGGCGTTATCTGGTTACGTTTAGTGGAAAAAATTGGGTTGTCTAAATCTTAGAATCGAATCCTGCGACCGGAGACGTAACTAATGAGGTCCTTAGGGGGACTGGTACCGAAGATTGCGTAGGTACATATTAATATTTGTACAGTTGAGAGCCATACACAAAACTTCATACATGATTCACAAATGTACGATTGCGACAAGGTTCCAAAGTGACAAGTTATTTTTGACGCTGAGTGTACGTATACCTGTATCTTATACTTAAATTGAAAACGGTGTAACCTGAGAGCATCCAATAAAGGTAAAGAAATTACAACCGTTACTCCGGAGCGCTTGTAAAGGATAAAATTTATGTCCATTTTAAAAAACAACAAAACAAAATCGGAATTCGCAATCGCTTTCAAGTCTTATTAAAGAAAAGTAAATAAAACGGCGACGTAATGAACACATTAAATTTATGTTCACGACGCGAAGACTCGTACAATTGGCTAAATCAAAAGTTTCCAAAGTAATACGCCGTATTCAAGACGGTTCCGTATTGCGAAAGTTGTCGAGATACTTTTAAAAATAAAAAGAAAGATTCATGAACGCAAAATATTGCTCCGACTTAACTTCTGTCTTTAATGTTTGCTTAAGAAAGTATGTAACCAAATACGTGTCGTGTCCAGGTTTCACTTTTAAAGGAGTATACGGCGGCAGTTTGTCAATATTGGCTTCACGTTGAAGCTTACCTAGGGTTTTGGTTTCTAAAATTGAAACGTGCTTATATCAAATTTAAAGCTGAATAAAATCTTTGATAAGTTTGATAGTAGTAGATTAAGAGAAACTGCAAATAATTTTGAAAAATCTGAGAGTAAACCTAAATGATGATGACGAGTCAATGATTTTTTTCATGCCTATGCATTTTTTTAAGGGCTACAACCTACAACCAAAAATGTTCCAGACACGCCACATGATTCCTTTTTTAAGAGAACCCCAAATCCCGACAGCAATGCCCCTGTCTCCGTGTGCAACGAACAGAATGCAGTGCATGCGGTCGGCTCCCACAATCGAGGCAGCCGCTCCGCTAAAGAAAAGATTTCAAACCTCTCTTTAAACAGTCTACCATTCAAATTAGCTAAATGCATTCCGCACAAAGCCCGCGATAAGCGCGGGAATTCGAAATTCTCCGACGAACCACAAGAAAAATATTGTAAATTAGACAGAATCCTGTAGCTTAAAAAGTATAAAGTTGTGTTTATGTTACTATCTTTCATCATAAACATTTTCGTGTCTCAAAAAAAGAGTTGTCTCTCAAGTTCCGGCGCAGACAGTCTCCGCAGTGACAAATCTCGAAATAGACAACAGATGTAGGTATCGTTTGCAACCATTCGTCGTCGCACAACATACGCGCTCAACCGTTGACAGATTGGACGTTTTAAATTTAGAACGACCATTATTTATTCGGAATTTTAAATGAAATATGGCCTGTCGATTTTAATTTGCTTCACTGGCTGGATTTAAATCGAGAGAATAAAAAGTTTATTCTTAAACTTAGTGACTTTGTCCTAGTGTTGTAGCGATTCTGTGTCAGTTTTATCGATTTCGTAGACGTGTTTTACTGGTGACAAAGTTTCGATGCCGGCTGTAAAATATACTGTTCTGGGATATTTACGACCGTGTACGGTTGGCTTCGGTGAGATGTGTAGCACGCGTCGGTTGTCTGTCGCTTCCCACGTGCGGTATTCAAATATTTTAGTTTATGCACTGTGTGCTTTATGGGTAGCACCATACGCCCGCGAACTTGCAGTCTATGGTGACAGAAGTGCAGACGCAAAGGAGTAGCGTTAAAGTCTATTTTTACTCGTATTGCGAGCGAACCATTTATCCGGTGCACGGAAACATTGATGTCTGATGCAAACAATAACATTGATCTTCAATTTCTCGGAAAATGAGAATTCGACGCCGCGCGTTGTGGGCAGAAATATATTCAGCGCCTTGTGATTTACACTGTTCCTAAAGAAGTAGTAAACGAAACCGTGTGATGAGAGTTCTTTTCGTTTTTAAGATCAACGGCCTGTTAGTGGTCAACCAGGAGTCCGTATCTATGACCCTCTTCACCGGTCAAAATCAAGTCTTCATTAAGGCCTTTGCTTACCTGTCATTTTTACGGGGCTGTAAAGGAACGTTAAAGTCTTCTGTAAGTTCAATTTAAAGTATGACTAAATACGAAGCTACGATTTTCGTAGGGAATTAGTATAGGTAGTAGTACAGGTCCGATATGGCTTTTGAATTCGTAAAATCATACTTGTCTAGCCGTTTTGTACCTACATAAACATACTGAAATGTCAACTACCCGCGTCCCATGAGTCACGCGAGCTATGTTATTACACAACACTGTTATTACATTCGAGTGATACAATCACACGCCCACTGCCATATTAAAATACATGTGGATATTGTTCGTGCCTCAACTGTTTAGGGGAATAATTCATCATTGTCAAATCGTTGACTCCGCCGTTTAAATTCACGTCGTGATTTAAATTCATTTTGATCGTTCGGAATAGGTAAGGCTATTAATCGGACACCTGATGTTATAAATAAACTGGCCGTATTGTGGGTTATTGAATTGTTTGCTATACATTTAACATTAAACGTACTTGGTTTTTGTGTTGTGTTGCGGAAAAACTATGCGTACGAATTTTGACGTGTAATTTAATTGAAGTCAAAAAGCGTTCAGTTTTCTTTATTTTATGGAATTTTACTTACTCCTACAGGCACAAGGCTAGTTGGTTCCCAATGGTGATTATAAAACACACTCTTCGTATTTATAAATTACTAGCTTTCGCCCGCGGCTTCGCTCCCGTGGCAGAACTCTATCCCGTGAGAATTTTGAAAAATCACGCCATATCCCGGGCGTACATTATAAAAGGAACCTCTATGCCAAACTTCCGCTTTCTAGGTCCAGGGGTTTGGGCTCGGCGTTGATCAGTCAGTCAGTCAGTCAGGACTTGTTTTTTTATATAAAATATAGATTTACTTTACTTTTTATCCATCTCCACGTCATCATTATCATCACCATGTCAGCCGAAAGTCGTCCACTGCTGAACATAGGCCTCCCCCAAGGCTCTTCACTCTGACCGGTCGTGTGCTTTCCGCATCCACCGCGGTCCCGCGATCTCCACGTAAGTTTCGCAAAGTTATTCAAAATATTAAATTTCCTCCCGACGTAATCTCGCTTCTGAGTGTCTGAGTAATATCAAAGCAGCGACACTCACATAATATTGTATGGGACGGTGTTATTTTATTATCGCGAGAATACTGCAGACACGCATCTACGACATCAAAACTCAATATCCGTCCGATACATTTGTTAGATTCCGTGCTTCCTTTCCAAGTAAGCACTTTACCGCTTTTACTTGAGTCGTATTTTCAAATATGTATCCAGTCAGTGCTTGGTTTTGCAATATTTTGTTAAAAATACTCCTTGCGTTTTGTATGTTTCTTTTGCCTTGCTCGCTGCTTCGCCTTCGTGGAATTTATTATTCGCTATCCCGCGGGACCTATGATTTACAAAAAAATAAAATACCTATGTCACTGTTATCCTTTTAATCTATCTCTATCTTAGAATAGGAAAGGATAGGAGATGTTGACGCGCCATTTTCCTTCTGCCAATAATTTGACATTCAGTTCGTGCAAAATGCGCATTGTCTGTGTTGAATGTGTGCGCATTTTTGATATTTATGTGATTGTTTTAGTATGAGTTGGTAGGAACGTAACAAATTTTGATATGTGCGTAGACTTGTGCTGTACGTGTGTACCTCGTCCCCTCGAAAAGTGGCAGAAAAATTGTAGTGCATAGATAAGCCAAAGGCCTCCCGTCTGCTTTATGATCTCTATGCAAATAAACACTTCAATCTGTTGGTCCGTTGCTTCTTGAAAGAATGACCAAGAAACCGACATAGTTTCACATTTGAAATATGAATCCAGTACGTGGGAATGGGAAAACTTACAAATTGATAAAATAAATGTACATATAACTTATCGATAGATATCGACATTCATTTGCCACATATTATATATCCCGGACTTATCCTAGACTTTTTCATCGAGAAAAGCCACTGTTTCGGCTTCCACTGAATTACAATCACATTCGCTTTGTGAATAAGAGCTTCGTATTGTTACAGAAAATCAATTTGCTCTACATAAATTCCTTATTTAAAAAAACATTGGACAATTACACCAACATAGTACAATAACACATAGTCCTTCTCAAGGCAAAGCCTGTTCTATATGGATACTTACTAGACAATATACTTAATAATACAAATCTTAGAAATGAAACTACATGTAGCAGAACGTGATCATCAAGATTTTTTAATAATGTGCAAAGCCCACAAAATCCTTGAGTCCATCTAAAAATTATATTAACTATACAATCTGGTATCTGGCACTTAATGTTTTTTAATATCCATAAACGCAACTTCGATATAGCGCGATATAAAAGTTCATGAAAATCTGACCTTTTTTCGCTCCTCCCATTTCATCCTTTAATTGACAAAGTTGGAGGAAGTATAATCAATATCAGCTCGACAGCTGACGCAACATCATAGAATACCATTGGAAATATTTAGAGCGACTGGGTATTGAATACATCTCGATAAAAGGGATATTTGCAACTCATTTGCAGCAAGAAAGGTCATGTATTATCTGAAAATTATCAGTTTCTGAGATATTAAAGACAAAAAAAATACTGATTTAATGTGCATTACGAAACATCAGTGCCAAATTAAATACCTGCTTAAAACACAGGACTTCACGAAGTTTAAAACGTCCATGGTCGTCGCCGTTATCGATACCTACCATAAATGCTATAGCTACAACTAAGAATAGTTAAAAACACAGCGAGTTTTTTTTTCTAATCTAATACAAAAACGTCTGAACCGGTTTTATTGGAACTTAGCTAAGAACCAAGCACGTCCACCTTATGTTATAACAATATACTTATAGGGATAGGTTCGCCCTCATACTTGTATCTCATTGTTTCTGACTTGTCTTTATTTCTGTATTTTCTGTAAGGTCCGCGTCAAAATTAGCTCATCACTTTTGTACCTTTTCGCTCTACGGCCAGATACAGCGCGTCATACGTGATTGACAAGTCTGTTATTGCGACAAGGTACGAAAGTGATAAGCGACTTTTGACGTTGGCTGTACAATAAAGCATTTACTTGTTTATTTACTTACTTACCTACTTACTTACTTACAACACCCCTCTTTTTGCGTCAAAGGTTAAAAATCAATCCGCAATCAATCTTAACCGACAAACTTCAACATTCATCTTACTTGGCCGGGAGTGTTTATGAAGAACAATTATTGAGCAGACAGGCGAAGTAACTTGCCATTTAAGTGGAAGTTATCGTAGGATTAGGGCACGGTAGTGGAATCCAATTTACCTCAGCCTAGGCATCCTGTCTGAAAGAAAGGTCGTTCGGGAGATACTGTCTAACATAAATTCACTCGCGTGTGTTTTGTGGCTTGTGGACCTTTTTTGTTCAGACTAGTTTTTCTGTGGCTTAAAGTTGGATTTAAATGTTGTTGTTTAGTTAGTTTAAATTCCAGCTGGCATAGGCACTAGTCACACCGCCGACGTGTGGCGAAAAGCTTGTGTTTTTTTGGTATGAACATTTTGAATTATCATGCCAAAAATCACGCTTCTCGCTACTTGCTGTGGGACTATTGCCATAAGCACTATTTACACGAGATGTGCCCAGGTGTGGGTGGGACATAAATGGTGATGATCATTAATATTTTGCATTTCCCGCAGTGGCACAAGGAAACTATCGGTAAATAATTTCATGTTCAACCGATCATTAGTTTATCATCGGTCAACTGGCTCAAACACGGTTGAATCTCGTCTCCGTAGGCGTCTGTAAATCAGCGACCAACACGAACCACGATATCGGAGAGTAATAGCTTATTTATCTCCTTTACAACTGAGTAATAAAATATTAATTACTCTGCATATATTGAAGCGGGCGATGATACGGCGGCGCTTAATATCAAAAGATAAGAGTAAAACGGTGACATTAAAGGAGTCATTATAACAGGACATCATACATGTTTGTCGGAAAATAATCCGACGTTCTCACCACTGAATCTCGTGAGGGTTGATCCAGTCTGTAAAAAAATGCCTGAAATGTATATAATATGGTCCACGGTTAATTATTAGAAAAGTTGAAAAACCCCCGACATTGTCATTTCCAAGTTCAATATTTCAAAAACGGGTGAACCGATTTTAATGAAACTTAGCTAAGAACCATCTCGATTAAAATAGCTTTCGACTGAAAAAAAAACCGCATCGAAATCGGTCCAACCGTTTGGGAGTTATGATGCCACAGACAGATACACAGATACACAGATACACAGACACACAGATACACAGATACACAGATACACATGTCAAACTTATAACACCCCTCTTTTTTGTCGGGGGTCAAAAATGGCAACTGTCAACGGCTTAATAGATACGTGACAAAAAATTACAACCTTCCTCAAAATGTTTCAAATTGATACGACTATGAAAGTAAAGCCAGATGAGCGTAATTTTTGAGTTGTGAGTCACGTAATTTCGGTCGCTTAATTTCTGCTACATTCGCTTCATACACTTTTTTTTTATTGAAAGAGGGAGGAAAACGAGCAAGCGGGTCACCTGATGTAAGCGATTACCGCCACCCATGAGAACCAGCAACCCCTAGAGTCACTAGTCCGTTGCCGGCCTATAAGGAGGAAAATGGATAGAGGACAGGGGTGGGGGGATCAGGCCTCTGGCGCTCTCACTGCCCGAACGTAACGCAACAGGGGTGCTGTTGCTTCACGCTGATTTTCTGCGAGAGGGTGGTAGGTACATCCCCGGACGAGCCGGCCCATTCGTACGGCAGCAAATAGCTCACACCATGAAAAAAAAAACTCAACACAACAACAACAGAACAAAACTCCTGTATCGTTCATACGGCGTCGCAAAATGGGTTGTGTTGTTGTAGTTTGCTGAATTACGCAACCGCAATAACGCGACTCACAACTGAAAAAATTACGCCCGCCTGGCTTCACCCTTAAACAGCGGATTATCTGGAACCACTTTATAAACAGCTCTGACAGCAGGATCTTGCTGCATTCTCACCCATTTAGCCCACTTTTCACCTTCAACACATCTAACCTAGCCGTTCTAGCCTTTAAGCCAGCGTAAACTTAACTAGACACCTCATGAATGGGCCTGAATCCACCGGGGGCAGGTGACGGGCATTATAAATCTAGTCCTGGCACGCGGAACCTCGTCTTATTGTGTGTTTGTTTCGCATGTAACGGGTTATTTCGGTAGCCAATCGATGTTAGTTAAGCATTAGACGGGATCCTTTTTAGCGTTATTGCAAACGAGCTGAGTGTTTTGGATGAGTGATTTATTTCGTATGCTGCTAAAATTTTTATCTCAATGGGGTTTCTTTGATATGTCAAGGCTCCGGGTCGGTCCCCGGGGTTAAATTATCTTTATGAGTTAGTTGTAGTAGTTGTCCCAAGTTTAGTGTATAGAATGAAATTTGAAGTATACGGGTTAAATATTTACGAGTCATGTTTTTCTGTATTTCCGTGTATTCTTGTTTCAGTGAGTGTTGAGAGTTTAGTAACACTTTTATTTTAATTATGTTTACGACAGGTTTCGCTATTACCTACTGCATTGTTTCTGAAACGCCTAAGTACTAGACCTTTAACACAGGTACCCTTAACTTGAAACGTTGTTATTTTATCAAAAAAAAAAATCCGTTTGCAGCAGAACTGTAGTTTCATTTGGTTTCACCTACGGCTGCTAAATTTCACACAAGGCACACGTTTTTCGTTAAACAGCATCCACATTCGATTTCCCGATGGCAGCGCCGGTTTTAAATAGCATTACATTATCCATTGTATTCTTGCTTTTCTTGTGTTCCAACACTGCGGTGCCACGTTATTTTAGATTCGTGATCTCTTAATAGTATTTGCTATGCGAATAGATGCACAGTGTTGAATTAAATTGATTCGGGAATGCTGTGAATAAGATCTCGTTGGCTCTGCTTGTTGGCGAACAGTAAACGACGGGGTTTTGCAAAGCTTAAGCAACAATGGGTTTGAAAAGTTTTTTTTGACGTTGTTGACGTGAATATGACGCTGACTGTACCTACAAAATAAATTTAGCAGAATTTTACGACATGGAAAACTGCGCTTCGTTAAAACTCATGCGCTTTAAAACGTATTATTTAAATGAGCAACATTTTGTGATTACATTATTTTACTGCCACTTATTAAACCTAGTTTTATTATTACTCGGCACAGCAGACACAGCAGTGGCACTGAATCATAAGGCGTTAGCGGATGTTTGTTACTTACTCAATCGCACAAAAACGGATGGACGGATTTGGACCAAATTAGGAATGGAGATAGCTTTATACCCTAGATCAAAAACAGCCTGTAACTGAATTTTACGCAGACGAACTCGCAGGCAGAAACTTGTTATTGATAAATTACAGCCCCAATTGAAGCATCAAGTTCAACGGTAACCATATTTACGGTCATAACGGTTAACTTATAACTAACTTACGCATAAACATGCGTGGATGAGTTTATGTGAGCACCTAATGCTTTAACTTCCGGCTAATTAAGCTATCTGCTTTATAGTGACGTTTTACGCTTCATAATTACGCCTCCGAGCTTTCGAAAGTCACGAGTTAAAAGTTGTTTTTTGTTTTTATTAGATGAACTTTATTTTTTGACACTTGAAACTTTGACAATGTTACTGAATTTAGGTAATGGAGGACGATTGTTTTCCCGAGAACTGGATTTTGTTAGAGCTGATAAATTATTAATTTTTAGATATTTTTGAAGAAGTACTTAATAGTTAATTCATTACATTAGTTTTGAGTGACGTATAATTTGAAAATTACGTTGAAATGTACCATTTTAATTATAATTTGAGCCTGTTGCTTTTCTAGAAGAGAGCAAAATACAGAAAATTATGTGTACAAAACGATCGCTCAAGATTTCGTGGTTTCGTTTTGCTTATTTATTTAGTCTCAAAAAGCTACATAGTTTTAGCTACATCACAAATTTCGCCAAACTATGTCAAAACGGCACAGTACAGTAACAACAAATGGACACACTTATTCATAGCCAACTCTATTCGTTATAAAAAAAAACCTTTGACTGACGTTTGTCTCAATGGAAATGTGCCTATTTAAATACATCGTCATTTAAGATTATCAACTCCTTCTCCTCGACATAAATTCCTCATAGACATCTACACGCCCATCCGATCGCGCATGAATCACAAACTCCCTCTTATCATTACAATCGCATTAGATAAAATTAATAACGCCGCCGGGTTCACTGAACCCGAACAATGGGTATAATGTACGTCAAGCGGACAGTTGGAGGACTGTCACAGTAACTAGACGGGTAATGGTACGTTTACCTAAGTAAGGGAATGCTCAGATGCCAAGCGGAGCTTAGCGCACGTTTAGAATTGCACAAACTTAAGCGAAGCGTACAGATGATGATGTGCAAAAGTTTACAGGCATTTTGTACGCTTTTTAGCCCCTGACGAAAAAGAGGGGTGTTATAAGTTTGACCTGTGTATCTGTGTGTGGCATCATATCTCCCAAACAAATGGACCGATTTCGATGCGGTTTTTTTTCAATCAATTCAAAGCTACCTTAATGGAGATGGTTCTTAGCTAAGTTGCATTAAAATCAGTTCACCCGTTTTTGAAATATTGAACTTTGAAATGACAATGTCGGGGGTTTTTCAACTTTTCCAAGTTGGTTAGGTTAGGTTACAATAAGCTTATAATAATGTTATAATGTATAAAAAAAAAAGGTTATAATAAGCTCTCTTTTTACAAGACTCTTTAATGGTAATTGGACCTTAAAGAAGATGAGCATTCCAAACACTACAAGACAGATAAAAACAGATACAAGTCTGAGCTCTAAGAAAACAGCTATAATGGTACATCAAGCAGACATTCTGAGTTTACAGGCGTAGAGCGGCAATGTTACGTTTAGCTAAGTACGAGTAAAGCTATGTTCAGTGCCCTAAGCACGACTTGTCGAATCCTGCGTCACGTAAAATCGAATAGTAAACTATAACGAGTTTGTATGACGTTTGGAACAGCGCCCGCCCGTGAGCGTATTTGGAACTAAAATTTAGTATGAGATTTCTCGATCTCGATACGATAACCGTAACGTAACGCAGGATTCGACAAGTCGTGCTTAGGGCACAGTAGACAAGCTACTTAGACTTGGGGCTTAAAGAAATTGAGCATTTGAAAGTGAGCCCGAATGATAAGAGTCTAAACGCTTACTCAACGGGTAGGAATAATGGTACATCAAGCTGACAGTCTGATAACTGACACAGTAACTGGTACGTTTTGCTAAGTAAGGGTACTGTCAGACCACACGCACTTTCCAAAACCGTAACTATGTAGCGTTGAATGAACTTCATCGAACGCACCTTTTCAAAACATGCGTTTAGCGACTGGAAAACTTCAACAAGGAAGAGAACATTAAGTTATAAAGTTACCAGGTTTTAACGCCTAACACTAATGTTCGACTTTTATTTTAAACGTTAGATTCTATCTTACACCGAACAACACTAAACTCTAGCTATATCAATTTATGTAATTTTTACAACTTACAAATACATGATAGTTTACAGACAACCGTTACTGCAGCCATACTAGCGGATATTCAGTCTTAGATGGCTCATAAAGCTAAGGTGATAATAATTGTCCCTAACGCTAAGCGTTTACTACGGCTTCTTTGTAACGCCGTGCCATCTACTTACAATAAAGCGTCCCGGACCTGTTTAATAGTCACCTTAATAGTTGCATCTGTTCGTGATGAACGTAAATTGTTAAGTACCTGTGCTATTAATATAGATGGGTCTTGTAAGTACGGCTTAAGCGCAACTACTTACTGGAGTGTCGTACAGGCAGCAGCAGAAGTAGCTAAGCAACTGAAGCGCTTACCATTATCTAAGCATGGCTCTATTGTTATAAATAAATAAATATCGTGGGACAATTGACACCAATTAACCTGGTCCCAAATTAAGCAGAGCTTGTGTTATGGGTACTAGGCGACGGATAAACATACTTATATAAATAAATACATACTTAAATACATATTAAACATCCAAGACCCAAGAACAAACATTCGTATTCATCATACAAACATCTGCCCCGACCGGGATTCGAACCCGGGACCTCAAGCTTCATAGTCAGGGTCTCTAACCACTAGGCTATCCGGCCGTCAAATGTGTTATAGACATAAGAGCTTGTGCAGATCGTTGTGACCGTTTCGGCTGCTTAGCTACTTTTTCTGCTGACTGTACTTAGATGCGTTAAAGAAAGAAAGAAAGAAAGAAAAGAAAGAAACATATGTTTATTAGAAACTAATTCGACACATACACATACCGTTACGCTACGAAGTATTCGGAAATAATAGTAAAGTAAAGATCAGACAGCATGTCTTATCTTGGGGCTGGCACCACTGATTTTTAAATTGAAATTACATATGTAATCTATCACTAGCTTTTCGGTGAAGGAAAACATCATAAGGAAACCTGTACACTTCTGAGAAGCAATTCAATGGTGTGTGTGAAGTCCCCAATCCTCACTGGACCTGCGTGAGAGCTATAGCCCAAGCCCTCTCATTATTAGAGTAGACGTGAAGTGCATAATATTCAACTTACGTCTTGTGCAAACCAAACTGAGGCCCTACTGCGTAACTATTTTGACACTTGTCATCGGATTGAAATGTCAGTTTTTGTACGACTGTGACAGGTCCAATACCAATTGTCAGCCCATACAAAATGAACACGATGCTGATTGCGAGCGAGTTTCACATTAAGCATGCTGGTGTTTGTAACAAAGTTAACATCATTACTATTAAGTACAGTATTATTAATTACATTAATCATGCTACAAAACTTCTCGCTGTTGCTTTTTGCTTACATTCCCCTGACTTGCTCTTAAATCTTATTAACATTTAAATTGCTACATAAAGGGTGCTTTCGCATACCTTAGTGTTCCGGGCGGGAACCTGCGTAATAAATTTTGTATCACGCTAAATATATCAACGTTCTAGAGTAAGTGCAAAGGAGAAGGCTTAGACTTCGAAATATGTCAGTATCATCATCATCATGTCAGCCGAAAGACGTCCACTGCTGGACATAGTCCTCCCCCAAGGCTCTCCACTCAGACCGGTTTTGTACTTTTCACATCCACCGCGGTCCCGTGATCTTTACTAGGTCATCGTTCCATCTTGTTGGAGGCCTAATGACAGCTCGTCTCCCGGTTCGTGGACGCCATTCGAGAACCTTCTGATACCATCGGCCATCAATTCTGCAAGCAATGTGCCTCGCTCACTGCCACTTAAGTTTCGCAATTCTTCGGGCTATGTCGGTAACCTTAGTTCTACTGCGGATATCATAATTTCTGATTCTATCCCGCAGAAAAACCCTGAGCAGAACCCTCTCCATCGCCCTCTGAGTGACTTTGATGTCACTATGATTTCATTGAAAAATCAGACTACAGGCTTATTGTCTAACTCATTCGGAATCGGCATAGACTTGACGGACGAAAAGGATCGCGATTCCGAGCGCCTCCAAAGATTGCTTTCGTGTAACAACAAAATCATTCGTTCAATTAGCTTCAAAAATGCCTCGTCATCGCTTTCGATTGTCATGACCTTACGCGATACAATTTGTTTCATTATCAAAGCGAGCTCGGCTTGGAATTATCAACATGAACGCGATTGTGATTCCGCTGCTAGTCAAAAATAAACTTGAACTTTACTATCCATATTATGTTTGGGAAAGAGTTTGATTATGTGTCTCATTTTGAATTAGGATTTCTAATTAATCCTAATTTCTAATTAAATAATAATTAATTGATTAAGGACGAGAATGCTTTCACTGAGTAAGTAGGTATTTTCTTGTTGTTTTTCTGAGTTAATACCTACCTGTCTTACAAATTATATAATGTAGGTACCAGTATTTAATAGGTGTTAAATATGATAAGAGCTTTTATTTTAAGCTAGACATTAACGAGAACATCAGAAAGATCGTAGAATCCACCCGGGAATGCCTTTGCAAGAGCTATACTTGTACCTAATATATCTTATATTATTATGTTATCAAGGAACACGAGCACATAAGAAGCAATTCCGGGAAAAAAATACAAGATAGTTACCGAAATCACCAAGATTTTCACACAAGTCGATAGGCTATAACTTCGAAGTACTACTATGTACATGTAGCTATAAAGTCATCAGTAGTATTAAAGGAGTATCTTAATTTATTGTATAAG
Source organism: Clepsis dumicolana (assembly GCA_963691665.1). NCBI lineage: Eukaryota > Metazoa > Arthropoda > Insecta > Lepidoptera > Tortricidae > Clepsis > Clepsis dumicolana. The sequence goes on along the minus strand of OY829511.1, from coordinate 4,487,656 downwards.
AGGAAGAATGAAACTGTGATATTGTGTGGGAATCCTTAAAATCATAGGCCTTTTACAAAATCATAAACTACACTCCTGTAACATCGCAATGAAGTAAAAACGAAACCTAGTCAATTAGCTCTAAACTAGTCCTAATAATAACTTTAAATAGTTAAAGTGGACTGGGAACTCATTTACCCGCCATTAATTCGTGAACAACTAACTACCGTAAGCAGATTTAAATGCACGGCAAAAGTTTAAATTTATGTACCGGACGCGGTCTTCAATTAAACTTGTTATAATGAAACTCAGGAAAAACGGAGTAAATTGCCATGGAAGTGAGACGCAAATAATTCCCAAGTTTTGCAATTTATACTCATTTTAAAGTAAAGTTCGATGGCGTAGACGGACGTTTTGGGGGCCCATCGCCGGCGGAATCGATTATTTCGCTGCTCTGACTCCTTCCACGGGACAGTTGAGAATTGTCCTCCTTGTTTGTAATATAATTTGCTGACGAACACTGAATACGAAACGCGAAACAGCTGTCAATTCCGAATTGAGATTGTCCAATTTACAACAAGGTATGGTAAATTAAAAACCATTTGGAGGAATGGGCTGTTGAAGCGTATCGCGTTTCCCGCTATCATTTTCAGAGCGAATTTTGAATGTAGCGAGCTATTTTTTGTGGATGGCACTTTTTAACAGATTGATAAAATATTCACCTTCGCTTTATATAGGATGGTTCCGTGCCAATACCAAACAGACGCCACCCGACACTTCTATTTCAAATCCATTTGAACTATTTAGATGAAATCGAACAGCGACATTGGGTTTTATTGTTTCGCTTGAATTGCCTTTCTTCTTCGGTTTGTTTTTCGTAAACATTCCAGCTGTCGTTGGCAGACCATCCAATGAACTCGTTTCTATTCGCTATACGGGTGGACGTGGTCTAAATATACCATTAAAATTCAAGAGCAGTTACTATGTCTTGAGCCGGATCATTTCGATCCATTTATCTATTTTATTTTATTTCTATAACACGGAGCTAGCGTCATAGTTGGTTTTAAAGATTCTTCTTTTAGTTCTAAGCACTGAACATAAATATTCGAAGCTTCACAATGAAGCGTCAAAGCCCAACAAAGTGTTGGCGAACTTCTTTCATTGAGTATTCACAAAGCAACTGCTCTCAGCTAAGCTTTCAATCAAACTGGATTTCCACCAAAACAATAAGCTGCCGCATCAAATTGCGCGGAGTGAGTGCGAAGGCAAGTCCCGCGAGCACTTTCTCATGCAAAAGTCGAACCGTTACTTTAATTCTTTGCTGGAGCACTTGTCGGTTTTACGAGCGTGGAGCGATTTAATCCACTTAAAACGCAGAGCACAAACTCCAAGCCGACAAAGCTCTCAGCCGCTCTCATTTAAAAATGGAAATAAACCCCCGGCCATCTTTGACTCGATGCGCGGCCGACGGTAGAATTCTAAGTGCGGTTCTCCATTGATGCATTCGCGATTCTATTTTCACTTGAAGCAGACGCCGAGTACAACGCGGAAATAACAGTAACCGCGTAGGTAATGACAATAAAACGATATGAGGTGAGACCCGTCTTTTTCATGCACTCCAGTAGTTTGCCGGTCTAATTGAATTAGTTTTATTTTTCTGTTTATTGTGCGTGCAACACTCAAATTTTGCTACAGCTTGTCACGGCACGAACAAAATGAAGGAGACTTTTTATCACCTATGTACAATTTTACTAGGAACCTATTATCACAATAATTATGCCTTACTTTCGCTTTCACTTCATCAAACTCATTACAGCCATAGCAAAACATTAAATAACCTAAATGAAAATCGGCCGGCCTAAACATTTTTAATATTTCTTAGCTTATTTACGCAAGCATCTCGGATAAAGGCGCAAACCGAAATATTTCCACGGAAGCCAGTGTTTATCCAAGGGGGCTGAGAAATTATTCGCCCGCGGTCCATGTCTTCGGTTTCCAGGTCTTAATGAAAGAGTTCATTTGCCGAGATTATTTGGACTCTGTTTATTTGGTTTTGCCTTCCCTTATGCGGTCAGTTCGTTGCTCGATTCATATTTGTTTTAATTTGTGTGCCAAGAATAGTGTTGTGTTTTCTTATTAGGAGTGCGGTACGTTAATTGCCGTTTTAATTGGTCAAGTGTAAGTGTTCAGTTTCAGCGCTGCATGTGTGTGTGTTATTTAGCTGTGTGTGATTTTGCCTGGTAATTAAAGTAGTCTAGTGACACGGTATTTTGCAAACCTGTTCGCGTTTATTAATATATTTTAATAGGTACTTACACAACAAAAATAAACTTGAACACAATCAAATCTTTACTAAGTCGATGTTTGGTAAATAAACCTTTCGAGTTAATTTAAAACAGTGTAACACTCCCAATTTTAAAGTCCTGCCTATAATTCAGACCTTGATCCTTAATTGCCTCCCTCAACGTTTTTCCCCTTTTTTCGGGTTCCAGCGGAAATTGCGTGGAAGGAAGGAATTATTTTGGCCAAATAGGTCTCTATGTATTGCTAATTACTGACTTTTTACAGTTTGTTAATTTCTCCGTGGCAGTAATAATTGCCCGAACCGTCGGGTGGTGAAGTGAAAGAGAAAATGATTAAATAAATAAATAAAATAAATATCACGGGACAATTTGACACCAATTGACCTAGGCCCAAACTAGGCAAAGCCTGTACTATGGGTACTAGGCAACGGATAAACATACTTATATAGATAAATACATACTTATATACATATTAAACATCCAAGACCCGAGAACAAACATTCATATTCATCATACAAACATCTGCCCCGACCGGGATTTGAACCCGGGACCTCAAGCTTCATAGTCAGGGTCTCTAACCACTAGGCTATTCGGTCGTCAAACCCGCACTTACTTAGTTATGCATAAGTGTTTATTTTGATCGTTATTAACTAATAACTATTATAAAGGCATAAAAGGTTTTTTGCAAGTTTGTTCCCTCTTGTTTCCGAATGGAAAGCTAAATAAATATGCATAGTCCCCGCGAGACAGCAAGAGAATTGCACATGTAGCACGGCGCGCCATTTTGTCGCTTGTCGCGCTGTGCGTCCCTTTCATAGTGATGGAATCAGTGAAAGACGCACTGAGCGACAAGTGACAAAATGGCACGCGTGCTAGCACCCCTGACTTCTACGCAGAAAAAATCGAATCGCTCGTATCCCTTAAAACATTACATGCAATTAGATTACGAAATAAGGGGTAGTAAAATAAATTGAGTAGGACACTGATTTCTAACCTAATCTTTTCTTTTCCAGGATGGTGACCGAGGCTACCTTGAAGGCTTGGCTTCCCGCTACGCAGACCTCTTCTCCACCCACTACGGGGACGTTTTAGACCACCTAGAAGAACTAAGACGTCATGAGTGGGAGGAAATGTCCCCCCGAATGAGGGTCCTGGGGGGCCCAGGGACCCCTCAGACCCCACCTGGGGCCAGCCCTGGGTCCCTAGCTTTAAACAATTTGACCACGTCTCATTCGCAGCCTATTTACGTCCCCGGGAAATACTCGGTAAGTGTTAACCTTAATTTCGTTAGAAATACTCGTAATGCTATATTTAGAAGTTCAATGTGATAGCTCTTCAGTTGTAAATAATGTAAAAGCTGCGTGGGTCGAGTTTTCGGTGAGGTTAAAACGAATTCTCTTTGAAAGATAAGACATTAATGAGACGCTTTAGCTTTGGTTGTTTTCAAATGTAAATCGTTTAAGAAAGAAACCTCATGTATGGATTAGATTAGATTATTTATTTCTTATTGAAAATAACATTACATTTTAAATGTCAAAAATGTAAGGAACACTAGAAAAATTAAGAAACAATTAATAATAATGCAATATACAGTAAACAAAATGTTAAAGCATGTATTTGTACATAAAAAGTAAAGTGAAATATTTGAAATAATTCGTAATAAATATATTAAGAATTTTTAACACCTGGCGCAAAAAGAGACTATATGTTGTTCTATTATGTTGTAGGTATCTGTGTCTTTGTTTTTGTTTATAGACCGATTTGGAGACTGTTTTCTTTTTATAAACCGCTAGTTCAGTAGCAACGGTTATAGCTATATTTCAACAAAATGGTTCAGCAGTATTTGAGATAAAGTTTTTATTATTTATTTTATTTCGTTTTCTGTGCATGCAATTTGAAATTTAAATGTGAGGGGTTTTTTACTTCTAAGTTATGACTAACCTATTTACATAGTGGCTCTGTAAGCTGTATACCTCGCGAGCTAATTAAAAAAAAAAACCCTTTTTTTAATTGCCATGAAACGAATCTACAAAAAAACTACAAATTATCTTATCTGATTAGAGAATTTCACGAGAATCTGCTCATTTTGTTTTTTTTTCGGTTTTTTTATTTTACTTTAAAAAAATTCAAATATAAAATAATACATTTTATATAGAGCTGCCAAAATGTGGAATGACCCTCAGCTTGGGTGTTCCCTCCCTCTTATAACATTGGTTCCTTCAGGAGAAGTGTAAAGAGGCACTTTACGAAGCCGGCATGACGGTGCTGACGGAAGGGGGATATTATGTCCCACTTCTGTCATCATTGTTATCTGGACTGCATTGTGTGCTTACCATCAGGCGCTATGTAGTCATTTTGCCTAGCTGCTTTAAAAAAAATCTATATGATTATCGAATCTGCTCGAAATCGGTTATCGAAAATTTCACGAGAATCGGTTGAGAAATGCGACCTGTAGAGGAGAACAGACGGTCGAGCACGACTTTGCGAATTCTGCGTAACGTTACGGTTATCGTATCGAGATCGAGAAACTTCATAGTAAATTTTAGTTCCAAATACGCTCACGGGCGGGCGCTGTTCCAAACGTCATACAAACTCGATAAGGTTTACTATTCGATTTTACGTGTCGCAGGTTTCGAATATTCGTACTCGGGCCTCAGCCGGGCAGTTACGGAGACGAGAACATTTTGTTTGAGCTGAAACGGAGCCGCTCATTTTGTTCGTTCGGTCAATAAAAACACACACAGTCTTATTTGGTCTTATGTTTATGTGCATGTATCACTCACGATAATCAGTTGTTTTCTATTATAGTCCCATAGTCCTATCCTTCACCCATTATCCAGTAAAATTAGACGACTTTATAATAAATGAAAATAATCGATTTATTGATTATTTTTGTTTTTATTTTTATGAAACATTCATAGAATGAAATTCAACATACAATGACAATGCAAAGAAAAATTCGTTAAGCAGCTGGACTTGAACCAGCAACCTCGGTAATCCGTACCACGCTCCACCAATTAAGCTATACTTAACGTTGGTGTACCTAACGAATTTTTCAATGCCTTGTGTCATATTTTTATTTGGAAGATCTCTCCTCAAATAAGTAATAAGTATAGCTTAATTGGTGGAGCGTGGTACGGATTACCGAGGTTGCTGGTTCAAGTCCAGCTGCTTAACGAATTTTTCTTTGCATTGTCATTGTATGTTGAATTTCATTCTATGAATGTTTCATAAAAATAAAAACAAAAATAATCAATAAATCGATTATTTTCATTGATTCAGAAAATAGCTCCATCTCTTGCCACTAATGCGTAACTGTAGAAGTTCCGTAGTGGGTGAGCTGCTTGATTAAGCTACTCATAGATGGCGCTGAGGAGAGATCTTCCAAATAAAAATATGACACAAGGCATTGAAAAATTCGTTAGGTACACCAACGTTAAGTATAGCTTAATTGGTGGAGCGTGGTACGGATTACCGAGGTTGCTGGTTCAAGTCCAGCTGCTTAACGAATTTTTCTTTGCATTGTCATTGTATGTTGAATTTCATTGTATGAATGTTTCATAAAAATAAAAACAAAAATAATCAATAAATCGATTATTTTCATTGATTCAGAAAATAGCTCCATCTCTTGCCACTAATGCGTAACTGTAGAAGTTCCGTAGTGGGTGAGCTGCTTGATTAAGCTACTCATAGATGGCGCTGAGGAGAGATCTTCCAAATAAAAATATGACACAAGGCATTGAAAAATTCGTTAGGTACACCAACGTTAAGTATAGCTTAATTGGTGGAGCGTGGTACGGATTACCGAGGTTGCTGGTTCAAGTCCAGCTGCTTAACGAATTTTTCTTTGCATTGTCATTGTATGTTGACTTTATAATAGTATCTCCTTCTTTATCACCATACATTGCAATCGGAGAGGCGTTTAGCAGCCACATCAGTGAGATCTGTGTTTATATTAGAGACAAAAGTCTCATGACTTAAGTTAAGATGAAATAAAGTTAAGATGAAAAGTTAAGATGAGTTGGTCATGAGTTAAGATGAAATAAAAAAACACACTACTTACTATTTGCCCGCTGAACGCCCTCCGATGTAATATAACAGCATCGCTAACCCACACCCTCACGCATCTAACCTAGTCCCTTATAACATACCAACGCAGTCTTATGTTCAACAGCCCTCCAGCTGCCTCACTGACAAGGAGGAGGACGATATCTACGGCTTCGGCTACGGCGTGTTCGGCAAACAGATGCTGCAACGGCAGCAGCAACAGAAGCAGCTGCTGCTCGCGCAGCCCACGCAACCCTTGATACACAACCAGCAACACAATTATCAGAGGTACGTGGAAACGGTTTCTCAAATTTCAATCTGCAACGTAAATACACAGAAAGACGGCAGACAATAGACAGAAAGACGGATGGTAGGACCTTGTGCGAGGTCCGTCCGGATAGCTACCACCATCTTACTCGCTAATCCTGCCGCTAAGCAGCAGTGCTTGCACAATTGTGTTCCGGTGTGGAGAGTAAGACAGCCGGTGTCATTACGGGCACAAGAGGCATTTCATCTTAGCTATCTAGGTTGGCAACGCATCTCCAAACCCTTTGGGGTTGCGGATGTCTATGGGCAGTGGTGATCACTTATCATCAGGTGACCCACTTGCTCGTTTTCCTTCCTCGTCGTATAAAAAAAAGACCAGAAAAGTAAATTTTCGAACTGGAGTTCGAACCCAGGACCTCCACCATGCCGTTGTGTTGCGATACCGACTGCGCCATCTGAGCAATCATTGGTAGCAGCGAGAAACTACTATATGTTCACGGTTCACTTTATTTCAAATTACTTGAAAGCGATATAAAATAGTTCACTTTTAACATGGAACTACCGTGAGATTCAAACATTGTAAAATAAACGGCTCACTTACGTATGTCAGTCGGGTATAGCCCGACATGTTTCGGACTCATTCGAAGTCCTTCCACTCTGCTCCCGCTGCACTCGTTGCTCTGCACCCGCTGGATCGTGCCCTCCCAGAGGAAGGACAACGAATTAGTCGGAAACAAGTCGGGCTAAACTAGACTTATATTACGTACTGACGGAGGAGTTTAGTCCGTTTTTATTTCACTATGATTGAGTCTTACAGTAGTTAGTTTCATGTTGAAAAACATTTACAACGTTTTCGTAGGGATTAGACAGGCGTTGTACTAAGATGTAATTGGCTAGGCAAGTAAGGCAATACTTGGCCCTGTCAAAAGATGTGTGTTCAAATTCCGGCTAGCCCATTCAAAAACTTAGCTGACTATTATAAACGAGATGCTTAAAATGCTCAACATTTTAAGGTATCAATATTATCACTTGTCTAAAAACCGTGGGGTACAATAAAATGTTTTATAAACGTCAACGCCAATTTAAAACTGACAGCCTTAAAAGTAGACCATGTTTATTTTAAAACCGTTATTGATTTAAACTAAAATAAAAATTCAAAGGCAGAAGTCGATCGAGACGAACATAAATATTATAATTCTACTGACAGTTGACATTTAAAGCAGCCTTTATCATATACATCGTAACTAAACCAAATGAAAACGATGCTATAAAAGTGACAATAACTTACTATACGACTCTATAGAGTTAACAGGGGCTATGGAAATTTCGCGGTCAGATTATATCCATTCGCAATTTAACAAGAATGCTTTGGGGCGTGGCCATAAATTATTTTGACTTTAACAGGTGTACTCGTTAGATAAGCTTTTACGCTGCATGTTTAAAGCCTAATCTAAATTGAAATCAGACATTCGATTGGCGACAGAAGCTTTGGTCCCAGAATAGTTTAACTTAACTCCGCTGATATACTGCTTGCGTTTTACATTTGCGAAACTGGTTCCTAGGTTTTTAAAGTATAGGATGTCATAATGCTAAAGATATATTGAATGCTATTTATTTTATTACGTTGACTGCTTATTCGCTTTATTGCTGTCAATTTATAACGAAGAGTGTCGTGTTTTATGGCGAATAAATGTTTGACAAACATTAACTTGAAACTACCACCAGAGGCCCGAGTACGTATATTCGAAACCTGCGTCACGTAAAATCGAATAGTAAACGGTATCGAATTTGTATGACGTTTGGAACAGCGCCCGCCCGTGAGCATATTTGGAACAAAAAATTAGTATGAGGTTTCTCGATCTCGATACGATAACCGTAACGTTACGCAGGATTCGAAAAGTCGTGCTCGACCCTCAGCGTTTAAACTTGCTGTTGTAATTCTTTTATTTAAGTAAGTTTTATTAGTATGTTTACTTCAAGTCCTGGAAATTGAATTTGACCGACTTATCTGGTCACAATACAATACAAGAACTCTTTATTGAACACCACTTAAAACAAAACAGAAAAAAGGTACAAGGAAAACCCAAGGTAGCAATGGGCGGCCTTATCGCTACATAGCAATCTCTACCAGACAAGTCACTTGTGGAATTGGCTTGAAATTTGGTGAAAAATATGCTTTAGGTATGTAAATTGTATGACAGTACAAGTATCTCTACAATCAACTACAGATAACAAGGAAAGGTTGTATTAAATTTATTTTAGTAAAAACTTAATTACTTTAATACAGTTATTGTGTGATTAGTAAAATTATATTCACAGCGTAAACCAGGAACCTCATTAATCGGGACGCAACATTTAAACCACACATCGCTTAAATTATTTCACAGTTGCTAAATAAATTTAAATTAACAGACTGGGACTTGCTCGTGGAATACCGAGAAATAATATCAGTGCTGAGGAATTAACATATGCATCATATTTAGTGGTGTGCGGAGCTGTTGATAGATTTAGTGTATACAGTAGGAGCGAGTGGGGTGTGATGGCAGATGTGAGAAAAAAACGTTTCGAGGCTAAAGTCTTTGGTGGTGACAAATTTCACCTGCTATGACAAATTTGGAAGCGGAACTGGCCGATTTCTTTATGTTGACTGGCTTTATTTCGGCGTTGGTTAAATTTTGTGGCGGCAATCTCGAGGTCTAAAAACATTTAGTAGTCAAGAGATCTGGAAAACAATATTTTTTTTAAAGTTACCAAGCTTGGTGGTATCCGTTACAAATGAGGTTGTTTTGGAAGATATTTATTTCTAATTTAAAGAAAGAAGAAAGAAAGAAAGAAATCTTTATTTCGCAACAACAATACAGTAATACTCGTATACAGTTAACTTAAAATTTAATTAAATAAAAGTACTTAGTTGCGAAAAAGGAATCCACTCAGCATTCGTCGGGTCACTAAATCGTATCCTGTGTTATATTTTACACATGTTAATACTATTTATTTATGTGGAGCTTCAAAACCAAAACTACTTACTTTATTAGATACCAAATGATAAATTATAGACAGTACGTAGCTTTTTACAATTTTAGTGCCTAAACACTTCAGTAATTTTTAACCCCCGACGCAGGTGTTATAAGTAAGTTTGACCTGTGTATGGGTGTATCTGTGTATCGTCTATCTGTGGCATTGTAGCTCCTAAAAGGATAAACGGATATGAACGCCGCTTTTTTTAATCAAAAGCTAGGCGTTTTTATGATATTGAACTTTGAAATGAAAATGTCGGTGCTAGGTTAAATCCTCAATCACACAACGCAAGTAATTATTTCCCGCTAATTATTTCGCCTAAACATTTCCAACACAAACTTGAACATTCGAAATAAATGTTCTTCTATTCCTAACGTCGTTTGTACCGCATAAACTGGCGGTGAACTCTACAACTATCGATGTCACAAGGCCTCCTACGTGGTCTTGTCGGATGCTAATTAAATCTTCAGCACGCTATACCTAATGAATTACCTCGTAAAATCAGCGATGGCGAACATAGATATTTGTGAGTCGTAAAATGTTATTCAGTTATCCGTTTAGGCGGTAGGCGAAACATGTGGGCTGCGGTTCTGTTTTACTATCAATTTAAAGTTTATGATGTATTTTAATTGCTTAAACATGGTAACGTTTACAGCTTGAAGATTTTGAGAGTTCGCTATTCTAACGTCTTTTTAGTTTTAATGGAGATTTATGAGGCATAACATTGTCATTTTTGATGTTTTAATGTTAAAATAGAGCTTCTTTATTTACGTACGGAATCTCATCATCGAAACAAACATAAAACAATATTTCCTGAAAAAGATTACCTTACTAAAAGTGCCTGGAACATTCCGCAACTCGTATCTAAGTAGAATCCCGAAGAAACTCGACTAAAGTCTTTAAATAAAATTACCCTACCCGCCAAGCATATGGGCTCATCTCAGCGTAAAACCGGCTCACGACAATATTCCAGAAGCACTGTGCTCACTGTATTAACACAGAAATTACGATTCATGCAAACCCGAAAGTACGGACACGAGGCCGTATTCTCTAACGCATTTACCATCGCAATCGCATTCACCATCTCTTTCTAGCGCCATCTAATAATTCTTGAGAGAAAGAGACAGTCAATGCAATTACGAGAACGCGGGTTAGACGCTAAGTCTAAAGGGTGAAATGAGACTAAGCGACATTGTCGTCACAAGCGATTTGTGTCTCTGTATCTTCAAGAAAACGGGCGTGAATCGTTCATAGCCTGTGAACTTTTGTGATTTTGTTGGTTATGATTCAATGATAAGGTTAGAGAGTTACTCTGAAGCGCAAGATGGAAAACTCGGCAGATTGTAAAGGGAACATCTGGCAGCTAAAACTTCTACGTCCGTTTTGTTAACTTTATACGCTGATATATTTTCTTATGTTATTTTCTTATCATTCTTCATACGTAAAGACATAAGAAGGTTGCTTATAAAACAGTCTTTTTTAGGGTTCCGCACCTCAAAAAGAAAAACGGAACTCTTATCCTTAGGATCACTTTGTTGTCGGTCTGTATGTCTGTTTGTCTGTCAAGACCCTTTTTCTCTGGAACGCGTGGCGGTAGCAGGCTGAAATTAATGTCGAATTTTTAAGCCGGCAGTCCCTTGAAGCTGTGAAAAAAAACAAACCTCTAAGTCAACGCAATCAAAAGATACAGTCATTAAAAAGGTTGTTTCCATACAAATTACGTACTGTGAAAACCTAAAGGGTACTTCCAGTTGTCCTAGAAACTTGAAATTTAGTATGAAGGTAACTCTTATAGCACAACCACTCAGAAAAACCTCAAAATCTTAAATTTTTGTCTATCTGTAGATTTCAAGGGCCAATTATAAGATGACCCCACACTGCACATTTTGCTTAGGAGCAGGGCTCTGCTAACACTGGACAACTTAAAACACTGGGGAAAACCGTTAAAATCTTTGTAAGGAAGCCTCGTGCGCGAGTCCGACTCGCACTTGTTAGGTTTTTATATGTAGATTAAGCATTTATTAATCTTGTAAAGTGGGTTTCAATTAATCAAATCAGTTCCGAGTACACTGATGTGCAAAAGTGTTTCAGTTCACGCCACTTTGTCCACTGCCAATTTTTTCCTATAGCTTTCCGAGCATTCTTTTGTTATGCCTTTTCTCCACTGGTTTTTATCCGAATGCAGGGGAACCCAAAATGAGGGATACGTTTCATTTTGTTAAGATATTTATTGTTATGAACTAAAAAACAATTACTTTGCTTTGCTTTGCTTTGCTTTTAGTTCATAAATATGGACCTCCGCAAAGTAACGCCTGATTCAATAATTTATTTATTGTTACTTGTGATCACCCAGACGTCAAAATTCGATCGCAATAAAAACTTTAGCTTGCACTTAATCTATATATATCAACTTAAAAAATGACATTTCTTACACTTCCCCGTACGCGTAGTACTCTTAAAAATATCCAAAGTTAGGGTAGGTATAGATTGCCCTAGAAATCTAAATGATTATGCGCGAGCGGAGCGTCTCCGTTTTAGCTCGGGCAAAAACGCTTTCGTACGTCCAGCTACCTGAATGGCTGTTCTCTGGTACAGGTCGCATTTCTCAACCGAATCTCGTAAAATTTTGTGAGCAGATTCGATAACTATCATCATCATCACCAGCCTTTTTTTACGTCCCACTGCTGGTCACAGGCCTCCTAATTATACTTACGTATTTTTTTGCCGACTCAGTTTGTCAAAAGTGAGCTCGCGAGGTATACGGCTCATAGAGGAACTAATTAAAGATACTCGTAAGTAGGTACATAGTTCCTAAATTTTCTGCAGTATTCATAGCCTCTAGAGTAATCGTCAGCCAAAAAATATGTCTCGAAAGCGTTTGCGTTAAAGTGTCAAATAGTATTAGAACTGTTCGTTGTCGATACGTGCCACTAGTGGCGCTGCCAATTTGCAAATAGTAATTCAGACGTAAATGCGAACGCGATCGTGACATATTTTTAGTCGTCGATTACACTAGACGCTCAGGTAGGAATTTGAAATGCGTGAGTTGAATTCATTAGGCACCGGCTCCGTATTCAGCGCTGAAGTTAAATACTATGAATTTAAAACCTTAACACGTTTAATTCCCCCGCTAACGTATGTAAATCCCGTTTCAAATTATACAAATCGTATTTCCAACAATTAACAAGAACTGCTGACGAAAAAAGTATGTTGTTTAAAGTGATTAACATAATTTGGAAATTTGATTTGCATAATTATAATATTTAGAATAATGGTAGAAGAAAAATCGGGTTAATTTTCACACTTATCTTTTAACTCGGTGATTATTTAGATGTGTCGCGACAGTTTCTTCTCAATTTGTGCATTTGTGTTAAAGCACAAGGTGTTCGTGGGTTCGTGGAATCTTGTTTAAATCCCACATCTCAAAGTAAACGATTTATAGTTAGTCACGACATTAAAATTAATTACTACGCATCAGGAAAGTTTTAACGCACTCGCCAATTTTTTATTTTCAGTATTTTAGCCACTTTTCAAAAAAACAGTATACCAGCTATTCTGCCTATTCTGGAGGGGTATTATTTTCTAAGGTTATTCACGGCTGATTCAACATCGAAGTAGTGTGTAATTAGCTGTCATTTCATATCGAAAAGAGACACCAGCGGGCTAGGCTGTGAGCAAAGCTGCTTTGGAAAATAAAGGCACTGATGGAACTAATAATTCTAATAAAATGGAGTGAAAATGAAACCTTCTAGCGTTACTTCAACAAATAGGTATTCAGGATTAAATTTTACTCTAACTTAATGGAATCCAATGGACAAGATTAAATCGACACTCTTGAATTAATCGGACATCAATTGATTCCAATTACCGTATTAGCTTGTCAGTTCACGCGTCCATTAATAATTAGTAACATTGCTGACGCTTTTAGTTCTCTGCTATAAATCGTGCTAATTATTCATGCAGTTTAGACTTAACCGTTTTTTACTCACACTGTCATATTATCTAGAAGCGGGTATTTAAATGGTAATAGCTTAGACTAATATTCAAAGATGCTGTTAGGAGCAAAGAATATACTTAATAAACTGAAAAAAACTTATGTACTGACATGTCAGTTTGCTACGAAGCTTCTAGCACCATAAATAACATGTCCTTATAAAGAGTACATCTTATTTTGCTTCGGCTTTGTACTTATATCAATGCCTCTTATTTATAAATTATTACAAATTTGTGTTATGGTGGAAACGGGGATAGATGGAGATGGACTGTGAATAGTATAAAAGCTGAATTAATTGCCTGTTTAAAAGGTGAAATAATGTAATAAAAACTCGGCCAGACGTTACAATACAATGATGACGGACAGACAACTAAAATACAACTGACAGTAATCAAAAGAAGATTTGATCATTTATTTATTTTGATTTAATACAATAATAATGATGTCAAAAAAAAAGAAATTAAGAATCATGAACACTTAAACATAAAAGAGTTTGCTACAATTCGATTCTTCTAAAATGTGATTAACAAGATTTTTTTTTGTTTTGGTCAGAAAACATTATGATAGCTTCAAATCGTTAAATTTAAGACACTTAATTAGCAACTCATTAGCAATTGATTCAGCATTGTATCATACGCTCCCCGTTCTTGACTCGCGCCGTAGGTAGGTACTAAGTTATATTACTCGACAAGATTTCTCTCAGTGCTGCATAAATGCAGTTTCGTTATGTCTGTGCGCTCTGTCGGATAAGATTCAGGACTGGTTTCTTAGACTTTTTAATCGATTTAAGAACCATCTTATTAAGGCTAAGGAAATTGTTGATGAAAGGAACTGAAGTTTTGTTACGATAAAATGTTTATTCTTGTTTAGCCGTGCGGCTAACCGCAGCATTGGTGTCATTCTATGGAACTAGCTGTGTATTCAAACCGTCAATTTGAAATTGACTCTGAATGATGAATTTACTATGGCGGTTTGTTTACTTAGTTAGCAAAATCCATAGAATGACACTTTATACCGGTTTACTTGTTGATATTTTTATCGTTAGTGATATATTTTATCATTTATCGTATTCAAGCCTTAAAGTGATTCGACATAGTAAGATTTGTTGCATACATGGCAAGTTATGTCTAGCTTAGGTCTTTTCTTCCGATAACTTCTGTATAATTATGATTGTTGAGTTTTGATTCCCGACACAAAAAGAGGTGTTATAGGTTTGACAGCTGTATTTGTGTATCTCGTGCTAAAAGGAATAACTAGGTGCCGACAAAGACTCATAAATCATGGCACTGGCATGCAGCGTCGATGCAACGCGTATTGATTTTGAACTCGATTTTACCATTCGTGGTACCAATTAAAATAAAAACTTGTATTTTTAACCGATATAAAAAAATGTAAGTATGTTTGTCCGCGACTATGTCGCGTTATTTGGGAAGTTCTGGAGAAGGTTTTGGTATGCAACAAATGGATACCCCATGCCGCCGTCCGCATGGATCCTTAGTTAAACATTAAACTGTGAAATGAAAAAAAATTAAAAAAATAAAAACCGCTTTAAAAAAAACAAGTGATAATCCTCTAAAGCCATCAGTTAAGGACTTTCTTAATGATGATAGTTTATAACATGTAATTAAATTCTAGTACAGTTATATTATAACAATTTTAGTTCATAAGTTCAAATTGTGTGCCCTTACAGGGCGTCATGTTCTGGCTCATAACATTTTATAACATCCAAATTTATGACTTTACAATGATTAAATGAAATGAAAAGTTAAGTGAAAAAAGTTATTCCACAAATCAAGCAAAAAAAAAACAATGATCTGCACAAGCTCTTATGTCTATAACAATAGAGCCGCGCTTAGGTCATTGTGAACGCGTCGGTTGCTTAGCTACTTTTGCTACTGACTGTACTACGGGCAACTGCTGGAAGTTTCTGTCTTTTTTAGAATTATTTTTTCAAAGATTTCTACTAAAGCAGATTACCTATTTATGTCAATACTTCTTTCGAAAAAAACTCAGCATTCCGATTAAAACCAAAATATTATTTACACAAAATATCATGAGTTGAGCCTAAAATAAAAAAAACGCACGAATCACTTAACCTCAATTCTTCTCTGTTGAACGGAATATTTAACGTTTTCATCAAGCACCCCACAATCATCATTAGCGACGCTTTGTTAATTACCAATACCGATTAATTCAGTCCTGAATTCAGCAAAACCATTTTTGTCTATTCAGCAGTCGTAGTTAGCGTTTTCTACGTGTTTTATTGTTAAATTATTATCGCTTACTTACTATGAAGCCATGATAGCCTAGTGGTTTGACTTATGGCCTCTCAAGCAGACAGGTTTCGAGTCCCAGTTCACACCTCTGATTTTTCGTAATTCATGAGCGAAATTATATTCAAGTAATTTATCACGAGCTTTTCATTGGGTTCAATTCAATGGTCTGTGTTTAGTACCTACCCAACCTGCACTGGGCCCGCGTGGGAACTATAGCCCAAGTCCTCTCATTCTGAGAGGAGGCCTGTGCCCAGCAGTGGGACGTAAAACAGGCTGGTGATGATAATTATGACTTACTGTATTTTAGTTTATTTCACTATTTATAGGGTCGTGTTTATTATCTCTGTTCGAATACTTAATTTTCTCGACTCGTTTAATCAATCAAGAAGTCGGTATTATGATTGTTCATGTGCTACAAATAGTATTTCTTTTGTTTTAGTTGCCTAAGTCCGAGATCTGCCTATTTCTACGAATTCCCTCCTAGTGGTGAGTAATTTGAAAATTTTATTACGCACTATAACTGAGCATCTTTGGTGTTCAGATACAGAGTTGTTTTACTATGAAACTACAGTGAGATCCAATAATAGTGAATTAAACGGATCACTCATTATACAAGTCAAGTTTAGTCCGAAAAATGTCAGGCTAATTTAATCTTATACAGGGTTCGTTTTTATGTACCGTCAATACTTCAACCAAGGGTTGACTACCTACCTATAAGTCTGAGTGAACACCTCAGTTAAGCTTTTCTTTGAAAAATAGAAAAAAAAAAAATCTACCGCACAATATTGTCAACCAGCAGAGCTAATCCTACCGCAAAGCAGCAGTGCTTGCACTGTTGTGTTCCGGTGTGGAGAGGTAAGACAGCCGGTGTAATTATGGGCATAAGAGGCATTTCATCTTAGCTCTCTAGGTTGGCAACGCCAACAGTGGTGATCACTTACCATCAGGTGACCCACTTGCTCGTTTGCCTTATTTGTCGTATAAAAAATAGGCAATGGATGAATGCGAGATTTTTTTTTTCAAAGTAAAACTTTATTTAGAGCGGTGTTCAATTAGACTTACCTACACAACCCGTGGCTGAAGTCTCGACTGTTCATTAACACGAACCCTGTAGAGTTGTTGTTGCACTTTGACTATACATAACCAATAACACTTGTAAATAAGGAAAAGGCCACATTAATTAAGAAACAGTCTCCTCTGCAGATAACTGTCTGGGCACTGCCAAGAAGAAGGTGACAACGTTTTCGCGTCTGCTTCGCGGTCTGAAGTCCCATAGGAAAGAGAAGCATGGCTCCTGTTCGCCGAAGCATACGCACAGTCCACGGCAGATCTTACCTCCCCAAAGGGTAAGTTACCGTTACTATTAACCTTACCGTTACCATTTTTATCAAGACCTGAACCGTTGAGGTATTTTTTCGGGCTCATCTGCACTTACCATCAAGTGCGATAAAGGTGGCTTGTCAGTCTTTATATAAAAGAAAATTAAAAGGAAGGTCGTTCTTGCTTGTGGCGTAGCTCTACCAATCCCGTTTTCAATTTCTTCATCTTCAGATTCGAAATACTTTTCTTCATTTCACCAATCATCTAATCATCTTACTACATACATCTGCAAGTGACCAAACTACAAGCTAGGACCAAATCAACGTATAGGCGTTGGCTATCGCAAAATACCCGTATGCGCAGTTTCGACTGTTAGGTACAAGTAAAATTACAACGCCTTATTTTTACATGTATCTTACTATAATCATAATCACTTGACCTCACCTGACCTACGCGATTAACCTGTCATTCCGCTAAATTCAATTTCTTCCCACATCCGAAAATAAAAGTCTGTGAATTTAGACACTCATCAACAGCGGGCCTCCAGACATGTACCATCTTTCCCCCTTCACATAGTACATACCCCATCCGCCATTGTGCGCATCCGGCCGACGCCGGTCGCCCTTTGACATGTACTGCTAGCAATTAGTATGACGCACGGGCGTTGTCCCGGCGAGCCTGTTAAATCGAGACGCGAATAAAGTTGCACGAAACTTTCACAGGTTGTGAGTAGAAGCAAAAGGTTTCATAATGAAGCGATCTGCACCGTATTATAACAAAGAGAGGTTTGATATTGTGGAAGACCATAATTTAGAAAGTAACGATATTATCATTAAGAAGGAGGAAGGCAACGCTGAGATCTCAGAATACAAAACAAACCAGAACCCGTAAGTGCGCCTAAAAGTGAGGCAACCAAAACTACTCTTCAATAGAGTAGTAGGGTATATTCATCTCCGAGCACGCGGCGTATCGTGACATATTGTACGAATGACAATACTAATTAATCCCTCCTCGTGACGTTTTTACATACAGAAATGACGTTGGGCTTATAAAAAACAGAATATGATTGAATTTGAAGTACAAACGGGTAGTGAAATCAATAAAAAAGGGACTCACTCCGCGGCGTGCTATTATGACTGAACGCGGCTTCTGGTTTATAATTCTGTATTCTGAGGCTGAGATTATACTCTCAAAAGGCATCCTTTTTGGACAATGAATAGATAATGGATAAGACTATCGTGATTGAAGTAAATTGGCATCAAAATCCAAAATAGATTCGTTAGCTTACGGCATACTTTTCGTGCCCACTTAGCAAAATACGCGTCATGACAAAATGAATCTTGCCACTCAGTAGTCAGTCACAAAAAGTCACAACACGTCTGGCTTTGTCTAGATATCTGCTCTCCACGAAAACTTTAAACAATTAGTAGAAATTACTCAAAAAATAAAGCCACCCGTACGTCATTACCGCATCAAATGCAAAATTTTGAAGAAAATACAGATATAGAACAAGATATATTGTGCCCAGACTGTTGTCGGGTAGCACCGGAACACTCCTTAGCGCGGCGCGTGTGAATGAAATGCGTGCTTAAATAATGCATGGCTGTGTATTTTTGCAACGTGGTAAATTTTAGTGGTAATAGTCTCGGTACAGCAGAGCTGCTATTGTATGTTTTTTATACATACGATAACGTTATCTTTAGTAACTGACATTAACTTTTTTACGTGTGAGATGCTCATAACCTTGTCAGTCACCACGAAATGGAATGGTGACAAAAGAAAGCCATCATAGAAAAAAAAATCAAATAGCTACTTTTATCGTAAACCCTGCACCGTGAACGGTAAGCATGTACTCACTTAGTGTAGTTCGATAAAAAACAATTCACCGTATTCAATTCTGCAGCAGAAATGCTTTGTTGCAAACACGATAAGGACATGTTTCTTGACAAGATTTGATATTCTAACATGAAACATGGAACTCGCGCAAATCCAACTCAAAGCAAACTTTGTAACTAGAAAACTGCTGCGATTCTACGAAATTTAGATAACAAGACACTGTAAAAGTAAGCTTTTGACATCAAATACTGGCTTTGTTACTTCACAATTACTTGTAAGTTCAAAGTTAAAACGTTAAAACAACAACAAACAATTTGTTTCAGCGGTATCAGAATTTTCGTTCTGAACTGCAGAATAATTACCGACAACATCATAATGAACAAATTCATTATGATTCTCGAGGCACGGCAAACATTTTCGAGAAATCAACAAAATAACATCATCCACCAAATTAAAATCTAAACGGTTCGTCACAATTTTGTAGTACAAAATTATCTGTAAACACGTAAATCTAAATCATCAAGTTAAGAAAGCTAAACAAAAGAACAAAGACTTGATGCAGCAAAAATTAGCAACCAAAGGCCATTGCATCAACACCGACAAAAACCCACCCCCAATCAGAGCTGAACCGCCGATGCTCGAAAAAACTCCTGACAGCACTAATCCTAAGTGCAACTTGCCCGATAAGGATTAGACCCGCGCCCTAATGGCCTTTATCCTTGTACAAACTACCATAACTCAACCTCGCCTTGGCTCAACCGACTTAACTTTGGCAGGCGTCATTTCTCAAAAGCCATGCGGTGACGTACCCGCTGGAGATTAATAAATATGACGTGGACGTGGAAAAATGTAGCACTTAATTCGGGTGAGATGAGTTGCGTGACTTAGAATTACTTCCCTTGTTCGTTCAACGCTAGGTGAATACGTTAAATAGAGTGAATGGTTGGTGAAAATGTGGGTGTGAAACGTGTATCTTTTGTACTTTACGTGAAAGAGCTGAGACTTGCGATTTTATAACCATATGTTCTCAGTCTTATAAACTTATAACCCTTTACTATACTCAAATCAGAATAGCAATTGTCACTTACTATAATTTACTCATTAGTATCGAATACATCGACCAGAATTCATATATTAGGCAGCCATTTTATTTAATGCTCACAAAATGATATCGGCTTAAGTTATCAGACAACTTTTTAGAGTCAACGTTTTCTTTCATAACCAATCCTCTGAAAATAACGCGTTGGGAACTAGTCTTGATAATATTTTGATGGTTAGATTAAAAGAACTGCTAAACAAATTTTATTGTATGCTTTACAGCCACGGCGAAGCTATTTAACTTATATCCCACTGCAATGTTGGCACCTTGCCGCATAAACGTATCCTTACGGGCATTATTGCACCACTAGTATATACATTATGTTACTGCTGACTCCGAATATCGGCTATAAAACGTTATTGCCGCAGACTATGCTGGCTTTTGGTAGTATTACGTCGCTCATAAATATTTACAAATGTATCGATAAGATTTGGTTGCATGTTGCAGTATTAGATAACGTTGAAACTGTTTTGTACTTATAAATAAGTTAGAATTTGGATGAGTTTTGTGCGCATGGTTTTTGCCAGATTTATTGTTGATGCGAATCGTAAAGAACAAAAACCAGCGTTTGTTTTATCTAGAAAAAATTAAATACCTAATTTAGGTAGCTTTGCTTTAATTTGGGCGTTTTTGTCTAGGGTGATGAGCATTTGCTAGGCAAGTGTGCTCCATCGTAAATCACATATTAGCTTACCATCAAGCGTGATTGTGGTCAAACGCACAAGCCTATATAGTGTATAAAAAAATGGCTGCAGCCAAACCTAAACTTTCTCAAATATGTCATTACAGTCTGGCTAGCGTAAATTGACAATGGAAAATAGCGGTAATAATAATAGGTGGGGCCAACCAAAAATAGCGAAAGTATGGTACTAGCTTGATTGAATCTGTGCGGGATCTGTGCCCTAAGCACGACTTTACGAATCCTGCGTTACGTTACGGTTATCGTATCGAGATCGAGAAACCTCATACTAAATTTTAGTACCAAATACGCTCACGGGCGGGCGCTGTTCCAAACGTCATACAAACTCGTCATAGTTTACTATTCGAGTTTACGTGACGCAGGATTCGACAAGTCGTGCTTAGGGCACTGTGGTCACGTCGGAAATGGGTCGAACCTATGGTGAAGGAAACCATGAATGTGTTGCCAATCCTATTTTTTTTAATTTGCCTCTATTTTCCTTTGCCGATTTACACTAGCTCAGCTAGACTCTTGCTAGACAGACATCAAACTAAAAATTCTCTACTTTAATTTTTTTTACAGACATTTTAGTCCTATTGTTACAAAATAATCACTATTTAAAGATAAAAAAACTAAACAACTAAAATAACCTTATCTTTGTGGCCAAATTGAGGAATAACGAAATTAAACCGCAAATAAAACAAAGATATTTCTATGTAAAGGGAGATACCATAAAATACGAAGATGTCGATTTGTAGAGCGATACTAATTGAAACGACGAAGGCACGCAAAATAACAATCATGAAATGAAAGATCACGACGATATCACCGATATAGAAGCGAGCGTTTTTATTTAATTAAGGAAAAGGTATCCTTTGAAATTCGACGAAACAATGCACACCTTATTGAATTTGCTTGGACAAGCGTCTGAATCACAACAAGCCTTTGAAGATTTTAGCAATTGTCTTAGAATATCGCTGTCTAAATTTGTTTCAATAGGTACAAATCATTTGCCTAAACAGTCTGTTGAACCCGAATGAATGACAATTTGGCTGCCTCTCGAGCTTGTTACCGATCACAATGTCAATCCAAGTCCCTGGATGCTATACGATATTGATGAGCTGCTATATTGATTAATATAAAATTCTATTAACGTTAACATTTCAATTCACTTCGCTATAATACCACGTGACTTTTAGGCCTCTATTATAGCTCTAACTCGTTTGCGTTATCTACTTTAATATTTAATTCGGTCATTATTTACTTTATTGTTATTTAATGAATAAGCGCTGTTTGACATGGTAGCCAATCAACCTTTAATTTCAGTGTTATCAAAACTAGATAAATCAGCCTTTGTTTGTTTGGAGGCATTCATTTCAGTTCATTTAATTCTAAGGCTAATATTATAGGTATTGATATTGAATGACCTAAAAGATTTATTGTCTTTTTTTAATACAAAAGGGAAAGCTGTAACAAAAAATGGAAATTTAAAATTTAAGAGTGTGTGGATTTGATAAGGGCAATAAATTCGGAAAGGTTCGAATTTAGGCACCGTAGGGTTGTCGCCTTGGCGCCTATTGTCGGCTATTCGCATTATGCCCTTATCAAGCGCGAAGTTAATGGGCAAGCTTTGTGCCTTGTATGATAAATTGATTCGTCCATACATAGCCTCATTGTGATGTAGATATTCTTAGCCTGTTCCACGCTTAAGTGGGATGATAAATGAAATGCTTTTTGTCTGCGAGTGTATTTGGTAGAGATGCACCGGTTCGACGAATGCGCTGGTTATTTCGGTACCACTCGTAATCGATGATATCGATGAAATCGATTGACGTTCGAAACTGATGTGTACGATTGCGTCAAACGTGAACACGTCAACTTTACATCAATGACAATACCTGTCGGAAGTGCGTATTAAGTATTTCCTTTAAATTAATTTAAAAAAACGGACTACTTATAATTATATAAAAAGCACGGTGAGCACGTGCCAGGCGTGTAACTAAGTCCAGTTTTCTACAAAATATTAAAGAATGAAAGTAGCGAAAGCCTGAAAGCATTCGTAAAAATATCACTCACTCACTCGTGCACAATAGCTAAAACCGTAACTTTATCCACCATTAAGTCGAGACAGAACCAGGACTAATTTTTTGAAACAATTGAAACATCGAGTATTCGGCCAAAACATTTCAGCACATTACTATCAGTTCGTTCAGTCGTAATATACGGCATACGAGTATGCTAATGACTATAGAGTTAATATCGCTGTTTATCTATGTTTTCTCGATATGACTGTTTCCACGAATGCTGTTACCTTAATTGCACTTACTTTTAATGGGGATGTTGTCTAGTTGATCAAACCAACAAATATTTTTGGAATGTCAAAAAGATCGCTCGGTATGATGTTTGCATTGAATTAATCAACTATGACGTCATCGTTTTCAGTGATCAAACTGACCACCTACTAACAGTTTTTATTACATTAAAAATCATCTAAATTGCAGTAATAAGTGAATTGAACTTGAAAAAATATTTCATTTCGACTTCAGTCATCATCCCATTTGAAATAATGGAAAGGCTACAATCAGATGATGTAGCTCAAGTTTGCAATGAGAATTGGTGGGTTTAAAGTTTCTACGATTTTTTAAAGATGCGATAGTAAGAGTAAAACGCAATTTTTGACACACGTAATTTATACATGACATTATTAGACATTCAGCGAAAAGCTTCCCTGATAAAGATTTTGGTCAATGTAATTTATCATACGAGCGGAACGAGCGTGATTTGTAAAAAAGTTTTATCCTCTCAAGAAAGTTGCCAGTGTATTAGAGAATCCTGTTTAAGAAAAATGACTAGCCGAGGACGTGATAAATGAACATTTTTATAGTCTCGTTCAGTTTTAATGTTGATTTTATTATAAAGCACTTTGCTTTTTTTCTCTTCCTTTAAACCTTCATTCAGACCTTGTGAAATTCCTTATAATCAAAGCTTATCAAGAAACGCTGATTAAGAACCTTCAATAGTAAGTTTTGTTTAATGCCATCATCTACGTAGATGTCGGTAGGCAACGTAGTGGGAAACTGGATAGGTAGGTCAGACTGAGAGGCGTGGTAACATGTCATCTACGTAAACTGCACACACTGCTTGTTTCAGCATTATAAGCCAATACATTTCCTCAGGTGGACACTCCGGACAGCGTGCTGCAAAGTGGCCTGGGTCTAGGGCCAGGCCCAGACACGGCCTTGAGGTCTATGGTAGACCCACGGGACTATGACCGCCTCCGCTTCTTACAATTGAGTGCCGCCCAACCAAACACCTTTGAAGAGACTATACATAGGGTGAGCGCTAAGCTATTTCTACTTACAGGTTTTGACAGACAAAGTGAAAGTATAGTGCCATCATTTTTAATTATACATTTTCGACAATTTATACCAAAACAGCTATAATAAAGTCTAGGGATCACAAACTTTTGAGGATTTAATAATTATGTGTGTAATCCCGAGAGAATTTTGAAAAATGTAGCGAGCCTTTAATCATGTAGTAAAATTACGGTTTAACTTCTATCCGTAGCATGAAACAAGAAAATTGGAAAATTCAAGGAAGCGTTAAATTTTCTAGATTAATATCCTGACCTTTTATAAATTAATTTTGCTTTGTCTGTTAAAATTCTGGGGTATGAAAACAGCTGTAGTCCGGTTATTCTCTGCGTGGCAAATAATCTATCTATAGCTAGTTATTTTGATTTCGCATAAGATAATGATATTGTATTTATGTGAGTTTCTTCTGTCTTTCATATTTTCGTATAGTTTTTTTATTGTTTGATTTTGTTTCGTATTTCCCGTAAGCCCTTTGCTTGCTAGCTCCAATATTAAATTTATTTTATTCTTGTATGCAAGTATCTGATCTGCCTTATTTATGCCATCACATAAGTATTATATTTTTAAAAGCGTGTATATGTTTACAATGACTATTATTTGCCATCAGAGCCTTAACTGACTCTTTTCAAAATTCAAAATTTTAATTCAAACACTTTGGGAAAACATTGAGCTCAATAGGCATGCGCAAAGAATTGGAGGTGGATCAAAACTTTATCATTGGCTGGATTATAATTCCATCAGTCTGTTCGTTCATGGGTTGCACATTAACATGAAAGCACTTGAAACTATTTTCTGAGATAAATACAGATCAACTTAAGGTGTACAACTTAATCAAGAGGGTAAATTTTCGAACTGTACAGCTTTAGTGTAATTTTTGTGACACCTATTTGCATACAAATTACACCAGGCCCCCATTTCAGCATCTTTACAATTGCCAGTTTTATATGATAATTCGAACTACATTTCCTTGACAATATGAAGCGCGCTAATACAAAAGCTCTTCAAGTCAGCAGTTGACACCGAATTGTCATTGAACACTGACAATTGTATAGTTGGTGAAATAGGGGCCAGAGGTCTACAGTTCGATAATTTACTCCGGAACCGTGGTAAGTATGAGGTGCGGGGAGAAAAGATGACAATAAAATGACATTCAACATGTCACACCTCCCCGCACTTAATTTACCAAGGATCTTGATCTAATTGTACTCTTATTGCGCTGATCATAATGAATTTTGAATTGCAGATTAAATGGTTTCCGTTGCTTCGTCTTTGTTCGTTATAGACATTATTTTTAAATTGGCTTCGTCAGTTTTTTTTAATCACAGCACGCATTATTTTTGAACTGTTATGTTGCATTTTGCACTTAAATTGTGTATTATCATTATTAAGAGGCACGTATAACTCTATTGCACTCTACTTTATTTAGTCTGTGTCGGATTATTACTACAAGTTCTTAAAGCATTCCATTTAAATAGCACGAGAGCACTGATAATTTAGTAATTTTATTTTGTTGTTATTCGAAGAAAATTCTGAGGGAAATACTTGAGTACAATCGATCTATTTGAGCAATTTTAATAAGCGTCTTATCCTTTGTTACAGTTAAAAGTTCAGGAAGCAATGAAGAAAAAAGACAAACTAGCGAGAGAGCAGGAAGAGGTAACTAATTCTAATATAATTACATTTTAAGATCGGTAATTCTAATAAAAGTTAGTTCGCTTGTCGCTTTACGCGTAAACGCACTCTATATTGCTTACACTAGCATTACACGAAAAGGCCCTCGCTTATCACGCACACATCCAAGACATAATCTGATGTGAGAGTCGCAGTAACATGTAATCTTCGAGTGTCTCGAACATTCGACGCGCGAACCGAACCGTGGGCTAATCGTGCCCTAATCTCAAGCTAAGCCTATTAGAGGCAGTTGTATCGCTTCCCTACGAAACTTCCGAAGCCCCTAGCTCAGCACATTTAGAACTCTCGTAAAACTATGGGCCCCTGGTACTTTGGAATATCGAACATTGAAATTTTACTGCCGCAATAAACTGTTGCCGCACGAATTTCGGGTACATGGTACGGCGATTGGTATGATGTCGGTTATTAATTTTTTTATTGAACAGGAAGTCGGCATCTTCATACGAATTGAGTTGAACACGATTCGTTATTGAATGTCCATTGTTTTTTTTACTTACTATTAGAATTCTCATTAGTTTTGTGTCGTTGCTAAATGTGATTAATTCCACGAGACCCATAGACCAACGGGTTTATGCATTGGAACTATTATTAATAAAAATACAGCTTATTTACGTCCTGTTAGGCACAGCACTACACTTGTACAATAGAACTTCATATACACCACTGAAGCGCCTCATAGCTGTGTGCAGTGTTTTCCCTCAACGAAAATATCATGATAAATTTCAAAATGTAATAAGGTTCGATGGAGAGGCCATGAGACAAAACCACTTCAAGTCAAAAAAACTTCAAGTAATCGTGTGAATTTCTTTGAGTACCTTCTTTCACAGGTAATATTAATAATTGTTTTCGTCGCAACATTGTGATTTTACTTCACGAATAACGTGAATAGC
Organism: Clepsis dumicolana; assembly: GCA_963691665.1. NCBI lineage: Eukaryota > Metazoa > Arthropoda > Insecta > Lepidoptera > Tortricidae > Clepsis > Clepsis dumicolana. The sequence continues at coordinate 4,460,882 of OY829511.1, read as the reverse complement.
ACAATTTGTAAAGCCGCGTCGCAAACTTTTTCGACATTTATCACTTAACTCTAAGCGTGATAAATACATGACTTTCAGGTTTACTAAAGTCACTTAGCGAATTCATGAATAATGGTACGGAAAGATAGTTATTTTTAAAGAAGCCTACTTTTATACAGATTTATAGAGTACTATATATATGTAGTATATTACTCGTACGCGTACTCCGTGTAGTTATATTATTATTTAATGAAAAGTGTCTGATGTTTGTTTCAGATTTTAAGGGATATAAGACATGGTCTTATGAACATGGGTCGAGACGGCGTAAGAGGGCCTTTTGGAGGTATGTTTGATAAGAATGCCTTTTGAGTTTAGAGAAACATCAATAAAAACACAACTTAAACGTCTTGCCGCATGCTACACAAAAAAAAAAACTTTCAAATCATTGATATAAATTGTATGAATTGCTTACACATGAGAATAATAAGTCTGTCATAAAGTTGACAACTAAACTAATTCAGATTTGCTGTAGCACTTAGAGACGTCAATTAATAATATGAAATCTGTATTAATAAGTAACCATTTTACAACAATTAATTGATGACTGCGTGTGTCGTAATAAGACATAAATATACATTTTATTTCAAAAATATATGAGTTTAAACTTCTTTACAGTAGTAGTTTTAATAAAAACATGCCATTCCTGAATTATTTGAATACTTAAGTATAGCAATGTTACTTTTCTAAGTTACCTATTTGGGAAAAATATTTGTTCGATCTTATGACATTTTTTTTAAGAATATTTTAATATCAATCATATCACGGGACTGTTGGCAGTATTTTAATAATTCAGGAAATACCTAGTTTTTTACATCGTCATTTCTTATTACTTAAAAAACTCGCATGTTGCTTGCACATTCTCGTTATTGTTACGTTTTATTCGATCATCTTTGCGGAATGCTTCTTTTTTTATGAATTTCCAACATTTATCTATTTAAATATTGTTGTTCAGTGTGCTTTTGTTGTGCAGCGTTCATCAATCATTTTCTTATGTTCCCATTTCACGGAACAATGCCTTAATTAACATCATGTTACATAATAAAAACAGCGCCAAACAAGTGAACTATATGACGTTTAAGGTCTTTCGTGTCGGGAAACATCAATTGTTAAACTCGCCTTCATCCATCAAACATTTAATTTGCGTTAAATAAAATTTTACTTGCATGTAGTTTAAAAATAATTTTGCATCAGACCACGCACGGCTTACGATGTTCGTACACAGCTTAAGAGCAGTGTTGTCAGTGATACCGCGACTATGCGCCACCTCCGGATGGTCATGTTACGGTAAATGTTTTCGCAAATTATGTTCGCACGTATTTTTATTTTGCGCTATTGAAAGCTACTACGCAGAAAAATCGTCTAATAGAGAGCTCGTTTACAGACGACACGTATATGTACGACGACGAAGCGAGAGGTCTCACCGGGCGAGGCCACTGGTACGATGAGCCACCGTACGAGAGCGATCCCGAAGACTTCCTCATGGGCGGAGGAGCCCCAGCGGCTACGTTTCAAAATGGCCGTGTCTGTTTCACACTTAATCTTCGCAACGAACCTAGAGGTGAAGGAGTGATATCTCTTAGAACCGCCGGCGACATAAGCCTAGCGAGGGCCCCACGACGGGGATTAATAATTCCACAAAGCGGACCCTACCCGACAACTGTGATCCCGTTACGAACAGCGAGGGACCGCGAGAGTGGGGATTACGCGGCCTCGGACATCCAGTCCATAGGCTCGAGACTATCTGGAATATCACTCGATTCCACCAGATCAGAACGAGATTCGAGAAGAGGCTATAGACAGATGTCTGGATACCGGATAGGCGACCCGCTATCACCCGCCTCGTCGGATTATGAAGATCAAGAAAGCGAAACCGATTCCCAACACATAGCGACCGTGCACCAGGTACACTAGGATTATTATTTCCATGCTTGGCTGCGCATATGATTTAAATTAAATTTATTCAAAATTAATTGGCAAATTCAATAAACAAATTAGCTGAACAATCGGATATTCATTTTGACTCGTGAGCCCTTTATCCATCTATTTTATTCATTCCAGTCGGCAGAAGAATGTGAAGGGGTGACTAACCTGGCAGGAAAAGTGCGAGGTCTTAGGCAAGATGTACAGAGGAAAATTTCAAGACTACGGCAAGAAACTGGGCCGGAAGGCACAGACAGACGGACGAGCGCTGACCAAGCGTTCCCTTGTTCTAATAGTTCGTTTGAAAGTCTTCCCAGCGGATCTGGCAGTAGTGAGTGGATTTATTGAGTTTTTTGTCTGTGTTAATATAAATGTTTTGTGTAAATAAGTTTGTCTTTCCTTTCTTTGTACCAATAACTCCCCGCATATTACTTACAGATATGGCCTTGTAAATAGGTGGTCAAGTTTCCAAGTTCCATATCCTTAAAATGCATCATTGTTACTAATCGCACTTATGTCTTCGTAGAAACTACAATAATGTTGTCCTACCTATTCACAGTGTTACAAAGATGTACCTACAGGTATTTCTATTTTCAATGTCGTGGTTATAAAAATATTGGTAAACCTTAAGAAGCTTAAGTCTTAATTGTTTATGTCCAGGCACACAAGCATTGGTTCGAGCCGGTAGTAATCACTCATCTCTCTCGGCAGAAGAAAATATAGAATTAAGTCCGGCCGGGCGGAGTTTACTCACGCCGCAATTGCTGTGCCGCGCGCGGGCGCTCGTCGATTTCGTGCCCAATATTTACGAAAAAGATGCTTTGAGATACAAGGTAAGATATGCAAATTTTAAAACCGACCAAGTAAAGTAGGTACGCAAAACCCGGACAACAACTTTTATTAACTCCCGTTTCTTTTTGTTGACAGAAAGGGGACATCATCGAAGTCATTAACATGAACGCGTCTGGTATCTGGCGAGGTGTTTTAAATAATAAAGTTGGGAACTTTAAATTCGCACATGTCGAAGTACTGTCTGACAGGGAAACTATGAGATCTAGATCGTCCAAATGGTGTAAAAGTCGCGAAAGACTTTGGGAAACGCGACCAAGAACGGTTGAAGAGTTGTTGAGAAGAATAGACTTACCCGAGTACGCTGTGGCCTTTGCAAGAAATGGATATGAAGACATTGAACTTTTTAAAGAAATCGAGCCATCGGATCTTGATTACTTAGGAATAATGACACCGGAGCACCGAACCCGTATTCTGGCTGCCGTGCAACTGCTGCACCAACTCGAATGTAAGTTTATAAATTTTGAGAGCCAAATAAGTAATTGATGATTGATGTCATTTAGTGATAAAGGATTTCTTTGGTTTGTCTTAGGTGGCGAAGGCGATTGTGAAGGTGAGGGCGGTGGCTCCAGTTCCGAGGGCGGTGATTCACCGTTCGGCCGCAGACAGTTCCCCCGCGACTCTGGCTGTTACGAAGCGGGCGTCGGTGTTGGAGGGGTGCGAGTTAGGACGTCTCCTCTCGTCCACAGATCAGACGAGCCATCACACAGGCCGCCGGAGCCCGCCCCGCAGGCAAAACGCTCTGTCCGCCGCCGCCAACCAGACGACGCAGAATGCGACAGGATCGAGTGCTACCCCGGGACAAACGCGCAACGGATTTTGACCCGCGGCGTCGGATTACCAGGGGGCGGAAGGGATGACACATGTGAGTCGGATCACAGGCTCAACGTTGTTAAATTCGTGGCTGGCGGCGAGCCATGCGCGTCAGAGAAGAGTAGCGATTCCGGTGTGAGTAGTTCGTCGTTGAGTTCGGCGCACCCTCATCGTCCCTGAGCGAGGCCCGCCGCGCCCGCGCTCGCTTAGGCACTGGCGCGGGCGCGAGCGCAGGCCGCGCTGCCGCCCGCACCCCCCGACCCCGCACAACCCTCAGCACCACAAGCTGAAGACATCGACACCCAGTCGCGCTAGCTCGCAAGTCCAACAATACTTTGCACGCACTTTCCACCTGTTCCGTACTTTACGTGCCGGTTACCGCGAGTTGGAAGAAGAAAACGAAAAAAGTATATCGAGCATGCTTGCTAGGGGGCAATGGGGGTTACCGTGGACGTTTTAATTATCTTGTCTAATAACAGAAATGGGCCCATTTTAAAAATGGTTTCAAAGCTGGCTTGAATAAGCATACTTTTATGAAGGTGATAAAGAGCTTTGAAGTACGAAAAACACGGGCAGACTTTGAATTAAATGGAATTTAAAGGTTAAGAGGTGTTTGTCCCGAAATAAGACTGATGGTTCTGTCTGGTCAGCTTTAAATACATCTTCAATCGCATTGTGTGGGTGATTCGCTCATTTGTAGCATTTGGTGTTATTTTAATGTTGGAACTAATAACAATTTAAATGGCACTCAAGTATTTCTAAATAAATTTAATAATGTTATAAATTATTTGACACAAACAATTCTTACTTAATTTTTGGGACAGTTAGAAGATTCGATATTTACAGACATGATTGAGCCTTATCATTTTATTCAAACTAGCTAGGTAATTTAATCTCATAATTTGAAATAATAGACTTCATTAGTTTACGATTATTAGCGAATATTATTATTGTAACTTGGTACTGAAAAAGCTTTTTTTGGGAGTATTGATTCGTCTTATATTGACACTTAAGAGATATTTTTTAAATGCCTTGATCTGTGGCCGGGTAGTGTTTGACACAATTTATAATAGGCATTCAACTTGGGTCTCTCATTACAAGAGCCACAGAATAATTAACCATTATCATTCCTTTACTATAAAATTAAAAGCATATCATTAACGACGCCAATTTATTTTAAGTTGCTTGTAAGCGTTATTTGCGATCGCTCTGTTCAAAAAAATAACTGCCTAAAAGGTTCATTATGACAATACAATACGATAGGCCATTCAAAATGGTTTTTATTGAAATACTTCATAGGTATCACTTGCCGATGTGTTATTTTTTTGGACAGATCAATATGTTTATTATTGGATGAATTATAATTTGTAGAAAGGCAATAAGCCAGTTAGATGACTGGGGCGTTGTAAGCGCAACATTTCGATAGCAATAATTGTAAATAGATTAGTAGATAGGCTAATTATTGTATGTTGAGACTTTTTGTAATTTTTTAAGAGAGCTTTATGCGGTTCCGCGCATGTACAGAATAGTGTGTAGGTGTCCTCGTGGGAAATTTTGAATTTCGCCCAAATCTTCCGACTCATGTTTTCGTCATTCAACGTATTTTACGGCTTTCACACTTGCGACTGGTCTGCCTCGTAAAATGACAAGTGGATTTTTACTGCTGGCTGAAAAAATCCAACCAGTTTCGGAGATTTACTTTTCTGTCGCGACCCGTTCAAATACCTAAGTCCGAAAGTTCAATAGTGGCAGTATTCTCTGCTTTAGTAAAAAAAGTTTGCGATCATTGGTAAGCATACCAACGAGTTTTTTTTAATAATTTTCCTCAAGTGTTGCTTGCTTATTTTAAAGTTGAAAGCACCGGCTAGCTAGTCGGCACGTGCGAAGCGACTTAAGAACACTCGACTGCCAGCAGTGTTCCTTTTTTGTAAATTTGTAAAAATCTCCTTAGAATGCACTTTTTGACTACAATTGTGAACTAGTCCGAACTATTAAGTGTATATAGATAAATGTTTGTTACTTGTATATTATAGATAGAATATATTTCTTTGGCGATTATTGTATATTCATTAATTCTTTAATGAAACTTAAATGTTATGAAGTAATTTATTTATAATCGAATTACGTTTTAAATGCTCAGGTAGAGTTTTTAACGTCCATCGATGGGCACTAGGAGTTATTTTAAAACTTGTGATTACTTCGGATACCTAAGCCTCTACATTACACATTTTTATTTCACTTGTGTTAGCCATAAACTAATGTAATAGACTCTTTTGTAGCCATATTTATATTTTTTTAATACAGACCTTATGATGCATGTTTACAAATCTGTTTACAAACATGGATTCTAAATTAATAAATCCGAAAATTTACATACGACTTGTTATTTGGTACCCTTGACAGAAACCTAAGCGTCATGATAAATTATTGATTGGTAGTAGAAATATTTACCCTGAGCAAACAATTACCTACATAAATCTGGGTAAGAATAAGTTTTAAAACTAATTGCACATACAATTACCTCTAAATTAATGAAAATATTCGATTTATTGATTATTTTTGTTTTTATTTTTTATGAAACATTCATAGTATGAAATTCAACATACAATGACAATGCAAAGAAAAATCCGTAAAGCAGCTGGACTTGAACCAGCAACCAATTTTCATTGATTCAGAAAATAGTTCCATCTCTTGCCACTAATGCGTAACTGTAGAAGTTCCGTAGTGGGTGAGCCGCTTGATTAAGCTACTCATAGACGGCGCTGAGGAGAGATCTTCGAGATAAAAAATATGACACAAGGCATTGAAAAATTCGTTAGCACACCAACGTTAAGTATAGCTTAATTGGTGGAATGTGGTACGGATTACCGAGGTTGCTGGTTCAAGTCCAGCTGCTTAACGGATTTTTCTTTGAATAGTCATTGTATGTACAATTACCTCTAACGATAGACTGAGAAGAGTAGGTAATTTAAAACCTAGTGATCCTTATAATTTTATGGAACTCGTTAGAAGACATTTACAAAAGACATTTGTATAGTCTTCTTTACTATATTAACTATTTGGACTAGAAAAGATCTGTAGAAAAAAACACCATGTCCGCAAGTTATAATACTTTACACAAATATCATAAGTCCTCTATTATGCGTTCAAAAGCCGTAGTTAATAACCATCATTATAAAAATATATACATCGATACGAAACGTCAGCTCGGTGTGTTTCCACTTTTTTTTTTATTGAGATCTATTTTGAAATTGTAATGGTTTTGAAGATGAAAACTGACTGTCATAATGCTGGTCATTACCTACAGTCCTGGGACTTATGATATACGTGTAGATAAAATATGTTTTCTATAAGCCTTAGGGCCTCACCCGCGCATGCATTGCGTATGGTTCTTAACCTCCGGGATATCAATTCCCCAAGCCGTCTGGGCACATTCCGATCGATACTAACAATGTAGGTAAATCGCAGTACCTGCTTACTATAGCATTGGCTAAGTATTGCGTTTGCTGATTAAATGCTAAATCATTTCGAGTTGTAATGGTTGCTTAATCATTTAGTTTCTGTTATTTATCATCGGCCCAGCTTGACAGGTTTTATGTATATTGACAACAACATTTACGGGTAGCTAATTGTGTAATAAATGTCGTATAATTGTCGTATTTCAATGCTTTTCTGTTTAGACTTGGTTTTGGAATAACGTGCAACATTGAACACAGGGGTGCAGTCAGCGTCAAAAATCAGTAACCCATTTTTAAATATGTGTGACTTTTAGTATCTGACAGTACCTAGAGTGAGTAAGTGAGAGTCAAAAAGTATCAAGCTACTTTTGTCACTGACATCAAGACAAGCGCAATGTCATACCAGCCAAGAAATTTTCCGAAAAACGGAAGAAGATTCTCAATTGTTTTTTATTCAATTTTAGTTCAAGTGCTCACCAAATATGTAACCTCACATTCCTTTACAGCCACCTTAATTTTCATTTCCATGAGTTAGGAGCTGTCATCGCGTAAGTATATAGGTACCTACCCCAGAAAGGCGAAACTTCCTACTTTACGCTGTAAGAACGCCTAATTTCACTGTTTGCGGTGTTCAACTTAAAATATTAAATTGCATTGTACTCCACAGTGACTAGATACACTATTATAAATACAATACACTAGATGGAGAAGCCAGCAAAAATTGCGAGACACCAAAAATACCTAATAATTGCCTCCCAGCGATTCCAACCATTCAGCGCCCAAGAACTCTTTGGCAGTCAGTAGACTAAAGTACATATTTGCCTAAGTACATTTGTGCTTATTCACCCCGCGATTCCTATATACCCCGGTTATCGGTACTACATCGGATGGCGACGGCGGTAGGTGACTAAGTTTATCCTCTAACCCACAGCCTTATTGTCTAACTCACTCGGAATCACAATCGCGTTACATTTTGACATTTCGAAGCTGAGCTCGCTTTGAAAATTAAACAATTTGTATCACGTAAGGTCATGACAATCGAAAGCGATGCCGAGGCTTTTTTCAAGCCAATTGAACCAACGATTTACCAAAAATTGGTTTAACTGTAGGCAAAATGTCAGCTCGGAATGGTGTAGATGGACATGAGTTTGATGATGCTGATCATGAGGGTGCTCGTAATCGGAATCATTTTGTTACACATAAGCAATGTTTCAAGGCGCTCGCAATCGCGATCATTTTCGTCCGTCAAGCCGATTGTAATCCCGAGGGAGTTAGACAATAAGGCTGCTGAGTGTAAACCAATTTTGCCCACAGACGGATGGATGGACTTGTCACCTTGTCAGTGACAGTCACGCACTGCTAAATATGCCTTCTAGTATAAATATCTATCGCAGAGCACTTCTATGAAACGTTGTCTTTATGGAGTATTTATTCATGCGCTCACACAGCGCTTAATCTCTTGGCTCCGTCCATTTTTCAGCTCGAAGATAAATCTTAGACACCAGGCCCTATGGGAATGTGTTCTTGCAATAAGTTCTCTTTGAAATATTTTCTATTAGCTCCCTTTGAAGTTGGGTAATGACTTTTGTTGGAACTGTAATTTGATTATGGCCGGGGGCATGAATGATGTGAATAATTTTGCACCTGCCGTGTGGTTCATAGATGAGTTATCAAAGTTGTCAACCTGGATTGCCTTAAGGTCACTAGTACTAAACTGTAGGCCTAATATGTTGCAGCTTAAGACAGATAAGTTTTATGTTTCCACTTTAGAATTTGGGTAAATGATTTGACCGATTTGAACGATCTAATGTTAAAGTTAAAGTCGTCAAAGTGAATTATAATTTACATATAAAGTGATTTAGGTACACAGTGCAGTGCAAAAATATGGGTGCATACAATTTACCCAAAAATAATGTCCCATGCCACTTATGTCGGCGAATTAAGGTTGTGGTATTGTTGTGGTGGATTAATTCGGTACATATTTTTGCACTTAATCGCGTACATTTTTTGATAACTCTCAAGCAAATTTGCTTTTATAGGTAGTGAAGTTAAACAGATCACTCGCGTACGAGTATATAAACTCGACTTATACATACGCGTGAGTAATCCGTTTTATTTCACTATGATTGAGTCTCACGATAGTTTCATGTTAAATTTAGTTTTGTTCAAAAGTTCACCATGTTCGAGATAATCATGAATTTGCTATTATCCATATTATTATGCAGCCCGTTGCTTTTAACGCATTCACTGCCGGCAACGCATATATGCGTTTTCCTGACTTTCACCCAGTGCCTATGTTGCAATTTTACAAGTAATTTGAACGCACATGCGTTTGCGGCACCTGAAAAACTCTCAGGCCAAAGGGGTGGCAGCGAATGCGTTATTTTCAGAGTTCCGTACCTCAAAAGGAAAAAACGGAATCCTTATAGTATCACTTTGTAGTCCGTCTGTCTGTCTGTCTGTCTGTCTATCTGTCTGTCGAGACCCTTTTTCTCTGGAACGCGTGGAGGTAGCATGCTGAAATGAATATCAAATACTCAGCCTGCGGTCCCTTGCTGTGAAAAAATCAACCCTCTAAGTCAACGCAATCAAAAGATATAGTCATTAAAAAGGCCATTTCCATACAAATTACCGATTTCCAAAAACCTAAAGGGTACTTCCAGATGTCCTAGAAACTTGAAATTTGGTATGAAGGTAGCTCTTATAGCACAACCACTCCGAAAATTCTCAAAATCTTAAATTTTTATGTCTGTCTGTAGATTTCACAGACCAATATAAGTTGACCCCACACTGCGTACATTTTGCTTAAGAGCAGGGCTCTGCTAACACTGGACTTCTTAAAACACTGGGGAAAACCGTTAAAATCTTTCTACGGAACCCTCGTGCGCGAGTCCGACTCGCACTTCGCCGGTTTTTTTTTTTTATTTATTAAAAATGAAACGGCTACCTAATAAGCTGTCTTTGCATCTCTGTCACACAGCATGGCCGGCGTTTGCGGCGACCCGGGTGTCCGCTGTTTACCTGCCGGCATCCTAATTAACTTTTTATTTTCATACCGACCTCCGGGCGAGAGTTGCTTTTAATGCCAGTTTGTCATGGTTTATAGAGGAAACTACCTATATGACGGTATTTACTTGGTATATGCGAGTATGTTTTTACATAATGACTAGAAAGCGGATTTGAAGTAAGTAGGTAGCTAATTATGTGTAAGTATAAGTATAAATTTTATTTATTTACTAAATGGGATTACATCCTTCAGTAGGTAGCTACAACATTACTATGTTACCTAATAGTCATTACTACATTAATAGGGATAAAGTAGGGATATGAAATGAAATGAAATGAAATGTGTTTATTTGCCTTAAATGTGGTGAATAAAAGGTATGACTAGTGCAATTTTGTTATTCTTGCAACAAACAAAAATAATGTAAGTACCTAACTTATCGGAACAAAAAACGACGAGCGGTGGCCTAGTGGTTAGAGAACCTGACTGCGGAGCTTAAGGTCCCGGGTTCGATCCCAGGCCGGGGCAGATATTTGTATGATGAATACGAATATTTGCCCTCGAGTCTTGGATGTTTAAAAATGTATTTATGTATGTGTTTATCTATACAAGTATTCGTTGTCTAGTACTCGAAACACAAGCTCTGCTTTATTTGGGACTTGGTCAATTGGTGTCAATTGTCCCACGGTATTTATTATTATTAGTCATTAAAAAAGTTGTCTAGCGGTTGGTTTTCCTTTCATTTAAATTACCATGCTTGTTCAAGATTGACAAATGCGTGTGAGACAATCTATCAACAAGAATGGAACATTTTACGTAAACATCGGTACTAAGTCATCGATGAATTTCCATGGCTGACCCGTTACCGCATGTACTAATTAATTCCATGGTTATCGTAGCAAAAGCATGTGCACTAGCAGATTATTCGGATTGTCCAATACTGTCCACTCGCCGTTAAACATTGCATAAGAGCCCATAATATACTAGCACAGCGTGCTACACAATGACCGTGAAGAGATATGTGCAGCATTTGCCAAATTGACTTTGTAGCGGACTTTATGAATGTAGGCGTTATGGACAACACGGGTTACAAATGTTACAATTGAAGGGCACACGGAAAGAGCATGTCTAGTTACCTTGGCAACTTTTTGAGTTATAGCGATTTGAAAGTTTGAAGCGACGTAATTATCCATAATTATTTTCATATACATCTTTTTAAAGTGATCAAAAACACAAGTTACATAAATATTTGTATCTGTAACAGAGTTAACTTATAGAGTATTGAGTGCTCTACATTTCGAGATTACATAAAATCTCGTTTAAAAAAATTACTACACATGTTCTTTCCGTGTACCCTGCAATTTTTAACTCCCACGAAAAGAGAGGGTGTTATAAGTTTTAATATGATCTGGGTGCATTTGTTTAGCGTTTCTTAGATAGTGAGGTGCGAACATAATAACTTCAGATCAAGACGTAATACTTTTATTTTAATTACATTAACTCTTGCTGTTGGATATTAACAAACTCCTTGATAGGCAGAACCATACGAGCGTATGCGTTCCACTTTATTATAAAGCGTGAATCCTCATGAAAGATGTCACACCGCTTGCGTGACGTGCTCATGCATGCGTGTCGCAAGCGGTGTGACATATCTTACGAGAGCGCCTAGTGTAATCGCCGACCAAGCCAAGAAATACGTCTCGATCGCGTTCGCGTTTAACAACTCTCATACTCATGATCTCAATTGGAATACCTTTTTTATATTTTTTTTACAATTTTTTATTATTTTTGCCAATCCAAAAATGAAGTGCCAATCTTGGTCAGTGTATGGCATGCGACCCGGAGTGTCGAGGATCCGGGCTCGGTTCCCGGGGTTGGCATTTCTCTGGTTTTTCTGTGTACTCATGTTTCAGTGAGTTTTTTAAAAGTATAATAATTCTCATACTATTTGACACTTTAACGCAAACGCGATCAAGACGTATTTTGTGCTTTTTAACCGACTTCAAAAAAGGAGGAGGTTCTACGTTCCACTGTATGTTTTTTTTTTATGTATGTACATCGATTACTCTGTCAATTGTAGACCGATTTTCAAAATTCTTTTTTTATTCGAAAGGGTATACTCCTGAGGTATTCCCATTGTCACCAAGTCATGATCTGATGATGGGATCTCAGGGAAATTGAGGGCAACCCTCAAATTTTACAGGCACGTACTATGTGTTTCATATATTTTCTAAGGTTATTCAAGTATTTGCGTCTGGTAGTCATCATCTCATGATGATGGACGATACAACTCCTTAGCGGTTAGGAGTTGGAGGATAATTCTGAAAATGTTAAATCAACGTAAAATTGTGAAATAAAAATCTTTTAACAAAAAAGCCTTTAAAAAAAACCTTAGAAAAAAAACGTTAAATAATCCTCTAAAATAATGATAAATAAATAAAATAAAATGCGTTTATTTCTGACAACAGAAACTAAAGCCTAAAGCTTTATGGCCTAGCACTAAGCAGCAGAAATATGAAGTTGGTGCTTCATTCAAAGAATATTCCGCTCGCACCGAACCGACTTCATATTTCTGCTACTTAGTGCTAGGCCATAAAACTTAAGGCTTTAGTTTCTGTTGTCCGAAATAAACGCATTTTATTTTATTTTACTTATTCATCATTATTTTAAAGGATCATTTTACGATTTTTTCTAAGGTTTTTTTTTGAAGGCGGTTTTACTTTTTTTGATTACACTAAGGGCAGAGGACTCATATTTTAAAACGTAGTGGAGTGGAACGCGCACACGAATCGTGTGTGGCTGTGTCTTTAAACTTAGCAAATGTGGTCTTAAAACACTGTAAAATCCATCCATCGCGACGGTAAAGAAACAAAACCAAATTTCAACAAAAATATGCTACAAATATCATCACAATCGACCGCAAAATGTATCGCCCAGAATTTTCAGCCGACTTTACAACCGGAACACTCACAGAGATACGAGTGCAGCGTTTTACGACGAACCGGCGTAATGTGTTGAAGATAGCCTAAGTCATAATTAGTCGTAAACATCGATTTCAATATAGCATAACATTATAGGTTTTCTCGTGAAACTGTTCTCTTGTCAAGGTAGGAGTGTGAAATTTCTAACTACTACGCGTGTACAGTCAAAAACTCAAAGACTCGTCGAGACTCGTGACGAGTGAAAATTACACTTCCGCATATGTACCTAGTCACTCGCTGCGAAAATTACATCTTTCCGCACGATACTAAGCCACAAAAAGTACCACTTTTTGAGCAATTGCAATAAAAATATATTATGAATTTTACTCTAATACAACACAATTGCCATACGAAGGGCATAGTGTGTAAAATCTACTAGTAGGTAAAGTCTCGTGATCTTATCTTTAAACAATCACCAGCCGTGACACAATCCGTAGACAATAATCCAGCTATTTACGTCCCAATGTTGGGCACAGTTCACTTCCCAGCCTAAAACAAATTTACCAATAGATTTTTGATAACTCTGGGGAACCCTTCATACAACCGTGAAGCATTCAATGGTATGCGTTAATTAATATCTCAATCTGCGCTGGACCCTCTTAGGCTAGGAGGATAACAGTACTCTGCCCAACATTTTGATTTGCTGAATGTTCACGGAACTTTATTATAGTGGAGAATGGCTAATGATTGTTTACAAATACGTTCTCAAGAATTGGCAATGTTACTATGACAGAATTCTACAGTTTACGACGGGCGTACGTGGCAAAGCAAATTTTAACTTGCACCATTGAATGTGGTGGTTTAAGTTATAATTACTTCAAAATGCTTTCTATGTGTAATGAAAGCATCTTATTTGTGTAAAATACTTAACTGTTAATAGAATTTCGAACCAAAATGGTAAACGGGAAAGGTTGGTTTTTCATATTGCTTTTTTTTCTACGATAAGGAGGCAAACGAACAAGTTGGTCACCTAATCGTAAAGTCATCACTACTGCCCATAGACACCCGCAACCCAGGGAGGTCTGCAGATGTGTTGCCAACCTATATATGTAGAGGGATAAGATGAAATGCCTCTTGTACCTGTGATTTCCTCGCCTGTCTTACCACACTGGCACACAACAGAACACAAGTAGCAGTTACTTAGCGGCAGGATTAGCGAGTAAGATGGTAACGATCCCGACGGACCTCGCATAAGGTCCTACCACCCTCAAAATTGTTATTATTTAGGACGGATTTCACAGACTGAATCATACCAAAATAACAATACAATACAATACAATAACTTTTTATTGAACACCACATAACAGGCAAAACAGGAAACCTAACAAACCTAAAGTTGAAAAACTCCCAACATTGTCATTGCAAAGTTTAATATTTCAAAAACGAGTGAACCGATTTTAATGACAATAAGCTAAGAACTATTTCGATAAAACTAGCTTTAGACTAAAAAAACGAAAAAAGAAAAAAATCGGGCAATCCGCTTGGAAGCTATGATGCCACAGACAGATACGCATTGTCATGTGATACTTATAACACCCCTCTTTTTGGGTGAGGGTTTAAAAAAATAACTACAATGGAAACTAAAGCTCAATCAATCAGTAAGATAAGTAAAAATAAGTTTCATACATACTGACAAAGATAACAACCAGTTAGGTTAAAAAATAAAAAAAACGCCTGTACCTGTTTACATGTACTTATAACAGCCGTGTAATTGCATTCGCGATCTCTCCGGTGGTCCAGCGTAAATGCTAATGCATTGAAAGCGCAGTAAATCTGCGCAAGCGGCACTTTTAATAATCAACGTTGCCACTAAACAGTGTAGTGTAACCGGATGATTTATCTATTATAGTGTAGATTGTCGGTATGGCTTAATCCAGTGTACGAGTAATTGACACCTGGGAACTATACAGGTTGTAGTAGGATAAGCATTATGCTTAGAAATAAACGTGACTAAAATGTATGGTTTTTTGATGAGTCTTCAAGAATACAGCCAGTGGTTGAGCGAGTCTAAGTGAACTGTAGAGTTTTTAATTGAAAATACACTTTCTCCCATACATTCATTGCCTCTGCTGGTTGAAAATATTATGTACGCTAGAATATTTTTTTGTTTTTTTTTTTTTAAGGAAAAACTTCACTGAATTCGTGACGGTTCATTAACGCATGCTGTGTATATTTTTGACTCTACTTAAAAAAAAAACTTAAACGCACTGACTATAACCTAAATAATATATAATATTAACGAAATGTCGCCCAGATCTTTGCTATTGGGCAGGGTGCCCATAAAGGTAGTTGCGTTTCCTCGTTCTATGGCAATGCCGATACGATGCCCGAGGAAAGAGCCAGCCCTATGATCACCTGTGGATCGCGCTAGTTTCTTTAAAAAATAAAATAAAAAGCTCTTTGCTTCCAGTCCCCACGGCCCTAGAGTCTCCACAGCAAACGCCGCAAATATGCAGCTGTGAGCCAAGTTTGCATATTTGCGGCGTGTTGCTGTTTCGGGCCTTTCTGCCGCGCCCGCCCTTAATCACGTCGTGGCAAGGTGGGAAGGGGCTGGTGTGCCTTTGTTGTGTTTGTAAGATATGTACATAAGTGATGGAAGATAGAAGTTTTCTTGCTTTTACGTTTTTTCAACATAATTTTTCGCACATATTTTGTGTTGTATTTGGAAATTACAGTCTACGTGTTTCAGGACGATAGAAGACTGTGGGTCAAGCAAGACGTTACGGTTGTCGTATCGAGATCTAGAAACCTCATACTAAATTTTAGTTCCAAATACGCTCACGGGCGGGCGCTGTTCCAAACGTCATACAAACTCGACAACGTTTACTATTCGATTTCACGTGATGCAGGTTTCGAAAAGTCGTGCTCGACCTTCTGGACGATGGAAGACTGTTCCGTTATTGCGGCAGAGCGTGAGTAGTGAATGGCCGGAGAAGAGACCTTCGCCTAGCAACACACACAAAAAAAACCGCGGACTCGCGCACGACGGTTCCGTAGAAAGATTTTAACGCTTTTCCCCAGTGTTTTAAGAAGTCCAGTGTAAGCAGAGCCCTGCTCCTAAGAAAAATGTACGCAGTGTGGGGTCAACTTATATTGGTCCTCGAAATCTAGAGACCGACATAAAAAATTAAGATTTTGAGACTTTTCTGAGTAGTTGTACTATAAGAGCTACCTTCATACCAAATTTCAAGTTTCTAGGATAACTGGAAGTAATGAAAATAATCGATTTATTGATTATTTTTGTTTTTTATTTTTATGAAACATTCATAGAATGAAATTCAACATACATTGCACTTTGTACATTTGCTTTTGTTCTGTTATCTGTATTTTTTTGTTTTATGTGCAATAAAGAGATATACATACATACATACATACAATGACAATGCAAAGAAAAATTCGTTAAGCAGCTGGACTTGAACCAGCAACCTCGGTAATCCGTACCATTGTCATTGTATGTTTAACTGGAAGTACCCTTTAGGTTTTCTAAAAACGGCAATTTGTATGGAAACGACTTTTTTAATGACTGTATCTTTTGATTGCGTTGATATAGATACTTGATTTTTTCACAGCTTCAAGGGACCGCAGTTTTGAGTATTTGATATTAATTTCAGCATCCTACCTCTACGCGTTCCAGAGAAAAATGGTCTTGACAGACAGACAGACAGACAGACAGACGGACAACAAAGTGATCCTATAAGGGTCCCATTTTTGCCATTTTGGCTACGGAACCCTAAAAAAGTGGCAGCAGTTACTTTTTAGGGTTCCGTAGCCAAAATGACAAAAACGGGACCCTATTACTAAGACTCCGCTGTCCGTCTATTACCAAGCTGTATCTCATGAACCGTGATAGTTAGACAGTTGAAATTTTCACAGATGATGTATTTCTGTTGCTGCTAAACAGCAAATACTAAAAACAGAGTAAAATAAATATTTATGTGGTGCTCCCATGAGACATGATTTTTTGCCGTTTTTATAGAGTCGGACTCGCACTTGGCCGGTTTTTTTTTAAACCTAATCACAGATCAACAATGACCAACAGTAGCCTATAGACCCTGCCCACCCCGGCGTGATGAAGTCGTGAGGCCCGCAGGTGGTCTGCATGTACATTATCTGCGCTATTTCGCTAATCGACGCTTACTCCAATAAGTCAGGATGGGGCCCGTAATTTCGCAGGCACGCTAAATTACCAAACGAATTTCACGGTGTAATTTATGGCTGTGATCACAGTGAGGTTTTGTCAAAACTGTGACGCGCCGCAGGCTGGCATAGTGATGTCCTACACTAATGTACATGGTACAACCTTACAAATGTTCAGCTTGGGCCCTTGCGCTATGTACATAAAAATATGTAACCTTAAACCTCAATCCATTAAAAAAAAACGTAAAATAATCCTCTAAAATAATAATAAATAAAACAAAATAAAATGCATTTATTTCGGACAATAGAAACTAAAGCCTAAAGTTTTATGGCCTAGCACTAACTAGCAGAAATATGAAGTCGGTGCGGTACGAGCGGAATATTCTTTGAATGAAGCACCGACTTCATATTTCTGCTAGTTAGTGCTAGGCCATAAAACTTTAGGCTTTAGTTTCTGTTATCCGAAATAAATGCATTTTATTTTGTTTTATTTATTATTATTTTAGAGGATTATTTTACGTTTTTCTTCTAAGGTTTATTGAAGGCGGTTTTACTTTTTTGTTAAAAGATTTTTATTTCACAATTTTACGTTGATTTAACATTTTTAGAATTATCCTCCAACTTCTAACCGTTAAGGAGTTGTACCTTCCATCATCAGCTCATCAACATGAGTTGATGACTACCAGACGCAAATACTTACTTGAATAGCTTTAGAAAAGATATGAAACACATAATACGCGCCTATAAAATTTGAGGATTGCCCTCGATTTCCCTGGGATTCCATCATCAGATCATGACTTGGTGACAAAGGAAACACTTCAGAAGTATACCTTTTCGAATAATGATTTAACATTTTCAGAATTATCCTCCAACTCCTAACCGTTATGGAGTTGTACCTTCCATCATCAGCTCATCAACATGAGATGATGACTACCAGATGGAAATACTTGAATAGCTTTAGAAAATATATGAAACACATAATACGTGCCTATAAAATTTGAGGGTTGTCCTCGATTTCCCTAGGATCCCATCATCAGATCATGACTTGGTAACAATGGGACCACCTCAGGAGTATACCCTTTCGAATAAAAAAAGAATTTTGAAAATCGGTTGAAAATCGGTCGGAAATTGACGGAGTAATCGATGTACGTACATAAAAAAATATATATACATACAGGGGAACGTAGAACCTCCTCCTTTTTTGAAGTCGGTTAAAAATGATCAGAAAGACAAAAAAAAAAATTAGTCATTAACACAATATCTTCTTGAAAGTTCGTACTATACATTGCAAGAATTTTTTCAAAGTGCAATAAGCGAAAATAAGGTAAAATATTTTTAAGTACTCATTAACAATAAAATTTAATGTGTTAGCCAATAAATGTAGATTAAGTATAAAATAGTAAAATTGATGTAATTTGATTTAATTGATTCAACAAAGTGACCTCATAAATAAATATAACACAAATAAGATACAATATTTATATTTTTAAAACAGTTGTTCAGCCAAAATATTTAATAGGTAGGTATATAAGTTATATTGCAGTGCCCTAATACAAGGTTTCATGTTTGGGAAAGTAATGTATTAATTTATAAGATCTAATGTACCCATGAAAGCAATGAATAAATGACTAAATGTTACATTTGTACGTTATTAAAATTGGTAGGTACAAATGCTACAATCTCCAGAAAAAACATAATTATGCATCTTGATGTTAGATATTTCCAATTTCCTTGGTTGGTCTTCATTCCTGTTGTAACAAAGTGGGCGATCCTTCCAGAAGTCACGTAACATGTCGGGTTGAACTATACCTATCCAAAAACATACACCTTCTTTAAAAAAACATTCAAATAAAAATCCTGTACATAATTTCCTGCATATAAAGTATACCTTTTCGTATTTTAGCAACACGTACATTTCAAACGGAAGCAAATCATAAATTCATCGGTTTAAAATGAATGCGTCCCGTCCCGTACTCCAGTTACAGTCGCAAATGTGACGGGAAAAAACCAAACCTGATATTTTTGTGCTTTTAAAGGTTCTTTATAAAGAATCCTTTATTTCCGCAATCTGACGTTTCATTTTGGAAAGTGCTGTGAGTAAATGCTATCCAAATCCAAGAGCATAAAATACTTAATTTATGCAAGAAAAAGTACGTATTCCCAAACCGTTTTTAATTGGAAGCGATTGAACGAAAAGGATGCCCCATGCCGTATGTGAACTAGCCGCCTCGCCGGCATGTACCAAACGTTAACAATGGATATTTCTTTTTTACTACATCCCCGTCGAGCTGTGAAAAAATACAAACAATAAAAGACGGACAGAGGATACGAGAAGCGAACGCTTTGCCGCCCTCGCCATAAAATTAAATGGGAAAAAGGGCTTTTTTTACAAACGCTCGCTACGTGCAACTTTCGAGCGGGTCACTACAGATCTGCCCGCTTAAAGTTATGAAAAATCGCATAAGTTAAAGCTCTTGCCGAGATAACCCGAGGTTATTGCTTTTTTGTGACGTTACGTGCTTCGCCAAGAGTTTTTGTTCAGTTGAAATTAACGTTTTAAGATCTTAAGTTGGACTGGAAGTTAAACGAATGTAGGGATAGTGGGAAGTGTCGCAGAGTGACAATGTAGCCTTGCTTTTCAATGTTGTCCGAGAAATGGATAAAGGAACAAGGAGTATGTCCCAGTTGGATTTTTATTAATAAAGTTATAGATAGTTAATTTACTTACCACACTCGATCGGCTCGATTAGAAGATTGGCTGCTATTTGTGAGCATTACGCGGCGGCACATGGGCTCAAGTACAATTCTAGAAAGAGTGAAGTGCTCATTTTTAGAAATAGTAAATTTAACTCTACTAATGTGCCTTCGGTTGTGCTCGCTGGGTCTGTTTTTCAGGTTGTCAGCCGGTTCAAGTATTTGGGTCACATTATCACTGATGACCTAAAAAATGATTCTGATGTGGAGAGAGAGCGCAGGGCGTTGGCAGTGAGGAGTAACGTCCTAGCCCGCAGATTTGCTCGTTGTTCGGAGGGAGTGAAACTGACACTTTTTAGAGCATACTGTACCTCTTTCTATTCGAGCGGTCTGTGGTGTCGGTACACGAAACAAGCTTCTAACGCCCTGCGTGTACAGTACAACAACGCCCTCAGGATGCTGTTGGGGCTACCGCGCCACTGCAGCGCGTCTGGGATGTTTGTTGCGGCGCGCATAGACGGCTTCCACGCTATTATGAGAAACAAAGCCGCCTCTCTTCTCCATCGTGTGCGCGGTAGCAACAACGGCATCTTGAGGACGCTCGGGCAACGATACGACAGTCCTCTGTTGAGGCATATCGTGTGTAAAGTTATTGGTGTTATTAAATAAATAAAATAAATAGTTGCGTATAGATAATAATATAGGAGTTAAGCACTAAATGTACCTAATACCCAATATGGATTATGCAAATTATCTGAAATAAATTTTATATTATTATTATTATTATTAGGGACTACTTAACCATCAACTCAGTATCTGAATTTAGAATTGGGTTATCACTTTTCCGAAGAAGTTACATGAATAAGTTAAATATATTTTTTTTTTAATACTATTGGACAAATTGACACCAATTGACCTAGTCCCAAACTAGGCAAAGCCTACTACTACACAACGGACACCGACACCGGTATTAGACAACGGATAAACATACTTATATAGATAAATATATATGTACTTATATACATATTAAACATCCAAGACCCGAGAACAAACCACTAGGCTATTCGGTCGTCTGAATTTGGAATTGGGTTATCACTTTTCCGAAGAAAGTTACATGAATAAGTCAAGGGGAAGCGCAGCTTTTTAATAACAAAACATTTTATGTAGGTGAAGAGGGATTACATTACCCTCCACACCTACATAGTTACATAGGTACATAAAACGTTTGCCGCTTTATTATATTGGTTTAGATTGTTCAATATACATTTAAATCAAGATGTCTAAAATACAGTATTAGTCTAGGGTGTTCATACAGATCGTAAAAAGATCGATGACAATATAGGAGACATCTCATCAGGGTTTACATCTCGGAATCGATTTACACTCAATAATACGGAGACTCGATTGCTTAGGGACCGAATTTAGTTTAGGGTTGCGAGTTAAGTAAACAAGTAGCTACCTACATTTGATACAAAATGAATTATTAAATATGACACAAAATTGCTACTAAAACATGCATTTCTTTGTTTACAAATTGGGTTTTTTATACCGAAAAACGTGTGGCTAATAAATGGTTATTTACGTGGTCCTACACATTTTTATGACGACTGTGAACATCTATAGAAATGTAAATGAAATCAAATATTTTAAAAGTTTTTTTGCATTAATATCACTGTCAATATCTTTTCGAAAACTGATAAAACCTACAATGACAAACCGGCTGAAATATATTTTTTTCGTTACCTACTTACCGTTACTGACTGACACACATCACACAGCCTAAAGAACTAAAACTACAGCGTTGAACTTTGGTAGACATAATCTTGAGTACCATTTAGATACATTAAAGAATTTTTCGAAATACTTGGAAACTGGCCTATTTTTTATTCTTTCACGGGAGCAAAGTCGCGGGCATACCTTGCTCTCCGTATAAGTCCCACGCGAGACCTCGCAACTCGCGACGCCGCCGTCAAGCAAATCCTTCTAGCTCAGCCAATCAGATCGCAGCCCTGTGAGCGGATATTAACCACTCCACGGATAATTGTTCCCCGTTCAATTATCGAACAACTGTCAGCGTGCTCGATGAGCTGTCCGTGAAACAAGTTTAGCGATCGGTTGATTAACTGATTTATTGTGTAACGTATGAGTTTGTGACGGAACTATGAAGCCAGGCGTTTTACATCAACCGGAACAAAAATAACAAATACCAAACGAAATACGAAACATTTAGGTCGCCGATTGAAAGATTTTTTGTCAAAAAAACCCATTTTATTTCATTAGTTAACGTTAGTGACATTGAAAGTTAATGACATTTTGATTGTAATTAATTGTTTCCGGCCATTATATTTTCTTATATTATTCATAATTTTATAACTTTAACTTGATATTCCAAATGTTATACTAAATACAGTATTGATTATTTTTTGTAATTGTGATCATTAGGTACTATTATCCTAGCGAAGAACTAATGTTGTTATAAATATTTCCTATGTCTTAATTCGTTTTTTAAACCATGGTTTATTTTTTTTTCATTAACTTGAAAGTAATTTACTTAGCCGAAGACATTTTACAAGTCAATAAAGACGGAGATACTATTACATTCTGAAAGAGTAGGCACCTACTGTAAATACTATGAAATAACCCAGTTCGAACAACGACATTACGATACACAACGGATTTAAAATTTAATTAAGGGAGTCTTTAATCTCTCATAAAGGAGAGGTGTTATATTCCTAAAAGGCCCTAGGTTGATGACTTTTACTTACATAGGTAGGTACCTTAAAGAAAATCCTACAAACGTATCCAATCAAGATAAAATTGACGCATAGTTACTTAAGACAGGCAGGCACAGAGCGATGAATGCAAGCGGCGCAAAGGCAACATCCCAAATGAACTGTTGTTGAATAATTGATGTTCCAGCCGATTCTCGAAGACGATTGTCTCATTTCCACACAGAATAATTACTATCGGAGAGGCGTACGTAGGCAGTGTAGAGAGTAAATAATTATTGTAAAATCAAAGCTTATTTTGGAGAAGTCGAGGGCTTGCATGTAAAGATTGTAAGATTTGTAAATAATTAACACAAAAGAAGAAATTACTGTAGGTACTTAAAAAGTTCTTCGTAATCAGTGGCAACGCTTGTGATACTCGTAAGCTAGAGACGAATCTGAATATTACCTAAATAATATTATGTACGTTATATGAAAACTGCAGATCCATTACATTGCAGATCAAAAGTGTGATATTTGGCGTACTTAGATATAGAAGTAACAAAGCTAAAATTTTTGTTTCATTTAAGAAATTTAATAATTGAAATAAACGGCCAGCACTCCGCGACCACATTTTTGCGGTTTTAGGTCATTGATAACCGCAAAAAATAACTCTTAAAAGTAAATCGGATGAAACGATTAAAAAGATAAAAAAAAAAAAATGTTGACTCCTACGTTACACTCCTGATTTTAATTTTACAACTGGTTTGCACTAAGCCTGCCTGTATTACTCACCGTAGCTAAATTAATTAGTTCTACACATAGACTAAAGTCTACATATACCAATCATTTCCTTCATCATTGTAGTCTAAATTTAAATGCTTAGTATTACATTTTGATAAAAATAACAAATATCCTTCTACTGTCTACCGTCACCTAATCTATGTCAAACACTGCCTCTTTGTGACTCGGCTCTCCGAGAGTTCGCTAATTGGATCAAGATCCCTTGTTTAAGAAAAACCTACTGTTGAGTTATCTACTACACAAAGTTTACTTTGCGTTTAGCAGTAATTAAATTTTCGTGATTGGAGAAATTCGTGGCAGCATTAGATTGTTTGCGGATCCTACATTGTTGAAATTTTAATGTGAATTTGTAGCTTTTTATAACGTCTCTATTCTATTGTTAACTTTGACGCAATTTCAACTTCAGTCCAACTTGGGGCTTTTGAAATGTTACATTTAAAATACGTTTTTCATACAAATAAAAAAAAATGATTTCTGTACGACTCAAAACAAGCCTCAAATCACAAAAAGGTTGAAACCAAAATGGATCGCAGTTTTGGTTTTAAAATAAGTAGGTTGGTATCTTTCAACTCAGTCAGTTTCATTCTTTCAATTATTTACGTAGTTTCATGGAAAGAAAAACGTTGACATTTACAGAGTGAAATAAAAAAGTTAAAGCTGCCTGCCTAGTGCCTAGTGAGTGATTATGCTCAGGCGAACGCCCTTATTAGCGCTGTGGAAGGCTTCATTTCTTTGTTATGCTATTGATTTGCTTTATTTCTAGTTCTCACATCACGGTGTCGTTGACCTTTTGGCGGCTAGGACAATTTCATTTTAAGAAGCTCAAGGTGAATACTAAATGGAATATATTTTTATATAATGTTATACTTCGGTAAGTAAATCTGTGATAAAAAATAAGTAATTCGGAACCAAACTGCTAGAGAAAAGCCTTTCAACGTTGGTTTGAAATCTTTAGCTTATTCTTTATTTTGTCGTCTAGTTTCATAAACCCATTGTAATATCATTGCATGCGAAATTGAGAGCAATAGTGAAAAATTAATATTAAAATACCATTTTTTTACTTGGCAACCGTTAATCTTCACGTCATCGCTCGCCTCTCTAATTATTCCACGAACTTATAACTACCTAAATAATTATTTCGATCACGAATGCAATAAACAAACCAAATCAACCGACTGTAATAAATCCACATATCCGATTTCAAAAACGTACGGGTGTGATTTCGTTTCACGTGTTCGGTTGACCCGGTTGTAACAGTGATTTAAGGTTCTCGGTTCGTCGTATTGTAACTGGGTGGGGCACATCGCTCAGAACTGGTGGCCGGTTGGTCAGAGAGTCTAGTCTTAACACCAGGCAGTGGACTGTAGGGTAGAGCGAAAAAAAATTTTTTTTTTATTTAAGTATGCTTCCTGTAATAACTTGAATGCAAAATCTCAAATTTGTACATCAATTCCTCGAGGTGGCACAATAGACTTGTTTTTTTTACATTACATAAAGGTTTTTTAAAAAGGTTGTCATTTTCGTACGAGAAAAATAATAATGAAGGGTAGGTACACGGAAAGAACAACATGGTCTAGTCACTTTTTTTTAAAACGAGATTTTAATCTCAAAATGTAGAGCACTCAATAGATTGTAAGTTACCACTTAGTTACAGATACAAATATTTATGCAATATGACATTTTTATCACTTTAAAAAAAGATGTAAACGAAAATTATATTAATAATGACATCGTTCCAAATTTTCAAATCGCGATAACTCAAAAAGTTGCTAAGGACTAGACTGTGTTCTTTCCGTGTACCCTTCACGTCTATCTTCCGGAACACAGACAGATAAGACAGCCTATATTACGAGTGTAAAGACACTGTATGAAAAACTCAAGTTGATTGCGCCACCTTCAGAAATCTGAGATTTTGCATGCATGCCTATAAGCACATAATTTTTTTTTTTTTACTCCAATCTAGTGGACGGGAATCGCTCGGCAGTTGTTTCGCCTCGCGAGAGGATAAGAGGACACTGATCTGACACCCGAAGTCCACTAGTTAGAGAATCACCAAAAGGGAAAACTAAATACAACTTAGTAAAGTCGAAACACCCTCGACAATTATTCATTTCAAAATCCGATATTTCATTTATTTGCATCGGGAGTTGAAAAGGGAAAGAAAGCTCTTGACGTGTGATCATCTGTATTATTTTCACTATCCATTTCGTTTCGAGTTGTTGTTTAAAGACAAAAGGGAAAATTTTTCAGAAAAACGCTCAGCTTTAAAAAAAGTTTCTTCAAGTAATATTTCATAAATAGGTTTTCGACACGATTTCCAATAGACATACAAAAGTTGCAAAAATAAGTTTCACGTCTCCTGATGCAAAATAATATCAATCTACGGATGAACGTTTACCTGAAAATTAAAAATACATTTCCTAAGTTCTGTACCTGATAAATCCGTGGTCGATCGTATTTGGTATAATTTAAAAAACCAAGTACATTGAAACAAGGAGAGTCAAAAAAACCGAATGTAACTTACTCTAAGCCTAAAAAAGGGTTGTCCCTTAGAAGTTATTTACAAACATTAGAAAATTTAATAAAAACCGGCCAAGTGCGAGTCGGACTCGCGCACGAGAGTTCCGTAGAAAGATTTTAACGCTTTTCCCCAGTGTTTTAAGAAGTCCAATGCTAGCAGAGCCCTGCTCCTAAGCAAAATGTACGTACTCAGTGTGGGGTCAATTTATATTGGTCTGCGAAATCTACAGACAGACATAAAAAATTAAGATTTTGAGACTTTTCGGAGTGGTTGTGCTATAATAGCTGCCTTCATATCAAATTTCAAGTTTCTAAGACAACTGGAAGTACCCTTTAGGCTTTCAAAGTATGGCAATTTGTATGGAAACGACCTTTTTAATGACTGTATCTTTTGAT
Organism: Clepsis dumicolana; assembly: GCA_963691665.1. Lineage (NCBI taxonomy): Eukaryota > Metazoa > Arthropoda > Insecta > Lepidoptera > Tortricidae > Clepsis > Clepsis dumicolana. The sequence continues at coordinate 4,434,559 of OY829511.1, read as the reverse complement.
TGCGTTGACTTAGAAGGTTGATTTTTTCACAGCTTCAAGGGACCGCAGGTTTGAGTATTTGACATTAATTTCAGCATGGACAACAAAGTGATCGTATAAGGGTTCCGTTTTTTCCTTTTGAGGTACGGAACCCTAAAAAGGAAACTGTATTAAATAAATACAAGCAATATCAGACACTTAATTATGCGAATGGAAATTCCAATAGTTCTGATTAATTCCGCCGGGAGCAGACTAATCAGTTGCCAAAATAAGCCCCTACAGCGCTGCTGTCTAGTTGCCCAGCAAATTTCTGTTTTAATCAACGAGGAATTTAATACATAAAAATCATATTTCAGGATCTGGTTATTTTAACTTTTGTCTGTATGTCTACTTTTTTTTCTGATATCCTGTCAATCGCCCAAAGGTTAACTGGTAGAGGTATGAGTTCGCCTTCGTGTATTTTCTTTTGTGCTGTTGTCTGTTACTTCATGTTTTATGTGCAATAAAGATGTGCGAAAAAGTGCCCCGCGGGTTTGCTCCCGTGAAATATTTCAAAATGAGCTAGCTCCCATCCCGTGAGAATTTCAAAAAATTTCAAGTCTCTAGGTCCAGCGGTTTAGGCTGTGCATTGTCAGTCTGTCAGTCAGTCAGTCATGTTACAGTTTTATAGGTATACAGGGTGTTAAGTATAACGATGTAGGAACTTTAGGAGGTGATACAGGGGACTATTAGGAATAGTTTGAAGCTTATATGGCTTAGTCCAATATGTGATAGTTTTTTTTTTAATCGAGTTTTTCTGATTTTGGTACCAAGTAAAAAAATCAGAAAAACTCGATTAAAAAAAAACTATCACGTATTGGACTAAGGCATATGCCTATATACGCTTCAAACTATTCCTAATAGTCTCCTGTACCACCTCCTAAAGTTCCTACATCGTTATACCAAACACCCTGTATATTTAGTTTTATATATAGTTTTATAGGAGATAACCAACTTAGAAAAGTTGAAAAACCCCCGACATTGTCACTTCGAAGTTCAATATTTCGAAAACGGGCTAACCGATTTTAATGAAACTTAGCTTAGAACCATCTCGATCAAACTAGCTTTCGATTAAAAAAAAGCCGCATGGAAATCGGTCCATCCGTTTGGGAGCTATGATGCCACAGACAGATACATAGGTCAAACTTATAACCCCCCTCTTTTTCGTCGGAGGTTAAAAATTACAATACAGTAAAGTTCAGGTAGGTATTGAATGTATAAAAATGCAATTACTCGTTGATTACCATAAGGTCATTTGGAATGTTACTTTTCATTTGGCAAAACATACTTTTGTAGCCGAATGATCATCTCACATCCAGCCTAGTAAAGTCCCACTTCTGGGCACAGGCCTCCTGCCAGAATAAAAGGATTTGGGCTATACCTACTTCACACGCGGGTTCAGTGCAAATTGGGATCTTCCCAGACATCATTGAATTACATCGCAGAAACTAATCCAGGCTTCCTTAAGCCGAGTTTAGACCTGCAAGAAAAATTGTACAAGTTGCAATACGATGCGGCGTTCCATCGCCCACTCCAAACTCGTTCGCTTTACGGCCTCGCATTGTATAGCAACTTGGTTGATTTTTCTTGTAGGCCTAAACTCGGCTTTACTGTCCCATCAGCGAAAGCTCATGATAAATTACAAATGTAATATCCTACATAAATTCCGAGAAAGACCATCGAGAGGCTTGACAGGACATAGGTCAAACCAGTAGGCTTCGCTACCAAGGCTTTTTAAGCCATAATCAGAGCCGAATACGACCATTAATAAAACTAAAACCAAATCAGGTTACGTAGCTTAATTTCAAACGATTTACATTTTATTGTTACTATCTTTCCAATCAAAAACTTCGTCATGTACGCAACACGACTGTTCCAGGAATTAATACCATGCCCAATGCCCATACTAATTGTCACTTAACTTATTCTATGTGTTCCTTTTATTGTTAATTCGTGACTTTATCGAGGTGATTGATTGATATCATTGGACGTGGTCGTGTAATTTTTAAAATGTTGCGCTGTGATAGTAATGAGAGATCCTTCTAACAGGTTAGATTTTTTTTTGTACTAAATTTTGTTCTGTCGGTGGCAAACTAGTGACCGCCGCCTAGGAACGCTTGCGTACATTTACATGTTCGATGTAAATTCTATATAGTAAGTCTGTTGTGTTTTTTATCGCATTGAAATAAATGGTTCGAAAATAAACTTCATTATTATTATTATAAGGGTGAAAGACTAAACTAGTAGAGTTGTTTTGTTTTAAGAAAAATCTTCACAGCCGCGAAGATTTTTCGGAAAATAAAATAACTCCACTAGTTTAGTTATTGTCAACCACCAGAGGCAACAAATGTTTGAGTTTTTTTTTTTCAAACCTTCACTTGCTTACAATAACTTACTGAAGCATTTCGACCGTTGATTCTACATACATATACAAAATGCTAGTTTGCAGGAAAGCGCAAAAACGACTTTAAATACTTTGATTCTTAATATTATGGTTTCTTAGTTAAACATAATTAAATATTTATGTGGCATATGTTTTAGAATTTTTCGTTTTATAAGAGAGTATTGTTATTTTATTTAAAAAATGCTTTATTTCGATTTTAGAAATTTTATCGAGTATTATCGTAACTGCAGAAACTGTTATACCATTCCATGTATGAACGTATTTTACTAGTGGAGCATTATTGTAACCTATAATTACACTGTACTCCTTAGTATTATTTTGTCAAAATACTGTTGTTTTCAGTAATACAACATCATAACCAAAGTTGCATTGCAAAAATTAAAAAAAAAAAATTATGTGAAAAATAATTGATGATGCTTGAGCGAATATTCTATAAAGCCCAATGCACAAAATTATCAATATAAATGGGTAATAAAGTAATCTTATTTTCGTGGCTACTCGTAGCTCCAACAGCGCGAGGTTTTACTGACAAGTAAAGTTGTATCAACAGTTACTGATAGAACAGTTGCAAAAACTTCGATGGTAACTCGTGATCCGACATTATTCCCACAATAATATTTCGCCTTTTCGGTTTGTACGGTACTCAAAATTTTTGTAAGTCGCTAACGGATTTTATTCGTTAAAATATTTTACTTCAAACCCTTACTTACTGTGTTTTCATGCTGTGTATCTTTTTTATTTATCAAAATTTTGAAAAAGTAAAAATACAGTTCGATAGGGTTTCAATTAATTAGTTAATTAGTAAAAGTCACGAAATACATTATTTTGAGTTACGATATTTTTCGAATCAACGGTCGATTTGCAGTTGATTGTCTGCCATCCTGTATACACGATTTTTTTTTTAAATATTGCCGTGAACTTAATTCGGTTTGATTTTTTTTTATTTCAAGTGGAAAGTAGGTAGGTAGGTAGGAGGTAGTAGTAGTAGGGGTTAGGAGTAGTAGTAGTAGTTTCCAGGGTTGTGAGTGACTATGGGCAGTGGTGATCACTTACCATCAGGTGACCCACTTGCTCGTTTGCCTTACAAAAAAAAAAAAAAATAACAAATCAGTTCTACAATGAGTTCAGAAACTCGCAGATTTACCGCTGAATTAATTAATTATGGAAAACTGACTTGTTTCTTTAATGAAGCCGCATTGGTTTAATTATTGTTGAGTCTGTCCGTCTGTCTGGCTCCTCTCCTCTACAGGTCAAGTCTTCAGGACAAATTTTGTGAGTAGATTCTATAACTGCCTATAATTTATAATTTTTTTTGTCGATCCGTTGTTTTGAAAAAGGAGCTCGCAAGGTCTACAGCTCACAGAGCCGCTACTATGAAATTATTGCAGAGTTTCGTACGCAACATATAGGTACATTACATTGTCTATGTATATAGTTAAAAGTATGAGTCTGTTTAGGCTCTCAAAGCTTAATGAGTCGGGGAGTGCGGTTCCTTGTTCTGCGAATAGACCCACGTGTGCGATTCAAATGGATACCACCCAGTTGTTTTGTTTGGACTAGGGTAGATGTTTCAAACTGGTATAGTATTCTAGACCGATGTCCTGTCTTTTAGGTAGTTCAAACAGGATTTGTTGCTGGTTGTACATTTTGTTTATTGTACTTGTATTAAATATTGTATAGATACAAGTAATGGCATTTCTTCGACTGACTGTCGGGGTGTCAACATCGACGACGTCCGCTGAGGATGCCTCGGAGAGAGGCGAAACACGTGTCCGGTACTGTTGTACTGGTGGTGGTAGTTTTGGTTGAGGGTTTAGTAGGGAAAATTAATTGCAATAAAATACTTAGCTCAGAAGAGGATATTTTGCATGAGTAATATTACATACTGCACTATTTCGCAGAGGAGCTATCAAATTTAATCCATTACTTGTACTAGTATTGTTGCCCAATTAACGGAACGCAGTTTACCTTTCGACACCGGCGTAGCGTGTGCTCCCAGAGGAAGGACTATTAGTCCGAAACATGTCTAGCTATACTCCACTGGCATACATGAGTGATCCGTTTATTTCACTATGATTGAGCCTCACGGTAGTTTCATGTTAAATAAAATCTACAATGTCATTAAATCTAAGCTTAATATAAATAAACTACAACGTAAAACTAAATTAAATCTAAATAAGGCCCCCGTGGCATAGTGCCCAAAAGGCAGGCAGCGTTGCCTCGCTGAATAGCGATGCTGATTCTTTGAGAGAGAAAACTGCCAGCCCTTTGGTCACAAGTTGCATCAACTAAGCGCTAATAATATCTTGCAATAAAAGAGGACGAGTGTCCGACAGCCCGTTTTCGTTCTATAACGTTTTCCAACATTAGATGACCTGTACATAGGTATTTTTAAGGTGTATGCAGCGACGGCGGTTGACCCCGGTAACGTATCGGCGGGCTTACCTCCGACCCTGACTGATTTATTGCATGCGTAAATCTCCAATTTACACGACATGCTATACTTGCGATCCAGCAGTGTGTTTACCGTTGCGTAATTGGCTGGTTATCATAGGGTTGCAATACAATTGTATTTGTGGAGTTGTTAGATGAGTGTGTTTCTAGGGCTAGTGTAGTAATTATACAACATATTTTTTTTGACACCTGTGAATTAATATAGGTGGGTACTGCAAGAGGTTTGCCTTCTGAACACTCCAATATTTATATTACATAAAGTTAATAAGGTACTTAATTATTATGCGATACTAGACTATACTACCAATATTATGGATGAATTTCCTATATATTTTTCAAGACATTTTCAGTTGGACAATATCACATGATAGTCAGAAACGTCTTTACTTTGTTTTTATTGCGACAAGACAAAGGAAATGGAGCTATCCTAACGCAGAACTAGAGTTGCGTCCTTTTAGAATAATTACGCCTTATTAAATTATAATAATGAATCCTAAAGAAAATTTAAAATATCGTTGTCTTAAAGCCAAACGGAATACAGACAACTATTCGAATTACAGTCTTAGATATATGAAATGTTGTCAATTATAATTATAAAGAAGATTTCGTTAAAGAAAAACACGCGTTAAAGAAAAATATGTAAGAAATGTTGTCAATTATAAAGAAAACTTCGTAAAAGAAAAACATGCGTATTAATCTAGAGTCTAGACGGTTTAGCCAGAATTATAGTAGTTATGAGTAGACTGAGTTGGAGAGCAATAATGAATTACTTACGTATTATAGAAATATACACAGATGTAACTAGGCTGTGATAGTTTGTACTACCACTAATAAAGATCGCTACAAAATTCGTTCTTGACATAAAGTTTTTAAAGTGGCTATCCTAACAAAATCCTCGTAAAAACCCAAGCACGTAAGGCATGCAAGCAAGTTTCGAGGCAAACTAAAACATTAAACCGCATTACGTTGCCCACAAAAGCTTACGCGGACATTACAGCACAAAACATTCCTTACATCTAAATAAATAATACAGAAGTCCGTTTTTACATTAACGCTATGCGAACGTGAGGGTGTTGGTCGTCACATTGTTTATTCAGTTCAGACCTTTCGGCTTAATCCTTATCGACCAGTCTAAGCCACAGTGCTGTAGAAACAGTAAGGTGCGTGTCAAAGGCGCTGCTATGCAAAGAGTTAGCAAGCACGGTGTGACGAAAGGAATCTCAAAAATTTGAGCAAATCATTGGAGAAGTCTATGAAATTGGTTTGGTAAAAAATCTCCCTTAGGCCAAGTGTTACGAGGTGAAGCCCAATAAGTTGAGCTAACATTATTCAGGAATTTTGAAATTAAAGTGAAGTTTAGATAGCATTCTTTTTTAACAGTTTTATTCGACTAGTCTGATTTGACCATATACCTACATCATACATCAATGCTTAATAAAATGAACCGATTTTTTTCAGTAAGTAATTATGTAAGTCTAGGTGAACATATTGAATTCCACACTACATAATAATTATCGAAAAAAGTCGGTTCATTTTGTCACACCTTAATAAACAGCGATACAAGATGACTATGTCAGTGGTGACTGCAATACGGCAAACTATCTAACTAAAACAGTTGCTGTAGGTATGTATCGTTGCAAGTTTTCTATTTGGGTAATATTTATAAAAGTGACTGCGTGATGATTAGCTTTAAACCGTTTGGACAGTTCGATGCATACTTATATCAAACAGGTTTAATTGATACCTTGTCGCTAAGAAAAAAAATAATCAGGAATAATCTTGTTTAAATTGTATTTCTGAAGTGGTGAATTCAGTCACTTTACGTGATGGATACTTAGCACGTAATAATAATAAAAATACACGGACTAAGCATAAAACTGCACATGTCTTAAACGAACTCGACACACAAGAAAACAATATCCTCAATTTTAAACCTGTCACTGTAAAAAATAGCCTGTCTTAAGTAAGAACGAATTTCATCATTTTAAACTTTAGTGTACAAGTCTTTAAAACTTCGCCCGTTAAGCGTACACGTTCGTATCACTCCACGTCAAAACTTGTTTTACTGAACTTTCACGACTGTGTCTATGCGGTACTCCGCGGATGTGTGTTCAAGTCCACCTTTGTGAGTGTGACTCTGTAAGTCTATAGTCATAGTCGTTTTGTTTGATTGCTGTGATAGATTTGTGAATGATTTCTAACCCGACCGCTATCGGACATAGATATCAATCATCGTACGAGTTTCGGGGAACAGTTTTTAAATCGATTTTTTTATCGTGGTTGCTTTATTTACTAAGTACCTACTTAGATTTTTTTAAATTGGAGACTTGGCTGCACGGGGTAAGACCTTTGCCTTTTTTCTAGTGGAAAGAATCACAAAAAGACCGGCTGCTTGTAATGAGATGTAATTGATGACATGCTTGGGTTTTCACGAGGATTTTGTTTGAATAGCCACTTTATGTTGTTGTTGGTGATCAAAATGTCAAGACCGAATGGTAGCGAATTGATGCTAGATGTTAGTGACTCCTAATTTTTACGTTTTCAAAAGGAGAAACACAAATTAACTTGACTTTAGGCGGAGGTGGTTTTCGAGGCTAAAGCACTCTTTCAGTTTTGCAACACGTTCTTCTTTTTTGTTCTTTATTTAATAAGGTTCGAAAACTGCAAAACTATTTAAACAAGCGCAGATATCTAACTCTAGAAACCTATACAATTCTATCGCGATATATTTCCAACGGGCAAAATTATTATATCGCACAATCGAATCGTCATTCCGCTTAGTTCCTCAACATTCAATCATCGGGTGCATCTGATTATAGAATACAAAGCCTGCCGACACCCAGGCCTACCAGCTATCGCTGACCTCCCAGCCCCCTATAATCTAGGCTGATTAGTTCCCACAGAGGGGTATTTCAAAGGATAACCGGAGGCCCACTTAAATTAGTCGAGTTCACCTGAAATTCTACGTACACCCTTCGTGTAGAGGGAGTATGTCTGACTGGAATCATTAGTGGGCGTAGTTGGCGGGTGGTTGAATGGATTGCATTCTACATTGGGTCACTAGTAGGCAATTATGTCGGTCAGGAAGGCATTCCACTTGAACACACCTTGGCTAACCTTATCAGTTGCGCACTTTTTTGTACAATTTCGATTAGGAATTGGTGTTCTTTTAAAACTAGACGTGTTTTACGGCAAGTAATCTGTAAGATTGGCAAAATTGAGACTTAAGTAAGTACGTTTTCGTAAACATAACACGATAATTTGAGTCAACAACCTAATACGAATTCTGACTACCGGATAGCCTAGTGGTTAGAGAACCTGACTGCGAAGCTTCAGTGGTTCGATTCTCGGTCGGGGCAGATATAATTTGTGTCTCAATTGTCAGATTTAATGACAAATTTGTAATTCTCATTATAAATGTTCACAGAGGCAGAGAGCAGTCCCGTTAAAGGAGGCGTTCATAAATTAAGAGGAAAATAACTTCCACTAAAATAAAAACTAGATACAGGCCCATAGTTCACCAAAGTTACAAACGTCAACTTACCTACAATGACAATTCGGTGTCCATTGCTGACTTGAAGAGCTTTTGTTTTAGCGCGCTACATATTGACAAAGAATGTAAATCGAATTGTCATTGTGAATGGACATTTTGTGAAGTGTGTGAAATACGGGCACGTGTGTCGAACACACACATGGCTGTGTTACAAAGAATACTAAAAAAAGGCCTTCATTAAAAATCCGATGAGCTAAAATAACAGTTTTCGCATTTCTTCATATTTGTTGAAGCCGTGGCATAATCAAGAAATCGCGCTGCAATCAGCCCGTATAAAAAGCAAGTGATTCCTGCGGTTTCCGTATCCGCATAATACTAGCTAACGAGCGTATTCTACATTTTCAGTACTGCTGAAGGATTTACATAAAGTTTCCCGTGTGATTTTTTACATAAATTTGATTTCTCAAGGATTTTTTTTCGAATTCTACGCAAAAGTGTATAACTATTTCATGTAGGCCCAATCGATGAAATATTTACCTATCTTAACAAGAAAAGACATATCAAAATCAACCTTTTAAAGGTTTTTCTAGCGACATTCAACCAAAGAACCAAGAAGACCAAAGAAGTTGACAACCGGATAGCCTAGTTTATTATTAGTATAGTCACTATCGTCTTATTTAAGAGTACCACTCTTGTCGATGCAGTTCCCTCCAGTACGTTCTTTCAAAAGCTAGTTATTTCACCTTCTGTTACGACACAGCGTGTATCTTCTTCTCTATCCTCGGCCATCCCCTTCCTCTCTTTCCTTTTAAATTTTTAGTATCAGATCGTCGTGTCGCACCAAATGGCTCACCATTTTCCTTCTTCTAGTCTCCGACATATTCAGAATACTTCTTCCCTCCTCAATTATTTCCAAGACCCTCTCATTGGTGACTCTCTCTCGGTCCAACTAATCCTCTTCATCCTTCGCTATCACCGCATCACGAACACCTCCATTATCTACTTGTCTCTTTGCGTCGTAGTCCACGTCACGCAACCGTACAGAGCATACTCCATCACGTATGTTTTGATGAGTCGCTTTCGCATATGTTTTGCTAATTGTTAATTTGAAGATTATTTCCTAATGTGAAAAGTTTGCTTGGCTATTACTATTTGGTTTTAATGTCTGCTATGCATCTCGAATCGAATTAGTAGGTCTAGCAGGAGAATGAAATTGGCTAATGGTAGAAAGTAGAAATAATATAAAAATAGTAGGTACTTTACCTGTGACACGAGCGGTTGATACTGCTACATTAAGTTTTAAGAGACAAAGCATGCTACAAACTTTTCCGTAAAAGAAACAGGTTCCTTATTAATGACATAACCAACAACCAAAACACATCCAGCAGCCCTATAAATTTCTCGGACATTTGCATTTGAGGAGCGGAGCTGTCATCTACGCGGTTTATGCAGGACTGACCCATGTTTATAATAACTATGCAAATTATTCCGATACCTACCCTATTGGACGGGGTAAATTGAATTTTGTAACTCTGATTAAAACCCTCTTTTGAAATGCCGAATTCGTCAAACAGCCGTTGACTGATTATTAATCGAGTTTTTTCTGACATTTGTCGAAGTGTGTATTTTAAACACGAGTACAACTCCATATGGCGTTTTGTGAATAAACAGGGCGATTTGAATTGTATATTGCGTGTGCGTTAAGTATAAATAAACAATTTGTTTTACCCAAAAATTTGTTATTTTGATCATTATCTAATGGAAAAATATTTTGTGCCGTCGGAAAGTATACAGAGCTCACACAGGTGTTTACATCTCTTTAGCACAGACTTTGTAATCAAGAAACATTGAAACTAAAATTTCTTTCAAATTGAAAATCACAAAATTCAATCTGCAAGATTTGATTACATAGGTACAGACTGAGAGACAGACAAACGGACACCGGCGTATGTGGTGAAAGTAAATAAAAGCTTGTAATAGTTTAGTTTAAATAAAAATATTTATAATTGACAATTGGCCTAGTCCCCAAATTAAACAGAGCTTGTTTTAAGGGTACTAAACAACGGATACACAATACATCTAAGACTCGAGAGCAGTGTTTTTTTTAATTATTTGACAAGGAAGGCAAACGAACAAGCGGGTCACCTGATGGTAAGTAATAACCACTGCCCATAGACACCCCACACCAGGCGGTTTGCAGATGCGTTGCCAATATAGAGAGCTAAAATGAAATACCTCTTGTGCCCGTAATTACACCGGCTGTCTTACTCTCCACACCGGAATACAACAGTGCAAGCACTGGTGCTTAGCGGCAGGATTAGCGAGTAAGATGGTCGTAGCGATCCGGACGGACCTCGCTCAAGGTCCTACCACCTGCAAAAGTATGAAGCAGTATAAAGATTATGGTCTGTAGTAGTATGAAGTTTAGTCTGTAGTAGTATGAAGATTATAGTCTGTAGGTACAAATATTGTAAATCCCGCGGCGCACCCCACGCAGACTCGATATCATCAGCCACGCGTGCCACCCTATGGTTAAAGGTTCATACACACTGCCGTGACGCGTTACCAGCCAATACAGATTACTATAGTAAGATTAGTAAGTTCGCGTTAAGAATGCAGTGAGTCATCAGCTTAACTGCAGGGTATTTATACTGGTGTGTTGAATTCAAAGAAGTATTTTGAGCAGCCTGATTGGTCACGGGTCGTGGATATGCCACGCCGAAGGGCAACGTTGATTCACTGTATTCTTAACACGAACGTAGAGTTTTGAATAATTCGCGGTTAATTACATTAGACAATTTATGTCTAGTGAAATACATTGTTAAAATATGTATGGTAAAAGTCTCCAATGTTTGACATCTAAATTTCAATTATTGACACCATGATCACCTTTACTGCTATTAATTAATATAGAAGGTGTCAAACAATTTAAGCACGGAATGCGGCAAGCCACTGCTTCGAATAGCGTCAATAACGATAAGATATCTGATTACAAAGGTAATAATAATAGCTTAATTAGAAGTTTTATTACTAAGGAGTCATCAAAAGACTGAATGTACAAATACAAATACAAATAGTTTAATTAGATAAGCAGTTTTTACAAAGGGAAATATCCATCAGACTCCAAACTAGGCTGAGCCTGTATCTTGGGCGTCTGCGAGAGCGATTAACAACATACCTAGTTTCTAAGTTACAAAACAGATGGGCGCTATGGTTGTGATACAATTGAATCAACGCTGGAGGTGCATGCAAAAGGTTAATACCTACTCAATAACTACAGTAAGTAGGTACACAATGATAACTAACGGATAAATAAAGTATAGGAGCGAGCATGCAAACGTGTGTTAGTGTGTGTGTGTGTGTGTGTGTGTGTGTGTGTGTGTGTGTGAGTGTGTGTGCGCGTGTGTGTGGTTGTGTGTTTGTGTGTGTGTATGTGTATTAAATTATGAATGTTAAATTACGTGGTGATTCCATACAAAAAGAACTCCAACAAGATGTATTTTATTTTTACGTTTTATTACTCACAAGTTTTTCCGTATCTATGTAAGATAAAGTGACTAACCATTTTTTTATTACTACTTTAGCCCTGGAAACCGATAGAAACTTAATATTGCAGATGTACAGAGTCTATTCAACATATTAATAATAGCTACGAAGCACCCTGATTTTTTTTTTAAATAACCTAACAATAACTTAGAAAAGTTGAAAAACCCCCGACATTGTCATTTCAAAGTTCGGTATTTCAAAAACGTGTGAACCGATTTTAATGAATCTTAGCTAAGAACCATCTCGATTAAACTAGCTTTCGATTTTAAAAAAAAACGCATTGAAATCGGTTCATCCGTGTGGGAGCTATGATACCACAGATACACAGACACACGGATACACAGATACACAGGTCAAACTTATAACACCCCTCTTTTTTGTCGGTGGTTAAAAATACAAACAAATATAGTGCTTAATTATGAAAAAAAAATGCAGACAATACAGACCTACACGGTGACAATAGCTAAATAGAAACATTAAGTTACCTGTGTCATTAACAAGTCGCATAATAGTAACAAACGTAAATCATAACTTTTAGCCACGACTGATCGATGTACAATATGACAGTGTGTCACTGAAGCATTATACACATTCCTATGCGATTATACTAATGCCATTTTGATTAAAATGCACTGCGTTTTTCCTTTTACAATATTGAATTTTACGCTTTACTAAGTTTTAAATCCTTTAACACCAGAAAATAAATGGATTTATAAAATTAATCAAACCGAGTCATGGGTAATGGATTTTTTGTTAGAAATTATACCAAACTGGTAGCACGTTGAACGGTGGTATTGGTGCTTTTAAAACAGACTCGTAAAGAGTTCCGAAACGTGTCAACGTATATTGGAGTAGTGGTGGTGATAGTTGGGTCTGTGTGTCATGTGTTGATTCTTTTAGCAGTGGAGGTGGCAAAACAACTATATTTGTCGCATTGACGTAACGTTGCTATCTTACATGTGTGGCGCGGGTGAACAAGTTAATTGTTTTTAGTTCATCGGGTAACATGTCTCGATTTAAGTTACGGTTTTATTTAATTAATATCAATAAAATTCCGGACCTAACTAACATCTCGCCCCGCAGACGAGAGCTCCTTTTATCTATCAACTAGGTTTTTATTCAAAAAGGAATGTTAAGTCATAAGCGGATTGTTTTAATTATGATTGAACAAAAGTTTAAGATAGTATTAAAACACCCTAAATAGTTGTGTATTTATTTTACGTGTACTTTTTTATATTGTTGTGTTTTATATGTAGTTCTGGTTTTGTTACTGTAATGCTGTGTAAATGTGTCGTCTTGTGCCTGACAATTTAAAGGAATTCTGAACGAATAGCGTGCCATTCAAGCCATTCATTGCAATCGTTGCAAAAGATCAAGCGATGAATCTCGATTTTCGATCTCGTTGAAAGTCCGAAGCAAGTGCATCTATCAACGCACGTGTTAAAAGCACTGGTTTTCGTGTGTGAAGTCGCTTATATTTACATTGAGTGACAGGCCGGCTGCGAGATAGGATCGCAGCACTCAGCTGGAACAAAATAATGACTGTGACAACTTGAAGCGCCTTGAGAATACACCCACCAGCATAAATAGACCCGTTCACCCCCTCCCACTAAACCCCTTACAAGAAGCCAGTGAAGCAGATACGAACGCGCTTATAGCTCTTCACATTCTGGACGTAATTCCCGCAGAGAAATTATAATAAATTTGATGCAGTAGAGCGTGCGAATGTTTGCTTTGTCAAACGTTAAAATTATTTGTGTTATCAGATGAGTTATTCTTGTTTAATTTTGTGTGAAAAGGTTAAGCCTGGGATTGTATCGATGTTTGGGGTTTGAGTAATTAATGCCAAGGGCTATTTTGTGTGGCTTCGACGTAGACGGTGAACTTTGGGTATAGGTTCCACGTATTAGGGTTCCGTACCTCAATAAGAACAAAGGGACCCCTTAAAGATCACTTCGTTGTCCATCTGTCTGTCTGTCAAGACTCTTTTTCTCCAGAACGCATAGATATAGCAAGCTGAAATTAATGTCCAATTTGAAGGACTGTCGTCACTTTAAGTTCCAAAAAAATTAAGGTACTAATTCCACGCGATCAAAAGATACAACCTTTTAAAATCTTTTAAATTCTATAGGGTACTTCCCGTTGACATAAAAAATACGAAATTCGGCAAGTAGTGCCCTTACCAAACCAACACAAGTAGGTAGGTTAACGTTTTGTATAACGATTTCGTTTGTAGAGTCAATTCATAAGACAGTTTATGAACAAAAGTTGATATGTACCTACTGCATAGTATAATTATCTTCGTTTATCTACTTACAAGCAGATAATAAAGTAATAGTAAGTCCGGTTGACGTTAAGCTCTCATTTTATTATGTTCCAAGCCTAAGCTTAGGATGCGGTGCAGTTGAGAGCTCTTAAATCCCCACGAATGTTCAAATGCAGTAGTCTTCGAGCCTCCAAATTTATGCGTTGCCTTAAGCATTGCATCTGAAATTTTTAAGGCCACGAAACCCCCGGGAATTTCTAAAAGGTTTAATTATGATATAGATCATGCGCACAAACTCATGATAGCAAATTATTAACCTGTCAAATATAGTGTTGTCATTTTTCAAATTGAGCTCAAAGTATTTTTGCTTACTTCACGACCGTTATCTTCATCATCATCACATCATGTCAGCCGAAAGACGTCCAGACTCTACACCGGAACACAACATTGCAAAAACTGCTGCTTAGCGGCGGGATTAGCGAGTAACATAGTGGTAATGATACGGACAGACCTCACACAAGGCCCTACCACCCACCTTCTTCTGCCTTCGCGGTTTTTGTGCAAGAAGATCAAAATCAAAGACAGTTTTTCTATCGAAACTCTTGAGGGTCGAGCACGACTTTTCGAAACCTGCGTCACGTAAAATTGAATAGTAAACGTTGTCGAGTTTGTATGACGTTTGGAACAGCGCCCGCCCGTATATAACCGTATATAACCGTAACGTTACGCAGCATTCGTAAAGTCGTGCTCGACCCTTTGAACTTGACAGTGCGCCTGTTAACCCATCAACGCAAACTAGTGCTTTACTTTGAAGACACAAAATCTGTCTTTAGTTACAAATTGTCTCTTGTTCTTAAACTACCATTGTAACATCTCACCAAATCCATAGCCTGTTAAAGCCCATTTAATGGCCACATCATAATTCTCCCTTCCGTGGGCGTACCATTGTGACTGTACTGTCGCCTTCCAAAAACTCTTAATTTACTTTCGCACACGCCAATTCAGTCCTTTCAGATATATGCTTAAGGTGGGCAATGCCTTGAAGGCATTCAAGATAACATGGTGTAATCAACGTACGAGGCTGGGAAAGGAAACGTATTAAATATGAATGGATGTGTTGAAGGGATAAGATAAACAGTATCGTAAACGTAATGACTTACGCGTTACGGTAACTTGAGTAAGTAAGGGAGCAAGGAAGCAGTTATCGTAATAAAAAGTTTGGGAACATAGAGTAACAATTTAACTGTTGGTATAATGACAGTAAAATATTTAGTTTGTGCAAAATATTTTTTTGGGAGCACTATTACGATACTAATACTTAGCTTTAAATGACCGAGCGAGCTAAGCAAGCATCTCTGTTTCAGCTTGGGCAAAAATGCTTTCGTATGTCTGAATGTCCGGCTGTTCTCCTCTGCGGGTGGCATTTCTCAAAAGATTCTCATGAAATTTTACGAGCACGTTCTGTCAATTGTATTATGTTTTTTGGAATTAAAAAAAAACTAAAAAAATATCAAAAATGAGTCCGTTTCATGAGAATCTTTTGAGCTATACCTTTGTCCTTTACCTTTGTCTTTAGCTAGACAGAGATGGAAAGACAGACAAAGGTACAGCTCACAGAGCTACTAATTAACTCATTTGAAAAGTAAAGCAAGAAAAAGTAAATAAAAAGCAAAGCAAGAGCGTAAAAGACTTGGAAGTAAAAACACGCGACCTAAGTCGTTGAAGTATAGTTTTACTTAAAAGACTTGGAAGTAAAAACACGCGACCTAAGTCGTTGAAGTATAGTTTTACTTAAAATACTTGGAAGTAAAAACACGCGACCTAAGTCGTTGAAGTATAGTTTTACTTAAAAGACTTGGAAGTAAAAACACGCGACCTAAGTCGTTGAAGTATAGTTTTACTTAAAAGACTTGGAAGTAAAAACACGCGACCTAAGTCGTTGAAGTATAGTTTTACTTAAAACGAAATACTGATAGAGCTGTAAATATACTAGGTAATGTTAAACTAAAGAAGCCAGTTAATCCTATGGGATTAAAGCAAAGCACAAGATGCACGCCCCACTTAATCGTTGTACGTCTCGAATCCAGCATTCAAGTTAAATTCAAGCGAAACATGAATAACAACACGTATCCAAGGACATCTGCTCTGTGTTCAGGAAGGTGGGGAAAGAGCAAAATTTAATATTAAATTAAGGTGTTACCATACCCTGAAATCGAGAAACGTAGGTGAAAATAAATCCTTGTGATATATGAGACAGGTTCGGGATTCGGGAGCGTTGACAGAATTTTTGAGGTAACATTTTTATGTTTTCGCCGCTCTCCTGTTGGGGGTTTTATTTATTTATTTAATTTCGCGTCGGAACCGCCACTTGTCTTAATTCTAAATCTTCTTTCCCTCCTTTTGCTGGAACAGTGAGTTAAATAAAAAGCTTGACTGAGTTCTTTGGGCTTCGAATCGTCTGGGATTTGTCTTTTGATTTCTGCGACTACTTAATCTGAAAAGTCTGGTATTGACATTTTGTGAACTTTAAATTAAACACAGACGTCTAGCTAGACCAATAAGAGATTTTTAATAAGATCAATTCACAGAAAAGCGTGAGCTATTAATTCCAATATTTGAATAGCGCACCCTTTTATTTTACTTCACAAGTAATTTTGAAGCGGGCCCGAAAAAGGATCAAAATAATTTCAACCACAAATACAGCCGGTTCACAGTTCTCAAATGTCAAGAGCTATCAGAATTGAAATGCGAATTACAG
Source organism: Clepsis dumicolana (assembly GCA_963691665.1). NCBI lineage: Eukaryota > Metazoa > Arthropoda > Insecta > Lepidoptera > Tortricidae > Clepsis > Clepsis dumicolana. Next base: position 4,417,620 of record OY829511.1, on the reverse strand, counting down.
GACGGCCCAACAATTGCAACTGCGTCAGTATCATGAATAAAGCATATCACACGTGGTTCAATTTTACGCCGCTTCACCCTGCTAATGCGTTTTGACTGTATGCTTTCCAATTTTGTTGCAGTGGTTCTCTGCGGAATGGGATTCGCTTTTCGAAATTGTTGACGCTACGAGTGGGGTGGAGTGTGCCTTATTTTTATAATTTCCTGGTCATTTACTACTCCGCCTGCAGAGACAATGAAACTACAGGTACACGAACTGTCAGACTTAAGCTACGAAAATGCATGGCGACTTATAAGTATTTTTGTGCAATTCACTTTTTTTTTCATTTCTTATCAGCGATTGACCTCTACTCCACCTGATGGAAAGTGCAGATGAGACCAAAGGTCTAGCTCACTGGTTCAGTAATAACAGCTTATTCAATCTAGCCTTAAAGAGAACCAGATTTTTTTACGCGTATTCTGGAATTAAGGTACTTTCATCATCATCATCATCAGCCTATTTAACATGTCCCACTGCTGGGCACAGACTTCCTCTCAGAATGAGAGGGCTTGGGCTACAGTTCCCACGCGGGTGCGTTGCAGTTTGGGAACTTCACACATTAAGGTACTTTATAAGACAAAAACATACCTAAGTGCCTATTCTATGTTTCAAAAGATTAATTTGAGGTAAAAGCAGGTACGAAACTGGGAATTTCAAAACGAAACTACAATCCATGCTTTTTATAATCCACGCCCACATTTCATGTGGCGAGCGACTTGAAAATTCTCACAATATGATATCACAAACCACCTGCTCTAGTGGAACGGGCAGGTATTTTTAATGACAGTCGAAAATAAATTTTCCGTGCTTCGTGTGTGGCGTTACCGTTGGAAAAACAGACGACTGAACTGACTACAGGTAGAAGCCGTCAGGTGGGACAGAAAATCGTTTTAGCGTTTTGTTCACATTTTAATATTATACTGCAGTCTGGTCTTACAATTGACATTTATAAAATGTATTGCTTTGATATATTATTTGATATTATCTTACGTAATTTTTTATTTTATTTTTATTTTCTCAGCGATTTTTTGTGAATTCCTTATATTTTTTGACATTATCATCAGCCTATTTACGTCCCACTGCTGTGCACAGGCCTCCTCTCAGAATGAGAGGGCTTGGGCTATAGTTCCCATGCGGGCCCAGTGCGGATTGGGAACTTCACACACACCATTGAATTGCTTCGCAGGAGTGTCCAGGTTTCCTCACGATGTTTTCCTTCACCGAAAAGCTCATGATAAATTACAAATGTATATAATATCGTACATAAATTCCGACAAACTCAGAGGTGCGAGCCGGGGTTTGAACCCTCGACCCTCTGAGGCGATAGGTCAAACCACTAGGCTATCACGGCTTATGACTATGGCTTATGTTTTTTTGACATAGGTATAAAAATGTAATGTGATTTTCATTAAGTAATAAATTAATCTAATCTAATCTACAGATTTGGTACCTTAAAAGTTCATTATCTACATGAAACCGTGTAATCGTGCGTGTGCATCGGACCTTATAATTATTGCTTTGAATGAAATGAAATGAAACAAAACGAAATGAAATAAAATACATTGTCACAAGTACCCAACACCGCGTTCTCCCTTAAAGGCATGGATTTATTTTATAACACGGTCTTTTAAAATTTTGATTCTGTTCTATTTAAACCAAATATCCAAATATCTCCGTCTAAAATCTCAAAGACATTTTCTTAAAACATCTCGACCAAAAAGTCCACGGACGGCCAGTTGTTACAGTCCGTACAGTACTAATTGAGTTTTCATCCCCCAACGTTAGATTGGAATTGCTTTTTTGCTCCATAATCTCTTTTGAGAATGATTGCGTTACGAGATTATTGTTTAGTAAATGACGGGGCTGGTGATTTACGCGTTTTGATTAGGTGCAGGTTGATGTTGTATAGGTACTTTTGGGACTTCTACTTGCTTATATTGCCCGTCCCATTCGAGTTGGCCATCGTACCCCTTTACCAAAGGAAGTTACAGCCGTAGCTGCGTGTACGGTTGTCAAAAAATTATATTAACATTTTCATACTTACTAATCAGGTATGACAAGAACTTGCGGTCAACTCGACATGGACGGGTAGTAAATACTGTCTGATAGACTAATCATAGTAAGGGGGCCTTGGGGTTACTAACATCAGACACGCTACTGCCTTTTTTATTTTATTAAAAAGCTTCTGAAGGACTCTAAATTTTAATATGTGTTAGGTACCAAAATAGTCGAAGTCAAAGATAAGTTTACATTTTGAGAGTTAAGTACAAAAATATGTTTTACAGACCTTATTATCGCAGCGACAATTTTGATGCATGTTTGTACACATTTACAACTTGGTGCGAATATAATGTCTTTGACCTTGATTGAACCTAAGTACATAATTTTCAAGAACATTTCCGAAAAAATATTTTCTCTCGTGTTGTTCATTCATAGTCTAAAGTGAAGCCTCCAGAATTATCAATAACGTTAATCGAGATGATATAAAAAGCCAGACTTAACTGGTTTCTTGAATTGATAAAAACAGTTCTCCTTGGCTAGATTAATGTACTGCCAATGATAGGAGAAAAAATAAATAAGTAATTTAGGTACCGAGGTAAATAAATTGAATTTAAAATGTTTTAATAAGCTGTGCCTTAAACCCGTACTACATTATGACGTTTAACCTAACGGTTCCCAATATTCCTGGGGATCAAACAAACGTGAAATACCTTCCTTACAGGCCTTAATGGGAGTACAGTGCGCACCATAATTTATTCTCACATTTACGAGACAAGCTCAGTCCGCTCGCGTTTCTACACAATTAAATTTAATTAATTCGAATAGTTTTGCGACTCGTACGCTAATGGGTAGGACATGCTGACGCTACTAACTCTTATTGACATCCGCATAAGGCTCATATTATAACTTGAGAATAAATGAAGCGGAGTAGAGCGCGAATAATAAATAATTGTATTCGCAAGTAATGTCTGTAAATCTGCGAAATTATTGTTTTATTTGTTTAACCTTTACGCGTATTGACGGTCGTTAAAAATAGCAGAAAATCACAGTCGCACTTAAATGCACCGATAAAAATCATTGTCAAATCAGTTTGCACGTAATCAGTAAGATTTTTTTCTTGCTTTAATACAAGAACTCGTTATTGAATACCACGTAATAAACAAAACATCTGTTTCATTTTCGTATCTTTTCATATTTTTTTTTATCATTGTATTCTTCACTTGTACATGTAAGTATTTTAGGAAGCTGGGATAAAAATAATAATATTAGTATTGTTACTTTTAACATGAAACTACCGTGAGACTCAATCATAGTGAAATAAAAACGGATCACTCACGTATATAAGTCGAGTTTAGCCCGACATGTTTCGGACTAATTCGTAGTCCTTCCTCTGGGAGCGCACGACCCAGCGGCGGCGAGACGCACACGCGGCGACGGCGAGGCTTATATACGTGAGTGATCCGTTTTTATTTCAGTATATTAGTATTGTTCACTAAAAATAATTAATTTGCTCACCCGCGACCACGTCGGTTGTGGTCACGGTTTGTGCTCGCGGTGAGCAAATTAATTGTTTTTAGTTCGTGAACATGAATCTCCGCAACACCTGATTCAATCAATATCATGCTCAAATCAATACATTAAGTCCAAGTCAAAGACTCCAAAGTATGTTAAAAGCTCCAACCTATTCTACTAAGAAGCCTTTTTTATCTTTCACAATTTCTACGTTTTCATTTCCAATCGGTTTCACCGAAACTCAACTGGCCTATTCATTTTAGGGTTTCCCCATCGTCGAGCAGCGCGTCTCATTTCTACCTTTTTAGTAAGAAAGGGATAGCTACGCGCACTTGAGGTCGCATGATGACAAACACACTAATCCTTAGAGGGTGTGCCCTAATGCGAGGTGATCCGTCTCGCCTGACTAACTGCTTAAGTTTTATTTTCACTTTTACTTATAGAGGTGGAGGGAGCGGTCGTTTAATTAATTAATATAAAGTAACTGAAGATAAATGAAAACTTTATTTTTCAACAAATAACTGTTCAAAATTAAATAACACTCGTGACGGCAATAGTAGTTCATGCAACTGCTACATAATGAGGGTCCTTAAAACACGAGTGTGTTTTTATGAAACGAGGCGAAGCTGAGTTTCATAATAGGATCACACAAGTGTTTTAAGGCCTAATTATGTGGAGTTGCATACATTACTTTATCTACACACGTATTATAAGTACTCTAAGATGGGTTCAGAAGCCGAAGGCATATATCATACCGAAATTGTCACGAATTTGATTGTTTTTTTTAAACCATAGACAAACATACCGAGCTGACGTTTTGTAAACTGTATTTTTTTTTGTAAAAAAAATATATATATCACATTATTAATTATACATGTCGGACTGAACTCGACTTATATACGTGAGTGATCCGTTTTATTTCACTATGATTGTAAATTACGTTGGCTGTCAAATTCGATATCGAAAAGTCATTACGACATCGAATTCGATGTCGTAATGACCATTACTTTACTGCTGGACCTGCTGTTGGTGGTGGTTGGCGGGGGAGGCGACGGCGTGCTGCAATGCTGGTCATTTTCTACGGTTTCTGAACCCATTATAGAGGACTTATGATATGTGTGTAAATAAAATACCTAAGTACACAAAATGTTACACGCTCGGTTATAATAGGTACAAATCTAACTCTTTACCTTCTATTAAGATACTGTTCGTAGCTTTATTCGATATTGTAGAAGCTACTTTATGGAGCGTTCAAATTGGTGGTGTGTGGTGGACTTAATATTTCCTAGTACAATTCATAGCGCCTGTTACGTTTTAGTATTACTACTTTAGTAAATTAGATACGATATTCGGCGCCCACGTTTATGATGCCAAGAATTAAATTTTATGCTAAGTATTGAGTGAGAATCGCGAAAGTTTCAAAGAATACGGAATCTATAACGAAAATACGTACTTACCGTTTTATATTTCCTGGCATTGATTTTGACATTATAATATTATTCGATTCATTCTATCATGTTATTTCCCAAATGATTAAATTTTCCTGTTATGTGCTTTTTAATATTAATAATGGACATAAATAAAAATACCAATATTACAAAATCACTTTTAAGATTTGGCGAAGATGAGGAAAAAAACAAGATATCGATTTTTGCCCCATTGTTTTGAAACTTTAAACTTACCAACACCGTTTACTGGCTTACGTTTATAATCAAAGTAAAAAACAAGATATCGATTTTTGCCCCATTGTTTTGAAACTTTAAACTTACCAACACCGTTTACTGGCTTACGTTAATAATCAAAGTAAAAAACAAGATATCGATTTTTGCCCCATTGTTTTGAAACTTTAAACTTACCAACACCGTTTACTGGCTTACGTTAATAATCAAAGTAAAAAACAAGATATCGATTTTTGCCCCATTGTTTTGAAACTTTAAACTTACCAACATCGTTTACTGGCTTAAGTTAAAAATCAAAGTAAACCTTGCTGCTCACAACAATGGCTAGTCTACGTGTGCAATCTGAAATCACCTTTCATCGTATTACAAGTCAATTGTGGGGCAAACGAGCTGTGAAAGCATGCTGTCCACGTCCCAGACTGGCGGTCAGACGTGGAACTACCCGCAATTTTTATATAATTTTTAAGGATTGTATAGGTTTAAAAACTTTTAGTCTCAAAGTTGCAGACGCTTTCATTTATTTCACTACCTAGTTTGCACCTACAAGTACATACTCAAAGCCAGGTCAAGACGTCAAATGGAAACTAAAAAAAAAAATTTTGCACAATCAAACAATCAACCTCTTACTCCTTTGATAAAAATACAGGCAATATAAAATTCAGTGTCTTGCCAAAATAAACCGCAAACGCGGCAATTTTTTTTATAAAATTCATCCCATAAGCGAAAGGCATAGGAAACCAGGCCCATACAGCCATGTCGGTTGTTTGTTTACTGCAAAAGTCTCGTCAAAGTCAGTCGTCAATCTGTTCTAGTCTAAACTCTTCAACGGTTAATGGCATCGACTTGAAATTTGGTATGGATATGTAAGTTGGGTGATGATATACACGTACCTACAGACACCAAAAAGTAGTCGGCAAAAAAAGGTTGTCTTATAAAATTAACTTTTTATGGTTAGGTTATTCAAATCGCTTGGTGGCCACGGACCACAGAAGTACACGTGCCGTGTCACCGTGGACTTACCGCGTCGGGCGCGGCTGTCACTGGCCATCACACTCGGCATTCGAAATACAATATGGATTTAAAAATGAAACGTGATTGTTTTTGAATTTTGAATGGCAGTTACTGGTGACTGGCTACGTGAAGTTTCGGGTTAAAAAAAGTTAGTTTATTTTTTATATTTTGACTGCATTCCATTATAGAGCCCACGTTAAAGTTTGAACATTTTTTTTTTATTGTACCAACTGATTTAAGTTGAAATACTTTTTAAAGTAGAACTTAATACCTGCCAGTACTCTTGTGATCCCGAAACAGTACTTACTTTTTTAAGGGTAAAAAATAACACCTTTACAAAAACGTACCGCATAGAGCCGCTAATGATTTCCTAGCTCATATTTCGTATTAGCCATAACTCACTTGCCCCGAAAAAAGGTTAGTAAAGTGTGGCAAGAAAGTTGTTACGTAAACGCGAAATATTTGGCCATAAATTGTTTAAGAGCAAAACTTTGATCCTGGTTGGGAGTCGTAAATTAGTACCTGAAGCCGTTAACGTGAATTCAGAATTTACTTTGGATCGTAAAAATACACACGGCAGCCTGGGAGCCACAGAACAATTAGACCCTGTTAATAAGTTTAAATTTTATGTGTTTACTTACGTACATAAACATTGTTAGATGGCTATTTATTAGTTACTAGCTGCCACGGGTGCTATTGTCTAAGATTATTCATAGATGTTTCAACGTTCCAGTATCAAAGCGGTTGTCATTTAGCACCCAAAAGTGTCAAAATGCTTGCCGAAGCTTGCCAAGCGTCCATAAGCACAAGGGTGTTTGGCTTGGCTTGCGACAGCTTGCAAGATTTTGCCGCCGATCTGAACCAGTGTTGGTTTTTGAACACTGATCAAAGGAAGCTAACGCACACACTAACGCACTCGCAAGCATGCAAATGGCATCCAAGCATTGGTAAAGGCTTGGAGCTTGTGGATGCTTGGCAAGCGTGTAAATGTAGCATAATAACAACCGGCCAAGTGCGGGTCGGACTCGCGCATGAAGGGTTCCGTACTATTATCTATAAAAAAAACAAAGCAAAGTGATTGACAGCGCCATCTAGTAGCGAGTAGCGGTGGTTTTAAAGTTATTTCATTTTGTCTAAGAGTCAAGCTCAATAAGATAGCTGCCTAGTTACACTACTCGTCCACAGAATGACGTCATTGTCTATAAAGTCATGTCTGTTGTATGGGAGCCCCAGTTAAACATTTAATTATTTATTTTATTGGTATTTGTTGTTATAGCGACAACAGATATACATCATCTATGAAAATTTCAACTGTCTATCACGGTTCCTGAGATACAGCCTGGTGGCAGACGGTCAAACAGACAGACGAACGGACGAACGGACAGCGGAGTCTTAGCGATAGGGTCCCGTTTTTTACCCTTTGGGTACGGAACCCTAAAAACCAAGCAAGCATTTGAAAGCAATATAACTTCCATAAGGCGCTGCTAGACCCTCCAAAAGACCATTCGAGAAAGTTCTCAATAAAATACTGTTTTTAACTTGGTAATTTCTGTAAAGTTCGCAACAAGGCAGACTGTACTTGATTACTGAGTATGCAAGTTCACTGCTTATTTTCTTTGTAGTTCAACATTTTCTCTGCGTGTGCGAGGTGCTTTAACTTTGTCTTTAGTACGCGTACCGTCTGTAAAATGTAAATTATTTGCTTTAGAAAGTAAATTGTTCGTACACTTTGTTGTAAAGTAGTTCTTACGTTTTGGAATAACATATTTTGAAGAGCTGCCAACAATTAGTGTTGTTATGTTAGCGTTAGAATATAAGCTTTTGTGTGGCGTTATTGAAAGCACGTTTTAGAGGGAATGTATTCGAAAGTATTGAAACCGAGTCAATGAGAGTAATAACGCATTTCATTTAGCCTTGAAAACATTTCCATGATACTTAGTTCCATGAAGGAAAATACAAGTTGAACTCGAACCACGCCTCGAAATGGACGCACGGCCTCAGGTATATTAGGAGGTAGGTGGAAGGTACTAAATTTTGATCCCGTATGTAAGTGGTGCAATTTCCGGACATCGTTAAGCCACCGACGTCGATCTCCGTGTATTTTAAGCACTTCCTCGCACTAGACAGGCCCATAGTCCAAGCATCCAGACTATCCATGTTGCCATTGATGTCTGGATGATGACTGAATGATGTCCGATGACTTCACTACCCGTTGTATATGGCCCGACTTTACATTGATCCCTTAATTCTGCGCTCTCAAAATTTGAAATCAGATTTTTTTAATTCGAAATGTTTTCGGCCAGCTACATTTCTTTTAAGGCTGGGTTTGGAAGTCGGATTCGAACAAGTGGATATTCATTTAAATTATCTTTGAGTCTAAAGTCTAATAGGTCTTCAGTCTAGTGGTAACAATACAATACAATAACTCTTTATTGAACACCACATAACAGTCAAAACAAGAAATAAGGCACAAAGAAAATACAAGGAACTTCTATCCATGGTACTTATAGTACTATAAGGAAGCCAAAAACCTTTCAACTAACTATCTATATATATAGTACTATAAGTACCATAGATAGAAGTTACCACTAGACTGAGGAGCTATTAGACCGACCTACCGCGTTTTTGAACGAGCAAAAGATAATTTAAATGAATAGAAAATCCACTTGTTCGAATCCGACTTCAAAACTCAGCCTTAAAAGAAATGTAGCTGGCCGAAAACCTTTCAAATTCAAAAAATCTGATTTCAAATTTCGAGAGCGCATAATTTAGGGATCAATGTAAAGCCGGGCCATATATAACGGGTAGTGAAGTCATCAGAAGGGTAGGAGGCTTCGCTCAAGGAGGCGGTGTCATGTGAACCCACTATCAATCTCTTTGGCCGCACGCATAGCTCTGCTTTTTAAATCGGAATTAAGTTCTTTGTTATTTTTTAGCCCCGTTAAAATGGTAATGTTGTTTACAGACTACAGATTTGTTTTAATTTCTTTGGCTTCTTTTAGCGGTGGACGGCGAGCTGCATAGTCTTTGTCTAATAGTAGGGCATAAAAAAAAAGTCTGACGTTTATTCTTTATTTGCGCTTAAATAAAGAGTACCAAAATTAAGCATAATAAAACAAATATACGTACAAAAGCAAAATAAACAGTATTGCTCCGTTATTATATTTTTCATAAAATGGTATTTAAGTATTCCTTATTTAGATGCAAATTAAGATGTTTTAAAATGTACAATTGAAAAAAATATTCCCAGCATTATGAGGTTAAAAGATAAAAGTAAGAATCCATTCCTGACCCCTTGTCGTTTTTAGGGTTCCGTATCTTAAAAGGAAAAAAACGAAATCCTCTGGAATCTGAAAATCATAGAAAGGAACGTAAGAGAACGGAATCTGAAAATCTTAACTTTTTATGTCTGCGTGTATATATCAGAGATCAATATAAAATGACCCCACACTGCGTACATTTTGCTTAGGAGCAGGGCTTTGCTAACACTAGACATAATTAAACTTTTGGGAAAAGCGGGAAAAATCTTCGACACTCAGTTCCCGTGATAGATGAACTATTTACATGCCTACAAATTTATACGGTATCCTTGGTGTGCGAGTCCGATTCGAACTTGGCCGGTTTTTCTAATTAAACCTAAAATATCACGTAAAATAAATTAAAACTAATGCTTATTTTTCCCTTATTAGAGGCAAGAAATTCATAGTTTTCCGTGTATCCGTTCCATCTATATCTCTTTGTCTCGACTCTCGGCTAGACGATCCACTATTACAACCGGAAGCGGGAACAGCGTGATACTTTTATATGCGTTACTTAGCATATTTACGCAACTGATAAATTGTATATCCTTTTTCTTTCCCGTGATAGAACTGTTGCGTTTTTCTTCGCGATAAAAATAGTGGAAGTTTAAACGATCGCCGGGTTTATGGGGAGTTAAATTGTCTCTTCCAGTGTTTTCATTATACGGATACGGGACAACTTGATTTATTTGGCGTCAAAGTTGCTAAGGTGAAGTATTGATCTTGTTACTGCCTATATCTCTTTAACTTACATTAAGTACACAGTAAGAGCAGTTATTTGAAGGTATGATAAAAATTACGCTAGTTGATGCGGCTGGTAAGAATGTGCTGTCTTGTTTTAAATTTGGAAAGTTTTTAAACAATAAAACAGCAGTCTTCAGTTTTGGAAACGGGATAGTCAGACTCGGAACTCCATAGCATCAACGCCGTGTACTAAATCCTTATTCTATTGAGAAGAATATAATCCCAGTCGTAACCAAATGTTCGTTTCTATTTCAATGAGCCAATTTTTAATAAGGCACTTAGATTTAACCCTAGTTTTAGGCTACACCTCCTACAGCACCAATAGTTGGATTAAATCTTTCTTCATCATCATCATCATGTCAGCCGAAAGACGTCCACTACTGGACATAGGCGTCCCCCAAGGCTCTCCACTCAGACCGGTCTTGTGCTTTCCGCATCCACCGCGGTCCCGCAATCTTCCTTGATACTTGAACTTAATTTCAAAGCGTGAACTAAAACTTATCATTATCAAACTACCAGATGAAACGAAAACTTCCGAAGCATTCGCGCAAAAGAACACCTAATAGACCTCGGACATTCCATCCCGTGAAAAATATCCATTAAGGAAATTTATCATTCCGTGCAATAAATTACTGGCCCCTTCTTTTAAAAATGCCTCCTGCGCTGCGAACGGAAAGCTGTATTTAAACAAACTACATTACTATATAACGACCAATTCACTCGACAATAATTCGGGTGATGTATGATAATTTGATCAGGTGATAGCACTAAAGGGGGGTTGCCGCTCCCGACCCTCCAGCGGTTATTAGGCACACTGATGGTAGCTTTAAGCAAAACAACTCGGGATATTGCGCCATAAAAAGCATTGTAATAGGACCCTATACGGCACCCCTTCGATTATTTTAAATTTTCCATTGTTAGTCGTCGTGATCGGAAACAATGAAGGCATGTTCAGTTGTTAGTGCCACCAATTATTTGGGATGTGATTGTGTGCTTTGAAGTGGTTTTTTAATAATAATGAAGTGGAATTTGTTTTTCCTCTTGATAATTACGGTTTTTCTCTCCTCTTTTGTAGGCACTTTGAAATATTTTTTAAAGATGCTTCATGTACCCGTCGTTTCTTGTAATGACATTAATTTGGCATAACCTAAAACGATACTGTTATTTTTAGATTTATTTTAAAAACGCAGTAAATACAATTCAAATTAAAAAGCATAGACATTGGCGTTTATTACGATTGAGTCTCACGGTATTTTCAAGTTAAGTAAAAATGGTAAATTAAAATCTAGCTATAGATACTCAACACTAACCCAAATCAAAATATGGCCCCCGTAGCATGGTGCTCAAAAGGCTGCCAGCTTTCCCCCGTTGAACAGCGATGCTGATTTGCTGGGAGAAATAGCTGCCAGCTCTGTGGTCATCCCTATAACGTTGACCAGGCGCCTTTTCACATCACCAGAGCTCGGACAGGTCAGCAAAATAATTGCAACACGGTAATAGAACAAGATTAATAGAGTCGCATTATTTAATTATATCTTTCGATTTCATTATAATAGAATTCGGGGTAGCTCTCAATCCACTTTTTAATCGTTTTTATTTTCCCCATATTTAAAACGTTTAGAAATAACCGTAATTAAATAATTTTACTAATTCATATTTTCACCACAAAACTGTTTCAAGAATGCCACTTTTACAAAACCATGTCAGATATGCAACTAAATAAGGTTTAATGTTAAATTACGATAGTATCCTCTCTAAATAATTATAATCTTAAGTATCGACTCTATTGAGTATTGTTCTATTTCCATATATGTTTTTGCTATGACCTGTTCGAGCTCTGCACATCACTAAATAAAGAGTGTGCACTGGGACCTCATGGATCCTGGGTCTGTATTATTGACCGGGTGAAACGAAGCGAGCCAAGCGTCTTCGTTTCAGCCTGGACAAAATTAAGTCCTTTCGTATGTCTGTCCGCTGTCTGTCCAATTGTTCTCTTCTACAGGCCACATTTTCTCAACCGATTCTAGTGAAATTTTGTGAGCAGGTGGGTACTTATGTAGATTTTTTTGTCAATTCGTTTGTGATTGTTTGAAAAAAGTTCAAAAACGATCCGATCTTGGTGAAATGTGGTCAACAGGTTCAAAAATGTTTTATGGTTTTGGTTTGTAAAGGTATTTTTAGTTGATTCGTTTTTCTTTGAAATTATATACTTACTTAAAAAAAACCGGCCAAGTGCGAGCCGGACTCGCGCACGAAGGTTCTGTAGAAAGATTTTAACGCTTTTCCCCAGTATTTTAAGTAGTCCAGTGTTAGCAGAGCTCTGCTCTTAAGCAAATTGTACGTAGTGTGGGGTCAACATACATTGGTCTGCGAAATCTACAGACAGACAGGAAATGCTATATTTCATATATTTCATGCCAAAGTGCAAGTTTCTAGGACAACTGAAAGTACCCTTTAGGTTTTCTGATATCGGCAATTCGTATGGAAATAGCCTTTTTAATGACTGTATCGTTTGATTGCGTTGACTTAGAAGGTTGATTTTTTCACAGCTTCAAGGGACCGCAGGCTTGAGTATTTGATATTCATTTCAGCATGCTACCTCCACGCGTTCTAGAGAAAAAGGGTCTTGACAGAAAGACAGACAGACCGACGGACAACAAAGTGGTCCTACATGGGTTTCGTTTTTTCCTTTTAAGGTACGGACCCTAAAAACGTTCAAAAATGAGGTCGCGAAATCTCAGCTCACAGAGCCACTAGTTAATACTGGCAACATTCTGTTTGCCGTGTCTTATGTCGTGGTGGTTGATGTTACTTGAAATGGGAATGGACAATTTAATACACAAACAAGTACACAATAAAGAACCCAGTGAAGACATTACACCCATTGTGCTCAAACATTTCTCATACGAGTAAAAACGAGCCTCACATAATCAACCAGAGAGTCACGGAAAGCTTACACACATGACACTTACAATACGACTAATAACGGCGAGTGGCTCCCCCTACTTTTACTTACTTACTAAGAAATTGAAACATATTGCGTCACACTATTTGTTATTCAGAAAAGGCATAATGTTTTGTTTGCGTTGGGCTATTTATTATGACATATTATGCAAAAGTGGTCGTTTGTAATCGTTTACATGGTGCATGCGAGTTTTTTTTTTGGAATTCGAGTACGATGATGTGTCAAAGAGATTATGATCAATGTGTGAGTGTAATACTAATGCTAGATCCGGTTGAAGTTGTTATGAAAATAGAATATTAATTTGTTATAGGTATTGAAATAAATGAAACTTGGACTACTTAAAATTAACAGTAAATCTCTAATAATTTAATTTAACAATATGCAAAATTTCAGATAAAAACTAAAATAACAACTAAGCTAAAGAAAAAACAATAAAAAATAAGACTGGGTAAGTAGGTAATAAAATACGAACACGAACCATTATTTATGGGAACTTAAATAGCTAAGAAAAACTGAGAAACGTGTCTTATTAATTAATAACGATGCTTGCTAAATGGTAGTATCATGACAATCAATGATTATTATTGGTAGTAGAAGGTTTTGTTTACTTTTTTTGACGAGCCTGCGCTTGTACGTCATTTATTCAAAAAAGTACGTAACAAATCTTTCTACTACCAAAAATAATCATTTATTTTATTTTATTTATTTATTCGCGCGCGTTCTTTCGCTGCTTGTTAATAATGATAAGAATTTACGTAATTGACACAATTATTTTATCTTTTTTTTTAAAGTACCTAACTATAGCAGTCACTAACTAGTGCTATCCCAGGTCTCAAGATTTCAATCGTCATGACACGTTGACGTTAATGAACTGCGTGCATCCACGGAGGGTAATTATTGAGTCCGAACACGTCTTGTGAGGGAGGACAGTGGAGTCACCCTCTAATGTCGGGCCGCTAAAATGACATTTGTCATGTTGAGTTGGTGTATTGTTATTATTAACATGAAACTGCCATCAAAGCGTGTGCTTCCAAAGTCGAAAGACTATGGATTAGTCCGAAATATGTATGGCTATACCCGTCCTCTTCTAACGTAAGTACATGAGTGTTGTTTGTTAGAGTAACTAATTGATCAAAGTACTAATGAGTTCATTTTTAGCCTTTTTTTATGTATGTACATCGATTACTCTGTCAATTGTAGACCGATTTTAAATTTTTTTTTTAATATTCGAAAGGGTATACTCCTGAGGTGGACCCATTGTCACCAAGTCATGATTTGATGATAGGATCCAAGGGAAATCGAGGGCAACCTTCAAATTTTATAGGCACGCATTATATGTTTCATATATTTTCAAAGGCTATTCAAGTACTTGCGTCTGGTAGTCATCATGTTATGTTGATGAGCTGATGATGGAAGGTATAACTCCTTAACGGTTAGGAGTTGGAGAATAATTCTGAGAATGTTAAATCTTTATTCGAAAAGGGTATACTCCTGAGGTGGTTCCATTGTCACTAAGTCATGATCTGATAATGGGATCCCAGGGAAATCGAGGGCAACCTTCAAATTTCATAGGCCCGTATTATGTGTTTCATATATTTTCTAAGGTTATTCAAGTATTTGCGTCTGGTAATCATCATCTCATGTTGATGAGCTGATGGTGGAAGGTACAACTCCTTAACGGTTAGGAGTTGCTGGATAATTCTGAAAATGTTAAATCAACATAAAATTGTGAAATAAAAATCTTTTAACAAAAAAGTAAAACCGCCTTCAAAAAACCCTTAGAAAAAAAACGTAAATTAATCCTCTAAAGCCTAAAGTTTTATGACCTAGCACTAAGTAACAGAAATATGAAGTCGGTGCTTCATTCAAAGAATATTCCGCTCGCACTGCACTGCACTTTTTTTGAAGGCGGTTTTACTTTTTCATTAAAAGATTTTTATTTTCTAGCAGCTCGTTTCGTTGGATCCAAAATTTAAGAGAAAAGCGTAAAAAATCGATCGACGTTGCTAACTTAGGAGCATATTTTGATGAAATTATTTCATAGTGTAGAAATGTAAAATTAAAAATTTGAAGTTCCTAACCGGAAAAAAACCTACGATACACGCTTGCTCAGCGACCAGGGGATGATTTTAAAGTTTTGTATGCTTTGACTTTGCATTTGTATGTAAACTGCCAGTACAATTTTGAGGTACGAAATGTCATCTCATCAAGGAAGCTTAGCCGAGTGACTGTACTATCATTCTTCGACCTTGCAGCATTTTACCACCACCCCAGCCCCGCTACAATTAACCGTAAGTATTAATACTGTTTCCCCTAGGTTTCCGCGCTATTTCTCCGCTTATTGCCAGGGGTGTCAGCGCGCTATTTTTATTGGCACCGATTGTATGTCGCGTTGTGTACTTTGCGACACTTTCCCTTTATGGGTGTTATGGTTTACTGCACCCCTTGTTCTGGTACAAATTGTCTTGGCCGAGGAAGTGTTGCCAATACGCAGAGATAAGAAATGAAGAAAAACTGGCCACATAGTGACCGTAGGTACGTATTCAAGAAAGTGGTCACACTGGCAGAGTTTTGGAAAATAGTATTGAAGATTATGAGAGTGTTGCGTGTTGAAACATATTAACACCGAATTAAGATAAATTTAAAATTTAATGAATGAATGATCGAATGAATTTAATGATTTATTTGCTGAACATGCGCTTATACCTACAGATGGAAAATTACAATGTTTCACTTATTTGGTAGAGGGTACATATTCAACCGGATTTCCGGCGTGCAAATTTTACAATATTCTTTTATTAAGCATTACATAGAAATATGTTTTTACGTCTTTATTTTTAATATAATTACTATGTCAATTTATGAATGGCGATTACTACTGTTTCTTCTTGACCACACAGCAGATTAATGTTCTTGAAATATGTCCGTTTCTTGCCTGCCACCAACGTCAAACTTATCATTACAAATATGGGTGCTTTAAGATCTTGATTACACTTTGATCCTAGTGACGAATTTAGCACCATATTTGGCCAAAATCGGGCAAACCTGGTAACACTTTGGTGCCCCTTTATTGCGTCACTAAAACTGAGACCGCCGAAGCATATTTTGAAAATATAAAGTCCAGGTCAATGAACCAATAGGCTGTTTCTGTGGGACATAAAGTTGCTGTAATATAAATGCTTTTAGGAAAATAATGACAACAGACCGAATAAAAAGTTTTACATTCATTTGTTTAAAGTATACAATATAGTTAGGCTGTTATTGAATCAGTAAGTTAAACCTTTGGCTTCATTTGCAAATTAGGTGAGATAAGGGTCAATCGCTGGTCAGTTTTATGTATAAAAACATGCATTAAAAGTATTTAGGTTAAATAATGAAACTTATAAGCAGGTAAGCAAAATAGTATGTTTAATAGTTCAGTGAAAATAGATTTCATTGTACGGGAATTTTGAAATTATTATTACGATTCGGGACACTTTCGGAGCCTTAGGGGTGCAGGGGAGGTGAAGTCTCACCCAAGCGAAGGGAAGACAGTTTATATATTTTAATAACTTCCCCATGCTTAGACACTATTTCCGTAGAAAAAAAAAACAAAAAATTATTCAGCAAATAGGCAGTTAAATGCTCTTTTACACTTTTTTTTTGAGTCTACCAGCGCTTTCGGAAAGACCATGATTGCCAAGAAGAACGCGCCGCAAGAAACTTGACGCAAAGTCATTTTTTCTAAAAACAAGATACATTAGCTCTTACAATACATAACCATAGCAGATGATTTACACAAATTTAGAACAAATTACAGATTTAGAAAAATGTTTTCTACTAATTTAGCCAAAATTTTGAACTAATTTGATGTAGTTAGCTATAAGTAGCTAACCTGACCTTATTAGCAGATTTAAGTTCTACTTGCAGAAGGAGGTTATAAGCATGAAGTTCGTATTTTTTTTTTGTCACAACATTACAATTTATTCAAAATACAATTACATGTCATAAAATCGAAGCTAAAACTAATTAAACTAAACTGTACGTCACATGTATGCCCAATATGCAGTAGAACATTTAGTAGTAGTAGAGGTTTGAATATTCACAAATTCAAATTTCACAAATTTTTAAGTCAGAATGCCCCCGCCCTTGTACACAAATCCTGTCTCCTCAAATACAAACCGTACTCCTACTAATCCACCCACTATTTCCTTCCATCTGCATTTGAGCCACTTAAAAAACAATGTTAAGGTGGTAAAAAGAATTCCCCGTGGCGCCCGGATCTCCGTCGCTACTCATTTGGCTCAACTTATAACGAAATGTTTGGATAATAATAGCTATGCGGACTGGCAGAATTTGTTACTTTTCCCATTTAATACACTTCACGTTAAAGACGATAAATCGTCTAAGATTTATCTTACCCAAAAAATAAAAAACAATTGTTCCAATTATTCACCGCCTTGCCTTACAGTTTTTAGTACAGGCAAAAATAGCAATCAAAATTATTTTAATAACAAAGTGGAATCTAAAGTTAGCGACGGAGACCTGAAGGGGGCCGCGCGGTTACTTTTTTCCAGTGACGTACTATCTCCAGATAATAGCGACACACTCTCGGCCTTACAAACTAAACACCCTCGAGCTCCTACAAACGCATACTTTTTGGACCCGCCTACGTCGCCCGATGTTTGTTTAAACATTCACGAGAAAGGCACAGTGAATGCAATCTATTCATTTAAAACCGGTTCTGCAGCAGGTCTTCACGGACTTGCTCCCCAACACCTAAAAGACCTTACCTCTCACTGTGTGAGCGACGCAGGCAAACATTTAATCCTGGCTTTAACAAAATTAGTAAGCCTCATGCTGTCTGGCAATGTTAATCCCGAAATAGTTCCCGTTCTTTATGGAGCCAACCTAATTGCGCTCACTAAAAAAGACGGAGGTGTCAGACCCATTGCGGTCGGCTCTACATTTCGGCGATTAACTTCTAAAATTTCAGTTCGTCACATAGTTTCAAAATTGCAACCTCAGTTTGAACCGATTCAATTAGGTTTCGGTACTAAAGGTGGGTGCGAAGCGGCAGTCCATGCCCTGCGCACCTACCTTAATAACGATCAGTGTGAGGTTTTACTCAAAATTGACGTCAAAAATGCATTTAATTCGGTAAACAGGGACACCTTGCTCACAGAAATTAGGAATAATATTCCGAAAATTCATAACTACCTACTTAACTGCTATCATGAACCTTCTAAATTAATGTACAAAAGCAACGAATTATCTTCCGAAGTCGGCTGTCAGCAGGGTGATCCCCTCAGACCAGCCATTTTCAGTTTAGCCATTAACCCCATCATTCAAAATTCAAAGTCCAAATTTAACGTATGGTATCTTGATAATGGTTCCCTAGGAGGTGATGCAGTTACGGTACTTTCAGATCTCTCAGAAATTATAAATAAATTTAATAAATGTTATGTTATTTAATAAATTTAATAAATAATTTAGTAAATAAATTAAATAGATCTAAACTTTAATAAATGTGAATTGTTCATAAACAACGCGATCCGATCCGATCTCTTCCAACATTTAAATTTACTTTGTCCAAATATCAAAATTGTCGATAAGCAAAACTTAAGCCTCCTAGGGCCACCAATCTTCGACGATGCCATTCCAGATTTAATCGCAAAAACTGTTTCAAAAATTCAAACTACTGCAGACCGGCTGCTGGAAATCAGTGCTCACACTGCTATCACTATTCTAAAATTTTGCCTTTTTAACGGAGCTGGGATGACACACTATCCAAATTAACTTATTCTAATATTCTCAGTTCCAGTTCAGGCCCAGACCGCGCAAGGCTTTTGGCTGTGGCAAGAAAGGACTCCGGTGACTGGCTTCATGCTTATCCTTCCGTTAACACCGGAACCTTTCTTGAGCCTGAAACACTGAGAATTGCAGTCGGGCTAAGACTGGGTGTTGCGCTGTGTTCACCACACCGTTGCCTCTGTGGCACCAATGTGGACGAAACGGGACACCATGGTCTTTCCTGTCAAAAGAGCGCCGGCCGTTTCTCCCGTCATGCCGCGCTCAATGACATACTCCGCCGGGCTCTTGCCTCTGCAAACGTGCCGGCCATTTTGGAGCCAAGCGGCATTGCCCGCGACGATGGCGAAAGGCCGGACGGTATGTCTCTGATTCCCTGGAGAATGGGTAGGGTTCTGGTTTGGGATGCGACCTGTGTCGATACAGTAGCGCCCTCACATCTCCAGGGAACCACACAAAAAGCTGGTGCGGCGGCAGAAACGGCCGAAAATAGAAAAAAATCTATGTATCAATCTCTCGGTCCGAATTATAATTTTGTTCCTGTCGGGTTTGAAACTTTGGGTCCATGGGGTCCCAGCGCTTACAAGCTTATTTCTGAGTTACAAAAGCGCTTAGTTGATGCAACTTGTGACCAAAGTTTTCTCCCTCAAAGAATCAGCATCGCTATTCAGCGAGGCAACTCTGCCAGCCTTTTGGGCACTATGCCACGGGGGCCTTATTTAGATTTAATTTAGTTTTAAGTTGTAGTTTATTTAGTTTAAGCTTAGATAAAATGTCATTGTAAATTGCTTTTATTATGTAAATAAAGTATTAAACTAAAACTTAAAACTAAATATAATACAAAAAAGTCATCCGCCACAGGCTTCATCAAAACAATGTTAATATTTATACAAACAACAACACCGAAGGTTATAATAATTAAGATCCAAATTGAAATGTTACACACATTCAATGATACACCTACGCAATCATTGCACACATTACATAAACTATGAACGTAGTTATTACTATGAATACTGACACTGAAATCATGGCTAATATAACAATTAATTATGAAACAGAAAACAGACGATTGTCTTTCTCACAGAACCGTATCGGGATAGAAGGAAAAAGCTCATCAAATTAGTATGGGAATCGAGCGTGTAACATTTTGCGTAGGCATTTTGACGTCACGAGTGTAATTTAGACAGGAACTACGTCGGTTAACAGCTCTACTCAGTTCATCAGTGGTGATTGAACAATTATTTGTGGAACAACAAGGTATTTTGTAATTTATTCAATCGTCCATATTTGTGAACTAAAACGATTACTTTGCTCACCCTTTGCTTTGCTTTTGTGTTCGCGGGTGAGCAAAGTAATTGTTGTTAGTTCATAAGGTATTTTGTTTTTAAAACTTGTCGTCGCAAGCGGAAAGCGGTCAGAAGCTGGAACGCGCAATGAGGTTCCCATCTCTTCTCTACGGTACATACACTCTTTACTTCTATCCCGATACAGTTCTGTGGTCTTACCATTTCCCCTTTCACGAATTCTTACCACTCCCCTAATTAGTGAGCGGCAACGATGAACTTAATTGCACTTAACTGCCACCTATAATTCAATCCAGTTAACGTTAGAAACACACAATGAATCAAGAGGGGCCTAATTGCTGGCGTCTTGTGTTTTTTAGGTTCACTCTTTATAGCCATTACGATTTTCTTCTAATTTTTCTATTAATAACCTAACCAACTAGGAAAAGTTGAAGAACCCCGAAATTTTCATTTCAAAGTTCGATATCTCAAAAACGGCTAAACCTTTTTTTCTAAAATTTTGCTAAACACAATTTCGATTAAACTAGCTTTCGATTAAAAAAGCCGCGTTGAAATCCGTTCATCGGTTTAGGAGCCACGATGCTTCAAACAGATACACTCATACACAAGTCAAAGTTATAACACCCTTCTTTCTGCGTCACGGGTTAAAAAGGTGATCTACCAACTCAAACATGGAAATGTTATCAAAATAAGCCAATGTTGCAGTTGTGAATTTATTGCTAACATTCTTTCAAATGTTGAAGTTAACAATGACTAAGACTTATAATTTTAACTGTATTCAGGACCTTCTTATTAATGAAGAACCGAGAAGTGCACAATAAATGAGTAATCAAAGACTTCATCATCATCATCAGCCTATTTACGTCCCACTGCTGGGCACAGGCCTTCTCTTAGAATGAGAGTGCTTGAGCTATAGTTCCCACGCGGGCCCAGTGCGGATTGGGAACTGCACACTGACTTTTTACGAATTAAACAGAAGAAGCTTACCAAAAACGTTGTAGATCACTTAGAAATAAATGGTTCTAGGACAGCTACAAGTACACAGGCGAAACCATCCCTAAAAGCTTTATGCGTAGCCAATAAATGCTGCCCAGACAACGGAAACCTATATTTAGAGAGAATTCGGATAGGCAAAACAACCTCACGTCACCAAACTTTTAAAACCCGACCAAATTTCACCAATACAATGAATTTATTGCTGACCCTTCGGAGTTGCGAACTGCCATTAAACTCGCCCGACCCGAAAAACAAATCGTGGACATACGATACGTACGTGTTGTCTAATTTGCCCACTAGCTGTTATCTAATATACCCATCGTATACATTAAATTGTATCTTAGTGTTCCATCTGGAGAAGTAAATAGCTCATATTAGGCGAATATCTGGTGTTAGAATCGCCAACACCACTTTGACAAAGTTGTAACTACACTTGTAACGCTAGCCACTTCGGACTGTGTGGTAGTAATGTGTAACAGAACTGCTCTCGTTATTAAAAGGTACCCGGTTCTGAACAGCCTAAGGCTAGGCCATTCGCTTAGTCAATTTAGATTCGCATTGACTGGATTATGGTTTAAATAGTATTGTTTTGAGATAATTTACTTTACTTGTGCTATTGTTTACAGGTTTGATTAATGCGTTTGCTTAGTAATCTGTTTGTAACTTGCTTCGTATCTTCTAAGCAAAATAATGTAAACAGTACTCACTGTAATACTGTAGATAAAGAGCATTTTATTATTAACACGTTTTTCACTTATAGTAAAATAAATGGATCCCACATGTAGGTAGGTACATGCGGGATCCATTTATGTTACTACTTACATAGGTATGTCAGTTGGGTTCTCTATCGTCTGCCCGAATTTCAATTTCCATAATTGCATCACTTGGCATAATGTTTATTCCTTATAAACCTAGTGAATGAGCCCTAGGGGTTTGACTTATGGCCTTTCAAGCAAGAGGTCGTGGGTTCGAGCCCGGGCTCGCACCTCTTGAGCTTTTCGGAATTTATGTGCAAAATTACATTAATTTGTCATGGGCTTTTCGGTGAAGGAAAATATAGCAAGGAAACGTACACACTCCTGCGAAGCAATTAAAAGGTGTGTGTACTTCCCAATCCGCAATGAGCTCGCGTGACAACTATAGCCCAAGCCCTCTCACTGTGAGAGGAGGCCTGTGCCCAGCTGATGATGTTGAATAAAATGTCACGTCTACCTAAACCGTATTACTCGCTGTCAAAGTGAACCGTTGCTTTATAGAAACCACACCGCGCAAAGGGCTCTTATCCTTTAAATAGAAGTTCCTGACTCCTGACAAATGACACCTCTCCTCTGATATACCGGTCTGCGGATATATATATCGTTGGATTTCGACACCACTGACGTATGGTTATTGGATGGGTTTACCTTGATGATTTAAAATTTGTGGACAGCTTTATGACTTATGAAATTTAGCGGTAAGGTGAGATTGGTTTTAATAAATAAGCTTTGATGCTGTTGATAGTGAAACGAAACGCACCAATTTGGAAACTTTTTTGGGTCAAAATAATTTACGACGCTCGATGTTCTTGTAATACTTCAAGCGGGTTATCGCATTTCCATTGATTTAATGATGTATTTAGAATCTAACTCGATTTGCAAGCTAGGACAAACAAGATGCTTACCTAAACCAGCCACAGAATGTATGAGCTACAGACTGTGGGGCCTTTTCGTAGAAAATGTCATGGTGACATCGCATCGCCGGACAAGGAAGATCATTGACACCTTCCTGTGAGAACGTTCTACGTTAACTACAACAATCCTGTAATCGAACTAAATACACCGCCGTTTGCATTAATTTCCGGCTTATACTTTGCCGTTTAATTAGTAATTCCTATAAAAGGAGACTCGCAATCCTGAACAATTTCACAAAGAAATTATTAACCTAAGTCATAAATGCTGCCACCAATCCAAAAAAATATTAAAAGGCTCTTAAAAAATACTACTTTGAGAGTGACAAAGAAATGCCTACCGAGTAGTACACCTTCTTGGTTTTCTTATATAGATAAGACTGACTGAACAGCTGTAACTCGCCTACTATTACGTAAACCGTGGGGTTTTCAATATAGTGGCGATAATATTCTAAATTGTGTATGTTTATGTGTGTTTTGAACAAAATGAAAAAAGTTTTGTGCTGCCGGCAAATTAACCCAAGACTCAGAACTCGGATCCTACATTGCTACATTTGGCCTGTGGTTATGTACGGCAGCGAATCGTGGACCATAAAGGAAGTTACCAGGCGGCGCTTAGAAGCGTTTGAGATGTGGTGCTACCGTCGCATGCTCCGTATAAGCTAGACCCAGAAAGTCAGCAACGAAAAGGTGCTTCAGCGTGCTGGTATGACCCGAAAGTTATTGCACACCGTCAAAAAGCGCAAAATAGAATATCTGGGTCACGTGTTGCGCCATGAAAAATATCAGCCGCTGCAACTTATATTGATGGGTAAAATACAGGGGAAACGGCGCCCTGGGAGGCGGGAGAAATCATGGCTGAGGAATATTAGGGAGTGGACCGGGATCAGCAGTGCGGAGCAACTGTTCTGGATGGCTCAAGACAGGGGGAAATTTTCGGAGCTAACGGCCAACCCCCAGTAATGGAGTGGCACTTTAAGAAGAAGAGATGTGTGTTTATAAGAACTGTACAGTTGGACGGGAGTCTAGTAGCCTAACTGTGTAAGTCACGATTTAACTGTGCAGTCCAAGCGGTACAGTTAAAAGTGGCTTTACAAGCGTGTGCGTAAGAAAGGGATTGAATTTCACACTGCGTGTAGCGTATGCGCTACTGTTGTCTAAAGAATCTGAAAATTCAATATTGATAATGGAAAATAAATGAGGTAATACGCAATTTCAATATTCGAGCTAGTAACACCAACTCTTATGATATCACGTAAAATCATAAAATTAAACACATACATACCTACGCATAATCGGAATAGACTTGTGAGTGTATGCTCATGTATTTTCATTTTTACGGCACATCAAAAGAAAGTGAAACCGAGTAATTTTATGATAATGGAGGGGTGCAGGGCAAGTAACGAACGCTTTTATGGAGTCCCGTGATGAGAGTGTTTTATGGTTTGCAACATTTAAACTCTGGTGGAAGGTAAAAGTTGACTTATTACGAACGTTATCCGACAATCGGTAATAAGAAGAGCGGAATATTATCCATTTCGCTCGGATGAAAGAGAAGTTTCTTTCGGAGCGTTAAAACAAACAGCAGCTTCCTTTAAATGTTAATAGTAAAGTCGACCGCTCAGTGCTGAGTGAAAGTTAAGTTCAATTGCACGCAATTCCCAATAGGCTCATATATAATGAAATAAAAACGGATCACTCACGTATATAAGTCAAGTTTAGCCCGACATGTTTCGGAATAATTCGTAGCTAGTCCTTCCTCTGGGAGCGCACGACCCACACTGCGCGCTGCGGCTCTGCTCCTTATATACGTGAGTGATCCGTTTTTATTTCATTATGATTGAGCCTCACCGTGAGACTCTTATAATAATTAAAATATTTGACAGTTATGAACTGCCGGACTCAAGGCACCGTAATAGCTAAGAGGATGAGCACGTTGATTTGACAATACCGATAGCCGTTGGGGAAGAAAGGTTTCAGAATAGCGACCACGAACCGGAAGGCGTAGTAACGAATATCCCCTGCTAGGTGGACAGTTGACTTGGTCGAGCTGATGGATGCAAGTGGCTCAGGAATACCCTTATTGTCTGCGGGGAAAGTCTGCTCGTATGTCCAATTGTCCAGCGGTGAACGTCTTGCGGCTGAAATTATGATAAGAAACTTTTGATTTTCTGAATGCAGGTACGAAATGTGTAATAATATTTCACTTATGTCTTGCTTTAAATTTTTCTAAGTGATAGAATGGTTTAGTTTATACCCGGACGATTATATTACCCAAACCCTGCAGACTGATTTCTACGAAAATTAATTAAGTCAGCTTTAAAACAAACTGGCGGATTTTATGACACAAGCATGGGTTATTTATTGCTTATGCAAATAATAAGGTTTTTGCTGCATTTAATATTTCGAAATAATTAATTTTGAGTTTAAAACTAATAGCAGCAATTAGCATATACAGCTGACTAGTTTTATAGCACCATTACAGCACTAGCCCTCAATAAATTAAATGAAGGCAATAATGTCCCATTCGTATAAAATGGAGGCTTTTTCCAAGCATTATGATATCTGGATATTTATTTTCTTATTAGGTACCTATTAATATTGTGAGGCAATTTCGTGAAGAGTTTTCGTAGACAGATTCGTGGAAATATTGGCTTATTATTGTAGACACGAAAATAACTATAATGTGTTATAAATACTTACTCTTGTCCCTATTCGGAAAAAAATTCTTTGTCGTTGGGAGCTGAGTTATAAGTGCTCATTTTATCATACATTGTTGAATAATTTTCATTGAAAGAGCGTTGATTTCCCGTGAAGTTATTTATGACGTATTTAAAAAAAACGGCCAAAAGTGTGTCGGACACGCCCGGGATCGCGTTCCGTAGCGGCAACGAAATATGTATCTAATTTTCAAAGTTTCTATTTAGTATACTTACCTACCGAAAGTAATTTTTATGAGTTTCCGAATGATCACCTGTACTTTGTTAACCTTGAAAGCCTACTCAGCTGTGATAGTTTTCCTTTCAAATTCATTATATACACTCCATTTTTTTCTTTAAATTTTGAATACAACGGTTTCGCTGGTTCACTTGACTCTAACAACAATGAGCACTTTTAAAGTAAAACATTTCGCAAATGCGTACTTGAATCTAAAAATTGTCTGCGTACACCCGCAACAGTTTTGAAAGACCTATCTCATGACACCCCACACCATGGGGTACGTGTAAAATCACATTTCATACTGTGTGTAGGAGCGGTACCTCCAGTAGGTACCACAAAAAAAAAACTGCATTTTATTTTACCTCTTTGTCGACGTCACGATAACGTAGGTATCATGCCAAATTACAGCTTTCTACTAGTAAAAGTCTCTGAGGTAAGCCTAACGGACAGGCTAAAAGCTAAGAAACTCCTCAAATGTTGCAACTACGGACAAACTAAAAGCTAACAAACTTTTCAAATGTTGCGATTACCTAATATCCAGATTCCATAGTACAAAACAAAATAAATTTGTACGTAAAAAGAAAATTGATTATACTAGTTGATTAAGCAGAAATACCTACACTTTTTCCGAGACCGTGCAAGATTTAAAATTTAATAAGTTTCATGCAAATCTCGGCCGCCTCAAGAGTTAATATTGGCCTCATCAGGTAGCCTGATAGAATTGAAAGGATCCTGACGTCAAGTGAGGTCAGCTTGATGGAGGTTCCGTACCCTACTTAACGCTTTGATGTGGACTGACAAACCGCATTGGATATTAAAAACGTCATTATGATTGGAACCGGTCGCGTAAGTTGTCTCTTCAATTA
The DNA here is from genome assembly GCA_963691665.1 of Clepsis dumicolana. NCBI lineage: Eukaryota > Metazoa > Arthropoda > Insecta > Lepidoptera > Tortricidae > Clepsis > Clepsis dumicolana. The sequence goes on along the minus strand of OY829511.1, from coordinate 4,390,805 downwards.
TTCATGATTTTGCATTTTTATTGAGAGAAAAGTTTGGGTGATGCGACTCGCGTGCTGTAAAATAATGCCCTATATCGGCGGTTCTGCTTGGTCATCTATTAACCTAATAATTTGCTCACCCGCGACCACGCACTTGTAAAATAGCTACGCGTTTAAACCACTGATACATGAATCTACACCATATTGCACAGACTCAACTATCACCACCATTTCGGAACTCTCTACGAACCCATTCTCAAAGCACTTAAACGACCGTTTAACATGCTACCTACCAGTTATTGTATTAGTAGAGTTACAAAATAAACGCAGGGGTAAGTACTGCTATGTTACACGTATGGTCGCGATTGAGCAACTTAAGTTTTTTAGTTCGTGAATAGGGACTGACACCTGATTCAATCAACTGTCTATTTTACATTGCAGACATAAGAACTAACGACGATCAACCATTTTTCTGTCACTGAATATGTAAAATTTTGTTCGGCTTCAAAGTGTATGCTTCTCAAATAACCTAACCAACTTAGAAAAGTTGAAAAACCCCCGACATTGTCATTTCAAAGTTCAATATTTCGAAAACGGGTGAACCGATTTTAATGAAACTTAACTAAGAATCCTTTCGATTAAACTAGCTTTCGATTAATAAAAACCGCATCGATATCGGTAAATCCGTGTGGCAGCTATGATGCCACAGACAGATACACAGATACACAGACACACAGGTCAAACTTATAACACTCCTCTTTTTCGTCGGGGTTAAAAAAAATTACTGAGAGTTTTAAGAATTTAATCCATTTGTCAAATACACAGTGGGTAAAATGAAAATAAAATCCACTAAACCTTTTGCAAAAAACTTTAATAACTTACGAGGACTCCATTAAAATAATAATTTTCTCTCGTACATTTTACGACATAATAATACGTTTGTTTTGCGAGAGCTCCGTTTAGTGCCCAAAGTTCAATGACCGGCAGTTTCAAGTAATGCTATAATGAAATTGACCTCTCGTAAAATTTTAACAGCTGCTACTGCTACTGGCAGTTAAAAGACATAACCTATCCCAACTGACTTGTAAAAACAGTTTATTTTGCTACTATTTAAGTTAAAATCATAATAATTAAAGCCAAGATCGTTTGATAGCTACGTAGAGTCGAGGAAATTAATTCCTGACCCACCATCATAGAACATTTTCATAGCAAACGTCATTTTCCTTGTCAAGCTATGCGATGTCACTATGACGCTTACTGTGAAAAGGTTCCATGGTGGGTCAGGAATTCATTTCCTCGACCGTGCCTACAGGACATCTTGATAAAGGTGCTCCAAAGTCCTCTTAATGTGTCTGTCTGTGCTTTCACCTCTCACACCTGTTTTGTTCTGTTATTTTTCTTCATTTCGTTATGGTCGCCTGGTAGATATTGATACCTGTAATTTTCTGTGTACCTTCTTTTGTTTTGTTTGCCAATAAGGAGTAGATTTGGCAGATTTCGATATTGATTGATTGGCTTCTTAGTGTTTTTTTTTTCGGATACGGTTACGATTATGAATTATTATTTCGGATTATCCATTAGTTTCGGAAAGTTTCGGTTAGGGATAAATTTCATTTTTAAGAAATTGTAAAAGCAAGACACAAATAGATAGGTAGGTAATAACTTCTTACTTATTTGCATTTTTTCTTCAAAAAATAAGTTGCAAAACCTACGAAAATGATCTGATTTCTGCCGATTGTTTTAAATACTGAAGCGAGTGATACAATAAATTAAAACTGGCCGAAAAACAAAACAAGAGCAAAAATCAAATATCGAACTCGGTAATAGACAGATCGTCGATTCGATTCCGTACCAGTAACGAGGCAGTCGATTGATCTCGCAGCGACAGATACGTTTGATAAGCTTTATCCATCCTCGGACGATACCATCAGCAATTCAATTAACTTAATGATGTCTCCCGCTGTAACAGAGAACCCAGCTATTTTTTAAAACAGAAAACTAACGCTCGCGATTTAGGCGTTTAAATTCAGAACGACGTTATTAAACGTACAACTTTTTTTTGGAAACGTCATAAAAATTTGACAGTTGCAACGAAACTGGTGCCTTCATCTAATGGTCGCAATCTTAACAAGGCCCCTTCTACTTTTAAAAACAGAACACTAACGTTTGCAATTTATACGTTTAAATCCAGAATGACGTCTTTTTAGGTACTTTTTATTTCTAAGCGATATGATCTTCCCTCCGTTGATGGGGCTAACATTTTTATGTCGTTTAATTATTTTTTGCATTGTTTCCTGGATGAGAAGTGATGACTTTTTTAACGAGCCAAGATAGGGTTAAATTAAATTTCGAGGCAATTTCGTTTTAATATTTTTAGATATAGCTGGGTGTTGTTTATATTTAAATTTTATTTTCAATTGCTCAGCTTGTGCCTAAATGAAAAAAAAAAGATATCATAGGGCACTAAGAAAGAGAAAGTAACGTCATAGAATGTGGAAACAGCGTCATTTTCATAATGATACCCCACTTAACCTAGTAACTCCACTTTGAAATTTTAAGACCTCTTTCAGACCCGTTGCAATAAAAACAAATAGTTATCTATGTTTTTAATTATTTTCTAATTGAAAAGCACCAAATGTCAAGTCGATAGCATTGGCATTTTTTTTCTGAGATAATCATCTGTGACGGACAGACAGACGGACCGAGTCACATAAATCAGGGTTATTTTGTACCACTTTGGTTCTTAACCCTGAAAACAAGATAGTTACTTCCTATTCCTAGGTACTCTATATTAGTCTATATATTATTGTTGTGGACCACGAGAAAATATTGTCCGTCCAAACGATAAAACTAGTTCGCAGTAAAACGGCGAAAGCACAGTCTGCGGAGTAAAGGTGACGATTATGAGCGATTTATTATATCGGAGGAAGTTTAAACAAGCTGTTATTTACATTTATCAGCCGATAGCTTGTTTTGCTCTCACTTAACCAGTCAACAGTAAACTGTGAAATTTCCAACCGTCTGTTATCTCCGGCCAAACATTGACTCAGATCTAATCGCTTTAAAATTCTAGTACAGTTATGCAGCTTGTACGGGTGCAGTCAGTGAGCAAATTGCTGTAATCTTTTCGTTACGAAACTACTGTCTTATACTTCAATTGGGTTTGGAATTTTTAGTGCCTTTTGTTAATTATTTTACAAAAACATTTACTTCATCAAATTTATTGAATACAGGTAAATAAATATCGTGAGACAATAAAATTGCCCTAGTCCTAAATTAAGCAGAGCTTCTGTCATGTTATGGGTAATAGACAAAAGATAAATTTATAGATAAATACATATTAAACATCCAAGACGCGAAAGCAAGCATTCGTGTTCATCTCATTAAACATACCTATATCTGCCCCGAAAGTGGATCGAACTCCAGGTCCTCAGGCTCATAGTTAGGTTCACTAACCACTAGGTAACTAGGAACTTCTGATTTTAAATAGTATTCTTAATATACCCGTCGACAGGATGCCTATAAGCGTGTAAAGGTAGACGAAGATAGCGAAATTCTAATAGCCGCTGTAGAACAACCGAGAACCGAGAATGTGATCAGTTTCTCGTCTTCTCGTTCTCCTGAGTGTTCTCCGATCGGTGTCGAATTTTTACCCGCTTCAGAGGGATTTCTCGGACAATGAGAACCTTACAACAGGGAAACCGAGAGTGTGGACAGTTCATGGGGTTCATGAAAACTTTTAGCGGTTTAAATAGTATTATGTTGGCGTCGTCCAGCGTTTACGTTGAAAGATATTTTTAAACCCTGACGCAAAAGAAGGACGTTATAAGTTTGATGTGTATATCTCTGTGTTTATCTGTGTGTCTGTCTGTGGCATCGCAGCCCCTAAACAGATAGACCGATTTAGATGCGAGTTTTTTTTAATCGAAAGAGAGTTTAATCGAGATAGTTTTTATTATAGTGAAATGATCGGAACAATCGCGTATGTCAACATGTATTCGTTTGGCTACCACTGAATCGTGTGCTCCCAGAGGAAGGACTACGGATTAGTCCGGAACATGTCATGGTAGATTCGTGTTTGAAAAGTCTGTTTAACTGTTTTTGAGATATTATACCTACTCAGAAGCAAAAAAAGTTGAAAATGACACCTGAAAGTTTCAGCATATGTGTAAAAAAGACATAAGTCATAATGACTTACAACCTTCTTCCACAAATGGTGCTGCTTGTAGCTGTCATTTTCGTCGATGAGATTAAAAAATAGACTTTAATTAAGTCTACACCAGTGGTTCTATCGCTGAGTATCCTAGGAAACTGTGTGTCAGTCCGGTAGTGCAGCCCGAGGGCCGGCACATAAAGCTCGCAATTTGCACAAACTTTATAATTTGACTTTGTTTTATAGGTCGTAATAGACAGTAGGGCGCAGAGGCACCATTATTGCCGGCTCCGTTAAATTTAACGTCAACCTAGAATACAGTCTTATCGTATTTTCCCTCGAATGGTTATGTTTAATTGCGGCATTTGTATTCGGCGTTGATGGTTCCCGTTATTAACAGGTTAATTCAGTCATAATAAATTGCACTTATTCTTGTAACAATTTCTGCATGGACAAAAATGCTTTCGTATGTCTGTCGGAGTGTGAAAAAAAAACAAAAATGAGTCGATACTCGTGAAATTTTGTGATTTGATTCGAAGATTATGAGTATAGAATTTTTTATTAAAAAAAAATGTTCAAAATGATCTTGCGAGGTCTTTAGCTCACATAGTATTAAATATGTAGAGAATAATACTTAGTAAGCATTCAAGACTCGAGAACAAACATCTCTGACGGCATGCTTCTTGACAATTGGTATCGAAAACAACTAGCTGTCACAGTCGTACAAAAACTGACATTTAAAAACCGATGACGTTAAAACAGTTAAGCAATAACCCTGCCGGGTTCGAAACCGGGACCTCAAGCTTCATGGTTAGTCTCTAACCACCAGGCTATACTGTCGTCGAACTAAATTCGATTTATTTCGCTATTCCTGCCGTTAAGCAGAGAGAGTAAGAGGCATTTCATTTTAGCTCTCTAAGTTGGCAGCACATCTGCAAACCCCCCAGGCTTGCGGGTGTCTATGGGCAGTGATGATCACTTACCATCAGGTGACCTACTTGCTCGTTTGCCTTCCTTGTCGTATAAAAATTAACTATTATGATTGAGTCTCACGGTAGTTTCATATTGAAGCCCCAGTTCAACATCCTTTCCAGTCGTTACATTGTTGCCTATCGCTACTTTGAACCACCAACCAACGGCCAACAGAACTCCCGTTCAGGCTAACCTTTTAACCATCTCTACTTCTTACTAGTATGCCAGCATCATTAGTCTAACTTGCGCCGATAACCTCCGCCCGAGGGAACCCCAAGGAATCCGAAGGAATGTGATAACATCCCCATGGGTTCCGAGCCTTTTCTTTTTCTAATCGCATGTACGTGGTGAATAAAATATTGGAGGGGAAACAGGGCAAGAAGGCCCCATTTAGTGTCAGGTTAATTAATTACTGCAGCCGCCGTATCTAATTACCTTTATTTACTTTAAAACCCTTGATTTAAATGCGACTTAATTATAAAATCAAAATGTTATTTATTAAGTAGTAGTAGTCTTTTAGAGCCTACCAGTCTTTCGGAAAGACCATGACTGCCAAGAAGAATGCGCCCCGAGAAACTTGGAACAAAGTTTAAAAAAAAAACAAGTTACAAATAGCTCTTACAAGAAATTAATATAGAAAACACAAAATTATCAGAAAATAAAAATATCACAATACTACAGTATACGAACAATACATTTTCTTAACGAACTTAATCTAACTGTCTTAGTTTTCCGTGAATTTATGTGTTATATGTGTGTGTGTGTGTGTATGTATTAGAGCTACTTTCTATTCGGCAAGTAAATATTTCACATTTTAAGAGACTTTCAGGGAATAACTGCAGACTGCTCCAGATCTAGATCGGAAGGAAAAGAACGTACGAATAAAAGTGATTACTTATTATTTGATAAGGTTTCATGGGTTCACAATATTTTAGTCATATACCTAAACTTAAAAAAAAATTAAATTAATCACGTGTTATTTACTAACATTTAAAGCTCGAAGCACCATTTAAAGCCTCCGATACAACAGTAGTATAACCAACACGCCGTAAAAATAATGCCTTTGATACAGACTTTAAGCATCCCGCTGAAATAGATCCTACAAGTTGGATTAAATTTATGTCAGACAGATACGGTGACAACGAAAATCCCTGCTATTTTATGTCCCTCCATGACCCCTGACCAACGTGACTGTCGATGTCACGGCGCCCTCCATGACTTATACAGACACACAGACCTATACACGTGTGTGTATTCTGGTCACACTATGCATCTCAAGGGACTAGGGGAGTTAAAGCGAATATTGGAAGAAATAATCTCGTTCTGTCATGCCCTCCTGGTAGTTATTAGTACGTAAGCACTATTTATTGAGCCGTAAATTCGAGTTAAGCTCACGTTTACAGTGAAATAGTTGACCGCGTGGAAAGTAAATACGGTTGTTAAGTGGTGAATTTATTTTCTCTTTTTTACAATAATACCAAAACAGTAAACCCTGGACTTGCGAAGTAACTTACTTATTGCTTTAATTGCAAACGCTTCACAAGTTAAATTCCAATATTAAATTTATGAAGAATGTAAAACGTGTAGTGATCCAACATCAAATATTAACGATCTCCAACACAAAATGTGATTTTAATTTACAATACACGGCGTCCGTAAAGAACTTGAAATGAATTGTATCGATCATAAAAATATTCATGAGTTCGATGCACGTTACATAAATCAGAGAAGTGGAGGCGTAAGAAATATCAGTTAACTCTTTTATATTTACCGATTGTTTTCATCGTGATGTGAAATATGGCCATTCCATTCAATAACGACCAGTTCATTAGACCTGCCGTGTTACTATCACGACTCCGAAGGCGATTGTTCGAGGAGACACTAAGGGAAGGGTAGAAGGTCTTCTTATAGTGGACGTTCACTACATTAGTAGCAGATACTAACATTCATAATCGTCCCGCTTCATTAGAGATTGCTCGGAGCGTTTTAAATGTAATCATGTGTGTATGTATCAACACAAGCCACGATAATAGGTATCCATTTTAGTCAGTGCTGTTCCAAAGCGTATTATTTCAACCAAAAGAGTGAGAACACCTGTTCATGTTGAGGCTTTACGATCTTTTATGAGTAAAGTGCGAGAAAATTAGCTTCTAAGGTCACTTTTACTAGTTCATCGATACCAGTGCTGGGATTAGAAGTTGATAATTTGAAGAATATACTCGCGTATGCTAAAATAATTTTAAGCCCAGCGAGCATTTCAGATGTTCTAATGCAATCGGCTCTGCGTAGCGAGCGTTCCGCTTTATACTTTTAAACCGCTAAAATATTGTTTCTGGCTCCTGCGATACCAGCGATTCAGCACGTCATGGGAACTTGCATGATACAAGGAATAAGAAATAATGGAAAATGTTCAGAATAAAAGTTTACTTAGTTAAGAGTTTAGATTTAGTTATCGAAAGTTAATTTATTAATATAGGCTTTTACGCCATCTTAATTTTTGGAACAGGTATTCAGGTACTCCAGTTTTAACAATACCAAAAAGCAATGAGGATAAGTGAAGTTCTCTCCGATATGCCATCTTCAAAATGCCAGCGGAGTTTAAATATGGCGTTACATGCGTACGCGAGGGAATTTTAAAACAAAAACGAGCACAGGCATTTTGGTCTCTCTGCACTATACGATCTGTGCGGGAGAGCAGCCGAGGACCGTAATCTACATCTGCATAACCCAATTTTGAGAGTCTCAGAGAGTCGCACAACCTAATACGCAATTGGGGATGGATGAAAATCTTAGAATTGCTTGATTTTTTTTCCGGTGATAGGAATAACCTTCCATAATACCTGATAAAAGTTTGAGATTTTTCTTTTGCGTCGTTATTTTTTGAAAAATAAAAACATCTTCCCCCATCACGTTCTGGGCCTAGGACGGCTGATTTTGCGTTTTCCTTGGTCCATCGCATATTTCAGAAAAACGTCTGTGGTAAATAATGACTTTGACATTTGACAGCTGTCTTCACATACATAACCCACGTAACTTTGTTAATTTTCGCTGCCTACGCGATCACTACTTTTTTCAATTTAAGGTCAAGGACAAGGCCCAGGTACTTAACGTGGGCTCTGACCTCGACCGCTTCTCCTCTGACTGGAATTGTCCGTCCCACTCTCGGCCTCCATCCCCACCCCCCGAAGATGACCGCGTCGGTCTTAGTGAGGGACACTTTCAGTCCGAGGAGGCTGATTCTGTCGATGACCAGCTCAACCGCGACTGAAGCTCTCCTCAGGGTCTCTTCCATATCGCTTCCCCGTACGGCCACCATCGTGTCGTCAGCGTATGCGATGATGGCCGAACGAGGAAACGGTTCCCCCCGGATAGCCCAGTCGAACCCGATATTCCATAGTAGGGGACCAAGTACAGACCCCTGGGGAACACCGCATTCCACCGGGTACACAACGCGTTGGCCTTGTCAACTAGCTTAACCGAAATTACAAAACATCATCAGCACATGCTTGGACAAAAATTTAGTTTAGTCGGAAGCAAATATTACTTGGTATCTTGCTCTTACAATTTGTTATGTAAATGATTGACTTGCGGGAAGTACTAGAATCAGTCAAGAGCGACTCTGGCTCATCATTTGATAGTATTTGTGGTACTTTACGTATGTGTTATTTAGTGATATCGTTTTATTTTTCCTGTAATCTTTATGTAATAACAAAAAAGCCGAAAGACGTTCACTGCTGGACTTAGGCCTTCCCCAAGGATTTCTACGTCGATCGGTTTTGTACTACCCGCTGGCAATGGCTTCCCGCGATATTTACAAGATCGTCCGTCTACCTTGCGGGATTGCTATCAACATTTCGCCCTTCGGTTCGCGGTCGCCACTCTAGGACCTCATCAGTTCTACGAGCAATGTACCCGGCCCACTGCCACGTAAGTACCTACTGAATAACCTAACCAACTTAGAAAAGTTGCAAAATCCCCGAGAATGTCATTTCAAAGTTCAATATTTCTAAAACGAGTTAATCGATTTTAATGAAACTTAGCTAAGAACGATTTCGATTAAACCAGCTTTTGATTAAAAAAAACCGCATCGAAATCGGACTATCCGTTTGGGACTTATGATGTCACAAGCAGATAAACAGATACGCATGTCAAACTTATAACACCCCTCTTTTTAGATAGGGGTAAGCCCCAGCAGGGGATTTAAAAACCAGCTTTCGATAAAAAAACCGCATCGAAATTGGTCCAGCCGTTTAGGAGCTATGTCACAGACAGATACACAGATACATAAGTCAAACATATAACATCCCTCTTTTTGGGTTAAAAATATCGTATCCAAATATTTAGTTCTTGCGTTCCCCGTTATTTTACATCCAGGTTGCTCCGTGTAGTTCCATATAATCCTCCACGCTATACCGGGCCAGCCAATATCTAGTTAGTGCTGCTAAACCAGTGTTTGCTCACAATCCCCGATATTGAGCTAGCCACTCGCTTCAGTACAGCCAACGTTTGAAAACGGGATAGCTATTTTTTAACCGTGTTTGGCATCTACAGATTTTTGCACGGAGCGGAGGTGAAGCAGGAAGGTAAAAAGATATACTTCAAACACTGCGAGCTGCGTAATCTGTTTGATGAATGCTTAATAAGATAAACAATGAAAAATGTTACTCTAATAGTATAAGTTACATCGATTTACATGTGTATGTTCGTATACATTAAAGCATGAAAGATCGCGGCAGTGTTTCGGTTCTTTGTGTACAATACTTATTTTACACCTAAAACAATAAATTATATTCGTCGGTTTTTTTTCAATTGCATTTTATTCTATTACTAATAAATACATACCTAGTAAAAACATGCATATTTTATGCATTGTCTAGCCAATTTATGATCTACTGCCACTTCACTGCTGGGCACAGGCCTGCTATCAGAATGAAAGGGCTTGGGCTGTAGTTTCCTCGCGTGCCCAGTGCGGATTACAAATGTGAAATCCGCACATACGAGTGAATTGTGAAAACCTCAGAGTTTCAAGGCCAGGGTCGTGTTTTATAAAGCTACAAGTTGTCATTTACAAGCAGAAGTCTCTCTCTAACAAAAGGTGATAGAATGAGACTTGCGCTTGTAAATTGTAACTTGTAGCTTTATAAAACACGGTCCTGGGCTCGAATCCACAACCCTCTGTTTGAGAGGACATAGGTCACACCAATACGCAATTCAATTTTAACTCTATTTGGAGCCCGTCTTAAGCAGCTACCCGTCTCCAATCAAACTTAAACTCTGAACTCCGATTTTACAACGCACTAATTAATCACTACGGGACAGAACATGACACTATGTACAGTGACATGAACTAAGTTCATAATTGTATTTGGAGTTCGGTCGTCAGTTGATTGATTACCTCGGGAGTCTCTGGCATCGCCGGCTCCTGAATTGGGTCACTGAAACGTTGTTGTTTATGTTTTGGGTTCATTCTCTATTATGGCACGTTTGTTAGTGTATTATTCTTGGTGTTCACACATATTTTTAGGCGTTGTTGCGGCTCGTCTGCGATGGGGACAGTCTAAACGTTTTTCACTTGTCTTTCCAGTCGAGCTAGTTTAAGCCTTACTTAGTACGTTTAAGGTTTAAATTGCTTAGCTGTGGTTAGGTCAAAGGCCATATTTATTAGTTGATGCTGATGCCCGACCCGATACTGTCCAAAAGCTTGGCACCTTCAGTCTTAATTCGTAGCAATAAAAGTAACAGCATGCAGGGCCGTATTTTATAAAGGTACAAGCGGAAGTCTCATACTATCACCTTTTGCTAGAAATAGACTTCCGCTTGTAAATTGTAACTTGTAGCTTTATAAAACACGGCCCAGGTTGTCAATTATTAGTACAAAAATTTGGGACGCTTACCTTAAAATGGATCCAAACCTTACATCAGCGTTTGAAATGAAAAAATACTATGAAAGAAATGGAAAAGGTAATTTGTCGTGTTATTTTATATTGTGGAGTGTTCACATGCTTTGCCATGTTGTGTTCTAAATGAGCACTACTCCAATATTAAAACGTGGGATACATAGAAAACATCGCAACTGTGTCGCCAGCTTCGTATTGTTGAAATAATAACATGGCGGCTCCTACTTTTTGTTTCGCGAAGAATTTTTGTCACTTCATTTTCCTAATCCTAACTATTAATCTTATAAATGCGAAAGTAACTCTGTCTCTCTGTCTTTCTCTCTCTCAGTCTCTCTGTCTCTCTGTCTGTCTGTTTGTTACCTCTTCACGGAAAAACCGCTGCACCAATCTAGATGAAATTTGGTAAGAAGATAGTTTGAATATTGAGGAATAACATAGGATTCTTTTTATTCGGGAAAATTGTATAGTTCCCGCGGGATAGCGATAATCGAAATCTAGGCGGACGAAGTCGCGGGAAACAGCTAGTGTTCTATAAAACATTAATTTAAGTAGGTACCACTTATTAACTGGAATCAGATGAAGTTATTAAAATAAATCCAACTAGTACCAATACCCTATTGAGTCAGTAAAGGGTTAATATACATGTACAGACAACAAAAAAGTACAGTACATGTACAGACAACAAAAAAGTACAGTACATGTAAAGACAGCAAAAAAGATTGTTTGAAAAAAAAAAATGAATTATTTGGAAAAGGTGAATAAACATTAACACTAACACTATGAAAGTTGAGAACACGAAAGATTTGTGAGGACTATGCGGTCGTCCATGGTCTAAGGTATAATACCAGTAAGAGTGAGTTGAGAACACGAACGATTTGTGAGGACTATGCGGTCGTCCATGGTCTAAGGTATAATACCAGTAAGAGTGAGTTGAGAACACGAACGATTTGTGAGGACTATGCGGTCGTCCATGGTCTAAGGTATAATACCAGTAAGAGTGAGTTGAGAACACGAACGATTTGTGAGGACTATGCGGTCGTCCATGGTTTAAGGTATAATACCAGTAAGAGTGAGTTGAGAACACGAACGATTTGTGAGGACTATGCGGTCGTCCATGGTCTAAGGTATAATACCAGTAAGAGTGAGTTGCTAGTCTTTAAAGCGGGTAACGAGGCCTTCGAATAACTCCCTCCTGTTTTTCTGTGTGGAGCACCTCTCAAAAGAGTGACTCGCTTTAAATACCTTGGACACTGGGTGACCGAAAATCTCCGGGATGATGCGGATATTGAGAGGGAGCGCAGGGCTTTGGCCGTTCGTTGTAATACGCTGTGTCGCAGGTTTGCACGTTGTAATGAAAGGGTCAAAGTGACGTTATTTAATGCATTCTGTCAGACCTTTTATACGTGCAGCCTGTGGACAAATTACAGAAAGAAGGCGTTCAATGCCCTGCGTATCCAGTACAATAATGGTTTCAGGATGCTGTTGGGGCTGCCACGCTTTTGTAGTGCATCAGGTATATTTGCAGATGCGCAGACTGGATGTTTCAGGTCCATAATTAGAAACAGAACTACCTCTCTGATGCGTCGTATGCGTCGGCACCAACAGCCTCGTGAAAACGGTCCTGGAGTCTCCTGCTTGCGCTTTCTGGAAACACTGGGATTCCGTGCATATGGGATTCAGAAACTTAGTCTATAATATTATGTAAACCTAGATTTAAATTAAATTAACATAGGATAAGGTAATTGTAAACTAACACTTTATGGACATGGTCGGAATGAAATGTTTTGAATTTGAATTTGAATTTGAAAAAATACTGAACTGAATTTCTCTTTAGATCACGAGGAACTATTGGCGATGAATGCTGAAGAAGCAACAGTTAACAGCTTTAAATGATGATGATCACGGGAAAACTGACAACAACAACAACAAAAGTATTGTGGCAATGAACTCATAACCTGATTTTTCTTAAATAAGGTTTATTTTTTGTTGAAAGAGGGAGGCAAATGAGCAAAGGGGTTGCGACGAAATAGCGAGGAAGAAAAATTTGCTTTACTTTATGTGTTATTTTTACTGTGAGAAAAGAATGAGATCCCATAGTGCTAAACTAAGCAACTAATACAGGAATTGTTAGCGTTCCCACCCGGAGCGCATTTTAATATATTATATACTCAACCGGCAAGAGACAGGTACCTGCAGCACCTAGCATTCGCTAAAATTCTTTTCTTTATGAAAACATATTAGTTTTTTTCTTCAATTTCCCAACTACCATTGCTTTTATTAGTCGCTTTGATATAAAAGGTGCGTTGTAAAATAAAGTCTTAGTAAGTTTTCTGTGAAAATTTTTATTCTTAATACAAGCTTTTTTTTGCCGTGTGTACTTTCTGTTATCTGTACTTGTATTGTCATCCAACTTGCACGTCCATACAAAAGTTCAAGTCGATGCCATTAACCGTTGAAGAGTTCCTTCCTGTGGAGACGATCCAGAATTTCGCTACCAGATTATTGTAATGTCACCGGACAAACAAACTTGTTTACAAACAAACGTTGCAAGTTAAATAAAAACTTGTAAAAATTATGTTGCATAGGCCCGAGTACGAATACCTAATCGAATCCTGCCTAAAACGTAATCGTTATCCTATCGCCATCCATCAGGAAACTTCATGTTACAATTTTTAATAGGTACCAAATACGCTCACGGGGGGCGTTGTTCCAAACGTCATTCAAATTTTCCCAATAACGCTCCACTCGATTACGTTACGTGGCATTCGAATACTCGTGCTCGAGGCTCTGATAACGCATGCTACACACAGCCTCAACACTTTGACCACTTAATTCAATGAGGCGGTAGCTGGACAATCCGCGGCAGATTCGCAAATGCGGATTAACTAACTACGGAATCGGGGTACAAATTTGGCAGTGGTTTTATTTGATTTTACGAGTTTAGCTAGTTAAAGTGGGGCTTGGTTTGACTGGCTGTCCAAATACTGTATTTTCTTTGACTGACTGAAAGAATGAACGCGTAAAAATCCTGAACGTATAATTTGTAATTGTAAACTCAGAAGTAGGTACCGAATAAGGCGTAGTAAGCTAGTATAAATTAAAAATACGACAAAATTTGTGAAAATACCAGTTGCGACTTCGCGCAACTGTTGAAAATCTTTCCTTGGCGCTAACCGAAAGAAATTGCTGGGAAAGCTAAATTTAAAGTTGCATTTACCCGATTTATTTCACTTTGAGGATCGGTTTTAAGAAATGGTGCGAAACGGAATTTTCAATTGAATGTCTACTTTGATCTGAAGTCTGTAGTAGGGTCAAAATTGCTTTAGGTAATAATTCTACGAGTACAGCGTATTTTAATATATTTTGACTTTCTGAATGTTGGGTCCAAAATTATCATCATTACTTAAATACAACATCACTTTATTCGTAGTTAAATTCTTATAATTAAAATCAGATCATTGGACCATGATATTGCAGTAGTTTTTCGTTTCACCATTCCACACCCAATATTCTGGAAGTAAATATTGTAGTTTGCTGTTTTAAAATATTTTATTTAGAATATCGGCATCCAGTTTGAAAAATGGACGATAAATTTAATATCACGAACATGTCACTCGAACTGCAGTGAGTCTAGGCCATCAATTTCATAGAACAAAAAAGGTAAAAATTAACACTTTCTTTATTCGTTAAACAAACTATCAAAGATTTTTAGTGCCTGTAGTATTGACACTAAATTCAATTGGTGTACCAATAAATTAACAAAACCTAAAAAATATGCATCTTCTCGTAAAACTGTTTTATTGCCAGTGTTGATTTAAAATATAAAGAGACATTTGATGTTGGTTAAGTTATGGTATTATACCTACTGACATTGTGCCACGGTTTATCAGGTTTAAGTGACCAAGATAATACACATAGTGACAATTAGTATCGTTTGAGATACTTTAAAGGCATAATACACAACGTCATCATTAATTAAGCCAGCCAAGAGTGTGTAATTTTAAAAGGCGTATTTTTTACCATACGTACCTAAGTATTTTCCGCGGTGGATGCGGAAAGCACAAGACCGGTCTGAGTGGAGAGCCTTGGGGGGAGGCCAATGTCCAGCAGTGGACGTCTTTCGGCTGTCATGATGATGATGTCCTGAGTATTTTTGCCCACAGCAGTCCACTGCTGGACATAGGCCTCTTCCATAGCGCGCCAAAGCACTCTGTGTTCTTCGGCATCTCTAGTTCGGCCAAGTTGTTGCAACAATTACTAGTTAACATGTAAAGCACGGAAAGCCAAACTTTTGACCTGTGAGATCAACTTGTGTTCAAAAATATTTCTTGTGGTCGACTCAAGGATTCTCAATTTGACTTATCTGTTTTTTTTGTGGGTAGGCAATGATACTACATATAGAAAGAGGTAGATATGTCATCAGCACGCCGAAAATGACGCGAGACACGAACGAACGAATTGTAGCATAAGGATGCTACAATTCGTAGCCACAATCTCTCTCTTAAATAAGGTTCAAACTTGAACATGTTTTTCGATTGACTTGTGAGCATTATGACGTATTTTACTTATAATATCATTGTAGGTATGTTTGTTGCGCGATTACTGATTCTTCTTTTTCTATATTTATTTACTCTAGTGGGCTACCTATATCGCCTTCACGGTCGACCTCTTGGTCATCCCTGCTGTAAAGCGTACTTATACTTAGCTGTGATAGTTGTGAGTGTGTGAGATGCAGAGAGACTAACGGGAATGTGGGAGCGGGACCGCGATCCTCCTCCCCCCCCCCCCCCCCACGGCCAGAACAGCTTCAGCTGCGCAATTAAGTTTGAAACGTACTGTACGCTTGTGATACTGTTAGCAACTTTACTGCGGCCCCATGACCGTCACTGGAAGCAACGCGATCCGTCTTTCGCATTCGGCGGTGCGATAAATTCTCCTAAATCTAATAAAGACCAGTGATTTGTGCACTGCGGGCTCGGGAACAGACTGAATTGGGTTACTGCTTGACGTTACAGCTGTCAGCGAAGCCGTTTGACGTGACTTACAAATAAGGCAGGACGTTATTTTTAGTAATATGGTGTTTTTAATTAAGTTTAAAATGAACGAGGTACGTCAGTGGTCAAATTAGTGTCGTGTGATCGAAATTTAGTAAATGTGGGCATGCGTTGGAATGGTCATGGATAAGACAAGTGAATCACGTTTTTAGAGGAAATAGAAGTAGGTCTTCTAGTTAGGGCCCAATAGTAACATTATCTGTAATGTTGTTACCGCGTCCGAATTGAAAATTCATTACGAAAGTGACGTGACGACTAATTATGCAACCGGTTCTTTTTAGGGTTCCTTAACCAAAATGGCAAAAACGGAACCCTTACAGTTTCGCCATGTCCGTCTGTCAGTTCGTTTGTCCGCGGCTTAGCTCAGGGACTGGTACAGTCAGCAGCAATAGCTGCTAAGCAACCGAAGCGCTCGCAATGATCTAAGCACGGCTCAATTGTTATAGACATAAGAGCTTGTGCAGATCATTTGTGAGAAACCGTATTGTTGCTGACTGTATTAGAACGCTGTAATTTTTTCAAACACAATTTACTACAAACGTAACATTTCCTCCGTAATATCATTATCATTACTCTCAGCCAAAGCCTGCTACTTATTTTTAATTGTTACTAGCGACCCGCCCCGGCTTTGCACGGTTATCTGCACTATAGTTAAAAGTTTAGTGATAATGATATAATCCACTGACATACGTATTCGGTGATCCGTTTATTTCACTATAAACGAGAATGTATTATAATGTAATACGCTCATGTGGAGCCACCGGAAAGGCTTATCTATACGATACTTACCGCATCAAAATCCGTTCCGTGGTTAGGCGTCCAGAGTGTCTAGTGTAATCAACGACCAAAAAAACGTCTCAACGCGTTCGCGCTTACGTCAGAATTACGCATATTAGTAGCGCCACTAGTGGCACTTATCGACAACAATCAATTCTCATACTATTTGATACTTTTTCCCTCGATTACACTGGGGCTCAGGCAAACAGACGCGGCGGGTGACTTTGTTTTAAAATATGTAGTGATAATGTATAATGTTAATGACGACCGGATGGCCTAGTGGTTAGCGACCCTGACTATGAAGCTTGAGGTCCCGGGTTCGAATCCCGGTTGAGGCAGATGTTTGTATGATGAATACGAATGTTTGCTCTCGGGTCTTGGATGTTTAATATGTATATAAGTATGTATTTATCTATATAAGTATGTATATCCGTTGTCTAGTACCCGCCTAGTGGCTTTGCCTAGTTTGGGACTAAGTCAATTGGTGTCAATTTGTCCTATGATATTATTTATTTATTAATGCCACAACCGTAATCAAACAAATTTAATTTGCTTTGTAGTTATACTCTATGCAATAAATAATAATTAAAATTAATTTCATTGTAAGCAGGTAACAACACAATTCTTATTACCTGCTTTTAATTTTTATTGTAGTTTCATTTCACCGTAATGATTTAAGAAAATGGAATGATGTCATAAGTTTATTAATATGATTAATTGAATATCACTATAAGCATGATATCCAGTATCTAATAAACTGAATCGCCTAAAGCAAGTGAAGCTCATTTCAGTCCTAGCTGACCTGTTTTGGTTTCCTCGGTTCTATTGTTGCCTACTTGGATATGATGAAACATTTTCATAAATCTAGGCCTGCTTTATGCAACAAAAGATATAGTGAACAAAAAAATGTTCCTCAGTCGTAACAGATAGCTAGTCTGGAAATACAGTATGAATTTCAAATACACATTACCTGTGTCAATTGTTATGGTACGCAAGTGCGAAAAGTATGTGTGAGTTATGTTACATAGAAGAAGATAGTAAAAAGCTGTCAAAGTTATTTATTTACTTGAGCATGCTTAGAGTTACGGGTGTCTATGGACAGTGGTGATCACTTACCATCAGGTGACCCATTTGCTCGTTTGCCTTCCTCGTTGTATATAAAAAAAAAAAGATTATACGAAGCTCTTACAAACTTTGCTTTCAACAAAGAACTGCGCTTATTTAATTAATCGGCAAATTGTGATGAAGTTTACTTTAAAACGGATCCCGTGAGACAAAAACTTAAGCAACACTAGTTAGTTCAAAGTTTCTTTAGAACTAAACTTAGCTTTCAACTGAAGTACAAAGCAAAAATGATAAATGACTGCAATTACTATCGAGACTGTAAATTTGTCTAAATTAACTAGTTTTTGAATAAATCATCCGATACAAAAGTCAGAGCATTCAGCTAAAATCAAAGCAAGTTTACTCCCACGACAAACCGCAGTATTTATTAACACAGACTGACCTATTTACGACGAAACTATTCGCTCACAGGAAAGCGCTATCGAATGCGATTTCATTACAATAAATCTCAAAGCGAGAGTTATAAAGTTTTGCGTCCACAAACTGAGATAATGTACCTCTGTCAGACCATTCTTTACGCTTCGCCTAATTTTACAACCCAATTCAGACTTTACGGCACTTTCGGCAAGGCATAAAATCAATCGTTTTCATATCCCCTTAACACTGTTTGGAGTTTTTGATTAATACAGTCAGATAGGTAACGATAATTGGTGCATTTATTTCGAATAGTAAGTGATAAGCTAAATTTAATTTCAAGTTACTAGAGTTAATTAAGGGTATTGCATCTTATTCTATAGAATTGATAAAAGTTTATTTCCCTTAATGAAACCGCCAGTACTAGAATTTCTAAATAAACACGGGAGCATAAAATTATAGTAAAGTAGAGATAGGTAGTGTTAAGGATAAATATATAAAATGAAGACACATTTAGTATAGAATGAACATCTGTCTCGGTTTGAACCTGCGATCCAATGCTAAGCCGGCAGATTTATAGCTAACTACACCGAAAATGACTTTTATCCAAACCAACGGTATCGCTTCCACAGTGGCATGTCCATAATAGGATTTCCATTGAAATTATGTAGTTCAGGCTAAATTTTAAGTACCTATGAAATATGACTTCTCTTGGGTTTTATTTATAGTGATTTCAATATTATGAATTTCACCCGATAAAATGTGACGAAATTTACAGTAGATTTATGAATTTTTCAATATGATATAAGTCTCATATGTGCATACCTAAAAGTCTGCATACCATTTCATATTTATTTCAGAGGTAAATTAGCATATTGTCATTTTAAGTTTTTTTTTAATACAAGTGAATCTACAATTTCAAACAGTCTCTGTTGAGGGTTTAAAATTTGTTCAAGAATCTGTGATAAACCTCCCATCGATAAATACTTGGTTCGTTTAAAAACTTATTGATACCATAAGAAAGATTCATACTCGGCCGTATTTATAGTATCGTAAAAACCTTTTTACGACTCCGGCATAATCCACACATAAAATTATAACGGCTGCGGATCGAAGCCACCGAAATAATAAATGAAGTGAATATAGTATTTTATAGCTAATATTTTTATAATTATAACTTTACTATGAATAGTCTGGAGCTGTTTGCTTTGAAGTGCTGCCATGTTTGTACTGTATAAAAAAAAAAACGGTTTTTTTTATCATAATGAAAATGTGTGTTCGAATGATTGTTTATCATAATTTTTGTCCAACTGAAACATAAAATATTTCGGAACATATTATTTTAAACGGGCTACGTAGAATACGTTATTTATTCTATAACTTTTCTGAAAAGTGGACGTTTCTACAATTATTATATATAAGTATTAGGCATAATGAAAACGGGATATTGACCGCTATCACCTTATAGGTTTGAGTTGCCCGTGATCGTGATGGATGCAACTGAGTCGAAATATCGGTAGCTCATCAAACCTTTAAGGTAATCGAGGTCAATATCCCGTTTTCATTTATGTTTAATGCAATTAACCGCGAATCATTTAAAACCGTAATTTCAATTATGGGAAAATAAATAAGCATTCGACCAAACATTAATTATTAATAATAGTAACTAATACAAAATACGCCAAATAAAAAGGTCACTTGTATTTTTTTATTTAGTGTATTTTGCATTAATCAATAATATTTTTTTATCATTTATCACTAATGTTCCATTAAATAATTTGTTAAATCTGTGAAAAAGACGCTACTCTTTGCGTTTTTTAGAAATGGCATGTGTATAGCGTAGTTAAATAAAATTGAGTTTGACAAAGACCTTTATCTCGGTCCCAACTGTGGTTGCAACTGCGTGCTGAATCCATAACACAAAAAACACTATCAAGTAAAACATTTCAAACTTCTCTCAAACAAAGTTGAATGGAAACGATCCGTCCTCAAATCCTTAAGTATCCATTTAACTCCAAATCAATATCTAAAGCAAATTTTAAGCAGAATTACAGTAACATCAATATAATTTCGCGAGTTCAGTATTTGCTGAACGTGACTACCGTCCGTTCCGTAGTATTATAACTTGGCTTATCACTGAGCCGGTGATTTCTGTCGAACTTGCATTGTCGACATCACGAGCCCATTCGTCAAAGTTGACGTAATTGTGTTCTCGATACAGAATAGCCCATCTGCCTTTAGGCTAATGGATTGCATTAGTATGGAGCGAAATTTGATGTTTTGCGGATCGGAACATCATTCCGTGTTTGACTTTGCGAGAAAAAATTTAGTGGATGTGAATTATAGTTTTAGATTAATTTGTTCAGAATTATTAAATTTACTTTAAGTACTTACTCGGAAAGTCGGTATATTGTAGATAGAATGAAGCGTTAAATTTTTGTACAGTTTTTTTGCAAAAAAAACAGTAAATCTTACGTAATTATAAAACGATTCTTTCGCAATTTGAGGTCATTTGCTATACTGAAACTAAAATAATTCTAGTTAAATGTTAGCATTACGGTTTTAAATAGGACTCCGTCAGATAAATTAATATGAGTAACAAAACTAAACAAACGGCCCGAACATTCACATTTAAAACAAATAATAAGCACACTTAATTGTCTTTGTTCGAAGTGATGTAGTTTTCAAACAAAGTGCACTCATGGCCAGCTTATTGGACACACCTGTTCAGTTGTTCACACCATCTGCGAATTATTGTATAACAAAATGTTTGGGTTAGTGGGTCAACCACCTTACCCAGACTAGTCACGCATAAACACTAAATAATCCGTCATCATGACTAATTTATGCTGACCTAATAAATTTGAAACTAATAATGATAACAAAGACTTTTTGCAGCATATGTCTCGTGCATGAGTCACTGAAAACTTTCACTTAAAAGACAGAGTTTCATTTAGGTGACCACAATTGTTCTGACAAGTGCGACGGCGTTCGTTGTATTATAGTTTTGAGTGAAATTAGGACATACTGTATTAAGTGTTCGGTATTTGCGTATAGATGCTTTTTAACGTTTCTTTCGATGTGTTTATAGTGTTTGTTAGTTACTTTAAATAGGCAATTTAAATGTTAGCTATTTAATTATTTTATTCAACTAAAATGAATAGTTTCTTTTTTTGGGTGTGTGCGGCATTTTTCCTTAATGAAGTTCATTCTATGGCAATACATGGACCTGCTCTGACAAGATACGATCCTTGTGGTCTTGGTATCATTCATTTCGATAAAGTTACCCAGATTGTCTGGCGGGCGGTGGTGAATTTTGAGTTGTACCCTCATTTGAGTGCAGCGGAAATTGATATTCACTTTGGACGACAAGTCGAGATTTACGGGGTAAGTTGTGATTTGCTATCATAGTGCCAGTTCCAGAAAGTTGTCATTAAAACCTTAGTGAAATTGAGTCGGTGAAGTTTCCTACTGTACCTACTCTTTCTTACACAGTCATGACTTAGACTGTAGAGAGGGAAATTTTCCATGTGGCTGATTTGGCAGATTTTATACCCAATAAATACCTGGTATTTCAGGCTAAATTTTTTGAGGAAAATCTACATGTAATATCTCCCACGGCACATACAAAAATTATGCGTTCGGTTCGCTACTTTTACCTTATTACTTATCATTCGGAAACTAAATGCGATGCTAAATGAATAAATGTTTTTCTAGAGCTCGCAGAATTCCTCGGTGTCTGTTAGAGATGACTGGCACAATTTTGTTCTGAGACCCAAGGGAGCGCTGCCGAAACAATATTTCTTTTACCTGAGATTAGCTGATAATGGCACCGGAGTACCTACTGTAACGAAGTTCTCACTGAACAATGCCACGCTTTGTAATGACGCTATAAAGGTATGCTGGACCGTTTTAAACCCTAATTTTGAAATGATAGAGTGTAAAAACGAAAGTTGGGGAACCGATAGTCGTTAGACGGGGAAAATTATATCGTCATTTGTTTTCAATGTGATCGTTTTCTTCTAACTTTTAACAAAAACTTGACGGAGTGAGTTTGAAATAAAAGTTACCTTATCTTGCTGCATTTTAGCTGAGGGGTGCTATTATACTTCAACCCGTTTTTCTTACACTGAGGTTAATTAAAAACATTTCTATCATTTTAGGTTAATTAAAACCATTTCTATGACTTGTTTTTCCTTGTTTTAGATTTTTTTTCCTTTACTTCCTTATCTGTTTTTCTCAGTTTGAAGTTTCCAAGACAGGAATTAAAAACAGTTTTTTTGTTATCAAAAAAATGCACTAAAAATTTACCAAAATACAAATTTTTCAGGCGGCCTCAACAATTGAGTCACTAAATCGGACAGCAAGTGACCATGAGAACTACAAACATGTCTGTGGCAGGCGATCGCTGGAGCACGCGGAGCTGACGTCTGTCAGGACAGAATCTCTGGCCGGTGATTGGCCGTGGCACGTGGCTCTGTTAAAAAAAGACCCAAACAATGGCGCCACACGATACGAATGTGGTGGAAGTATTATATCTCGGACTGCAGTTCTAACAGGTAACAATCTGCTGATTGGCTGGGGGCTGATTGGTTTTTACAAGCGTGCAGATATTACAGAGTAAAGATATGTTGCGTTCCTAGTGAATGGTCGCCATTGGATAGTTGGTAGTCACGTCACTTACGTCTCTTATGTTTGAAGCGAACTGTCAGGAAAAGAGGTCAATTGGGTCTTTTATGAATTTTCAACGGCGGTAGTAACATTATTGTTATGTACTTCCTGTTTATTTATTTGTAATTATTATTGCAAGCCTACGCTGTCCATCAGTCCACTCGTCCACCGTTTAGTGGGCGTCTTTAGAACCGTAATAGCTAGAGAGGTGAAATTTTCACAAAACAATATGCGTATTAATTGGCGCTAAAAAAAATTGATACACAAATTAACTTATAACACCCTTCTATTATAAGTCGGGGCCTCGGTGGTTGAAAACCAGCTGATAAGTCTTTCCTGTTCTTATAGCGGCAAGCGTATTGAGCACTTTTACGCCCGGAATGACGCAGGGTGGATTGTTTGACTGATTGTGTATTTTTTTGAATTGTATTGTATGCTTACTTGAAACATTTTTTTAATATACCTACTCATAGAACATAATATGTTTTTGTCCTATTCAGCTGGTCACTGTGTCAGCAGGAATGGGAATCTGATCGCAGCGCACCTGGTGGTAATAGTGGCAGGAGTCAACAATCACTCTGACTTCTATCAAGTTGGTCGGCAGTCTTTAACTGTAAGTTATGACAAACAGTGTACTAGACAAGACTACTAGTCGTTATTGACCGACAGGTGTCGCTGTACCGTGTAAAAACTAGGTAACGCTTGACTGTTGTAAAAACTATAAAGGAATGTGCAGTCAGCAGCAGAAGTAGCTGGGCAATCGAAGCGGTTACAATGATCTGTACAAGCTCTTATATCTATGACAATAGAGCTGTGTTTAGATCATTGTGAATGCGTCAGATGTTTAGTTACTTTTGCTGCTGACTGGTACAGTCACCAGCAATAATATATCTGATCACGGTAGAAAGCAAAAGTATATGACGACACTCGACGGCATAAAGATCTAATGGGTTGCGGCCGGCATATATATCTTTCTTGGTTTAGGGCATAAATATCGGACACTGAGTCGCTTAAAAATATCTGATACTATACAAAATCAAAATTAAGTGACTCGTCACCAGCATAAATATGTATTCACTTTGGAAGCAAAAACATCAAATCACACGGACCGCATAAATATCTCACATGTTACAAAATCAAAAATATGTGATCAATCAGCAAACATGAACTTAAATCACTAGTATTACGAATCTAATTTGAATGCAGCGATCTGACGCTTCTTGAAAACAGTGCATACTTGTCACTACGTATATCTATCTCACGTTTCTTAGCTTTTAAAATAAGAACAGTATTTTTGTGCTTAAAGTTTTTTTTATTAGCGGTTAAACTCCTTGGTAAAGTATATGGAAAAAATAATACGTCAACAGGGTATGTCATATTAGAAACGAAGAACTGAATTTGTTGGATTTAGATAAAACAAAACATGAGACAGACATATACAGTGACAAGTAAGCGTCAGATCGCTGCATTCAAATTAGATTCGTAATACTACTGAATTAAGTTCATGTTTGCTGATTGATCACATATTTTTGATTTCGTCAAGTATCAGATATTTTTAAGCGACTCTGTGTCCGATACTTATGCCGTTACCCAAGAACGATATTTATGCCGGTCGCAACATATCAGATGTTATTGCCGTCGAATGTCGTCATACATTTTTGCCTTCTATCATGATCAGATATTTTTGCAGTGCTGTCCATAAACATATATTATTGCTGGGGACTGTACATACTTTGAAATGAAATGTTCGGCATAGCAACCGTGTTCCAGTGTCAACAAATAGCTAAACAACTGTCATAGTGAGGTAATTGTTTGACTGTTGTTTATAAACAAAACACGTTGAATTCTACATAATATTATACGACAGCGTTCTATACTGACTCATAAATTAACATTAGCAACCAAGCCATACGTATCGTAATGAAATTGCGATGACTGTCTCATTCATTTGAAATTCATGAATGGAAACACGATAGAAATTACGCTACTGGTAAATAACGATTTTGGAAAAATTATCTATAACCAATTCATTATTCATTGCGTGACTGACTGCTTTACATGTCCCAAAGTTTCGAGCCTTTTGCAAGTATCTGGACACACCACGATTAGACTGAGATAAATATGACAGCTACCTAAAATACTTTCCACTTAAAGATTTACAGTAAATAAAATCACCAAATTCCAAACGGCCGATTAGACGAGTAATTCGATTCCCGCTCGGGCAGATTTGATATTTGTGTTACGTATGAATAGGAATGCTTATTTTTGAGTCTTATCCGTTGTCTAGTAGGTACCCATAATACAGGTTATACCTGCTTTGTAAATATGTCAGTTGGCGTCTGAGGCCCGAGTACGAATATTCGAATCCTGCGTAATGTAACTAAATTTTAGTTCCAAATACGCTCACGGGCGGACGCTGTTCCGAACGTGATACAAATGTATTTCTCGGTAACGTTACGCAGGATTTGAATATTCGTACTCAGGCCGCCACTGTTTATTTTATTACCATAAAGATGAAAAAAAAAGTAATTTGTAGGTCGTTTTCACAAAGTTAAAAGCTGGATACCTATCTAAACATCATGAAATTAAAAAAGAAAAAGTTATTCCTCTAAGTAAGGTTGTTTTATTCTCAGCATAATTATGTTAGTTTTTATTTCATCTAGGTATTAAGAATTGTGATCTTGGCTTAGCTTGTTGCCTATTACTACTTTACTCAAGGGACGGAGGTAGAGTTTTGTATAATTTATATCTGCCTACTAATCAATATTTTACTAATTTAGGTGATGAATTTAGTTAAGACGTAAATTGTCTTGTTAAACAATTTGGCTGATTGGTTTTGAACTAAGTGGTTATACGATTAAATTATCATGGCATGTAACATGGCTGTACGCTAAAAGTATATTTTATACACATGTCTTTGTAATGAAAAGGGTTATTTTCGGCCATTTTATTTAAAATTTAGTCTTATGTAATAAGCAGAAAATGCTTATCTCTCGACCTCGGATAAAATAAAGATACCAAGACAACGATTTCTAGAGTTTGCAGTAAAAAAATAATATATGTACTGGATAATTTTATTTACAGAACAAGTTTTAAATACTACAAAAAACAGTAATGCTTGTTCTTTTCTGTGACCCATTTACATTTGTTTCGATTCTCTAGAGAATCGGGAGTTAGAATGATCGCAAACTTTAGTTGTGAACTTGTAAGCCACTATGGAACGATGTCGTATTAGCATTCCCAATCTAATTCCAATTAAAATTAGGTGTTTCTTGTTTTGGCTGGTAATTTGATGATTTTAATTTCTAATTTCAGGCTCACAAGATAATCTTGCACCCAGGGTACACTGACCCGCTAGCCACCTCAGATCTGGCCATTATAAAAGTAAACAAATTCAGCTACACCGAATATGTCCAGCCCATCTGCATCTGGGGTCCAGTGTATGAAAAAACGCAGATTTACGGGAAACAAGCTACGGTAATATGGTTCGAGATATATTCTCTGTATTACTTTAATCAAAGCGAAATAAACGGATCACTCACGTATGTCAGTCGAGTATAGCTCGACATGTTTCGGACTAATCCGTAGCCCTTCCTCTGGGAGCACACGCCACGCCGGTGGCGAGACGTAAACGCAGCTGACGGCGGCTCACAACTACCCTCGATTTCATCGTCATTTTTGTTATTGTCAAAAGTAGGGTAGCACACTACACTAACCACATCACTTTGTAAAAGCTCGTTCACACTAGCTGTTGACGCAGTATTCAACACACTTTTCCAACTCGGGGGCACTTACAATCCACTATCACGGTTGAAATTGGGATGACGACTAATTTCAATGACTTCACGTACTTTCCGCGGAATGAAATTTTTTTCTCTCGCCAGTACCGACACCTTATCAAAACGAATGTAGTGCGTCGAATCCGAGTTCATTGAATGTTCGGCCACAAAAATGTTCATTGAGTGATCCGTTTATTTCACTATGATTGAGTCTCACGGTAGTAGTACTTTAATCAACTTCAGTTTTACTCTATTATTCATGGGCATCTGTCGAATGAATCCGGAGCGTTGGGTTAAAATTACCACGGGTCGATATCATCATTATCATCATAAAAGTGGCAGACCTAAACGGAGATGACAGGACCTAAATGCTTACCAAAAAGGATACCTAGAGCAGAGGGGTGTCACTTCGCAGTTTAGGTATGTAGGGTCCCAAGCAGGCGTGTGGCAGAAGGTAACCGCTTGGCTACCACGCTAGCTGCGTCATGTTTAAGCGTCTTTTCTGATTTTTGAAGCGAACAATGACTTGCAAACTGACTATTTACTTACTGAAAATAGTTTATTGATTTACAAGACACTTTTATCTTTATTGATATACTTTTAATGCTTAGGTACTTTTAATGCCTAGGCATCTATTAGGTACATGTTGGAGAGTGAGAACACTGTGCTCTTGCCACCAAACGTTAATGGTGGCCTCTAGGGCTTGTGCAAAAAATCAGTATGTAATTTGATGAAAGTGTGCGCTATTAAAAATTATGACTGATAGGCCAAAATGAATAAACCCTCCCTTCTATGTCGGCATCTTAGCCATCGGCCAATGATATTCCTTAAATTCTTGGACAGGAAATCATTGACCGATTCCTAGGGTGCACCTGCCCAAGCACTGCTCTTTTCCCCGGACGTATCCAGACGGGAACCGCAGGTCTTGGGCACACGAGGAGGTAACCCGACACGCACCCCCTCCACAGGTTGTCGGGTTCGGCTACACAGAGAATGACAGATTGTCGCAAGTCCTTCGCTCGGCGTACACTATGGTTCAAAACGACTCCACGTGCATTTCATTCTCTCCCGACGTCTACTCCAGTTTACTGAACGAGTTCACCTTCTGCGCTGGATATGGACCGACTTCTGGTAAATGTTGCGCTTTTGTTTATAATTTGAGCCGCACGAACGCACGATATTGGAAGTTTTAAACGTGTGCTGGGCATATTGTTAAGCAGACGTGCGTGTTACGAAATTTTGGTACTCGTACGCGTAACAGATTTGTTCTGTATATTTTTAGGGTTCCGTACCTCAAAAGGAAAAAACGGAACCCTTATACGATCACTTTTTTGTTGTCCGTCTGTCTGTCTGTCTGTCAAGACCCTTTTCCTCTGGAACGCGTGGAGGTAGCATGCTGAAATTCATATCAAATACTCAAGCCTGCGGTCCCTTGAAGCTGTGAAAAAATCAACCTTCTAAGTCAACGCAATCAAAAGATACAGTAATTAAAAAGGGTATTTCCATACAAATTGCCGATTTCCAAAAACCTAAAGGGTACTTCCAGATGTCCTATAAACTTGAAATTTGGTATGAAGGTAGCTCTTATAGCATAACCACTCCGAAAAGTCTCAAAATCTTAAATTTTCATGTCTGTCTGTAGATTTCGCAGATCAATATAAGTTGACCCCACACTGCGTACATTTTGCTTAAGAGCAGGGCTCTGCTAACACTGGACTTCGTAAAACACTGGGGAAAAGCGTTAAAATCTTTTAACGGAACCCTCGTGCGCGAGTTCAACTCGCACTTGGCCGGTTTTTTTAAGTTCTATCTACGCACAACAAAGTAGTCATGAAGTACGTAGGTATCATGTGTAATATTTAACGCCTGTTTCTCTACCCTCCAATAAATATAATTAAATCTGTTTGTTTATTTTCTCAGAAATGAGTAACAGAGATGACATCACTACTTATTTATTTTTTAGACACAATTGACCTGAGCGTGGTGAAAAAGGCCCTTTTTCTCGATAAAATGAACAAGTAGGTTTTGCCTAAAGCTTTTGCTATATTTAAGAAAGTTCTTAGATTTTTTTCTGAACACTGTTATTATAAATGCCGCTTTCTAAGGGGAGTCAGTTCTTAAGAGTGAAGGAAATGGCTCGTCATAAAAGGTGCTACGTGTTATATTTTAAAGTCACTTAGCTTAGTACTCGTAAATAAAACATTCATAATTATATTAATATTTGTCGACCAGATAGCCTAGTGGTTAGAGACCCGCCTGACTATGAAGCTTGATGTCTCGGGTTCAATGTTTGTATGATGAATACGAATGTTTTTCTCAGGTCTTGGATGTTTAATATGTATTTAAGTATGTATTTATCTATATAAAAATATATTTATCCATTGTCTAATACCCATAGTACAGGCTTTATCTAGTTTGGGACTGGGTCAAATGGTGTAAAATTGTCCCATGATATTTTTTTTATGTCCAGGTATTAACCCTCGCAATGGCGACAGCGGCGGTGGGCTTGTGGTCGGCACTATGCAGCATGACAACAAGATCAGCTGGTTCATTCGTGGAGTGCTGTCCAAGTGTGGTGTTTCTCCGGGACACACTGAATGCGATCCTACATACTACGTAGTGTATACCGACGTTGGACCGCATTATACGTGGCTGTACCATCATTCCGGATTAAAGTACAGCGACAACATTTTGGCTTAAAATATGATATTAATTTTATAATAATAACAGGAGCAAGTATTTTTTGAATGTAAATTTATGGTGTCAGAAAATTTATGTTGCGTCTGGTATAATGTTAATAAAATTGAGGAGACGTTTGCGGGAGTATCAAGGTTAAAATTTTACGATATCGTTGCTTTTGAAGGTTGGCATTTTTAAGACAAAGGCACTAAATTTAAACAGTCTTAAAAATACTTAAACGTTTACGATGTCGTTAACTGAAAGTCCTCGTAAATATGTTTTTATAATATTGAGGTAAAATAATTCCTTTTATTACGTATTTTAAGCTCCTTTAATTTACACTGAACATAAAGGTGTGTCACAAAACATCTGAAGAACACTTCGCATAATTTAGTAGGCAAGTATTACAAATAATAAGTATTACACCTAAGTACATAAACTACTACTACGTAAATCTTGTGATTGTTTATATTAAACATTATAATTGTACCTATTAGTTTTAAGAATTTGATGAATAAACTTATAAAATAAATTGTCGTGTACATTTTTGTGTTAAGTAGAATAAATAAATATAATAACAATTCGGTTTAAAAAAGGAAAATATCTTAGAAAGTGCTAACAGCCCTTTCATTAGGATACCCCAGTTAAGTTTAGTAACTCAACTTTGAAATTTTAAGCCCCCTTTCAGTTCCTATTGAAGTAAGAACAAAATAATTATAGTTTTAATTATTTTCTACTTGCAAAATATTCCGCCAAGCGTTATTTAAAACTGTTCCAAATTTCAAGTCGATAAGCATTAGTAGTTCCTGCGATAATCTGCTTGACGGACAGACAGACGGGACACCACACCTTAAGGGTTCCTTTTATAATTTTGGCTTGGAACCCTAAAAATATATTATTACCAATGAGCAAGTATCGGAACAATTGCTTGCTTATAAAAAACAAAATGAGACACGGCGTCTTGGAAAACTTTTTGAGGGACTGAATAAAATATTAGCATCGGAGTTAAGACGAGAGGTAAGGAAATTTAAACTTTTGAGTTGAGTTTCGTTTTATGAGAAATAATTATGAGAGTTCGTTACTAGTCGATAATTGTTGCCTTTGAAGAAAACTTCGCAAACATAATTATATTATATTATTATTCCAATGCTTGACCCACAGTGTGCGTACAGAGGGTCGAGCACGACTTTTCGAATCCTGCGTAACGTTACGGTTATCGTATCGAGATCGAGAAACCTCATACTAAATTTTAGTTCCAAATACGCTCACGGGCGGGCGCTGTTCCAAACGTCATACAAACTCGATAACGTTTACTATTCGATTTTACGTTTAGAATATTCGTTCTCGGGCCTCCGTACAGGCAACTCGCTCGTGGTAACCGTCATTAGTTTGACGACTGATCATCATTATCAGCCTTTCTTACGTCCCACTGCTGGGCACAGGCCTCCACTCAGAATGAGAGGGCTTGGGCTATAGTTCCCACGTGGGCCCAGTGTAGATTAGAAACTTCACACACATCATTGAATAGCTTCGAAGGAGTGTGCAGGTTTTTACACTAAACATAAACTATGTAAATATTCAACGTCCCAAAAATGTTTCTCCAACGTCACCTTGTTCTCTATAGCGATATAAATGTCCAAGATTATACTAAATACATTTATTATATTTTTCCCTTCTGAATAGTTGCAAAGCGAAATCGTGACCGTTCTGATGATCCCATTAATTTCATTGTTTGTTTCTGTTCTCAGTATTTTTATCGGGTGTCGAATGAAATTTATCGATAGTAAAAAGGCGTTCATTTAATTGCATGTACACTGAAGTTTAAAACAGAACGCCTCACACGAAGACTTCAAAACGGCCATAAATACCGTGAAAGCGGGGAGATCGGATTCAATGTTCGATCTCACGCGACACTCGCCTTTAATCTTTTAAAACGATGACGAATTTAGTTTCTACTGTAGTGTAGGTACTGTAGTGTATTTTATACCGTAATGTAGAGTATTTTTAACCCCCGACGAAAAAGAGGGGTGTTATAAGTTTAACCTGTGTATCTGTGTGTTTGTGTATCTAAGTACCTGTCTGTGGCATCATAGCTCCCAAACAGATGAATCGATGTCGATGCTGCTTTTTTAAATCGAAAGCTAGTTTAATCGAGATGGTTCTTAGCTAAGTTTCAATAAAATCGGTTCACTCGTGAAACATTGAACTTTGAAATGAAATGTCGGGGGTTTTTAAACTTTTCTAAGTTGGTTAGGTTATAGTGATCAAGATTCACGGGGAAGGCTTTATTTTTCTGGTTTTCTGCTATAGCTAAGAGTTTACTGAAAAAAATGCGAATAAGTGAATAGCTGTGTCCGTTTATTTTTGTATTCCGCGTTGACATATTTGTTGGTTCCCTGAAAATGTTTGTATCAAACAAATTCAGGTCAAAGCCGGCCTTTAAATCTGAAGTGTGAAAAGTTATGAAGCTACTGGGAAATTATGAGCGGTTCGGCGAAGTCTCTCGAAAATGTTTGATAGGCTTTTTTTGGACTGAGTGATGAAAACAAGATGAATATTATTTATTTTAATGGAATGGCAAAGAATCAATAGATAAGTGCCCTTAGAAATTAACTTGAGTATGACGGTTTTAAATGATTCGCGGTTAATTACATAAATGAGTACGGGCTATTGACTGCGATTTCTTACCTTATAGATTTGACGAGCTCCCGATATTTCGACGCAGTTACTTACATGATCACGGCAGATATCTGGAGCTCATCAAATCTATAAGGTAATCACAGTAAATATCGCGTTCTTATTATGTCTTATGTAACTTGAGTAATGAGTATTAACCAATCAAGTAAACCAATCTGATGGTGTATGTGGAGTTCCCAATCCACACTAGGCCCGCTTGGGATCTATAGTCCAAGCCCTCTCGTACTGAGAGGAAGCCTGTGCCCAGCAGTGGGCTGATGATGATAGTGATGACTATTACTTGTGAATTTTAACCATCCTGTCACAAACCCACCACGGGAAGTGGAGCTTAAAAGATTACTTACAATTATTTGATAGTAAGACTAACTAAAAAAATAACCAAAACATTAACCATTAGTATACTGACACCAGCCGCGATAGCCTAGTGTTGTCCAGTGGGTCAAGCACGACTTGTCGAATCCTGCGTAACGTTACGGTTATCGTATCGAGATCGAGAAATCTCATACTACATTTTAGTTCCAAATACGCTCACGGGCGGGCGCTGTTCCAAACGTCATATAAACTCGACAACGTTTACTATTCGATTTTACGTGACGCAGGATTCGAAAAGTCGTGCTCGACCCTCAGTATGTAAACTGACGTTTTGTAACGTTAGTGAAATAGTCGCTGTCGCTGAGTTATGTACATTAAACCGATTATGTAACTATCGCCAGATTTATTGACTATGCACATTCAGTCATCGCAACTATCAATAACATCAAATTAAAGACAAACGATTGTTGTTACAAAAACAACTTAGATATTTATACCAGACAAATACAACAAAATTGAATTCGGTAATATTACCAATACGAAAGTAACTAAGTTTGCTTGTTACCTTTTCAGGGAAAAACTGCCGAACTGATCTCAACGATGTTTGGCAAGGAGATAATTAGAACATTGAAGATAAAAATGCCTATTTATTATGCAGAAATAAACTCATATATCATTTTGTTGATTGTTGGTTACACCACGTTACACTAGGCATTCTGCTTTGGCTAGTTTTGTAATACTATAAAACTAGCAAAAGCGTATACTACCGGTCTTCTTAAGGCTTCCTACTTGTCACTAACTTAGTAACTTATTTCTGTCTTTGGTCCATCTCGATTCTTACTGTCTCTGTTATATCTAGTCCTTTGAAATGCTTTTCACCTGTGGCCTTTTTGACATTTTCACTCATGTTTTGTATAAGTAGTGTATGTATTGTATATGTAGGTATATGTTTATTTATGTAGTATATTTATCTGTAGTTATTAATTTAATTCAAGTTGTTGTTAATTTTAAGTTTCTCCTTTCTGTTCATTTCGGCCACCTAACTTAGCTTCTTCATCTTGGTTTCTGTATTTTGGTTGTCTGTAAGAGATCGCTTTTAAGCGATAAGACCGCCTGTTGTCTACCATACCTGTTTTCTGTAATCTCTTTGTACTATTTTGTGGTTTTCAATAAAGAATATTTGTATTGTTTTATTGTATTGTACCACTTTTGGTGCGGGCGGTACTCAGCGTAAGATTTACAAATCACTCGAGCTCCTAACACCAAGTACCGTCGGAACAATATTGACTTTCCCACAGGTACAGCTTAATAGTGACGTCGGTATGTTTTGACATGTAATTCACGGTTCGATATTTGCCCAGTCGTTAGCTTGCATTGTCAGTAGCGGTCAATTAGAATCGTTGTTTTTGATGGTTAACGAAACAATGCTTTTTTTTCGCTGACAGTGGCATGGGAAAAAGATTTCAAGTAATATTTTGATGCCTAAATGACCCCACGCTGCGTACACTTTGCTTAGGAGCAGGGCTCTGCTAAGCCTGGACGACTTAAAATACCTACTGGGGAAAAGCGGAAAAAATGTACGGAACCATCGGTGCGCGACTTCGACTCACACTTGGCCGGTTTTTAACTGTGATTCAGTCTCACGGCAGTTTCGTGTCAAAAATCCCAACTCTGCTTACAAGCTACATACAAAATTTCTTATTTACTTACGTACTCCTATTATACCCTAGCGTGTAAAGTGGCTTTCGACGTAAATGTCAAAGTTTAATGCGTTGCTGGATACCCGCATACGCTTTTATTGAGTCAATTATTGGCTACTTTGACTGCTGACACTGTTGTGACGAAGTGTCACCCGCATACCAAAGTCAAAGTACCTTTTTGTATTGTATTGATTGCTTTCTGTTAAAAGTATTTCATATTGTTCTTCTGGGTATAAGCCCCAGCTAATTTAGAATAATTGGTTCAACGTATAAGCCGTGATAGCCTAGTGGTTTGACCCTATGGCCTCTCAAGCAGAGGGTCGTGGGTTCAAACCCCAGCTTGCACCTCTGAGTTTTTCAGTGAAGAAAAACATCGTGTGGAAGCCTGCACACTCCTGCGAACTATAGCCCGAGCCCTCTCATTCTGAGAGGAGGCCTGTGCCCAGCAGTGGGACGTAAAAAAGGCTGGTGATGGTGATAATGATGATAAGAGTAAAGTTTAAAAATGCATTCGCAAAATGTGGACAGATTTATTCCTTCATAAGCAAGTTGAATATAATTTTTCAAGCCTTAAACATATCTTAAAGTCCCCTCTGACGACGTTTATAACTGGCGAAATGGCTGCTCTCCAAAACCTCTTCATCAGTATCAGTGGCAAAAACTGCATGATATTTTGCATTTTGTTAAAAAATGTTATGAATAATGATAAATTTATTTCGGCAGATGAAGATGTAGGTAAGCTAAATTAACCGAGCACATGACAGTTCAAACACTCACACACACAAGACAGTACATAGTTGAGTGCGCATAATTCCACACATTTCAGTCAAAACGAACACGCTACGCTCATCAAGAAATACTTACTCACGAAATCAAACGTGCATCGTTATTTAGATCGCACCGATTCACCTTTGTCCTGCATCCACCTATTTTAGTTAGATCAAAATGATTCCGTGCACAAAAGTATGAAAATGAACGGCTCCATCAATCATTTCCAAACAAAATTAAACGTCACACGCGCGTTGCCGGCCGCCGGACGCCGGTAGGCGACGGGTAGCTTTGATACAGAGAGAACTATTTTTAACCGACTTCAAAGAAGTAAGTTCTATATTGTACTGTATGTATTTATGTATGTTTGTTACGCGATCACTCCGCCAATTATGAATTAATTTTGATGATTCTGTTGTGTTTGAAAGGGTACTTCAGATGTGGTCCCATATTGTATCAAAATGTGTTCGGTAGCTAGTTTTAAACATAAAATTGTGAAATAATGTAGTGTCGTTATTACCTCAGAACTCCGTCATTTATGAAAACGGTTTATTTATTTTTTTGGAAAGGTATTACGCTTTTAATTTTCCTGATGCTTTTGCTTGCATGCTTGCTTGCATGCCTTTGCTTGCTTGCTTGCTTGCATGCTTGCTTGCATGCTTACTTGCATGCGTGCTTGCGTGCGTGCTTGCATGCTTGCTTGCAAACTTTAATAATGGCTTGAACGCTTGCTTTAATGTTTGCTTGCATGCTTGCTTACATATGCTTGCTCGCTCGCATGCCTGGTTGCACGCTTGCTTGCTTGCATGCTTGCGTACATGGTTGCTAGCATGCTTGCTTGCACGCTTGCTTACATGCTTGCATGCTTGCTTGCTTACATGCTTGCTTTCATGTTTGCTTGCATGCGTGCTTGCATGATTGCTTGCATGTTTGCTTGCAAGCTTTAATAGTGGCTTGAATGCTTGCTTTAATGTTTGCTTGCATGCTTGCTTTCATATGCTTGCTCCTTGCTCGCATGCCTGCTTGCACGCTTGCTTGCTTGCATGCTTGCTTACATGGTTGCTAGCATGCTTGCTTGCACGCTTGCTTACATGCTTGCTTGCATGCTTACTTACATGCGTGCTTTCATGCTTGCTTGCATGCTTGCTTGCATGCGTGCTTACATGCTTACTTGCATGCCTGGTTACATGCTTACTTGCATGCTTGCTTGCATGCCTGCTTGCGTGCTTGCATGCCTGCTTGCATGCTTGCTTGCATGCATGCATGCTAGCTTGCATGCCTGCTTGAATATTTACATGCTTTGTGCCATGCATGTTTTCTTGCATGATTGCAAGCTTGCAGGTTTGCTTGCTTGCTTGATTGCTTGCTTCTTTAAAATAGGTATGGAACCATAGGTATGGTTCACGCGAACGAAGCCGCGGGTAAAAGCTAGTTGTTTTATAAACTTCACATTGAGTGATCTACTTCTAGTTAGTAGATAAAGAGTAGAAAATTAAAACGAAGGGGTCGTTTTCTTTGTAACTGTCATATTTTTGAAGTACTACAAAGTGGCAAGAAAATTAAAAAGTGACAAAAAATTTATGAATTTTTTTAATGGTCACTTTTTATTTGGTCCGTCCACCATTACTTTCATCACCTACTTACATAGTTTGGTGCCCTCAACTATATGACTAGAGTCCAGTTTATTATTAAGCCTTTTGTTATAAGCAGTCTCTGTCCCATCCAAGTCCGCGCGCAGTCGGCAAGCGACGCACTCATTAATACTACATTTGTCTCGGCAAGAGACAGAATTCCTTCCTCATTCACTGTTATTAATATTGTATCAGCGTAATTATTTCCATCCTTTTGGATCGAATGTGACATGGTTATAATTGCTTTTATTATTATTAGTTAGTTAAGACCATGTCAAAATCAAATTGGTTTCGGGATAATTAGGAGAAATTTATTGGTTGGATTATGGGAGTTTGTTTTTTACGTTTATTGCTTTTTAATTATGGAACCTGGTGATTATATTATTTTATATAATGCACACGTATTATTTGTAAGGCCACTAAAATTACTTCAGAAACCTGAAATGAAAAAGTCGATACGAAACGTCAGCTTGGTATGTTTGTCTTATATGATTATAAAATCACACTCGTGTTTTAAGGACCCTCATTAACTCATTATGTAACAGTAGAGCTCGGCTACAATGGAATCGTAATAAAACTTTGGTATACTGATTGATCGTTTTTTTTTTATTTATATTACTCATGTAGATAAGATACTGCAAAATGGTTAATACATATTTGTTTACTAACAAATTAGGGGCATTTAATTTTGCAAGTATATATTGTCTTCATAATATAACTTAGATAGTCACTTACTGACGCTTTACATACGAGTATGTCCTCCCGTTGTAAAATTAAATAGAGAATATTTAACATGCTTTATTTCCATTACATTCCCGCAATATGAAAAACGTGTCTTGAATAAGCACTGAGCATTTGAGCATTTAAAATTTCACAATTGTCAACTTTTTGCTCGGAGCGAGCGCTTCTTCTGTTAAAAAACATGAAGTATACTTTGAGTATACTCGTACGCGCCTACAAATTGTGTAGCTGTGAGAATACAATTAACAGTTAACTAGTCAACCAAAAGCTATATGCAGGAAAGGGTTAGTTATTTAGATCAAATTAATTTCGTTTCGTATGATCGCGGGACCGCGGTGGATGGGGAAAGCACAAGACCGGTCTGAGTGGAGAGCCTTGGGGGTGGCCTACGTCCAGCAGTGGACGTCAGTCGACTGACATGATGATGAATTTCGTTTAACTGTTTTAGATACTTTGTTTTAGGTAAGTACTTACAACTACTACCTAGTCTGGAGTGGAGTCTCTCTGCAATAGGTTAAGCAGTGCCGCGTTTGCTTTGCGTAAGCTAAAGCCCATACTTACGGATACAGCACTGAAGCAGGCATACTTTGCTTATTTCCACTCACTGCTTTCCTATGGTACCATGTTGTGGGGAGGTTCCACGGACTCTAGCCGCGTTATGATTCTCCAGAAAAGAGCCATCCGAATACGGAGACATGCAGAAAAATATTCACAGAACTCGGTATCATGATTCTGTTTTCGTTGTATTTGTTCCAAGTTATAATGTATACTCGCATAAATATTGGTACTTTCAGCCGAATGGGTGTCGAGGGCAAGATCACTCGTAGCACAGTACCCTAAGCACGACTTGTCGAATCCTGCGTTACGTTACGGTTATCGTATCGAGATCGAGAAATCTCATACTAAATTTTAGTTCCAAATACGCTCACGGGCGGGCGCTGTTCCAAACGTCATACAAACTCGTTATAGTTTACTATTCGATTTTACGTGACGCAGCATTCGTAAAGTCGTGCTTAGGGCACTGGTCGCTTATGTGCGGTACCCCACCGAATGGCGTTAGCGGGAAAAAACCCGCGAGTTATCGGCCCCAAATATTACGAGCACCTACCCTCTGATCTTAAAAACGAACAAAATGACGAAACATTTGGTCGTCGATTGAAAGTCCTTTTGTTGAATAATCCATTTTACTCTATTAATGAATTTTTAGACATGATATTTTAATCTATTTATTTGTGGTTTTAAATTAATTTAATATTTTAAATTTTCTGTTTTGACATGTATTAATATTGATCTCATTTTATTTCATTGTTACGCTTATAACCATGACGATCCTTAGAGGAGAACCAATTGAATCGTTAATTTATTTTTACTGTTTTATTCTTAATTTTGACATAGTGCGATATTCAATTTATTTTTTAATAACTTAGTTTAGTTTAATGTTATTTTTAAACTTTTGACGATTTCAATATAAATTCACTTAACTTGACATTGTACAATTTATGATGTAATTACATATTGAAAGAATAAATAATCTAATCTAATCTAATCTACTTGGCTTACAAATCTATCGGAAATGAAAGTTAAATGAAATATATTTGGAGCTACACAACATTAATAAAACGAGTTAAATTGGGCGCCGTTTGCGTGAACGGTAGGCTTTGACTCTCGCTCCGAATCGTTTTTGGTCCAAAGGCTGTCCATCGCCGTTCTGAGGGTCGAGCACGACTTTACGAAAGCTGCGTAACATTACGGTTATCGTATCGAGATCGAGAAACCTCGTACTAAATTTTGGTTCCAAATCGCTCACGGGCGGGCGCTGTTCCAAACGTCATACAAACTCGATAACGTTTACTATTCGACTTTACGTTACGCAGCATTCGTAAAGTCGTGCTCGACCCTCAGCGCGGCAACGCAGCAAGGGTGTTGGGCACCTTTGCGCCAGGAATGTTGCGGGGTGGTTTATTTATTGAAAATTGTCATTTACAATTAGATATTTATTATTTAAATTTAGGATATTTGTTTTTATTGTGCTTTATTACTTTGTTGGAAAAATAAAATGTTAAATTGAACGATAAAATGAAACCATAGCAAAATTCCTGCCAGGCAATTCAATGGTGCATGTTAAGTTTCCAATCCGCACTGGGCCCGCGTGGGAGCTGTAGCCCAAGCCCTCTCATTGTGAGAAGAGGCCTGTGCCCAGCAGTGGGACATAAATAGGCTGATGATGATGACGATAATAGCAAAATTAGGACTATTAATCATAATGAGAAATAACCTAACCAACTTAGAAAAGTTGGAAAATCCCCGACATTGTCATTTCAAAGTTTAGTATTTCAAAAACGGGTGTACCGATTTTAACAACACTTAGCTAAGAACCATCTCGATTAAACTTATAACACCTCTATTTTTTGGGTCGGGGGTTAATATATAATATGTAAAGTAAAACCTAGAATCCAAAATGGAATACTATGCCCACTTATCGCGAGGGATATTGCCCAAAAGGCTGATGGTGTTGCCTCTTTAAACGGCGGTTCCAATGTGTTGACCGAGATAACGAGATTATAGATTTAATAGGTAAATAGCTATTTAATATAATTATTATTAGTTTAAGCGACGGTTCAAGATGGTAGTTAATGTGTTTATTTGCTGTAGTTACCAAAAAGTTTTTTGATACGATAAGGAAGGCAAACAAGCAAGTGGGTTACCTGATGGTAAGTAATCACAACTGCCCATAGATACCCGCCACCCCAGAGGTTTGCAGATGCCAACCTAGACAGCGAAGATGAAATGCCTCTTGTGCCCGTAATTACACCGGCTGTCTTACTCTCCACACCGGAACGCAATGGTGCAAGCACTTGTAACGTTTTAGACGTTACAAGTTAGTATTTACACTATATACAAATGAAAGATAATTTAGTTTGCACAAATATAATAAAAGTATAAAAAACCTAACAGCTAACAATATGAAAATGTAGAAAATAATATTTACAACGTAAAATAGTTAGAGGTCGTGGGATCTAAGTTTGGCTATGAACGTAACAGGTAAACTGAAGGTAAGCCACTCCCCTTGCACTCAGCGCAGCCAGGCAGTCCGCTGGTAGAGCCGTCGGGTGTTCTTTGCAGGGCAGTGCAGGTAGGTGGTAGAAACGGAAGAATGGATCTCAGCAATGATATAATATTTACACCCCGCGATGAGTACGCTGAAAACCTAGGTGCATGCATCCTTAGTTGCAGTTTTGACGACCAGAGGGTCGAGCACGAAGTTTTCGTAGTAAACGGTAGTATAGATAAATTACCGAGACCGTAGAAATTGTACATGTAGTTGTATTGTATGTTTATAGACATTCTATATTTGAAATTTCCCTTTTCCCGTGAAAATTCCAAAATAATGTCGGTGTCAAATTCAAAATATTATTTACGATGTGCGTAGAAATTTGATGCCGTTTGGAACAGCGCCCGCCCGTGAGCGTATTTGGAACTAAAATTTATGAGGTTTCTCGATTTCGATACGATAACGTAACGTTATGCAGGATTCGAAAAATTTCGTGCTCGGCCTACAGCCACCTATTTCACAAACGTGAAAAATGTCAGGTGCCGGTGCCCTGCTCGCGTTGACTAGGGAGATCCTAGCTGGCTCTAATTAAAACTCCGATGAAATTAGACTATTTCATAATTTAAAGGTAGGTTGGTTGTAGGTGATATGCGGAGCGATAGAAAGTAAGAAAGAGGTGACACTTCGGTCTTTTGGGAGTGAAAGGTGAAAATTCAAAAATCACGAAACCCGGCTTCAATGGGAAATAAAACAAAAATAAAACCACCGCACAAAGTAAAACAAATGATACGGCTTAAGTAAACGCGTTTAATACATGTGGAGAGTATAAATAATACGATACTCGGCTTAAGCCGCGATAATGTTTGGAATATAAAATAATAAAGGTTAAAATTATAACAGGCGAGCCCATAACCGGGGATTAACAGAACGGCGTTGACATACTGTTATGCCTGGTTGAGTTATATCTAGCCGAAGGGTTATTCTTGTTAGCGGGAAATGACATGGTTTTGTAAAAGTTTCGATGGCAACGGGTAAGTTAATTAAGGCTATCGCGAGTTAAACATCCGCTGGGTTAGCTAGTGTCGAATGAGGTCCATCCATCTTTAAATTTCCACCAATCGTAGGCTAGTAGCTTGTCTCTCATTGGTCGAGAATGACAGATAGACCTCACTCGACATTCGCTAGTTATCTTAACGGATTTGTTTCAGTATTTTTGGCAGCTGTAATCTGTGCCCTAAGCACGACTTGTCGAATCCTGCGTCACGTAAAATTCGAATAGTAAACTATAACGAGTTTGTATGACGTTTGGAACAGCGCCCGCCCGTGAGCGTATTTGGAACTAAAATTTAGTATGAGATTTCTCGATCTCGATACGATAACCGTAACGTAACGCAGGATTCGACAAGTCGTGCTTAGGGCACTGAAACGGATTTGTTAAGCCATTATGAGGGTTATTTATATTTGCTTTTAACTATAATCATTGTTCAAGGGTTCACGCTATACCCAAGGGAATGCGATGATTAGAATTCTTGAAAATTTTAGTAATTCTTACCATACCAAATTTACCTCTAACATATCTGTGCCCTAAGCACGACTTGTCGAATCCTGCGTTACGTTACGGTTATCGTATCGAGATCGAGAAATCTCATACTAAATTTTAGTTCCAAATACGCTCACGGGCGGGCGCTGTTC
This sequence comes from Clepsis dumicolana, assembly GCA_963691665.1. Lineage (NCBI taxonomy): Eukaryota > Metazoa > Arthropoda > Insecta > Lepidoptera > Tortricidae > Clepsis > Clepsis dumicolana. The sequence continues at coordinate 4,348,772 of OY829511.1, read as the reverse complement.
CAAACGTCATACGAACTCGTTAGAGTTTACTATTCTATTTTACGTGACGCAGGATTCGACAAGTCGTGCTTAGGGCACTGGCAGATTATACAAAATTGCCTGTGACGCGGACGGACGGATGTACAATATGACGAAACTATTTCGGTTTCATTTTTGCTATTTTGGCTACGGGACCCTAAAAATTTACTGAAAATAGCACATAATTTTAAATACAAGACATTAATTGATCAAAACTACCTACTAAATTGTAGCACAATCATTTAACCTGTAACGACAGCTTTTTTTTGTACCACTCTTCTGCGCAGGCTGGCTTGCTAAAAGTTCCAACTAATTAAATTATAATTTTTCCGGTTGTTTCATACGAGCACTTTGGAATGTATACTGTGGAATCTGCATTTTAAACTTTTACTACGCATTGCTCTGAGAGAAGGCATGTGTCCAGCAGTGGGGCATAAACATGCTGAAGATGATGATGATGAACACCTATTAATCGAAACAAATTTGTTTTATTATCTCCCTAGGTATAACTTAGAGCAGAAACGGAATGGAGATCTCTAACAAAAATTTTACATTTTGCAAAAATGCACAGGGTCTGTTCATTGTACCTACCTATGCGTGTTTTTGGCATTTGTGCGACAGTTTAGTTCTAGTATAAGTTTGTAGGAACGTAACACATTTTGACATGAGCGTAAACGTGTGCTAGCTGTCCGTGTATCTTAGTCCCCCCTCAAAAACTGGCAGAAAAATTGTAGTGCCTAGATAAACCAAAGGCGCCTCCCATCGGCCAAAAACAGTCCAATCCAAACTCATTTTATTAAAAAAAAAACGTAAAATAGTCCTCTAAAATAATGATAAAAATAAAATGAAATAAAATGTGTTTATTTCGGACAAGATAAACTAAAGCCTCAAGTTTTATGGCCTAGCACTAAGCAGCAGAAATATGAAGTCGGTGCTTCATTCAAAGAATATTCCGCTCGCACCGCACCGACTTCATATTTCTGCTGCTTAGTGCTAGGCCATAAAACTTTAGGCTTTAGTTTCTGCTGTCCGAAATAAACGCATTTTATTTTATTTTATTTTTATCATTATGTTGTCGTATTGTTTGTTTTGATACACGTAACAATTACAGTTTACATTTCAACTGCTTTGTTTAGAGGCGAGGCGAGGTTACCCAATGTTAGATGAAGCTGTATTATTTGGTATCGCGGAAGTTAGTTTATAGCCATCCAACCCAATGAGCCCTCATCGCGAGTAAAACATCCGCTAGGATTGCTAGTGTTGAGCCGGTCTATCTGTCAAGTTAAACCAATAATGTTCCAGGGGATCGATTATTTAATCTCACTTGGTGATTAAATTCTCACCCATGACATTGATATCACTAATTTGTCAAAAGCCGTATTTTTTAATGTCATATCCGTCTACTAAAATGCAGCTCATTTGCGTTTCTGTCGTACACAAGCGAGTCAACATAGTGGATTGAGGTTAGCTGTCACTGCCAGTGGTCAAGAAGTATCTCATTGATCTCGTTTACTAGTGGGTGAGGGCATTCGTAATTTGATAAGTATAATGGGCATGAGAATTTCAGTCACCGGTCAGTTTCAAAATTACGAACTCTTTAGAAATTACTGAATTTAGTCACTGAGTGAAATTCAAAAATCGACCCCCTTAGCTTGTCTCTCCTTGGTGGAGAATCACGGATAGTGGATTTTTGACTAGCGAGAGCTCTCATTACCTAAAGGATGGGGTATCTAAGGGGGAGTTGGGCCGTAGGCTTCGGGATAGGGGCTGCGACCCCCGCTCCGGGTCGTGGACCCGGTTCAGCAGATCAAGCTAGCCTTACAGCGGGGCAGTACTGGGGCCTGATGGGGACGTTTGAGCCGGGTGCGGTGCGGGGTGGTGGTTTTTTAACTCCCGACGCATAAAGAGGCTGTGGGGGGGGAGGTGTTATAAGTTCGACCTGCGTATCTGTTATCTTTGTGTCTGTGTATCTGTTCATGGCATCGTTCGTATATAGCTCCTAAACGAATGAACGGATTTGGAGTCTTCTTTTTTAAATAACGTACCAAAAAAAAACTTAGAAAAAAAACGTAAAATAATCCTCTAAAATAATGATAAATAAATAAAATAAAATGTGTTTATTTCGGACAACAGAAACTACAGCCTAAAGTTTTATGGCCTAACACTAAGCAGCAGAAATATGAAGTCGGTGCGGTGCGAGCGGAATATTCTTTGAATGAAGCACCGACTTCATATTTCTGCTGCTTAGTGCTAGGCCATAAAACTTTAGGCTGTAGTGCGGTGCGAGCGGAATATTCTTTGAATGAAGCACCGACTTCATATTTCTGCTGCTTAGTGCTAGGCCATAAAACTTTAGGCTGTAGTTTCTGTTGTCCGAAATAAACGCATTTTATTTTATTTATTTATCGTTATTTTAGAGGGTTATTTTACGGTTTTTTTTCTAAGGTTTTTTTTGAAGGCGGTTTTACTTTTTTTTTCGGAGATTTTTATTTCACAATTTTACGTTGATTTAACATTTTCAGAATTATCCTCCAACTCCTAACCGTTAAGGAGTTGTACCTTCCATCATCAGCTCATCATCATGAGATGATGACTACCGGACGCAAATATTTGAATAGCCTTAGAAAATATATGAAACACATAAAATTTGAGGGTTGCCCTCGATTTCCCTGGGATCCCATCATCAGATCATGACTTGGTGACAATGGGACTACTTCAGGAGTATACCCTTTCAAATAAAAAAAAAAATTGAAAATCGGTCTACAATTGACGGAGTAATCGAATTAAAAAAACCGGACAAGTGCGAGTCGGACTCATGCACGAGGGTTCCGTAGAAAGATTTTAACGCTTTTCCCTAGTGTTTTAAGAAGTCCAGTGTTAGCAGAGCCCTGTTCCTAAGCAAAATGTACGCAGTGTGGGGTCAACTTATATTGGTCTGCGAAATCTACAGACAGGCATAAAAAATTAAGATTTTGAGACTTTTCGGAGTGGTTGTGCTATACGAGCTGCCTTCATACCAAATTTCAAGTTTCTAGGACAACTGTAAGTACCCTTTAGGTTTTCGGATTTCGGCAATTTGTATGGAAATAGCCATTTTAATGACTGTATCTTTTGATTGCGTTTATTTAGAAGGTTGATTTTTTCACAGCTTCAAGAGACCGCAGGCTTGAGTATTTAATATTAATTTCAGTATGCTACCTCCACGCGTTCCAAAGCAAAAGGGTCTTGACAGACAGACAAACGGACAACAAAGTGATCCTATAAGGGTTCCGTTTTTTTCCTTTTGAGGTACGGTTTTGTCATTTATATGACATGTGATACACACACATGTAATACCTTATTACGAATAAATGAGTATGAGTATGAGTACGGAACCCTAAAATTACATAACAATATCTTCAATTAGATCAATCAAGTTTATTTTACTGGCGCCCAATTCAGCCCCAAAGTATCATTTAGACTCAATACAATAAGTAAATATTAACGCGGCACCAACAAAAGTGAAAAAAAGATTGCGATGAAATATCGGAAATGCGCGTGCGGCGAATGAGAGTAAATAAATCAAAGCTGCAAAGAGTGGCATTTTAGAGGGGTTGGTGTATTATGCCTAAGCTGAATTAATTTAGGCTACAACTATAATTATAGCTTATCATTCAAAATCGACACGGACAGTAGACTGATACGGATTATGCGACTTTAATCTAAATCAAAATTTTTCATTATTGTAAGACCTGTGTTAGTGAAAAACAAATTATAATGAAGTCGAAATGAACAATCTCTAATTTCGTAATCACAAAATGAAAAATTTTCTTTTTCCAGCTGTTGTCCTTTTTTAATCTGGAAAAGATTTTGCTGTCTTCGACCATCGATTTTTCTTGTCAAATTATTACACTACTGTAATAATTTGACATCTTTAGTTATTAGGCAGAAAATTAACTTTAGCAACCTTACCTACTATTTTTTATTTAAACAAATAAATTCATACAGCAACGAGCTACAGGCTATAATAATTAACAGTTTTTCTAGGGCCAACGTAGGCACAAAAACTTTGCAGCCTCTACATCTATATTTCCCCGTCTACTCTATAACTTGCGCGGGCGCCGCGGGGCGAGATGCGCACGCTCGTGATTTACGCCGCCAAACAAATTAACCGGCCCATGTACGGCGCGGGCGCTCCTGTCAACCACACGTGCTGTTTGGATTACAGGCAGGGGGACTACTACGAAATTCGAAAATCGAAGTTCGTATCGTATCGTCCCGCTCACTCTCATATTAAATAATATTAGCGTGAGCGGGACGGCACGACAGGAAGTTCGAATTTCGCACTTCGTAGTTTAAGGCCAGTATAAATCCGGATCCCGAGATTAATCCGGACGGACGGACGGACGGACGGACGGACGGACAACAAAGTGAAATGGGATCTTTTGATAGGAATAGCCTGCGAAAGGCTTCCTGTTCCGTTCAGGCATGACCAGACGAGTTCAATGTTCAATGTACACTGTTATCTTGCCATATTCAATTCCTGTGCAATATTTCGATTTCAAATATTTCCGTGTATGTTAAATAGAGCACGAGCTTCGATTCGTGGAAACTTGAATTAATTATATTTTTACTTTCACTGCGTTTATTTCATAAAAACCATTGACACCCGTTCCTAATATTCAATCTAAGTCATGTTTTGCTTTTGACTAAATTAACGAATTACACAATCCACTAATTTTGCTTTACGTATAGATGGCCCACCATTGTCCCATTGACAAAGCAAGCAGGAATTGGATTGCCTACCAGCAGTAAGTTTATTGAGACGGCAAAATTTAAGATAGATAAATGTTTTTATAGTCCGTAGATCAAAACATAAGATTGATTGAATATCGGTGAGGGTTGTTATTATCACAGAGCGTGGTTGGTGGCTACAAGAATGAAAAGTAGGTAAGAGATAGAAAAAAATCGTTATCAAATTTCGAAAATTATTGTAGGTTTTATTTTTGGTAAGGTATTTCAAGGTATCTTAATTCCATAAATAAATATTAAATTACCTATTGTAATTGTAGCACGGGCTATTTTCCGCAACTTGCGTGAGGTTACCTATTTACAAGCTAAAGTAAATACAATAACCTAACCAACTTAGAAAAGTTGAAAAACTCCCAAGATTATAATCTCAATGAATCTTTTTTTGGCAGCCTACATGTGTGTCCCACTGCTTTCTAAAGTCTTATATAATATAAGATATGTTTCTATAAATATTATTTTCTCTTAAACGATCTTGAATAAAATCACGTTTAAACTATTTGGTTTTAAAACAAATAATATTGAACTTTCATACTTCCAAGCTTCATATCAAAGCGCCTATCAAATATTTCATAGCAAGCTCCCGTCGCAAGACATCTGGTGGTACAACGGGCAGAATTCAATTATATGGAACGACAACATCGAGCCGAGTCGCATTAAAACAAACAGCTCGCAATATCGCCGGTTCTTTGCATTTACATCCGTGATATGAAGTTCTTTAAAACAATAAGGGGTTTTGTTTGAGTCGAGCTGGAGACAGAGTTAGAAAAACGCCAGCTACAGTACCTCGATCATAATCATGCGAAACGAGACGTGTGAACTCCTTCAAATAATTATCCAAGGAAATATCCAAAGGAAAAGATCATTTGGACGAAGACGTAACTCATGGCTTAAAAATCTTCGAACTCATTATTCTGCACGGTTGTGTCTTAGGTCCATAATGCCCTCATGATAGCCGACCTCCGGTAGAAGATGGCACTGGAAAAAGAAGAAGAAAAAGGAGGAAACAAGAGTTACCGGTGAATTTACCTAAGTGGCCGTTTGAGGTTGACTCTGGGACCCTGGGGGGAAAGTGCAAACAGAGTCTACAGGGAATGCTACACGCGGTTGGTCGAGTCGACGTGTGACCTGACCAGTCAGTCATACCTGGCACAAAGGATCAGCTTTGCCATTCGACGTATGCTGCCAGCCTTCTGGGCACGCTACCCACAGGCAGCGATTTGGGGCAAAAGGTTCACTTTTTAATCCGTACTAAAATGTATTACAAAGCGAAAGTAACTCTGACTTTCTGTCTGCCTGTTTGTTTGTTTCTTACTCAGGAGCGATAACCGAATTTTGCGCTTGACGTCGCGGGCTACAGCTAGTTTGTATTTGTACCTACATTTTGTAACAGATTTAAACATTTCAATTTATAATAATGAGGCTACCGCCTGTAGAGTTGGATGGGCATAAACACGTCTGTAATAATGTAAGTGTAATGCCTCTATTGATGGGATAATAATATAAAAAACAAATACATACAACATTTTGAGCACATTCATAGAGGGATCAGACAATCCACTGTCCACGTCAGCTCAATTACCTAATAATTGTGAACGCGAAAAACCGATTCTTGTATAATAATACAGTGAGTAAATCCAATGCGGGTAAATATTTAAGCGGTGTTTAGCATAGACCTAAGAAGTATAAGTTAAGGTAACTAGGTATAGTAAAAATAATATCCGTAGCTCAGCCGAATATCGCCTGAATCTTTAAATTATGCACAAAGTTGTTAAATTACACTTTAAAACTGTTTTCTCGCAGGAAACCACTTCTTAGTACCTTCTTCAAAGCGCCTGCTAAATGTTTACGGATAGATAAAGGATAACGACCCAGGGAAATGTTGCTAGCATTAAACGGTCAGTGAATTGAATAAACTTTTAGGACTTTCAATTCTATTTACTTATACTTTTTAAATGCTCACTGAAACATGGATACTTATACAGAAAAAAATACAGAAAATGCTAACCCCGGGAATCGAAACCGGATCCTCGACATTTCGCGTCGCGTGCTTTTACCCCTACACTACGCCTGCCATAGGGAAACACGTTGAATTTTTTCCATGTATTCATATCTCAGCTTGTCTATCACATTTCGAGCTGAGATTTGAATTCATGGCAAATGTATATTTCAGTGAGTATTTTAAAGTGTAATTGTCATTCACAGAAAAACCGTCAAAATAAAAATTGGGGGAACAATACAAACATATTCCATTTGATATCATTTCAGTTTACTGTTACTTTTAAATTATTACGATATGAAATAAAATACAATAATTGAACACGGAGTAATTAACAGCTCTGCTACGATACTAACGGTGTCGGATGAAATAACGATGGAAGCGCTTACATAAACACTAATTGCGCTTTAATTTTTAACCGACTTCAAAAACAGGAGGTTATCAATTTTATTATACACGTATTGTTGGCGAGAAGTGGTGTGTGCTCTTCAAGAACTAAATTGACACCGTAACTCCGAATTAACTTTACGTCAGACGGGTGCGGGTTCTACGGGTGACCTTGTGTGAGATCCGTCCGGATCGCTACCACCATCTTACTCGCTAATCCTGCCTCTTAGCAGCAGTGCTTGCACTGTTGTGCTCCGACGTGGAGAGTAAGACAGCCGGTGTAATTACGGGTACAAGAGGCATTTCATCTTAGCTCTCTAGGTTAGCAACGCATCTGCAAATCACTTTTTCTTTTTTCTTTTTTTTTATACAACGAGGAAGGCAAGCGAGCAAGTGGGTCACCTGATAGTAAGTGATCACCACTGCCCATAGACACCCGCAACTCCGGAGGGTTTGCAGATGCGTTGCCAACCTAGAGGGCTAAGATGAAATGCCTCTTGTGCCCGTTACACCGGCTGTCTTACTCTTCACACCGGAACACAACAGTGCAAGCACTGCTGCTTAGCCGCAGGATTAATGAGTAAGATGGTGGTAGCGATCCGGACGGACCTCGCACAAGGTCCTATAACCCGGAAACTTGCTCGTTTGCTTTCCATGTCGTATAAAAATCCAATCCAATCACGACCAGATAACGCCGAGTACTAACTCGGCGTTACTACTAACTCTGCTACTACGGCGTTAGTACTAACTTACTAGAGTTAACAGTCTAACCCAGGTTGGAGCGAGTATACGGGTATATGGGTAATCGCTCGTGAAACGTCGATAAACGTAGCGATTTAAGTTTGCTCCCCATCGGAGCCGCGTCAAAACTTTAAATTGGTACAGAGGAATTTTACTTTGAAGTGCTTGGGGGTGTCAGCAGTGTCATTGATAGTTACAGTTCGTCGTTCGTGTTACTGAAATATCTGGTAAAGTTTCAGAAAGTTTTCAAGCTTATGAATCAAGTCAAAAGTTCTTTAGAAGTAATAAATGTTTGAAGGAAATAAATTATTCTTCGAAATAATTCTTTTGCGATAACGTTAAACCTTTTCTGCGGGATGAACTGGACTACTTCTTGAAGGACTTGCTGCTAATTGCTAAATACCGGAAGCAGTGGAAGTATTGAGATGACGTCTTTCCTCATAAGCGGTCAGATCAGGCTAAAAATAAAAGTTAAATAAAAATAACACGTTGAACCTGTGGCGACCTGGCGCCATCTGTCATCAGGTAGGAGTACACACTTACGACTTTCTAATGACTCCCAGCGCCATCTAGTCATCGAACGTACTTCGCAGTTTTCTGTTCTGCATCACGCTAACGAAGTTTATAAAGTCGGTTGCATAAATACAACTTCCAACTCTCTTCCATTGGACTTCGGTCCCCAGGCATAACATCTGCCTGGTGAGAGATCTCTCTATTGTGGTCCTCCCCACAAACATATCTACTAAAACTACTACATCAGATTCTGTTTGATGTAAGACTTTAACGCATCCCAGTTGTAAGTTCCATGCACATGCAACCACATCTAATTTGCACTCAGCAACTTACCAATCATGATAATTATTACGTAACTCCTTATCCTCGCACAAAAACAAAAGAAACGTTAACAAATGACGACTGTAGCCGATCTCGCCTTCTATTCTGCCGGCGTTTCATTACGCGCCGCCTTCCATCGTCAGAGTACGTGGACGCGTCAAAACACGATGATATATAAACGAACCTCGTGGCTTGCTGCCAGACATATCGGCAAGAGGTGACACACCGTATCAGAAGCTGACAAACTTCATTGAACTAAAAACACCATCATCATATCAGCCGTAAGATCACTGTTGAACATAGGTCTGTCCTAACGATCTCCACGACGATCGATTTTGTGCTACCCGCAGCTAATGGCTTCCCGCGATCTTTACTAGATCCGTCCATCCACCTTGTCGGAGGCGTATTAATATGTCATCAATTTCAATTGAGCAAATGAAAATTGTTTTTAGTTCATGGATATGGACCTGCGCAAAGTAAAGCCTCAAGTAAAGCATCAACTAAAAGTTGACGTTAGGTAACTGTTAGCACATTGAACGGCTGTCCTCGGGGATGGTGTTTTAGGAATGAGTTTGTAGAGAGCTTGAAGCTTAATATAGTCTAGTGTTGGTGGTGGAGATAGTTGAGCCAATGCTATAATGAAAGACAGAAAGAAAAATAAATTACATCTTGATTCAGGTGGTAGCAGAGGTGGCGTAGCGGAGGAGATTGTATAAAAAAGTGCATTTGTCGCATAGACGAGACGTAACTGTCTTATATATGTGGTTACAGGTGAGCAAAGTTATCGTTTTTAGTTCATAGTTAATAAGATAACATTAAATAAAATGGTTTCCGGCTTAATAACGAGTCGAACAGTGTGTCCCAAATTTTGGATCCTAGCATAAATCCTTTTACGAATTGAGAGTATTATGCCGCTACGACGTGTACAGTTTTGGCGCGGATCTGTGATATAATTCAAAGACAAATGCACATCGGCATTGCCATAAAATAAAAAAAGTTAAGGAATGTGGGAATGGGGAAGTGTGGGTAAATATTTTGGACGGCATATTTTTTTTGGATTTGCAACTTTTTTGGCTGTTGGTGGCTGAATGATGCTTAGCCCATTGCACGCATCGCTGGTCGAAAAATGAAAGCATCTGTTAGCGGGAACTTACAACAATAATTCCGGTTTGTTTGTGTCTAAGAGCTGCGGTTTCCTTCTGGATCCATCCGGGGGAAGAGCAGTGCTCGGGCCGGTGCACCCTGGCCACCGGTCAATGATTTCCTGGCCAAGAATTTATGGAACATCATTGGCTAATGGCTAAGAATCCGACAAGGGGGGGGGGGGGTATTCAGTTTGGCCTGTCTGACATCTTTTTTTTAATGAAAGAAAGAAAGAAGACTCACTTTCACAAGAAGACACACAAATACAAGAAAATACACACAATTTCACACATTTCTTCTCAAGGAAGTGTGTCGTCACAAAAGTGAAACGATCGCTGACTCAGCATTTAATGTATTTAAATGTTTTAATGTATTTTTTATATTACTATCTTGCTATGTAATTGTTATACGTGTTATATTATATTACAAACATTGGCACGAGCCCTGGAGGCCGCCATTATAGAAGAAGAAGAATAGTCAACTATTATTGATCACCAGAAATCAGTACAACCAGATTACAAATTTTGTTCAACATTACGGTTTTAATACAGATAAATCTGAATTTGAAGCTGCCATTTCGTCAATTCACGAAAGCTGTACCCATACCCAGGTGAAAGATAAACAGGTCCATTACGCGGTATCACACTCGTCTATAAATACGAAATACAACCGGATACAGACCGGACGCGGGCGGCGCTTTCAGTTTATGTTCCACGCGTTCCGGCAGTTAGACCGTACGCCCCCATCCGGTCATTTCCATACGGTTGCCTCTTTTATTCTGGATGTATTCTGTGGGGTGTGCTTTTGAACTAAATGTTGGTACATTTTACATCATCATCATCATAACCAGCCTTTTATAAGGTGCCACTGCTGGGCACAGGCCACCTCTCAGAATCAGCTGTAGCTCCCACGTGGGCCCAATGGGGATCGGGAACTACACACACACCATTGAATGCTTCGCAGGAGTGTGCAGGATTCCTCACTATGTTGTCCTTCACCGAGAAGCTCATGATAAATTACAAATGTAATTTTGCACTTAAGTTCTGAAAAACTCAGAAGTCCGAGCTGGGGTTCGAACCCACGACCCTTCGCTTGAGAGGTCAGTTTAGTGAGTAATTTTATTATAGGTCAAACCAACTATTACGGCTTTTTTACATGCAATCTTTAAGATTTTGCCCAAAAATCACTCGTAATCTTAGTGCTTGGGTGACATCAATCCATTTTTACGTAGCCCGAAACTAAGGTAATTGTCACCTTACATGCAGTCAATTATGATATACTAGGTATACAATAGTGTATCCAAAAAGAGATTCACGTGTATTAAATATTATCATTTTCAAACTCATTACGACCTTACATTTGGCAATAGCATAACCTTCCAAAAGCAAGCCGACCCCACTTGTACAAACACCTTTTACCTTTTAACAAACATCTTGTATGATATGAATCTTCAGGTGTACAGAAACGCAAATAAATCAGGTTCGTAGTTATCCTGGGCGGTATAATGTACAGAGGAATGCACTTTCGCCTTCATTACCCTCCTGGGTACGCCGCAGTACACGTGCTTAAGACAGTACGTATATCGGTGTATTACTTAGACTAGGTACATTGAGTATTATTTACTAAGGGAATAGAAACACAGGTCTGAGAAATACGAGGCCAAAAGTGAATTAAGCTTGTGTTAAAGTGAAGAGAAAAATAACTAATTCGGTTGTATTATGTTAATGGTTGAACAGGAGGGTAGTAAAAGAGTTTTTTTAAGACCATGTTTTCCTTTTTGTAACCTATCTTGCGCCTTCCATCAATACTATAATATTACCTCATTAGCAATTTTTAATGCTTACGTATTACAGTATACCACCTTTGGTATTAATCATAAATAGTGCATCGCTAATGGCACAGATGGCGCTGTACCATGTTCATATGTATAAATAACTTTCCACACTGACACAATTTTATTTTTTTAAACATGTTTGTACATAGTGAAATAAACGGATCACTCACGTATGTCAGCCGAGTATAGCTTGACATGTTTCGGACTAATCCGTAGTCCTTCCTCTGGGAGCACACGCCACGCCGGTGGCGAGACGTAAACTGCGCGCCGCGGCTCTGTTCGAGCGGCTGCTCTTTGCAGTTGACGGTGGCTCACAACTAACCTCATTTTCATCGTCATTTTTATTATTGTCAAAAGTAGGGTAGCACACTACACTAATCACATCACTTTGTAAAGGCTCGTTCACACTAGTTGTTGACGCAGTATTCAACACAGGTTTCCAACTAGGGAGCACCGACCATCCACTATCACGGTTGAAATTGGGATGCCGACTAATTTCAATGACTTCACGTACTTTCCGCGGAATGAAAAATTTTTCTCTCGCCAGTACCGACACCTTATCAAAACGAATGTAGTGCGTCGAATCCGAGTCCATTGAATGTTTGGCCACAGCAGAACCCTTATCGACCTGTTTTTTCATACTGCGTATGTGACATGTTTGTACGCCTAAAATCGAATATTTTGGTTACTCAAATTAGCTCACGTCCACCCAATACTCGGTAATACTGTAATAACTGGTCTCTTCAATTTAATAAACTCAGTTTTAGTAACTTAGTTTGTTTAAATACGTATCCTTTTACATGGCGCAGCCGGTAGGATTCGAACCTACGCTTCCAAAGGGAATTTAAATTAATTAATATTATCATATTACTATGGGAAAATTGACCAACGAGCTGGTGGTCTGATTACCTACTGACACTCGATCTAATTTTGGCCATGACCCTAACAAATTTAATTCTACATCTTTTTGTTTATTTGTCTGTTCTGTGTTAATAGCCTGGTAAATGAGTGCTTACAAGAAGGGTACTCACAATTTTATCACCTTCAATTGTGTAGTATAACAAAATTTCCTATTACGCATCGTCTTCGATATATGAACGAAAAACCAAAAAACGGGCCTAATTTTCTCACCTCACCTTCAACCTCACCTCAGGCTCCTTCAGGCTCACCTTCAAGGGCTGAGGACTTTTAGTATGTTTGACTACTAATTAGTCGAAAGCAAGTCCCGAAGTCAAACTTTCTGCTTTCGATCATCCCATCCACATTCATTTGTTGCCCGGACTAGGTATTACGATCTCACCTACTGTTTATTCCTCTGTGTACTGCAGGGCGGTGTTTGTAATTAACATGGCAACTTTCCCGGTCGCAGGTGAGCCAGGCATTGTCGTGGTTACATGACTTTCTTTTATAGTTTTAGATGGTATTATATCTTGTTTATTTCTCGGCATGATGTCTTAAGTATTACCTACGTTATTTTTATAAAGTATTTTAATCTCAAAAAAAAAACCTATTGAATGCTGATGAGCTTTAGAGGAAAAGTTTCTTTCAGAGGGTAAGGTTTTTAATGCGTCGACTTCGAAAAAATTCTCTTTACGAATTAGGTATACCATTAGGGAAGTTAAATGAAAATTTAAGAGGAAGAAACTAATAATGATAACACTGAGCTGGCTAGGTGCAATAGTTATGTAGAAAATAAAAAATAAATAAAGCAGGATAAAAAAATCGTTAAATTTTAAACAAACTGCCATTTTCATTAAAGCAAAGTTATTATTGGCAACAAATCCTTTTAGCGTCAACAAGGAACACGATACATGAACGCATTACAAGAAACCCTCCAAACAAATCCTCCTTAATCAAACCATATCAGCGCGAAGACTAAAAGCGACGTGTTTTGTCCAAACAAGTTTATGTGAAATGCAGCTCTTTGGAGCAGAGGTGTTATTCAATAAGATTTGCTCGAATATGTTGGAACATTCGTGTTTGCAGAACATATTGATCTTAAAATTTTATATAATTTTCATCACCGGTCACGTTCCTGTCGATAAAGTACCTATTTATTGACAATCTACTTTAAATTAGTTAACTCTTAGGGGTCTCAAAAATTTTTAGACTAAAGGAATGGATAGGTACTTTTAAAAGCCTTCGGTCACACAGCAGATATCTTGGAATTACTTAGACCAGTATTCTTAGATGATCGTTTTCCAGCTAGCCGCCAAGCACCGAATGTCAACGCATAGAAATGACGTTGACCTTCTGTTCAAAAGAATCTATAAATACAGACTGCATTAAACAAAGGTGGCAGTGTAGGAACTCGCACAAGCAGTGCTGAAGTTTGTTCAAAGCAGCCTCGCTGAATCAGGCCGTAAATACAACAATGCTCGGTGAGATTCTTATTCAATTTGACTGAAGAGACAAACTGTTCGGTTTGAAAAGCATTGTGTACCTTCTTCACCCCGTTCGTCGATGCCAGGGTTCCACAGACATCTATTAAAGAAGATGGAAGCTGTTTCCTTATGGGATTTGTTTGATTGAAATAGAGCACCGTTTTAACAAACTGCCCAAGAGAAAGGTTTTGATATTTGTCATTTTAATAAACAACGACTGCGACTAATTCTTTCATAATAGAATAACAAAGCACAATTTGACGAAATTTCTTAACGAATAAATAAATCTGTTAATTAAAATCCAACCTCAACGATAACGCAAAAATTGCCCAGCACAGATAACTGCACCCATCCAAATATACAAAACCTCCTCAGGCCCGAGTACGAATATTCGAATCATGCGTAACATATCGTTATCGTATCGAAATCGAGAAACTTCATACAAAATTTGACGACCGGATGGCCTAGTGGTTAGCGACCCTGACTATGAAGCTTGAGCTCCCGGGTTCGAATCCCGGTCGGGGCAGATGTTTGTATGATGAATACGAATGTTTGTTCTCGGGTCTTGGATGTTTAATATGTATATAAGTATGTTTATCCGTTGTCTAGTACCCATAGTACAGCTTGCCTAGTTTGGGACTAGGTCAATTGGTATCAATTTGTCCCATGATATTTATTTATTTATTATTTATTTTAAAATTTTAGTTTACGCTCACGGGCGGGCGCTGTTCCAAACGTCTACTCGATACATTACGCGGGATTCGAATGTTCGTACTCGGGCCTCTTAACCAGCTTAACCAGCTCTTAGCAAGCCATAACAGAACCTTACTCAAACACTGTGACTCGTACTTTTTTTATTTAACTTCTCCTGAACAATAGTTTCATTCAATCCGCTTTTCGACATTAAGCATGCAAGGCACGTTGCATCGCCGCGCTGCAGAGTTTGGTCGCACGCTGGAACGCCAGCGGTAGCGGTTTGCGAATTTCACTCTTCGCCAATTTGTTTTGTGCAAAGTTTTGCGCATGCACGGAATTGCGATGCGTTTCGCGTCATTAGGAGATTGGCTGTTATCATAGAAACTATTATGCATTAAAATAACACTAAGCAGATTACAAGACACTTGAGCTACTTGGAGGCCAAGTTACGAATATCTGGATACAATAGAAAAATTCGCCTTTGTACAGTAGGTTAACTGGTAGAGATCCCTTTAAGGGATAAATTCGCCTTTGTACATTTGGTTTTGTTCTGTTATCTGTTATTTTATGGTTTATGAAGACATATACATAAAGCGGCCAAGTGCGAGTCGGACTTTTATCGAATATTTTTCTTGACTTGCGTTGTACCTCACCTCGTCTCGTGCCAATGTCATATTTCGTGATCGATGGGAAGTACTCTGTAAATTTAGATTTAGGTACTTTTAATTGACAGACTGGCAGACAGACAGAGAGAGACGGACAAAGAAGTGATTCTATCAGGGTTCCGTTTTCTATTTTAAGTACGAAACTCTAAAAATGTTTCGCGAATATTTAACGTGGATGGTATTTAAATCCAAAACAGAACTGCTGCTATTTCCTCCTCTTTGGCCAGTTAAATTTAAATTAACTCAGTCAACATGCTCCCGACATAAGCAACAGACTGCAGTCCTGTTGCTACGTGCAAATGAATTCCCCGAATGTTTCCCTTCATACTTTGTAGTGTGAAACCCCAGCTTTATTGATAGTACAATGGGATATTCTTGATTAGTTGAAGATTAGTCAGAGATTTAAAATGTTTCGTGCTATTTATAGCAGATAACCAACTTTACTTAGAAAGTTGGAAAACCCCCGACATTGTAATTTCAAAGTTCAATATTTCAAAAACGGGTCGTTCGATTTTAACGAAACTTAGCTAAGAACTGTCTCGATTAAACTAGCTTTCGATTAAAAAAACCGCAATGAAATCGGTCAATTCGTGTTTGAGCTATGATGCCACAGACAGATACACAGATACACAGATACACAGGTCAAAGTTATAACACCCCTCTTTTTTGTCGGGGGTTAATAATCAAATGCCAGTATTATCATTGATATAAAAGTCAGGATGTATACCCCTTGCACCATTTTGAAGACTTGAAGCGTCGTCACCCGTGTGTGCGACGTGCACGCGACTCATATATCTCTGGCACTAATTAGTGCCACAAAATTGGCAACTAAAACGGAGTACCGAAAGGCTGTAGGCACTTATAGTGATAGATGATGATAAAAATCTTATCGATACTTTATGTGTTCTTAATTATGTTACAAAATTCTCTGCATAGGTAGTGCATAATGAAAAAAAACCCTGTACTAAAATAAAATAACATACTTAAATTCGTTACCGTTATTACCCCATAAATTCTATTTTTTCCCCTTTATTTCCTAATCAGCCTCAAATCATGATTTAATTTACCCATTTCGTCATTCTTATCAATCAATCTATCACTGAAACTAATTCATTAAAGAGCTAATGTGATTGTTTATCGGTCATCAGCTCGTTTATCAAGCACCCCATACGCTACACTGAGATATAGCATTAATGTAATTATAAACTACGTAAATGTTTCCTTATTCCATACTGTTTTTAGGGTTCCGTACCTCAAAAGGAAAAAACGGAACACTTATAGGATCACTTTGTTGTCCGTATGTCTGTCTGTCTGTCCGCCAAGACCCTTTTTCTCTGAAACGCGTTTAGGTAGTATGCTGAAATTAATATCAAATATTCAAGCCTGCAGTCCATTGAAGCTATGAAAAAATCAAACGTCTAAGTCAACGCAATCAAAGGATACAGTCATTTTAAAGGTTGTTTCCATACAAATTGCCGTACCCTGAAAATCTAAAGGGTACTTCCAGTTGTCCTAGAAACTTGAAATTTTGGTATGAAGGTAGCCCTTATAGCACAGCACAACCACTCAGAAAATTCTCAAAATCTAAAATTTTTATGTCTGTCTGTAGATTTCACAGACTAATATAGGTAAGATGACACCACACTGCAGACATTTTGCTTAGGAGCGGCTCTGCTAACACTGGACAACTTACAACACTGGGGATAAGCGTTAAAATCTTTGTACGGAAACCTCGTGAGCGAGTCCGGCATTTAAACTTCGTCGTTTGTCAATTTTGTAATACAGTCAGTGTCAAATTTAGCTTGTTATTTTTGTACCATGTCGCAATAACGCATGTGGTGTGGCTGTCGTTGCTAACTATACGTCTAGTTAGAACGTTTTCCTGCATGTAAACTGTGAACCTCATTACTTCATTCGTTTTTGACAAAATTTTCATAAATGATACCGTTGAAGTATCAAAACTCCCATTGTTACACAGGTTTTGGTAAAACGTTTTTTACGTCTCATGTAAAAAACGTTCAGCTCCAAAACCCATTCGAGTGTGATGTGAAATTCATAACACTGAAACACTCGGCTTTAAAAGCCTAGCTCTAAATCTAACGTAAGCCAGATCAAAACTTATTTACACTTTATTAAACGGAACAGGATTCTAAATTGCATACTAGCAGGTTACAATAGATCATATTTGTTGCATCATAAACATTAAAACATTATTCACACGATCATTAAAATCACCAGTTCGGTAGGTGTTCTTTTAAACACTCTATTGATCTTTAAGTTTAGGTATCTGAAATTGTAATTATACATTTTTTGTACGCCTTTATTCTGTTTTGTTTTTGTACATGTATATTACATAATTTTAAAGGCAACTATATAAAAAAAGTGCTCCCCAGAAAAGGTGGTTTTATTTTGCAAAATCAAATGATTAGATCACTCTCGCAGGTAAAATCTTATTAACCTTCGAAGTATGAACGATGGTAAAAATACAAATGATGTGGTAACTTATTAATGTACTTTACTATATTAATTTACACTAAACATACAAAAAAATTAGACTTAATATTAGTAATCATGGTACTTTTTTTTTATTTTAACAAATTTTACACATTGTATACGTCGCGTTGGATATTTGATCGCATGCCGACCAGCCATTTGTAACAGTAACCCAATATACGTAAGGTGGGCTAGTCCGCTGGATCAATTACGTCTTGGTCACGCATAAACAATGTTTTACTTTAAATAGCATGTACTACATACACACAAATATGCGACATGGTTAATTGAAATACGCCGGCGAAGACGACATTTTTGTAACACACAACTGGAACGTTAGGTTAAAGAACTAACTTCAAGTTATCCTCCTGTTAGGGCAGATTTAGTGTTTAGTGTTTTTTGTATTTAGTATTAAGGTCGTTTTTATAGGATCATAATATTCAAGAGGTTTTCTATCTTAGTCATGCAACTTGGCTAGTTTTTAAAGCCGAGTACTTATTCGCACATAGATTTTGAGTTACCAAGTGGTCAAAAGTAGGTCCAAATGGTTCATACTATAACACACGGCTTTGAGAATGGCGTAGGTTTGTAAATAAAAATAATCGCACCCTGGAAACCGGCATACTCCTTCGAAGCAATTTAATGGTGTGTGTGTGAAGCTCGCGTGGGAACTATAGCCCAAGCGTCTCAATTGTGAGAGGATGGCTGTGCCCAGCAGTGGGACGTAAATAGGCTGCTGCTGCTGCTGATGATGATGTATCTGCAACTATAATGTATCTAACATTTTTATTATAAGTGCATTGATTTCTTGAAGATATATAGGTAAACACTTGCATTAGTATATCTACTAAAGATTGCAAAAAAAATAGTTAATTGCGCAATTATAATTCCTCGAATAAGTAACAGGGTGTCCCAACAATTCCCAAAATTTTAACTTCTAACTGCACTACTACAGCATGAGCAAGCTTCTCCGATTATGCCGCGGCACGCAGCATGCGGTCCACAAACTATGACGCTGTTCTATTTGCACCCAGCTTTACGGTTATGACGTTGCCGGCGTGTCACGGTACAGATGTAATAACCTAAGTTTTTTGTTGGTTTACGGGACATCCTATATATCTTCCTTTTGAATGCTCTTCGTTTTTGTACGTTTTGAGTGTGAGCGCCAACAATGTTTCTTAATGGTTATTTTGAATCTCAATGTTAGTTTTTCAATTGGTTGCATTTACAGGAAACTAAATGATACACATAGACAAATTGTACCGATAGCTATTTTATCTAAGTACATGCATACGAGTAGGTACGTATGAAAAACGTGTAAGTGTATTACATGAAAAACAATTTTAGTTTATTGTTTGCAATAAAAGTATCTCTTTGAAATTGTATATTTTTGAATTAGACTCGATACTGCCACTTCCTTCTTTTTTTGAGGTGGAAAATAAAGCGAACTCCTTAGAGTTGAAGCGTACTCTTTGAGTAACAGAACTTCCCAATTTGATTTAGCGTAGAAAAGCCTTTCCCCTCTCCGAACCTTACTCAGCAATTTATCCAGAGAGCGACAGCGTTCCCCTAAATCGAACACTAAATCTAAACATGCAAATATTTCATTCAAGTCACCGAAATGGGCAATTACAGAGAGCTTGGAGGAAGGAAGCGTTGTGTAAAAAAGCGTTCGCGGCCGCGAAATGGTAGGCACCGGACGGCGAAACGGCGGGTCGAATCTTGCAGGGCATAATGTCACGGCGTTTTCTGCTTTAACATCTTTGTTATGCTGTCCAATTCCAGTTTATTATTGCGTACGTTTAGGAGGGTCGATGGTTTGTTGTTGAGTAAATAAATAAAATGTAAAATCTGAAACTTTGGTTAGAAAACGCCATGGTAGCCTAAGGTTTGATCAATGGCCTCTCAAGCAGGTTGGGGGTTCCCACGCTCGCACCTCAGAGTTTGACTTTTCAAAAAGTAAATATTTATAGTAAAGCAGTAGTAGCTAGTGCTGTGAAGCAATTAGAACGGTATGTGTGAATACCCAGTCTGCAATGGGGGAACTATAGCCAAAGCTGGTTGAGCGTGAGAACTAAAAAGACTGCAGATGATGATAATGATGACAATTTGCATTACGCGTTATCCATAAGTTTAGAAGGAATCGAATGGAGGTTTCAAGACATCGTGAAATAAAACGAATCACTCACGTATATAAGTCTAGTTTATCCGTTTATTTTTATTTGTTTCGGACTAATTGCTTCCTCTGGGAGCGCACGGCTCAGCGGCAGCGAGACGCACACTGCGCGCCGCGGCTTTGCTCGCGCAACTACTAGACGCAGCTGACAGCGGCACAAATCTAGTTATGTACGCCAGTGATCCGTTTTATTTCACTATGATTAAGTCACACGGTAGTTTCATGTTCAAGAGAAGAAAAGCGTATTAATATTTTGATTGGCGTTGTAGCGTAAGCATGTTGGTACTATTCGAATTACAAAGCAATCCGAAAAACTCATCTCAAACGTTGTTATTCAAACGAAGCTGGCTAAATGGGCATTAAAAGTGATAAAATATCTATTTAGCTTTTTCGCAGCGGCCGCTTTCCCCGTTCTCGGGAAATGTGCTTCCTTCCCATCAGCGTTTGGCGGGGTAATTGCGCTTTATGCTTCTGAGATAAAGCGTGATAAGTTTTTTTCTGCTTTATCGCGTAATTGTGATTTCTGGGGACCGTGGACTCATTGTTTTTGGCTGTGCAAGTGGGGTTTGTGGGTAAGTTACGAGTATTGTAGCTGTGAACGCGTTCAAGTGTTTATATTTCCAATCTATACCTATAAAACAGTACCGTGACTGACTGACTGACAGACAACGCACAACCTAAACCACTGGACCTACAGACTTGAAATTTGGGAAACATGAAATATTGAGTATTCTAGAGGTGCACTAAGAAGAGATTTTTGGAAATTCTGCGGCATAGGGAACTAGCCCATTTTGAAACATTTCACTTGGGCAAAGCCGCGGTGCATAAGCTAGTAATACCTAATTATAAGTTTCATTGGAAGAGTAATGTAACAACACATAATCAAAAGGGTGTAAAAAATCAGAAAACAGTAATTGCGGATGGTGTGATTTGGACACAAGTTAAACTGACTGAAAAGCTAAGAAAAGTTTTTCACAATAATTTATTCTTTAGGTACAACTATTATTGAGATATTTTTGTATAAATAAGAGAAAGCAAACGAGCAGGCGGGTCACCTGATGGAAAGCTATGACTGCCACCCATGGACACCTGCAACACGAAGGGAAACAGGTAGAATCCCTAAGCTGTATCGCTCCGGGAATATTGCCGCAGGAAGCTGATTCCATAGAAAATTCCAGCAGATTGACGTTAAAACCAAGGGTTACTTTTACAATTGTAATGCCTATGAATGAGGAGCTTTCTGTTCACCATTTACTTTTCACTTTACTAGTCTGAATTTGTTCTAAGTAAGAGAGGAACGGGAAGGTAGAGGATAGATCAAATAAAAAAGAAGATAGACGTCGTGTCGAATCAGGAGATGATGAGTGATGAATTAGCATAGAAAAGAACGGATAGGATTGAATAGCATCGACAACATGATGATGAGTCTGAACTTCCGCAACTATCGGTTAAACAATTAAACGGTCCAACCAAAACAATTGAAAAACCTCAAACCAGAAACCTTTAATTAATCCCAGAGCAGTGTTTAAATGAAAAATTCTCCACTGTTTCCGACACGCGGCGTCGACCGCGTCGACTCCGTGTCTATCAAAAGGCAGTTTTGTGGCGGGGCCACGCGGCGCGCGCGGCGATTTACCGCGCTACGGGAATGTCGACCGCAGTGGAAAACGGATGACAGTTCGTATTCGTAATGGTATCCTCGGTTAGTCTTGGGGTTAGTTCAGAGTGTGTGAGGACCGTGCTTAATGTACGTACCAAATGTACGTGTAAAAAAAATCAAAAACTGTTGGGTATTAGGTTTGGAATAACAGCCTTATTACACTGGCGATTTGCTAGCGAGTTTTGTATTGAATCTATCACGCAACGTGTTCACCGCGAGCGTTATTAGTTTGAAGCACTCGCACACAAATTGCCATAGTGTGATACCTAACTGATAAGACTCTACGAAAGTTGTACACCATAATATTTTTTTATGTGTTAATTACTTTCAACATGCACACGCACAACATACCATTTCGTTCTAGATTTAGAGCAAACATGATGTTGTTTTTCAGTTATGGAATACGTAGACGTCGATGACAGTAAAGTTGTCTAATGTATAACACACACCTCATACAACCAAAAAGCCGTGGTAGCCTAGTGGTTTGACCTATCTCCTCTCAAGCAGAGGGACGTGGGTTCGAGCCCCGACTCGCGCCTATGAGTTTCTTGGAATCATCATCAGCCTATTTACGTCCCACTGCTGGGCACAGGCCTCCTCTCAGAATGAGAGGGCTTGGGCTATAGTTCCCACACGGGCCCAGTGTGGATTGGGAACTTCACACACACCGTTGAATTGCTTCGCAGGAGTGTGCAGGTTTCCTCACGATGTTTTCCTTCACCGAAAAGCTCATGATAAATTACAAATGTGATTTCGTACATAAATTCCGAAAAACCCAGAGGTGCGAGCCGGGGTTTGAACCCTCGACCCTCTGCTTCAAGAGGCGATAGGTCAAACCACTAGGCTATCATGGCTTTTCTTGGAATGTGTGTGCGAATTTACCTTTGCAATTTGTCACAAGTTTTATGAAGGAAAACATCGTGAGAGTAAGCTCCTGCGAAGTTCCCAATCCGCACTGAGGGTCGAGCACAACTTTACGAAAGCTGCGTAACGTTACGGTTATCGTATCGAGATCGAGAAACCTCATACAAAATTTCAGTTCCAAATACGCTCTCGGGCGGGCGCTGTTTCAAACGTCATACAAACTCGACAACGTTTACTATTCGATTTTACGTGACGCAGGATTCGAAAAGTCTTGCTCGATCCGCTGGACCCGCGTGGGAACTATAGCCCAAGCCCTCTAATTCTGGGAGAAGGCCTGTGCCCATCAGTGGGACATAAATAGAGTGAAGATGATGACACAAAGTCATTGTCCACAATATAAGTTAGCTGCACATGTTAAACTGTCTAAATATCCAAAGAATTCATTAACAACTAACTGCCGAGACGAGAACTATGTGTAATTAATAAAATTTGCATAATATTTCACACGTTGAAAGTTCGCCACGAGCGATTCGGAACTGTTGGGCGGTCGCATTATGCATGCGGAGAGCATTACCAAAACGTTGTTATAAGTTTAATTATTTAAGCTTGATATGTTTAAATGTTGTTAAAGATGAATACAATTAGTTGCAATTTAAGGGGCAGGTGAACCGTGGAAGTCGGTAAAAACCAATACCATTATGCATAAACGTCAGTCAAGCATCCATTAGTTCAAATGGAGTTTTGTTTTCTTCTTACTAACGGAAATGTCAATGTGACAAAAAAGGACAAACGAACTTTATCGGTATTTTAGTTAAAATAGGTTTATGAATAACAGGGTTAGGCCGTTAGACTTTAGGTCAGTGCAGAACTTTTTTTTTAAGTTACTTAAGTTACTTATAAGAGCAGGCCCTTATTTCACCAATGACGTTACAAACGTAAGTTTACTATAACATTTGATCAACATTTCATTGTTAATATGAAGTGCACTAAAACAAAAACTCTTCGAATTTAAACCAATTAGTTATTGTAAACAGAACTGACATTTGTAACTTTGGTGAAATAGGGGCAGACCACCACACACACACCACAGATGACAGCTGGCAATAAACTGAAAAAACTCAGGCTGCGGACAAGATTATTCGATATCCGTATACCTTTGCTCACCAGAACTAATTGAACATGGAATGGATTGTTTAGATCAATTCACAGCATTGCTGAATTAAAACGCTATAATTGAATCGAAAGTAGAAAATGAACACTTCCGAAGTCAGAGTTGTGCCTACAGGTACCACCGGAGACATGCAACTCGTATACCCGAAATGCAGTTTGAATTTGCCTGAAAATGCCCTGAAATTCAAGCGGATGTGCCTTTTCAGTTTGCGGCTTAACACCAGGGCTTTAAAAATTCAAACTAAGATAGATTATAAAGGCATGCAAAATTGGCTTAACATGTTAAGCTCGAGCGGCCACGTTATTTTGAATCAACCCCGTGCTAAATTAATTTTAAAAACATTGTGAAAATATAACTACGAATTTTGTTTTGTTTTGTTCCAGATGTATAAATTGATAAATTGTAGACTGTACATTTTTGTTGACCATGGATAGGGCTTGTACTTTAAATTAACTCTTAAAAAAATCGATTCTAGATAGTTAACTAAGTCATTCTCCAGCAGAGATTACATATCTATTGCGACTGCATACAACACGGCTACCATTTGACATTAAGTTGGAAGATGGGTAAAAAACAGATATCCAACCATCCGCTATCCAAACTTAAGTAGGTACCTTGTAGGAATTCGTAGCAGGTAGCGTAGTAATGAGATTAAACGAAATTTCGACTACGAAACCTCATACTAAATTTTAGTTCCAAATAAGGGCGGGCGCTGTTCCAAACATCATACAAATATCTCGATAACGTTTACGTTACGCAGGTTTCGAATATTCGTACTCGGGTTTCTGGTGAATTTGTGAAGTCTTCACGCATAGCAAAATTTGTACGTTTGTGTAGCAACAAAAACACGGACTATAATAATTATGTAATAAGGGTAAACACAGAATGTATGAATGAAATTGTAATTCAAATTGTTAATATTGAAGCATTCGTTAATTTTATCGCAAAAGATCTCAGCATAGTTCGGAAGGTAAATGCAAACATGGGATTATTCGTTTGCCATATCATTACCGGAGCGAATGATCCAATTATACCGTAAAATCAATTAAAAGTACATTGGCCGGAAATAGTTGTTTGCGAATAATTATGAACGTTCCATCGGACATTTTTTACAATGCTCGGTCGTTATGCGGGTTCTTAATTTACTTTAACATGTAATATAACAATTAACATCGTCCTCGAGAGAGATTTCTGTCACAAAACTATGTCGGGAGAGAAGGAAAGAGTTCATTGATTTGTGTGAGAACCGAGCATGTAGTATTTTGTGTAGGTTGGTATTTTGACCTCACGAGTGTAGTTTGGTGAGGAAACTCCTCGACCAACAGTTCCAACTTTTTTGTTGGTGTTTGAGCAGTTACAATACAAAACAATACAATACAAATATTCTTTATGGAAAACCACAAAAAAGTACAAGGAGATTACAGAAAAACAGGCATGGTAGACAACAGGCGGTCTTATCGCTAAAAAGCTAAGTAAATTGTTTTGATAATAAATAAACAAATAAATAATAAATAAAAGCTATCTCTTACAGACAACCAAAATACAGAAACCAAGACGAAGAGGCTAATTTAGGTGGCAGAAATGAACAGAAAGGAGAAACTTAAAATTAACAACAAATGAAATTAATAACTACAAATAAATGTACTATATAAATAAACATATACATAATACAATGCATACACTAATTATGCAAAACATGAGTGAAAACGACCGAATAGCCCAGTGGTTAGAGACCCTGACTATGAAGCTTGAGGTCCCGGGTTCGAATCCCGGTCGGGGCAGATGTTTGTATGATGAGTACGAATATTTGTTCTCGAGTCTTGGATGTTTAATATGTATATAAGTATGTATTTATCTATATAAGTGTGTGTATCCGTTGTCTAGTACCCATAGTACAGGCTTTGCCTAGTTTGGGACTAGGTCAATTGGTGTCAATTTGTCCCATGGTATTTATTTATTTATTTATAATGTCAAAAGGCCACAGGTGATAAGGATTTCAAAGGAATATATATAACGGAGACGAATAAGAATGCAGTTAATTGTTGAAAGAAGGAATTTCCTTTCTAAATCCTGACGTCGCACGCAGAAAGCGGTCGGAAGATGGAACGCGTAATGAGGTTCTTGGCCCTTCTTTTTGGCACGGAAGGTACATAGACTCTTTCCTTCTATCCCGATGTAGTTCTGTTATCTCTCTATGGTAACTTTCTCCACAACTTCATACGTCGAACAAAACAAAAACATTTTTCACAAGACGTCTAAGATAAACAGTATTTGTACCAGATGGATTAAATGCTACTCGTATCTCTAAGAATAAGGCCGGATGAATGATGCGGGTTGTTTATGACATCCATACATTATTTAGGGTAGTTCATCAATACTGATACGCCCTTGCCGGGTATTGAGATAAACGAGCCGAATAGTGTTGGATCAAATTCAATTTGTTCGCAAATTGAAGAGGGCTATGCGTGGCGCGGAACTGTAGCATGTATCGACTAACGGGTCCCTTTGTTTCCCATACGATTGGTCATAATGTAATGTATGTCAAAATCTATCAGAGGCCCAAGTACGAATATTCGAATCCTGCGTAACGTGAACGAGAAATTTGTATGACGTTTGGAACAGCGCCCGCCCGTGTATTTGGAACTTTTAGTATGAAGTTTCTCGATTTCGATACGATAACGTTACGTTACGCAGGATTCGAATATTCGTACTTGGGCCACTGTAGTCATAACTCTTTTTTTCTGTGAAACAGTCAATAATTCAGGAATCTTGTATAGTCATCCTGTAGAGCTTAGTAAGTAAGTGAAGAGCTTAGTTTATAATAATCCTGAAATTAATAGTTTCAGAGTTAATGAGAGTTGGGTAATCTATCAAGATTACAGAAATATAGAAATCATTTATTAATATAAAACTACAATGTCAAGTAAACGAAATTAACGCGAATTAAGTGACTTAAATTAGATAACTTTCTACGGTAGTTGAAAAAGTTTAGGCGAAAT
Source organism: Clepsis dumicolana (assembly GCA_963691665.1). Classification (NCBI taxonomy): domain Eukaryota; kingdom Metazoa; phylum Arthropoda; class Insecta; order Lepidoptera; family Tortricidae; genus Clepsis; species Clepsis dumicolana. The sequence goes on along the minus strand of OY829511.1, from coordinate 4,321,920 downwards.
TGCTTATTTCAATATTTTAAACACTTTGACATGTAAAAACATTTCTCAATTCAACTACTTATATCCTTATTATCGTCAAAATGAAGACCCCGGAGTATTTGATATAACAGGTTAGAGAGCTTCATCTTACTTAGGTACTTTCCAACTCGCCTCACAACAAGAGGGCTTGAGCTGATGTGTCATTACGGTTTAAAAACATCACCTAGCAGGTATAAGCAGGTTTCTTGTCTTAACAAACAGTATTTTGTAGTAACTTGACGGCCGAATAGCCTAGTTTGAACGCGGGTTATAATTAGAACCCACTACCCTCTCTTTAACAGATAGGGAATAAAAAGGCTTCACATCAGATATTTTGGTTTTAATGAATTTATTAAATGAAATTTGCCCTTTTGCTTTACATACCTTCCTATCTTCTACTGCAGAAGGTACTTTGTCTGTGTCAGTTTCATCTACAATCATCCTGATCTAACGACGCCATCAGTCCTGCTCGCCGGGTGCTTTCCTATTTATCACGTTACTTAACTTTTTCCAATTTTAGATTACAAATGCACACTTCGATATTGAATAACAAAGTTTTATTTTGCTGATTATTCACTAAAACTTTCTAAGGTACACGTCCTCATCAACATACGTATGACACCCTGCATTGTGGCATTTATTGCTATGAATTTAGACTGAAAGGTCCGATTATTTGTAGCAGAGTCTAGTCCTGAAACGTTTATCTTAACCAAATTAATTTGCACTTTAAATTAAATAAACAGAAAACAGTAAAAGAAGTATAAAGACTATACATAATCAGGATTAACGCTCGTGTGATCCTATTATGAAACTCGCCACGGCTTGTTTCATAAAACCACACTCGTGTTTTAGGGCCCTTCATTATGTATCAGTTGCACATAAACTTCTATTTCAAATATTGCACGAAAATGCTACTTTATTTCTTAAGAAAACACAGTTTTTGTCAAAATATGCAACCGCAATCTGTATTCCTTAGTACTTAGTATTCCTTAAAGCACCGTTCCTCAATTTAAATTCAAAAGAAAGGCAATCCATTTATCAATTTGTCCCAAAACTGTTTAGACGAATGACAATTTTATTGACGTGTGCCCCGAGTACGTTTGTTACAGAAAAAACCCCATAACGCCAACCCCTGGCATTGGCGACGTGGTGTAATATTATGTGTGTTGGACAATCCTGGCCCCTTCTCAACCGAACTCCCTTTAAGTCGATAAACCAGCGTAGAATCCCTTTCAATTAACCGTTACAATTCAAAACTAAAGGATCTTGGTTAGGTGGTTCGGTTGACAAGAGAAGACCAAGCAAGGTTAGCGCAGGTAGAAGTTTACACGTATAAAATGAGAAAAACAAGATGTGGTACTCACTTTTATTTGATTTACCAAAACTTACACTGATTACACCACGAACTAGGTATGCACCACTTCACTCTATGACGATCAAAATCGAACTGAGGTTTACGTTAAAGAGCAGCCCTTTTTGTCTGTCAAGTGACAGCCGGCCATTCTGCCGGATGTTCGGTTTTGATCATGATAATAACAAGACAACATTTTAATATTATTCTATGACGACATAAATTGGAGATTCACACAAACAATAAGTAAATAATTAAATAATTGTTAACAGTCGGCCATCCGAAATTATGAGTACGTCCTCGTACTAGCAACTCGTATCAGTTAATACATTAGGTACTAATAAAATGAGAACTAAAGTTTTATTTATACATTTTATTCTAAAAGAAACGATTATAACAATGACAATATCGTATCATGTTATGATGAAAACTTGTTATTGATACAAAGAAAAACTTGTTATAAGTATTTAATGTTACGGAAACAATAGAATATAATTATTATACTCATCCAATTAAGTAAGTAATTCATTTAATTTTAACTTATTTACTCACGCTGAAACAGAAGATGATTAGGTTCAAGGCATAATTTAAATATATTTGTTATAAGTGACAACAGGCCGCGCTACGTCCTGAATGCCGATATTGTGTGATAATAACAACAGGCCCCACTACGTCCTGAATGTCAGTATATGTGAAGATGACAACAGGCCCCACTACGTCCTGAATGTCAGTACCCTGTGTGACAACAGGCCCCACTACGTCCTGAATGTCAGTATTGAAGTGTATAAATTTAAAATAGTTTACTCGTCATCACTGACATCGCTATTGTCACTTGACGAGGCCATGTCCTGTGCGTGTGGTCTACTGAAAGAGAGCCAAGGTGCAATTTTATCTATCGCTACAATACTGGAAAATCGACGGCCGTTCTTTCTAGTTAATGGGGTATCTTCCACTTGAAAACGGTCGTGGTCTAAAACAGCCGTAATCTTATAAGGACCCTGGAAACGCGGAACAAGCTTCTTACTTTGACCTGAGGCCGGTACCTGCCGCTCTACCCTGACCAAGTCACCTACTTCGAATTTGACAGGCTGACAACGCTTTTTGTCGTACATGTCCTTTTGGTGCTGTTGGTAAGACTTCACGTGAGAGTTAAGCTCCTCCCTTATTTCACCTCTGTCATTTTTGGTCTGATCCGTAACATCGTCAGCTATTCCAGATAACAACCTGCTATCACTTGACCCTGCTGGCCTTATACCGAACAACACCTCAGAAGGGGTTCGATTAATGCCTTTGTTGAGGGTATTATTCATACCCCATTGTACATCGGGCAGGTGTTCGTCCCACATGTTATCTGGTGTACCAACAGATTTAGCAGTAAGAGCATCAACTATGACTTTGTTGTACCTCTCCACTTGTCCGTTGGCCCTAGGTGTGGCAACTGCGTTGAGGACGTGTTTGATACCTTTGTCATGCATGAATCTTTTAAAGAACGCACTAGTAAATGAGGTTCCACGATCGGAGATTAATCTCCTTGGTACTCCGAATATGCTGAAGTACTCCGAAAGGACCCTAATAGAATTATGGGACTTTGTACTTTTAACCGGTTTCAAATAAATATATCGGGTAAATGCGTCGACTATGACCAATATGTGTATGTTGCCTCTTTTGCTACGAACAAATGGGCCAACGTGGTCGACGTGTATAGTGTCGAAAGGATTGTCCACTTTGTCAATGGGATGCAAAAACCCTGGCCGTTTACCCCCCTTTGCCTTTGCGTATGTACATTCCAAACAAGACTTTACATATTTCTTAACAAAAGTTCGCATTTTGGGGAACCAGTAAACGGCCATGACTTTTTCCAGTGTTTTGTCAACAGAGTAGTGCCCTATGTCATCGTGGTTCTGTTTAACCACCTGCCAACGAACACCTTTTGGCACAACCCATCTGTCTCCTTGTGCCGTCACTCTAAACAATTTATCTCCTTTAATCTTGTAATTATTTTTGACATCAACGATGTTGTCAAAATTAGGGTCTCTGAGCAAATTGATGATCCTTTGGATCTCCGAATCCGCACCCTGAACTGTGACTATCCAGTCAGAACCGGATTCGGAAACCGCCATCACGTCACACATTACTTTAGGAGATTCAGGTATAGGGTTCCGGCTAAGAGCATCGACATGAGCCATAGCCGTACCTGGCCTATAGTCAATGTTCAAATTAAATTCTTGCATCTGTTCCCACCATCTGGCCACTCGCGGGATCATATCTCTCTTTTGGAAAGTGGCTCGCAAAGAATTGCAATCCGTGACCACCTTAAATGAGATACCGATTAAATAAACACGGAATTTACGGAGAGCTGATATGACCGCGAGTGTCTCCAAATCGTAAGAAGAGTAGTTCTGCTCCTCTGGTGTCGTCTGCCTACTATAGAACGCCACAGGCTTGAGCAGATCGTTAGCATCGCGCTGTAGAAGAATTGCTCCTAGGCCTAGTTTGCACGCATCCGTGTGCAGTTCGGTCTCAGCTAACGGATCGTACAGGGCTAGAGTGGGCTTCTGAACTAGCTTCTGCTTAAGAGTTGTGAACGCAATTTGCTGTTCTTCGCCCCATGACCAGGGTATATCCTTCTTTAGAAGGTGCGTTAAGGGCTTAGCGATAATAGAGAATCCGGGCACAAATCTCCGGAAGAAACTAGCCAATCCTATAAATTGCCGGACATTATGTTGACTCACTGGGACCGGGAATTTCTCAACAGCTTCTATTTTTCGCGAACCGGGCCTAATACCGTCCTTAGATACCTCAAACCCTAAATAGTCAACGGAATTACCGAAAAACAAGCATTTAGACAATTTAAGTGTCAAACCCGCGTTCGAGAACAACTTTAGTGTGTTTTCCAACCGTGTCATGCCTTCTGAAAAGTCTTTGGCAGGTATTATAACATCGTCCAAATAGGCTAGGGCCTCTTTATGCCTACTCGACCCCAATACTTGGTTCATTATACGTTGGAAGGTTGCTGGGGCGTTAGCAAGACCGAACGGCATCCGATTAAACTCAAAATGGCCGTCCGGTGTCACAAACGCCGTTTTGTGCTTATCACCTTCGCGGATCGGTACCTGATAATATCCGGACGCTAAGTCGAGGGTTGTATAGAACTGATGACCAGAAAGAGTATCTAATTGGTCATCTATTAAGGGCATCGGATAGTTCTCCTTGACCGTGAGTTTGTTCAAAGCTCGGAAATCGATACATAAACGGTATTCACCCGTCTTTTTACGCACTAGTACAATGGGGCTAGCGTAAGGTGAGGTAGACGGACGGATAATTCCGTTCTCTAACAGCTCAGTGATCATTTCCCTGACTATACCTTTTTCGTGGATTGCTAGCCTATAGGGTCTGTATACAACCGGTTCATTATCATTTAGAGTTATTGTCATCTCCCCCATTGTTGTGGTACCTAGTTCAGACAGGTTGAACGCAAAACACCCCCTATACTTGTTTAGTAAGGCTACAACCTGTTCCCTTTCTGGTTGAGTAACATGTTCACCGACTTTAACATCTTTTGAATCTATTGAGGTTACTAAGTGTTCGGTAACAGTTGCGACTTGCATCGCTGAGGAATACGACAGCTTATTGTCTTCCCTTGCCACGCGACCACGCGCCATTACGAGGCCCTTGATTAATGTAATGCTCTGACCCCTTGGGACACCCACTACAAGTTGTCCTACCCCACCTTGACCAATACTAAACAAGCCAGAATACACCGAGAACCTAACGTCAGCGATTAGTCGCAAGCCGCCTTCTACATATAACTCCCCTTCAAAGGGCGGATCAGCATACACGTCAACCGTGGCCATTCCTGTAACTGACACATCATTCTTACAGAACAACTTCACTTTATGACTGCTAGAGTCATCAGCAACATTTTGTAACATAAGTAACTGTTCACTAGTCTTATACACTATTACATGAGGTTGTTCTGTAAAAGATTGTCCTATCATGAGCGGCACGTCCATTGCATAGTCCGGAACTACATATAGGTCTACTTCAGCCTCTACCTTATCGATAATGATGTTAGTCCTGCACCTACCTAGTACCTGGACAATGGAATTACCAAAACCCCTGAGCAACGGGAGCGAGTCTGTAAGTAGTTGTTTGCTGATCTTTTTAAATTCGGAGGCCTTTATCATACAGCATTGGCTACCAAAATCAATAAACGCGCTAAAAGGTAACCCATCAACTTCTACGACCTTTGAATATTTGTCCCCGAAAGTATTTTCGTCTGCGACACAACACTGAACAGTTTTCTCGATATTTAACGGTAGTTTAGAATAGCACTGGTCGGCCTCATGTCCTAACTTAGAGCATTTAGTGCACTTTTTAATAGGTAAAGTACACTGAGAAGACACGTGACCTTCTTGCTTACAATTAAAACACCGCGGCCTGCCCGTGCCCTGTTTAGTTGCAATTTCCTGAGGTTTTCCGACATTACCATTCCTTGCTATTTTGCGGTCACTGACTGGCTTTATATTTCTTGTATTTCGAAGGTATGCCAGCAATTTGTCAGGATCGTCAAACTGTGCTGCTTCAGCTCCTAACCTTACGGAGCGGTCATCGATGCCGTGCAGAATGCATTCGACAAACAGTCTGCCCGTTATAGGCCCAGTAACCTTATTTATCAACGCTACCTTATCGTAAAAGTATTCTTCGAGGGAATCCCCGAATCGAGCTCGTTTGGCGACCATGTCACTAAGCATCTGCCCATAATTTTCTTTAGATGGGAATGCTGCTAACAATTTAGCTTGCCAATCCTCCCATGAGTAAAGGACAGACGATAAGCCTTCGTACCACCTCTGTGCTACCCCTCGTAGTTTCGGCAACGAATAATGAATCAATTGTTTTTCGCTCCAGCCATATATAGAGGCGCACTCATTGACCTTGTGGAGCCACATGGACATAGTTTGCTCCTTCCTAGCGGGGTCAAACTCGGGGACCGTGTTATGCATATTACCTAACTTATCTAGGGAGTCATTGCGCCCTATTGATTTTAATGCGTTAAGTAAAAGAGTTAAACTGTCTTCATTAGAAACTTGAGTAGACTCACGGTTATCCTTCGCTGGCGAACTCACGGAAGCAGCTGCAGCGCTGCTGCCCGGCTGACGGTTCGCACGGCTACGCGAACGGTGGCTGGCCCGGCTGCGCGACCGGCGGCTCGGCCGGCTGCGGGACCGGCGGCTCGGCCGGCTGTGTGACCGGCTGTGTGACCGGTGACGTCGGCGACGCCGCTGGGTCACTTCGCAGCTCGGTGAACGCCTCTCACGACAACGAGACTGACGCCCCGTCTCCGTAGGACGTGAGGGCGAGTACAGCCCCGGAGACATGGTTTCAGTTTCCACTGAAATTCACAATATGCACAGTTTATTGTTCATAGGGGTGACCGGTATCATTTGCAAATGTGATGGAGGGTAGGTAGAAAATATCGGTAATACTGAATTTATATATAATTGCAATTATCATTAGCTCATGATTAATTTAGTAACTGTTTGCACTAACCACGATTTCAATGATGGGCGGAACAAAAAAAAAAAAAAAAAAGGTTGTCGTTTATAGTCGTAATAATTAACGATTGTTTCGATTGAATCCCACTTTCTGAAATGTTGGACAATCCTGGCCCCTTCTCAACCGAATTCCCTTTAAGTCGATAAACCAGCGTAGAATCCCTTTCAATTAACCGTTACAATTCAAAACTAAAGGATCTTGGTTAGGTGGTTCGGTTGACAAGAGAAGACCAAGCAAGGTTAGCGCAGGTAGAAGTTTACACGTATAAAATGAGAAAAACAAGATGTGGTACTCACTTTTATTTGATTTACCAAAACTTACACTGATTACACCACGAACTAGGTATGCACCACTTCACTCTATGACGATCAAAATCGAACTGAGGTTTACGTTAAAGAGCAGCCCTTTTTGTCTGTCAAGTGACAGCCGGCCATTCTGCCGGATGTTCGGTTTTGATCATGATAATAACAAGACAACATTTTAATATTATTCTATGACGACATAAATTGGAGATTCACACAAACAATAAGTAAATAATTAAATAATTGTTAACATGTGAGTGTTTCCATACAACCATGTTTACTGTGTAAACTGAATATTTACCCTTGTGAACATATTTACCTCCACTTTTTTACGAACTCGTCTTGTTAAGTTTTGTCATAACTTTATTAATGTAAGCTATTTGTAGTTATTTGAATTTCAGGCTCGAAATTCTTATATCAATGTCGAATAGAAGCTTAGTTGAAAGATATGCGACAAAATATAAAAAAAAATCGAAAAGGCTTCATAATGGATTTCTTTTTTGAACACGATTAAAGTGTCTAGAAATCCATTCATTAATGTGTATCTTCATTTACTGTGGTTTGACATTCAAGTCATTGAATTGTTTTTCATGACTCTGTAATCACTTGTATTTAACATGAAACTACTGTGAGAATCAATAGTAGTGTAATAAAAGGCTCACTCTGGGACTAGTGGTAGGTAGGTAGGTGTCATCATCATCATCATCATCATGTCAGCCGAAAGACGTCCACTGCTGAACATAGGCCTCCCCCACTCAGACCGGTTTTGTGCTTTCTGCAATAATGGTAGGTAGGTGGGTGTAATTCGAAGTGGGTAATTTGTCCGTAAAATGGCGTGCTACCTAGATTTCTGTACGTGAGTGATCCCTTTGCTTCACTAGGTACGCTGTAATTAAATAGTACAATATTTGAATTTTTCAAAGTTATATACGAAAAAATTACGAAAAAGTACAATATTCTGACGGTATTAGACAATGTTACAGACGACACATTTACATTTTTCTATAAAACGTACATTGCTTTAGTTTCAGGCGTCACATTGAAATTGAATTTTCAGAACCCCTGTGATATCGCCCATGAGGATTGTCAAGAATGGGAAAAATAGCTTGTTTTAAATAAAAAATATATGCTTAAATAAAGAACGAATGAGAATGTAATGAATCGTAAGGAGGGTGCCATGACAATGTTGTAGGCTCCCATTTTGTTGTACAGGTAAATCTTTCTACGTTGAGAAGCGAAAACAAGCTTCGTAAATTTTATTGTGTACAATTTTTTTTCTGCTCTATTAAAATAGAGCATAAAGACCGCAGAGTTTCTTTACTCGGGCTTAAATGAAACAAAGGAAACATTTTAGCGCAGCTTAACGTGGATAAAGGCTGAAATCCTTACGTGGCTCACCTGCAAACTCGCATACACAACCAAGATGAAAAGAGGTAAAAATAAATTTAACAAAAGATATTATTATAGGACTTGAGTTGATAAACGGGCTCTCTCACGTGTATTAACACGTTGATATATTACACAATTTCTTTACGAGCGGAAAGGATTTGCAACAACGCGTCGCTTTGAACACACAGTGTTTCAGGACTCGTGTGTTAATCAGGTTTTTGGGGCGTGCAGCGAAATATTAACGCGATTTGCTTTTTTACTTGTCGGTTCTTACAGTTACGAGGTTTTCTTAAATCGAGACACTTTCATACGTCATTAAACCACTGTCAAATACAAATAAACTTTAAGTTAAAGATGTAATTGTTTAGCCTAATCATTGTTGATGGTTTCGAAGTAGTTCAAAGAAATACATGGACCGGACCAGTTCATTAAATCTTACAGCAAACCTCAAATCCAAAATCCCACAATACACATCAATGAAAACAACATGACTTGTCTTGAAAACTACAGGTATGTACGAAAGAATGAAAAGTTTCCTTAATTTTAGCATTGCTAAAGTTGAGTTTTACAGATAAGTTCTAAAATAATCGACAAGAAGTATTTTCGACTGTGTTTTCTGTCGGGGCCAAGATGATACCTCTATATCCCGCAACACGGCCACGCTTCAAAAGAAACGAAATATATATCAAAAACACATGATGGTGTCACGTACCGTCTTAATACAACAGACAATCAAGAAATGAAACATCGTAAGGGGAATAAAAACTGAAAAGATCCAGTAACGACCGAGGCAGGGCCCCAACAAATCGTGGGTCATCACTCAAAGTTATTATTGCCGCTGGGAGCTGGGTCCCGAAGACCGGAGATAACTCAGCTTTTCATTTTGTGCACGAGATGATAACGATGTTTGTTCAATTTGTTATAAATCGATGTAGTACTAGGCTCTATTAGCTTTGGGAAAGGATGTGTCGATATTTCGGCGAAGCCGTCGTTGTTTCTTATTAAGGATGATAAAATTTGTCGTCGCATTATTCTGCCTCAGAGTTCAAAGGGTTTGAATAAAGAAAGAGCAGAAAATTGTCGTTTCTAAGTTATTTTTGATCCATCTGTACTTGGTAACAAAATAAACTATTATAAAACGATGCGTTGTTATCCAAAAATTATAATAATTATGAATGACCGCCCGTATAAATAATGAAACGCCGTAATTTCAACGATTAGTGACGAACGTTTCCATTGTTCGAACTCCGACTCCGAATGGTAAACTTTTTAAAACAATTTGTCTAATGGAGAGGAAATCTGTCTCTGCCTAAAGTTATATCAAAGGAAAAGTTTATATCAAAAGGGACATTTTTCAGGGGCGTTCACCAAATGCGTTAATGTTAATCTCGCAGGATCGGGCACCAATTATTTTTCATCGTTACATTGTTTTGCGCTTTTGTTTAATTTCGAATATCATAAGCATCTATCATTTTTAATCTTTAAAACATGAAAACTTTACCGACTGTACATGCTGCTAACTGCAATGCTTCTGGTCCTGTAGTACCATTCATTTCGTTATGGCACTTAGACCTCTCCACACTACACTAGCACTATCTGCATTAGTTCTTCTGGATTTTCTTTTAAGTTCAGGTTCATTTAAAATCAAAGGAACATGAAAAGAACCTTGGCAGTTCTCTTGTAGATTTAACGCCCTGGCTCTTTAATAAGTTATTTTCTAATGCAGCCTCAAGCGCTTACGGTTTCAGTTTTAAGATTTGACATTTATACGTTGTAACAGCCAATAACATTAGCGCTGTCACCTTAGAAAATAACACACCTGTAGCCCGAGCACTAAGTCTTCGAATCCTGCGTAACGTTACGTTATCGTATCGAAATTGAGAAATCAAATACAAAATTTTATTTCCAAATACGCTCATGGGCGCGCGCTGTTCCAAACGTCATACAAACTTCTCGATAAAGTTTACTACTCAATTACGTTACGCAGGTTTCGAATAAGTGAAATAAAGGGTCTTGACAGACAGACAGACAGACAGACAGACAGACAGACAGACGGACAACAAAGTGATCCTATAAGGGTTCCGTTTTTTCCTTTTGAGGTACGGAACCCTAAAAAGTACCAAAATGACTTTCAAGCAAGTCGTACAATTTATTGTATCGAAACACAATGTCACGAAGCATATTCCGACAAACCAGACGTCCGTCATTAAGTTATAACAGACGCGGGCGCAATAAATTCAGACCATAATCTAACAAACTAAGAGAAAGTGCACGTAAAATGGGGCATTTAAAATTTATCGTCGGAAAATATTACCACTTTTAGACCGGGAACTCAGCAAACTAATGTTGCAAGCAACTTGCCTCCGCATAAAAAGAAATGAGCTCAAGCAACGCGCCTTTGCGGAATGAGATCTTATTTGCGAATTATTTTCATGTTTTAATTTTATTACGTCATAAAACAAACCTACAATTTTCGTTACGCAGCACAGACATTGTTAGCGTACAGCGTACAGACATGCATATAATTATGTGTGTTTACAGATTAATTCGTCGTGGAAGGAAAGATTAAGATGTAAGAAGTATTTATTGTACAATTTGTCTGAATCTAAGATTTTTGTTTTCTTTCACAAAGTTATTAAACAAAACGAAAACATATAAAACCAGCTGTTGCCCGCGACTTCGTCCGCGTAGATTTCGGTTATCGCTATCCCGCGGGAACTGTATAATTTTCCTGGATAAAAAGTAACCTATGTTATTCCTCAATATTCAAACAATCTTCTTACCAAATTTCATTTAGATTAGTGCAGCGGTTTTTCCGTGAAGAAGTAACAAACAGAAAGACAGAGAGACAGAGTTACTTTCGCATTTAATTTTGTAATATTAGTTAGGATAAATCACAGAGTTATCGGAGCACATACGTAGTAAAAAACAGAAAAGTACGCATGCTGTGGCCGAACACTCAATGAACTCGGATTCCACGCACTAGGTACATTCGGTTTCAATTTGATAAGCTGTCGGTCTGTCGGTACTGGAGAGAGAAAAGTTTTTCGTTCCGCGGAAAGTACGTGAAGCCATTAAAATAAATCGACATCCCAATTTTAATCGTGGGATAGTGCTGTGGATGGTCAGTGCCTCCAAATTGGTAAGCTGTGTTAAATAATGATTCGACGGTTAGTGTGTACCTGCCAACATTTACAATGAGGTGTTCAGTGTTACTATATTAGGTACCTACCTTACATTTCACATTAATAAAAATGACGATGAAATTAAGAGTAGGTTGACGCAGTTGTCAGATGCGCCTAGTAGTCGCGCGCAGGCGCGTTGGTGCGCAGTGTGCGTTTCGCTGCCGCCAGAGGAAGGACTACGAATTAGTCCAAAACATGTCGCACTAAACTAGACTTACGTACGTGAGTTATACGTTTATTTCACTATTAACGAATGCTACTCAAATTTTAGCACAGTTTATACTGTCTGGCCGAAAAAGCGTCAACTACTACGTAGCAAACATCGCAGACCGCCACACAGTGATGAAACCAACAGCATGCAACCTGACGCACTTAGCGAGGTTTTATTTTAAGAAATGGACTCCTAAATTTGAAATCAAAAGCATCTCTCACTTCGTTCGGTCGGACAAATAAAGTTGGTTCGTAAAAGTTAGTGCAAAAGTCTCACGTTCTATGGCTCCCACTTGGGATCCACAGGAGCCCGGCAGCCAGATAAGTGAATTGTAGAGAGCGCTCCATACGTGACGGTCGGTGGACGCACATCGGCGTTGTTAAACGTTCAAGGGGAAGTTAATTTTTAATCGACTTTAGGGTCACTTTAAATGGGATGGGGTCGGGCATTGTCAAGCAACCTCACAGGTGTGTACTCAGTCATGTTGCATACCGCGATGGCGAGGCGACATGGACGCAGAATTAAACGGCGAATTGGCCAAAGGAAGGTCAAGATGGGGATTTATTTGTGAAAGACGAGAGGAGAGGCCTTATTACCTTTTGGAAGACAGGAAATACCAACAAGATTGGTAGAAGGTTTGTAAATTTTGAAGCTGACAACTTACATACTATTAACATACAACTGTCCGAGTTATAAAGGCTTGTAAAAAAATGTTATGTTGGACCTATGGTGCTTTATCATTATCAGTACCTAACGATATTAATATAACTGCATATTATATTTTATTGCAAGAGTGGGGAGGCAAATGAGCAAGTGGGTCACCTGATGGTAAGCGATCACCGCCACCCATGAGAACCAGCAACCCCAAGAGAGTCACTAGTCCGTTGCCGGCCTTTAGGGACGAAAAGGCATAGAGGCAAGGGGGGAGGGGGATCGAGCCTCCGGGACTCTCAAACCGAACGAAACGCAACAGGGTTGCTGTTGCTTCACGCCGATTTTCTCCGAGAGGGTGGTACTTATCCGGACGAGCCGGCCCATTCGTACGGCAGCAAATAGCTACATTATGGCTCTCCTACTTATGATTCCTGAGTAAATGTACAACATTTCAGTGTAGCCAAGTGTTTTATGAAGTTTCGCCGCGTTCTTAGACGCCAGTATACAATCTGGCATCTAGAACTCTGCGAGACTGTTCTTTCAAGGTTCTGACTTGACTGAATAGTACGTTATCCCAAACTTGGCAGTCTAACTTAACCGAAACATCTTTTATTAGCACGAAGGTTCAAGTAGATTTTAATTTGCAAGTTAGACGTACGACGTGCTCACTGTGCCACAATGGCTGTGGAATATAAAAAATTAAGCATTTTAGTACGGGCCTTATACTAATTGATGTACGAGTATTATGTACTTACACGTGGTTAAAAATTTAGCATGTCAAAATATTATTATAGTTGTGTTACAATTAACTTCAAAATTATGCGAAAATTCAGTGCAAATGACTATTAGGTAGGGTTTCTGGGAAAGCTTGTGAAAATTTAGATGTCTTTTAAAATAATGCTCGATATCTGGCTCAAATTCTAAACACGCGTTTTACCACGAAATTCATAACCAATTCCCAAAAAATTTACTCCAAATCAGAATAAAGTCGGAAGCTAAAATTTTACGCCCGCAAACTTTTGGTGCCATTCTATTCTAACGACGAATCGGCAGTTTCGGAATCCCGTTTACGGCAATCCAAAATCGATTAAATCACGGGAATCATGCAAAGTTTCAAACAAAGTTTGCGCAAACTTTGGAATTGGAACAAATTGGAGCAACGTGGCCTGCGGTTAGGTATTAATGGTAGATTTATGACGCCGTCTCTTAGTTTGCGCCCACAAAGCACTTGTGACGGGAGTTGCCTTTAGTTTTTCTTGGCACTTCATTTTTAACCGACTTCAAAAAAAGGAGGTTCTCGATTGGTCGGAATATTTTTTTTTATTGCCACTTTTTGCTAGGAACCCGTGCCACACTTAGTCACTCAAAAAGTAGTAGTCACTTCTGCTTTGTACCTTGTCACTCTACAGCCGGATACGTAACACAATTCATGATTGATTTAATGAGATGAGTAACTGCAACACGTCTACTCTCAATGTCAAATGTGTTATGTTGCAATGAACTAACAGCAAAATAAAACGAAACTAACAGCAAAACACGAACATGACTAAATATTTTCCATAATGACCAATAGATGTATTGCCTATCATAATTATTTTTTAAAAATCGAAATTCTTCACATCTAAATCACATTTTATTCAGCAAGTAGGCGCTTAAAATTCAAATTACGTCATTTTATTGTGTCTGCCAGCGCTTTCGGAAAGACCATGGTTGCCAAGAGTAATGCGCCACAAGAAACTTGGCACAAATTATTTTTTCGAATCACTGTAGAGGTAGATATAGAAAATTTACTAAATCATTAGACAGTAAAAATAAAAATATTACAGAATTTTAATGTAAAAAATTATAAGGCTACCACAATTTCGCCATTTCCAATCACAGGTGCTTTGTGTTCGCCCGAAGAGTTTATTAGTGACGCACGGCTGTAATCCGTGTTAACTCAACTATATACCTCAGCTGCGGTCGGACCGCACTTGTGTGGAAACGCTTTCGTAAATCGTTACAATTTCATCGCGTGAATTGAAGTAGACTTTCTGTTTGATTGATTTAAACTAGTTGAAATATTGAGAGATGGCCTATGTCCATTGCCAGTAGTGGGAGGTAAAACAAGGCTGGTGATGATGATGTTACATGTTGTTACATGAGGCACGATAAAAGAGAGAGAGAGATAGACATAATTTTTCACACAAATTCGACACACACACAAAAAAGCAGACCATTTGAAAAAAAAAACAAAATAAAACAAAATCAGAAACTTAATAACCATTTAAAAATTAGAGAAGTGCCGAATAATGTGAAATGGGCTCCACTCAGCGTACCTAATATTTCGGCGAGCGGTAGCTGTAGCTGTACCGCAGTAGGACCCAGTTGTATTAACGGAACTTTTAAGTAATGTTGCTCATACAAACGCAACACTATCCAAACCCATAAGGCACGAAGGCAATTGATGACGCTAAACGACAGATGGGTTGTTCGCGGATGAAACTTGAAAATTTATAGAACCAACTTTATAGAACCAACTTTATAGAACCAACTTTATAGAACCAACTTTATAGAACCAACTTTAATGGGTTCTAATCTAATAGCAGCTCTACTTGACAGTTTAGCCTTTCGATCAAATTTTGGAAGTTTCCATCGAAATGATTTATGGTGTCCAAGTTTTTGTTCAACGGTCGGCTTAGACATTAGTGGGTTTCTATTCGTTAATCTGTAATTTTGGATCCATTGAAGCTATTGACAGTTATTTTCATTGCTTTACATAGGTACCTAAAGAAACTATAATTTTCTATTCATGTTTATTCTTTCTCGCTGTGCCAGTGTAGAATATATTATAAAAATGTGAGCTTTAAAGTTATTGAAATCGTGACTAAAATAGTCCTGCCCTGTCTTTGAATAAGTAGATGGTTTTGTCTTTATTTACTTCGAGTCGAAGTTTCTTCTTCTACCCAGATAACATCTTTCAATAAAGACCACGGTATTTTCAGCAAAAAATAGTAATTTATTTCTCCTAATTTTCACACATAAGGCAGTCGGAATTTCAGCTAAAGCTGCCCCAAATCCACATCAAAATAAGCGGTATGTAGTGCGTCCCATATAACTACATTAACTCACTCAACCACGAGTAAATCCGTGTTTTTATACAAGTAAATCAGGTTTAATTACAGTCCAGCGCATAAAGGACGTTATGATTAAAATTTAGACCACAGCACGTGTGCAACAATCCTTTATGTGCTAAATGACTCTTTCATTACCAAGGCTTACTTCTGCAGGCGTTTCGGGCGTATTTTCATTAAAATGGAGATAGAATAATAAAGTAGTTTTAAGTTTATGGTGCGAGGACAGAACTCGCAGACACGGTGTCTGGATTAAAATTATTAGTTTTGTGTGCTGCGAACGTTTAACTAGCATCTGTGCTCTGGAAGTGAGCTGTGCTCTCACGTGTTTGTTTTAGTATAATTACTGTCTTTGTATTTACTTAGTATTACGTCTGCTGTTTGACGTTATTAGAAACTAGCTTATGCCTCGCGGCTTTGTCCCTGTGAAATATTTTAAAATGGGCTAGTTCCCTATCCCGTGGGAATTCCGAAAAAAAACCCTCTTAGTGCACCTCTAGGATACTCACGGTATATGTTTGCTAAATTTCGTGTCTCTAGGTCCCGTGGTTTAGGCTGTGCGTTGTCTGTCAGTCAGTCACGGTACTGTTTTATAGGTAGGTATAGATAACTAAAAACAATTTGCTCACCTGCGACCACAAGTTCACCGTTCAACAGTTCAGCCTCAGTTTTTTAGTTCATGAATACGGGCCTCCGCAAATTAACGCCGGATCCAATCAATTAGTTTTTGGAAAGATCTTACGAAAATGTATCTTTTGAGTTTTACAAAAACCTGTGACCCCTTCTTGATGGAAAGTGCAGATGACGCCATAGGTGTTCCTCACTGGTGCAGTAGCAATCCATTCACCCTAACCGTGAAGAGATCTGTCCGGAAACAGATGTAAAGAGCGGATTCCATTCATTGGCAGTCTTCAATCTTCTTCTGCAGAAAATTATACACAGGTCAAACGTCTAACACCCCACAATACAATACAAAACAATACAATAACTCTTTATTGGACACCACATAACAAGCAAAACAGAATAAAAAGGCACCAAGAATATATAAAGTAGCAAATGAGCGTCCCAATCGCTACACTCCCTTCCCACTTTTTGCCACAAAGTTTAAAAAAACCGGCCAAGTTCCGTAGAAAGATTTTAATGCTTTTCCCCAGTGTTTTAAGAAGTCCAGTGTTAGCAGAGCCCTGCTCCTAAGCAAAATGTATCTCAACTTCAACATCAACTTATATTGGTCTGCGAAATCTACAGACATACATAGAAATTCAAAATTTTGAGAATTTTCTGGGTGGTTGTGCCATAAGAGCTACCTTAATACCAAGTTTCAAGTTACTAGGACAACTGGAAATACTCTTTAGGTTTACGGGGTACGGCAATTTGTATGGAAACAACCTTTTTAATGACTGTATCTTTTGATTGCGTTGACTTAGAAGGTTGATTTATTGACACCTTCAAAGGACCGCAGGCTTAAGTATTTGATATTAATTTCAGAATGCTACCTCCACGCGTTCCAGACAAAAAGGGTCTTGACAGACAGACAGACGGCGGACAATAAAGTGATCATTTATGGGTTCCTGTTTTTCCTTTTGAGGTATGGAACCCTAAAAAAGAAATCAGACTGACTAATCCTCGTTAACACTATCAAACAAAGCAGGCAGTAATACAATGTTTTAAAATCTAAACCTACCCTGGAACAAAGGCCACGCGCCCCACTAACTAGCGTAGACTGAATTCGTTAAACGGCAACTAACCGGATCCGAACTTAAATCCGTTTAGCGTCCCGGCAATTAACCGGGCCGGCAGGTGAGGACGTGTGGCAAATAAGGTAACGGAATAACGTACTTTGTTTATTTACTAGTATTTGTTTGTATTGTTGCGGAGGCGACGTGAGACCCGTACGGGAATACGGAATGCGGCAGCGGAAATCACAATGGTTTCAACAACATCTTAGGACCAAGTAGTTTCAGTTTCTTTATTTGCAATTACCAATACGGCGTAGCAATTTAAGTTAATTATTAAAACATGATTAAGTATATGAAATTAATAAACTTAAACTTCTCATGCAATGTTTTACAGAAGAGTATTATGCATAATATTCATTGAGGTCGTATGGATGGATGGATGGTTGATTGATTTCTTTAGAATTTAGTATCAGGTAGGTGTTCTTTTCGCATCGCAGTAGTTTAGCAGTTGGACTGTAAAAAACCCGCTGTTGCTACTCGTAGCTGTGACAATTATTTCTGCGGCATAATTGCCAATATTTATTTACTGGAAAACCTTTTCAGTGGAAAAACGTTTTCGAAGAACCAATTAGGTAAATAGTTCAACTGAAAAATCGGTACCTAAATCTGGCGATCATTATAGCGAGGAAACCTGCACACTCCTGCGAAGCAATTCAATATGTGTGTGAAGTTCCCAATCCGCACTGGGCCCGCGTGGGAACTATAGCCCACAAGCCCTTTCATTCTGAGACGAGGCCTGTGCCCAGCAGTGGGACGTAAATAAAGGCTGGTGATGGTGATGACAAGAGTTGAAA
Organism: Clepsis dumicolana; assembly: GCA_963691665.1. Taxonomy (NCBI): domain Eukaryota; kingdom Metazoa; phylum Arthropoda; class Insecta; order Lepidoptera; family Tortricidae; genus Clepsis; species Clepsis dumicolana. The sequence continues at coordinate 4,303,608 of OY829511.1, read as the reverse complement.
AGCTGAACTCTTTAGTCAGCAAAATATAATTAGAGCGCCCGACAGCATAACCTAGATTCGTAGCTATTGTATTATTTATTGTCTAAGTAACACGTGAACGGGAAAGCTCTCGCGCCCGTGACATTTGCCTAGTCCGCTATACTGATCACAGTACACACCAGGGAAACAATTCCACCTGTTTTATTTATCACGACGCTTTAGGTATATAAGTTTATTTAAGCTAAGCCCCCTGAAGTTTCGCTGTGGGCTGATGATGATGAAGTTTCAATGTTTACTGAAAGAGGCTAAAGTGTTCTTACCAGATGATACAGGTAAATTAGTCTAAATTTTATCGTGAGAAGAAAACAAACATACTTAATTGAATAAAATTTATGTAAAGTTTTCGTTTTTTTCCCTGTAAAGTTGTTATTTGAAAACTAAAGAATCTTTAATTCAAAACGTATGTAAAGACAATGATTTTCTTATCAATTAAAGAAAATAAAATTACAAAATAAATCGTTTTTGATATAAAAGGTCAATTTATAACGACAATTCAAACTACATTTCATTGGTAATTAACACCGAATTGTCATTGTCAGCTGACTTTTGTATAACCTTGGAGAAATTAGGGCCAGGATAGCAAACTATCACTGGACCCTAATGACGTTTAAACACGTTTTTACACATAATACAGATACGTTAGGATTTTTTAACCCCCGACGCAAAAAAGGGGCTCTATAAGTTTGACAGGTATCAGTCTGTGGCAATAAGTAGCGAATCAACACGCCGCAGGAAGCAAAGAGGGGGGCTCGGGAGGCGTAGCCCCCCGCCATAAAAACGAAACAAACACTACTTTTTCCTCCAAGCCATTGAAAAGTAGCAAACCACTATGCCGCAGGATGCAAAGAGGGGGGGGGGGGGCTGGGGGGGCTGCGCCCCTTGCTATAAAAAACAAAACACTACTCTTTCATCCAAGCCATTGATAAGTAGCGAACCACTGCGTCGCAAGTAAAGAGGGGGGGGGCACTCCCGCAACAAAAAGTACAGAAATATACAATGCTTCCTCCGAGACACTGGTATAGCTCTCAAGCGGATGGACTGATTTGGACGCTTCTTTATTTCTTAAACTAACGATTCAGCCGTTTTTGAGATCGCACTTTTAAATTAAAATGTCGGGTGTTTTTCAACTTTTCTGAGTTGGTTCTCAACTGTTTTCATATTAACGACTGTGGTACAGGCGTATCCGGCACCGGGTAAGATGCAAGTCAATAAACCCTCACAGCACAGCGGTCGTATTTTAGACGACATTTTGTTCTAATACTCGATGTGAGAATCCATTCATGGGCAGGGAAACAATATTCTTCGCGATACAGTAAAATGTTTTTAATGTGTTGAATTTAATGTTTTGAATGTGTTGAATTTAATGTTTTGAATTTAAATTTTTATAGCCTATCTATAACAAGAACAGTGGATGTTTGATTCTCATATGGAGAGGAGAATTACAGTTACTAAAATGACAAGCAACTAAGTTAAAAATAAAATGAATAACCTAAACAACTTAGAAAAGCTGGAAAATCCCCGACATTTTCATTTCAAAGTTCAATATTTCAAAAACTGATGAATTGATTTTAATGAAACTTAGCTAAGAACCATCTTTTGATAAAAAAAAAACCGCGTCGAAATCGGCCTATAATGTAATGAAAAATACATAATAATGAACATAAAGTATCACTCTTTATTTCACTATGATTGAGTCTCACGGTAGTTTCATGTTAAAAGTACCTAGACACAATTACATTAAATGCATAAAATAAATGAAAATACAACATAAAATTATAATAAAAACCAGCCATAGGACTCATGAATAAGGTAACAGAATAGATGGTATTCAGCTCCTTCAGCATGTTTTTTAACCCCCGACGAAAAAGAGGTGTGTTATAAGTTTTGAACTTTGAAAAGACAATGTCGGGGGTTTTCCAACTTTTCTAAGTTGGTTAATTTATTATAACCTAAGTTCAAAATTTCAAAAACGAGTGAACCGATTTTAATGAAGCTTAGCTAAGAACCATCTCGATTAAACTAGCTTTTGACTGAAAAGAACCGCATTGAAATCGGTCCACCCGTTTGGGAGCTATGATGCCACAGACAGATACACAGATACACAGACACACAGATACACAAATACACATGTCAAACTTATAACACCCCTCTTTTTCGTCGAGGGTCAAAAATAGGCCAGAATTTAGCGCGCCTGCTTAAGCTCATAGGTAAAGAATTCCTATCTGTATAGCCTACCCCAGTGTAAGAATAAGAATAGAATGTTAATTAATTTTATTGCCACGTGAACCATAATAAATGATAAAGGTCCATCAGTGCCACTTGATGGCATCTAAGAGCACCCAATGAGTAAAAGAGATGTATAATTTGCATTTAATGAAGGAACAGTAAGTGCTGTCACCGAGCAATACGTTGGGGAGAATTTCCATTTTTATGAAAAAAATTACGGTGCTGAGGTCCCCGAGCTGAAAATATTTTCAGGGAATACCTATACGTGCGGATTGTCGAAATACTTTGTACTGTCAAGTATTTTACTGGCAAGTAATGCCAGCATTTTTATAGTAAAATTACACCTTAATTATTAATCCTTTATATGCAGTTTTAAATGATTTGCGGTTAGTTACATTAGATATATTAATACGATATAAAATATTAATTACGGGATATTCACAGCGATTATCTGGCTAGGTTGCATCGAAATATCGGGAGCTCATCAAAACCTAGTATGGTAATTAATGGTAGCCAATATCCTGTAATGTAATTAATGAAATTAAAGGGAGGGTGAAATGAAAACTTCCGAAATTTCGGTTAATAATAATAATCTAAAACTTACAAGTCATAAAGCCATTTTACTTCGAAGGTATAATAAATGGCGCTTCGAGGAAGGATTTTAAATTTCGTCGTGCAATATTAAATTTACATCATCTAAACTTGCACAATTTGTAATACTGTTTACAGAGATTTTAACCAGGTTCGATTCCCGGTTATGTATAATACTTAGTTAAAAAAACCAGACAAGTGCGAGTCGGACACGCGCACGAGGGTTCCGTAGAAAGATTTGAACGCTTTTCCCTAGTGTTTTAAGAAGTCCAGTGTTAGCAGAGCCCTGTTCCTAAGCAAAATAAACGCAGTGTGGGCTCATCTTATATTGGTCCGTGAAATCTACAGACAGACATAAAAATTTAAGATTTTGAGAATTTTGTGAGTGATTGTGCTATAAGGGCTACCTTCATACCAAATTTCAAGTTACTAGGACAAATGGAAGTACCCTTTAGGTTTTCGGGGTACGGCAATTTGTATGGAAACATCCTTTTTAATTACTGTGTCTTTTGATTGCGTTCACTTAAAAGGTTGACTTTTTCACAGCTTCTAGAGACCGCAGACTTGAAAAATTTACATTAATTTCAGCGTGCTACCTCCACGCGTTCTAGAGAAAAAAGGTCTTGACAGACAGACAGATGGACAACGAAGTGATCCTATAAGGATTCCGTTTTTTCCTTTTGAGGTCCGGAACTCTAAAAAACCATTTTTATTAAATCTAAAATCGACGCCGCGGTTCCTAAGAACAGATATCCGTAACTTTTATAGTTTCTGACATCTCCCTTCTTACTCCATTTGGATTGATCACCATCTACGTACACCGAGTAAAATATTGTTTTAACAACAACCTATAAATAACAAAAACAAATTTTCAGTTATTAACCTGTGCTGTGGACTGTAACATCCTTCTGTACATGACAAGTGACTGGGTCGAGGGTTCCAGCCAATTATTTCTATTGTCATTGGAAATGTCAAATCGTTTGGTTTCATGTCTGATTGGGCGAGGGAGAGCGAAGGTGGAGCCGCGACGCATGCGCTGGGTTCCGTTTTTTTTTATAAGACTAGGAAGGCAAACGAGCAAGTGGGTCACCTGATGGTAAGTGATCACCACTGCACATAGACACCCGCAACTTCGGGGGGGTTCGCAGATGCGTTGCCAACCTAGAGAGCTAAGATCTTTGTGGGAATACTAAGATGAGTTATCATGTTCTTCGGAAGCATAAAAGGTTAGAAGATAGTTTTCTACTAGGTTGGCCTTGGAAATCGCGAATAATTGAGAAAATGTGATATTGGTTGTGTATTTGCCAGCCAGCTGCAGTGTTGCCGTTAAAGAAAAAATAACTGGCACGAAAAAAGTCTGGTAAAGAAATCCATTAATTATCCTTTAATACAGTCCGCCGTGTAGAACTTTAAGGCAGGATCTAGCTTATTCACTGTCCTGCTTTACGCGTTCACAAATAAACACCAGAATAGATTTATTTAATTTAAACCGCCAGACTTGGTTGTATGGACTCGATATCATTGTGTCATGTTGTCATCTTGTTTTTTTTTAATTATCCTATCCATACTATCGACGATTTCCTTTATGATTATGGTTTTATATCGAACATGCATAATAAAAATATATCACCTAGTTCTTGGTAAAGAGCATGCTGATTCACGATATTTTAAACTTCCGTAAAAAATACTTTTAGACATTATAAAATGGAATTTTTAAAAGTTGCACTAATATTGTCACAAAAAAATCTTTAGATTTTTTTAGTGAGATTTTAAATATCAGACAAAAAATGGTTCACGAATTTTATGTGGGGCCCTAAAACACTTCAGTGACAGTCTATCCTGTCCGCGTTTTATAAAGTTGAACGCTTGTGATTGTGATCGAACCACTTCCAAACACTTGATAAACACTTTTTCAAAGCTTTTCAATCTTTATTCGGCATTAAACGCAGGTACCTGTCTCTTTTTGAAACGTATACCAAACTGAAAATTGTGTTTTGTTTTGTTACATAGCGGTCCGTTTTTTAAAATCAACTTGTGTAGCTAACGTGTGTTATCTTCTCTGTTTTCTGACTATATTTCCTTCACTCTTGTGCCACGAAACACAACAAAGAAACTGTTTACTGCCGAATTATTTGTAACTTTAACAAATTATTAAGTGCCTAATACCATTTTCCCATCTTTTTGCTTTCAAAAGCGTGTCGAGAAAAGGCATTTAAAACATCTAAACTCGAGGCATTTCCTCCACCTATTTACACCATTAGAATCCAAATTACCAGGACTCACCGCCGCTACTTATCATATTTTATCCCTTTTTATCACTTCCGGCGAGAGTAAGACTGCAGTGTTCTTTTTTCAATGACAAAGCTTCGCCAGTTGAATAACAAAGCGGTGAATCTCACTACTGGTTGTTTCCACTTGATGCTGGCTTGTTTTTACCGCTAAAGCATTTGAGTGGTAAGTTAATGAAATGAGAGAGATTTTGAGAATTTTAGTTCCAAATACGCTCACGGGCGGGCGCTGTTCGAAACGTCATACAAACTCGACAACGTTTACTATTCGATTTTACGACGCAGGTTTCGAATATTCGTACTAGGGTGCGGGTGGTAGGACCTCGTGCAAGGTCCGTCCGGATCGCTACCACCATCTTTTTCGCTAATCCTGTCGCTAAGCACCAGTGCTTGCACTGTTGTGTTCCGGTGTGGAGAGTAAGACAGCCGGTGTAACTACGGGCACAAGAAGCATTTCATCTTAGCTCTCTAGGTTGGCAACGCATCTGCAAACCCTCCGGGGTTGCGGGTGTCTATGGGCAGTGGTGGTCACTTACCATCAGGCGACCCACTTGCTCGTTTGGCTTCCTCGTCGTATAAAAAAAACTAGAGCTTCTTGAGCTTTATTCCCTTTTCTTGCTTTTCGGTGCCAAGCGGAACAGCCGTCACTTTTTTCAAGTGGCCGGGGTCGTTTCGCTTATCGATCTAGTATCGCATACGCGGATTGAATCGCAATGAGCCATGTATGAGTCCGCGATGCCAATTCTTTGGAGTCGGTTAAAACATTGTGGGCGGGGGTATTTGTTTCGGAGACGTGGCCGGAACGAGAACCAAGTAATGCGTTGAAGTGAGACATTCAGTAAATTGAATTAATACACACACAATTACAGGCAATGAGAAGAACACAGAGACAAATCAGCAACAGGCTTCGTTCAGTAAATTGTACAACTCGTGGTTCTAAAAGTTAACCAGCTCGTTCCGATTCTTTAATAGTACTTTTGATATAAGTGCGGAAAGTATGTCATTATGCACGAGTCCTGGGGTGTCTAGGCCCGAGCCACGAGGCGAGAATCGAGACTCAGGACGAGTGAAAATAACACGTGTACCAAACGACGATTTTTAATACATTTGCGAGAAAATTACAATGAAACCAAAGGCGGCGAGCCGGCAGGGGCTGCCCTGTCGTGGAGGAGAAGGAAGGTGAAAGCGGCCCGGTGCGGCCGGCGCCTTGGAAAAGTAAAAAGCACTAGTACGAAAAATACAACTTTCCGCATGATAAGTAGCTACAAAAAATTGCTCTTTTTGAACATCAAAAAAAATTTAAGTAATTCCCTACCTTTTAAATTAGCCTTAACGCTATCAATAAAATCGTAATTTGTCATGAGTTTTTCGGCAAAAATTACACCTTGCACTGCACACTTCTGCGCTGCGAAGCAATTGTCATTTTTGTTTGACACCTCAAAGTTTTGCCTACTGAACACACCAATTTGTTTATGTACATTTAGTATTAGGTACTTATTGTACAAATGAAATAAAAGATAATCAAATTGAAAAAAAAAACAATTTTACTACCAAAATTACTGTCGAATGGATGACATACGTACCTTTACCTTTTTCCTTAAAAAAATGCTCTCACAATTTTGAGTTTGACAACGTACTTTGCTTTTTAAATTTGTCGAGACAAGACAAAGGCAATGGGATCTATCGGATGTATAGTATTGTATAACTGATGATGTCCTTTTGATGATGATGATGTATGGAATTGTAGATATTTTAGAAGGACTTGCCACCTTTTAATACTGAGACGCTTAAAAATAATGACCATGACTATAAACTTGTTTTGAACTAGATCGTATTCATGAGATCGATAAGAGCAGGTTGGATTATAGCTACATGTTTATTGATTATCTACCGTTTGTAATAAAAAAACATTGAAATTGGATAAATAAAGTTGTTTGGTACAAAAACGTGGTAAATAGTCAAAGAATCTGAGAATCGCGTACCTCTATGGAACTTTTCACAATCAATAAGCTAAACAGTTATTTCTTTGGCAGACGTTCCACGGTCCAGGATCAGTTTCTTTGACATTACCCTAAAAAAACGTATTCCGCCCCATTGCTGACAAAATATTGATCGCATTTACGTTTTTACGTATTGGCTAAGGTATTCTTTAATGCAAAATCTGGCCGGTACATATTCGAAAAACTTTCCTGATAAGTCGTACGTTAAATCTAAAGCTTTCTCCATGAAAGGTCCACCGAAGTACGATGCGAAACTTTTTGCGTTCTGGTTCAGAAGTCGCACCACGACTTCACCTGAAAGTTTAAATTGTAAGTATTTACGGACAACAAAGTGATTCTAGAAGGGTTTAGTTTTTTCCTTTTGAAGTACGGAACCTTAAAAAAAGTGTAAATACTGGTAATACTTACCTGCTAAATTCCTATTTTACCACTACAATACATACAATACAAATATTTTTTATTGAAAACCACAAAATAGTACAAACAGAAAAACAGACAGATATCTGTCAAACCGTCTCTGTTTATTTTGTTAGAACTAACAGAGATGACAGCATATTTATTTGTTGGATATACTCGTATCTAACTAACTTATCTAAGGATCTGCTCTGCTCTGAGGCTCTAATGACTCATTCTAGTTTTTCATTGATCACAACAAGAAAAAGAAGAAGAATTGATACTTACTGACGTCCTTATTTCCCAAAATAATGTTATTTGCAGAGAAAAGCATATTGCCTAAAATGTCAAAGCTAGTCTTTGTTTGGTTGTAATTTTCTGATATGTACAACTCCCTATTCTCACCCCTACGGACGTAAATTTTGGAGTCGAAATGAATTCGTAATTTTTCTGAAATGAGAAAAAAAAATAGGTACATTATAATCGTAACATATTTTTTAAAATTTATTTTAGCTACCTAGCAGACAATCAGCGAAGAGCAAACTGTTACAATAAAAAAATATTGATTAGTGGTGACAATTTCTCAAGTTTTTGTGTTCTTCGAATATGTCCATTACAGTCATAATATGATACGTCTACACCCCCAATATGGTATAACTACTCCTTAAGTTATGTGTCAATGAATTTAGCTTCCAAATTATACATTTATTTCTTCAGTTTCTAAAATAAAGTCGTGTTTTTAACTATTTTATTAGTCTGATTACTCACCAACTTTGACTTTTCCAAAACCATCTCCATGTACGAAGTCTCCTCCCAACAAACTCTTGACTAAAGGACTGGACGAAGACGCTTTGTAATGCCCCTTCACTGTTATGTCACATGTTAAATCCATCGATGAGTGTCCGCGCGGGATGTCAGTTCTAAAATAAACCAATAGAAAGGTTAAAATAATAATAAAATCCAGCTTAGTTATACATTAGTAAGTGCTTAGTTTTACGTCGTACTGCTGGGCACGTGCCTCTTTTCAAAATGACAGGGTTTCGGCTGTGTAGTTCCCATGTAGAGAATAATGATAAATCAGGAACTAGGAAGTGTGCAATTGGTATTAACCAAAGCACTGTTAATAATATCATAAAATGCATGTCAACTTTCGCAGTTTTCAACGAAATCTGTAATTATTAAGGTAGTAAGTATGTAAATAACATTTGGTAAAATGAAAATACGAGTTGGCCTCTGTAAGATAAAAACCGTCCATTGCAATTACCAAGACTTACTCCTTTTGATGGAGATCTTACGACTACGAGTAAAAGTTATTTGAACAGATTAAAGTACTTTTAAGTAGCATGAATAAAGTAATTAGTGAAGGCAATACATGAATCTCGCGTAATCTTTCTATGGGTTATACTTAGAAAAGTTAACTTACACCATGCTATCGATGTTGCAGTCCTTTACGCCTTTAGCCACTCCTTCTATAAGAGTGATGTCTAGTAACTCAGCAATGGATACAGACACATTCTTCAACTCAAGAGGATCTATGGGTGGAATCCCCAACTCTTTCACTCCCGTTTTCCCTATGCTACTTAAAACTTCCTGGAATAATTCTCTGTGGCAGTCGTTGTCACTCATACTACATTTTGGGAGAGAATCCACAGGAAAACAAGCGTTCAATAAATTGCATTATATGTTTACTCTATTCCTTTAAACACGTTTTCTAGGAAATTCGAATACAAATAAGAAAAATCTGTACGTATTTGTATTTATTAGCGGTATTTATTATGTTGTCCTCAATGAAGTTGCCATGTATTTAATGGTGTGTTCGTTTTACTTAAAAATGTTTGTGAATTCTAATCTTGAAATTACTGTTTCAATTCTAATATTAAAATGAACAAAGTACATTATCAATATGCGTAAGAATTATAAAAAAAACACTTACGCAAAGCCGAGTCTCCGAATATGAAAATTAGACTTAGAACAAATACACGCAACATTTTGTACGAATAAACAAGGAAACTAAACCGGTCCGAGATAATTTCGGTCCTAAATACCTTTTAAATTTATAGGCCAAGTTCCATCTCCTCCAAAAAAACCAACAGTGTTTTGTAAAAACTCAATGGCCCAAGGACACTGAGGCGTCAATTTTTTTGTGCAATTTTGTTCCTCATTTTGTGGGTTAAAGGTGTCCCATCATTTGTGTTAAACTGGCCGAATGTAGCATAGCCGAATAATCGTTAATATTCTCCTTCACCAATTTTTACCATATAACCTGAAGACGTCCACTGCTGGACTTCATAGGCCTTCCCCAAGGACCTCCACGACGATCGGTTTTGTGCTACCCGCAGCCAATTGTTTCCCGAAATCTTCATCAAATCTTCCGTCCACCTTGTGGGAGGCCTACCATCACTTCGCCTTCCGGTACGGGGTTGCCACTCTAGAATCATACGGCCCCAAAGGCCATCAATTCTACAAGCACTTCCCTTGAATCGTCGACAAACGTTTCATAAATTTTCATCTCAACGCATTTTCATTTCATCGAAAGCTATTTTCTGCTAATTTCAAGATAATTTTGTTTGTATAGTTTAGGTTAGTTTTTAACCTTACACCATGTGAGACAACAGATAATAATAATAATAACTTACACAGACACACAGATACACAGAAACAGGGTGTGTCTGGGAAACACAGATGTGTTTCTGTGTATTTGTCTGTGGCATCATAGCTCTCAAACGGATTGGCCGAATTTCATGTGTTTTTTTTAAAACAAAAGTTAGTTTAATCAAGAGAACTCCGTTTGACAGTGGCAATAGCCTTAAGATGCGACCACGGGGCCACACTTCTCGTAGGAGATTCCCATCTGCGATAAGTACAAAGTCCCCATGCTCAGATTTTTACTAGCTGGCGTTGTTGCCCTAGGAATAAGTTCTAGTGATGATGATAACCCGAGCAGAGACAGACCAAGGGGACGGCGGGACGGTCGGGAATGGCGAGATTGGCCAAAACAAAAGACGAATTCGAAGGAGAAATGGCGGATCTTGTACGTCATTGGGATTTATACAGGTTAATTAAAAAGTAAGCATGTGCCACGCGGTGTCAAAGACCAGCCACATGTAGCACGGCGCGCCATTTTTCGCTTGTCGCGCAGTGCGTCCCTTTTATAGTGACGCAATCTGTGAAGGACGCACTGAGCGACAAGCGACAAAATGGCACGCGTGCTAGCCCCCCCGGGGGTCAAACCATAGCCGAAGCTTAATCATTCTATTATCTTCTATGCAATTTTATTTTACCGGTAAACTGTTTTGTTTCTACTACTACTACTAGGAAATTGCAGATAACATTTTGGAACGACTTTAAACTATGCTTATTTACACACATTTTGAACTATACAATGTATCTACTTAGTTGTTCTAACTAAGATTATAACTTGTTCCGTCATCATAAGATCAATAAAAACAGGTTGGATTATAAGCACACGTTTATTGATTACGCTTGTAATAAAAAAAACATTGAATAAAAAAAATTAATAAAAGCTTGGTACAAAAACGTGGCAGATAAATTAAATGGCCACAAAAATCTGAATCACGTATCTCTATGGAACTTTTCACGGTCAATTAAACAATTATTTCTTTGGCAGACGAATGGTATGGCAATGTATCATTTACAGCGAAAGGGTTCCACGGTTTAGAATCAGTTTATTTGCCTGTACATAAAAAACGTATTTCATAGGTGACATAATATTGATCGCGTTTACGTTTTTACGTATTGGCTAAGGTCTTCTTTTATGTAAAATCTGGCCGGGACATGTTCGAAGAATTTTCCGGTTAAGTCGTACATAAACTCTAAAGTTTTCTCCATGAAAGGTGCACTGAAGAATGGTGCGAAACTTTTTGCGTTCTGGTTCAGAAGTCGCACCACGACTTCACCTGTAAGTGAATAAATTGTAACCCTGTTATTCATAAACCTATATTAACTAAAATGCTGTTAAAGTTCGTTTGTCCCTTTTTGTCACATTGACATTTTCTCTAGTAAGAAGAAGACAAAACCTATTTTAGCTAATAGAGGCTTGAGTGACGTTTCTGAATAAGGGCATAAGTATTTACGGCTCATCATAGTGACAAAGTGTCAATTATTAGTTAGTTCTATCAAAATAAACAACGGTATGACAGACATCCTGTCAGATATATTTATTGGAGGGTGGTGAAACAGGTGGTTAGCGTCAGTTGCACCAAGTTACTATAACAAATAGCAATTAACGTAATCGACGATTCTGACAAATATATTTCATAGGTTTTCTGACAAATTAGTGTAAAAATCGTCAGTGATGACTGTACCATTGCTATTGTTATAATAACTTGTTGCTCAATCATGTTTAATGATTCATTATTTAATCATATCAACTTTTTAACCCTCGACGAAAAAGAGGGGTGTTATAAGTTTGACATGTGTATCTGTGTATCTGTCTGTGGTATCATAGTTCCCAAACGGATGGACCGATTTGTATGCGGATTTTTTTTTCAATCGAAAATTAGTTTAATCGGGATGGTTGTTAGCCAAGTTTCATTAAAATTGGTTCACCCGTTTTTAAAATATTTAACTTTGAAATGACAATGTCGGGGGTTTTTAAACTTTTGTAAGTTCGTTAGGTTATTAGCTTAGTTACTATTCAGTAACACAACCATTGATACTTACTGACGTCCTCATTTCCCAAGGTTACGTTATTTGCAGCGAAAACAATTTTGCCTAAGATGTCAGAGCTATACTTTGTCTGATTATATATTCCTGATAAGTACACCTCTCCGTCGTCGTCTCTATGGACGTAAACTTTGAAATCGAAATGAAGGCGTATTTTTTCTGAAATGTAAAATTTTTGTAATAAATAATTACGTAATCGTAACATACTTATTTAAACTACCCAAGTGACAACAGCAAACCTTTACAACAAAACAATAATGATTAATGCTGACAACTTCAGTTTACATATTAGTTTTTCTACTCCTATATTATAATCTGTCAATTAAATGGTAAAAAGTATACAATAATAACTAATGTTATAAGTCTGTTTCAAGTTTTATGCTCTGTGGTAAAAAAAAGTAACATAATAACCCATACAATTTTCATTAAGTTACACTTATTAAGTAAAATAATAGCATTTGAAAAAAGAATACTAAGTTCGATTCTGATATAGAGTTTTTTTAAACATGCATGTGCATCGTGATTGGTTGCTGAAACATGAATAAGAACAGCTGTTAGCCAATCATAATTAAGGAGTATTTTTTAAGCAAAATTTCGTATCTGAGAACACGCTAATATCCTAGCTCTGCTGTGGTCTGTGGTACGGATGCAAATAAAAAAAAAAGAGTCAGCTGGCGAGTTTTACGGATAATGCAAAACGTAGTAAATAAATTCTCTTTGATGCAAAAATTGCACTTAATTAGTTATCGGATTGGTTTCGGTTCAGTAAAATAAATTCTAAATGAACGATGAAAATGAGATAGGTACTGTGAAATACCGAAGAAATTAAAATAATGGCGTAAACAGTGACGGAAAATGTGTTGCGGGAAAAGTCCAAAAACTTTATAACAAAAACTGATAAACAACTTCGTGAAATGGTGAATTGAAAAAAGTGTTACATCTTTTTCATTATTTAACGTTATTTTTCTCATTGTCAATGAATTAAACGATGTGTTGCTCTGTAAAGTTTTATTTGAATGAGTTACGAGTATATTCAATGAGAAAACTTTACACTGAACTTAAGGAAAACTTACTTGATGTAAGTAAACAAAGAAACGACATTTACCGTTTTTTACTCACATTGTCAATTCCTATATAGATCTTTTTGCAATAATCTAAACAAATTAAATTAAGTAAATAAGGTTTAGTCATCGCCATTATCATCATCTCTTTATTTACAATCTTTTTATAACCTCTAAAACTATTCCGCCTTAGCGGCACTCTGCTTTACCGACCGGGTCGCGGGTTTACTTGGGAACTTTAAATTTGAAAATGAAGAAATGTTTTACCTAACTATTTCTTTACGAATATTTCTTATTTCTATAATGAAGTCGTAGAAAAAGTAATGTATGCAACGGTACATAACTGGTCATTATACACTCGTGTGATTTATTATGAAAACTCGCCCTTCGGGCTCGTTTTATGAAACATACACACTCATGTATGACTTTGGTTATGTTACAGTTGCATAAAATACTGTTAAATATCAGTCTTTAGTTTACATGTTAGTGTACGGACGTAACGCAAAAAGAGGGTTGTTATAAGTTTGACCTATGTATATCAACTGATGTCAACTAAATGAAGGGTCCAGTGGACATAGACTGACATTTACTTAATAAATACCATGGGACAAATTGACACCAATTGACCTAGTGCCAAACTAGGCAAAGCCTGTACTATGGGTATGGTTACATATGTATTGCTGTGGCATCGTAGATCCTAACTTCAAGGGATAAACGGTTTTGGACGCGGCTTTTTTAATCGCAAACTAGTTTAATCAAGATGCTTAGCTACATTCTTCTTCTTCTTCAAAGTGCCTCTCGAACTAGTGAAGGTTGGCTACCAACTTCTGGAATTCCTGTCTGTCCCTAGCGAGGCGAAATAATTCAGATGCGCTCCTTATTCCAGTCCACTCTCGGATGTTGCGGAACCACGACTTCTTTCTCCTACCAACTCGCTGCTTACCGGCTACCTTGCCCATCATTATAAGCTGCATAAGATTATATCTATCGTGTCTAAGCACGTGACCGAGATATGCAGTTTTTCGCCCTTTAATGATGGGCAAAATTTCCCGTCCCTGCTTTGCACGTCGCAAAACTTCCTCGTTAGCTACATTGGAGGGGTTCCTGGCCCCTGAGGTACCATGGCCTATGCGATGAAGCAGCAGAGTAGAGTCCCACCCAGTGAGTAGGTGCGATTAGTATCACCACCTCAACCACCACCGTCACCACCTTCATCATCATAGTCACCATCTGCACGTTCCATCAAGTGAGATAGGGGTCAATCACTGGTCAGTTTATGGTAAAAAAAAAATCATCATCCAGCATCCTACCTACGCACGGCCTACCTGGCTCTGGGCCTACTTATCTACGCCTATGTTGACTAAGCTTCCTAAAAATCGGTTCAGCTGTTTTAGAGATACCTATTGAACTTTGAAATGAAAATGTCTGGAGTTTTCCAACTTAACAAAGTTGGTTAAAATGTTATATTAAAGTCTGATTACTCACCAACTTTGACTTTTCCAAAACCATCTCCATGTACGAAGTCTCCTCCCAACAAACTCTTGACTAAAGGACTGGACGAAGACGCTTTGTAATGTCCCTTCACTGTTATGTCACATGTTAAATCCATCGATGAGTCTCCGCGCGGGATGTCAGTTCTAAAATTAGCCAATAGAAAGGTTAAAATAATAATAAAATCTACTGCTGGGCGCATGGCTCTCTTCATGGCATTTTTGGGTAAGTAAAGCAGTGGATCAGTCCATAAGGACACAAGTACATTAAGTACTTTTCATAATTTAATTTATGACTGGACGGTAAAGTTTTAGCTCAAGTCGTGTAAAAGGTTGCGTAAAGGGTTTCCATTAAATAACTTTACTACTCGAATCAACAGGTGGTATTATTAATGTTGTTAAAATAAGAGTAACTTTATGTGGCGTATTTTTGGCAGCAGATAATATGGTTTGATTTTATAAGAGCACTTTGTGGTCCCTTCATTATGTACTTACTTTTACTTAGTTTTTTAGAGTAGTTTTATTTTACATTTCGTTGCATGAAAATAATTTAAACAACAATGTGTTTTTAATGTACTTTTATATTATGACACATTGTTATTTCAATCATAAAAGTATCTACACTAACGTCTCTACTGCACTCTGTTCCATATTGCCACCAAACATGCCAACTCTGTTTATAAATAAATAAAACCTGTCCATAGCAAATACCAAGATTCCTTTTGATGGAGATCTTACAACTATGAGTAAACAATATTTGAACAGATTAAAGTACTTTTAAGTGGCATGAATAGAGTAAATAGTAAAGGCGATGAATGAATCTCGAGTAATCTTTTTATGGGTGATACTTTAAAAAAGTTAACTTACACCATGCTATCGATGTTGCAGTCCTTTACGCCTTTAGCCACTCCTTCTATAAGAGTGATGTCTAGTAACTCAGCAATGGATACAGACACATTCTTCAACTCAAGAGGATCTATGGGTGGAATCCCCAACTCTTTCACTCCCGTTTTCCCTATGCTACTTAAAACTTCCTGGAATAATTCTCTGTGGCAGTCGTTGTCACTCATACTACATTGTGGGAGAGAATCCACTGAAAAACAATCGTTCAATAAATTATGATATAAGTACTTATCATAAAGCAAAGCTTTTACGTATTTGCTCCAACCCTTTACCAGAGATTTTTTTAATGTATTTATAGTAATTATGCGTACATCAACTGTCTCTATACCCGATTTAGTTTAAGATTTTAAATAACGTTAAAACTATTACATACGTTTTTTGGAAACTTGAAGACAAATGGGGAAAAAATCATATTATTTTTTATATTTTTATGTTAAATAAAGTTGTCAAAATTTTAAACAATGTCTTGGTTTTACAAATGCGTGTGAATTTGACAGTTAGATTTCTACTAGATACTAAGTACAAAGTGCGTAAGTTTCAAGCATAAGAATAATAAAAAAAACTTACGCAAAGCTGAGTCTCCCAATACGAAAATTAGACACAGAACAAACACACGCAACATTTTGGCTGACTTAACAAGTATAAACTAAACCGGTCCGAGATAACTTCGGTCTTAAATACTTCTTGTTATAAGTTTGACATGTGTATCTGTGTATCTGTCTGTGGCATCATAGCTCCCAAGCGGTTGAACCGATTTCAATGCGGTTTTTTTAATCGAAAGGTAACTTAATCGAGATGGTTTTAGATAAGTTCCATTAAAATCGGTTCCAAAGAGTAGTGTAATATACTATCAGTTCACCCGTTTCTGAAATATTAAACTTCGAAATGACAATGTCGGGGGTCTTTCAACTTTTCTAAGTTGGCTAGGTTTTGTCAAGAATAGGCACCATGAACTTCTCAACTCAGTGGATCCTTCAATAATAATAATAATGTTATCGATATAAGCGAAATCATCACTAAATATTTGTATTTGTTTTTAATATAATATAAATATCATTTCCGAGTCTCACGAGATTTTTATAATTGTTACTACTTAGTTTATTAATAACTTAATTGATTTCATTTATAGCTATCAAGCGAGAACTAACCAATTTATCCGGACTAAATATTTAATAATGTCCTTCTACAGCGTCCTATTGATCCTTGTACCAAAATTCATGAAAACAGATTCAGCGGTTCAACACAAACTAGCTCAATTTCGCATTTAATATTAGTTAGGACTCCAAGGTCATTTTATGATATCCGTGTGGGACTTATGGTTTTTTATTACGAAGTTTACATACAGCCAATAGCCAAAAGTAAAATAGCATTAAAGTAATTCAATCGCTCACCGGTATATTCCTAAATTACGAGACAGCGATATAATAGGCAGAAATGCAAGACATAGTGAATATAGACTAGACTATAGACATAGAGAATAGCCCGACTTGTTTACAACTAATCCGTAGTTCTCAGGGAGCACACTCCACGCCGCGACTCTGCTCGCGCTGCTCGGCGCAGCTGACGGCGGCTCACAACTACCCTCATTTTCATCGTCATTTTTATTACAGCTATTGTGAACGAGATTAGTGTAGTGTGCTACCCTACTTTTCACAATAACCAAAATGACGTTGAAAACGAGGGTAGTTGTGAGCCGCCGTCAGTAGCGACGAGCAGCCGCGCGAGCAGAGCCGCGGTGTGATGGTACGGCTATGTTCGTCTATATATTTATTTATTTAGTGTATCGAATGTATTTAGACTTTATTCAGGAAAACATCGTAGAGTTAGAGCACATCTCGGTAACAAGGAGGCAGCTTATTTGTCAATTTCAAGGCTTTATACAGTACATTGGATTGAGTGGTCTAGTACCCCGACTGTCATTCATTCCACCCGCTTACCTGGAACCTTTATGTTCTGGGGTAGACAAAGGGTTTATTGTAATGAGGCGAGCCTCATTCAATACAAGTTAGTGAAGCTCGCTTGTACTATTGTTGGCTGTATGGAATAAAGTAAGTGCTCGGATAGCGTGATAGACAGTGAAAATACTAGAAACAGGTATGCCTGAACCAAATGACCAATCTCATTCTGGTACGGGGATCCCTACGCCAGTAACTGGCCCTGTCGTCAGGTTATTGGGGTGACAGTTGACCTCCTTTGCGCTGCGAAGCGTTTACATTTCCAACATCCGAGGATGCGTACTTTCAATGTTGGGGCCCAGCGGGCCCCTACCCCTTTTACCATGGATTTATGAAATTCAATAATATTTGATATGGTTTGGCCAAACCAAGGTCGGAGGTCAATCTGTAAGACATGGCGTGTATTGGGTACCCAGGATTGCTATCAGATCGCCACCGAATCATGTACATGAGTATATAGGGTCAACCTTCCCAAATCAGCTTATTGGCTGAAACCTCCGTTACTTCAATGTCTCAACTCAATTAACTCAGCCTCACAAGACCAGCTGTGACTTACAGGGTCGTTACCTTTACTGCATCTACCGATGCGAACAATACCCACTGGTTCCACCGCTCTCGGTCCACTGCCATTTGTGTCTCCCGGTACACGTGACATTTAGCCACTAAAATCCGTTAGGACATCGCCTGGCGTTTGTACGCAGGATTTTATTACTCAAATAACTTGTGTGACTCTTGTTCTCAACTCTGGTCTCAGAAATGTATATTTGGTCTGTTTAATCAAAATATGGACCTTACGTTAACTCTCAGTTTGCTTGGAAGAAGCTTAAATTACCAATTTGAAGCAAAGTTACTAGTGTATCGGCATAATTTTAACAATATAAAGTCTCATCAATCAATTTAATTTATTAACCCGTATTTATTACGTGGTTAATAATTTATCTGTAAAATGCCATCGAGATCGAACTGTATAGAAAATCTGTGATCGAGATGTAGTGTGGAAATCTTCAATAGTGGAGATTAATTATTACACGAAGTGTACTTTACTTGCTCTTGATTTAGAAATCTCATTGTAGCTTAATCCGCTCAATTTATTAATGAGAAATCTCCATTATCAAATAGTTCCGAGTTAGGGAACTTATCTAGAATATAACGAAAACCATGAAATTTAGTAGATCAATTAATTTATTTAATAGGAAGATCTACCTTATAATACATTTGAGGAAGCAAAAGAAACTATTTCAATTATTTAGATTTTCATTGATGATATATTTCAATGAAAATCGAGGATTCTGTTCCTACAGAGCCATACTAATAAAGGGAAAACGAACCCCCAAATAAAAAACCCTTTTGGCTATTTACACACTAACACACATGCACACAGTGGCTAATAAACATATCACACAACAATAAACACAAATAATCACACAATAAAATATATACACAATTAGTTCATCTGAGTACAATGAATAGACTTAAGATTTTAGGTTCGCTTTTAGTTGGTGTGAAAAAGGAGCTTTAATTGAGGGTCTAATTTACGTTAGCCTCAACTCTCCACCTTATTACATTGGTGAATGGTGCTATATTTACATAGCTTGCAATGGGTTGCCCTTGTGACTGCACTCTTATTATCTGTTGTGCGACAATGAAGTTCGTTCTTTATTCGTTATCAAGGTTTAAAACAATTAGGAAAACAGTATCAAAGATCGGCAAGTAAATCTAAAGCTATGAATCAAGGGAATTACAAGATTTCTTATTCATTTCACACAGATTAACTTAGTACACATAAAATTACGTTTTACAATTTACTCCTTCCAGTATTGTCAAATAAATCCATGACCCTTTATAAGTTCAATTTCCAACGTCGGTCATCTCAATCTCTCGAACTCTAGGTGTGACTTCTCTACTACAATCAAGCCCAAACACCTCCAAATACTCCCACATTTCTCACACATTAAGATCAATAGAACCATGATCATTAATCCGAACAATATCAACATTATGACCTCTATTGAGTCTCAACCTTGATCAACCTGAATCAGGCGATAACAAGACTCATATAGTTCGTCTAGATTCATTCTTTACTATAATACAGAACAGTAATAAACAAGTAGTGGATTCATTTGATAACCTGTATTAATAACTGAAATCGGGTACTTTACCGAATAACTCCTGGATGCCACTTTTCACTCCCTAGCTAAATTACAAACTAACTTATTTATTTAGATTTTAGTTACAAAATTTCGATATGTTAGGACCTTCAACAACCCTAGCTCATAGGTTCTAACAGAGAGAATCGCTAAGATTTTTCTAGGTTCTTGTCGTGAAGCGAGCCAAGATCCAACTGCCCCAACTTCCTCCTCCACTCCCGTCAGCGTCATCCTTCGGGTCTCCACCTCTCTCCGGGAGCTGTGGGCTTGTCTCTGTAATTTTAAAATATTCCCACGAGTAATTCCGTACATATGATTGGTTAATGACTATGACCGATCCTTGCGATTGGTCGATAGTCATGCTAGAGCGTAAGCTCCGCCCTTAAAACCATCATCATCAGCATCATGATGTTTTCTGCTTGCTATGATTTTTTTGACTGGTTTCACTCGAGTCTAGAGCAACACGTGGAAGCAATTTACGTATCCTAGCAATTTAAAGATTGCACAAAGTCCTTTGTCTATAATGGGTTCTTAAGTATCGACTTGTCAAGCGTCATTTTTACGACTTAGTTTTTAGAAAGCGAGTCAGGTTTCTTTTGTCTAATTTAATTTTATGTTGCGCGTTGGTCGACTCTTATAAATCTTAAGTTTTGTTTAAGATAATTTTTTGTTCCCTTGAATTCTGGGTAAAACTTTCTACACGTGAACGTTGCTGTCTGCGTTATTTGAAATTTATGGGCGCTAAGTCTGTATTTTATAACTTATTTGATACGCGGAAACGATAACGCTACGTTGACCATCTCACACTCCCCCAAATAGATTTTGGAACACCTAGTGTTCTCTCTCTCTCCCTCCCTAGCACTAGTCCGTTTCAAAATATATTTCCCTTCCAATACAAATTCAGCATTCCTACTCTAAAGCTTGCTTACGCAAAATTCCCACGTTAACCCTACTTATCTCACGCTCCTCTCGGTTTTCTCACGCCTACCTATTGTCGTGGGGTGGCAATAGAATCCCATTTACTCCTTTTTTTTTTTTAGATCATTCTCCGTTTATGATATCGCTAACATTCCTTATCCTTTGTTACCCTTATCTCAAGGTTGAACGAAAGTGGACCTATGCGTTAGTTACTTTCGTAATAGCGGAACAAATGAATAACATTATAATTTCCCTTGATTGTGCCCGTCTGTTGGTCAATCAAAGTGTATACGTTCTCGTAGGGGACGGCTCCTACTATGAAAGGTCCCTCAAATAACCGCATGAATTTCTTTGTTATCTTTTTGTCAGCGTCAGATTTCGCAAAAGTCTTTAACTTTACCAAATCTCCTATCTCGCTCGCTGCAACGGTTTTAATTGGTCCCGTGTGAGTTTCTAATGCATGTTTCGATTTTTGACACGCTTCACAAGCCCTCACAATCCTGCCTATTATACGAGACATGTTCGCGAAATAATAACGTCGTTTCATCAAGGCATAAACCTTGTATCGTCCAAAGTGGCCTATCTCCTCGTGTATGCTAGTGATTAAATCCTTTTGTAGGTCCTCGGGGACATACAGTTTTAATGTGTTCGCACGCGCGTCCGTCCTATAAAGAACTCCTCCTTCGAGTACATAGTACTTCGCCTCAGGTGTACCTATGACCTTCATACGGTTCATTATTTCGCTAGCGACCCGGTCGCATTTCTGATGTTCGCCTATCTCCTTCCACCTTCCCTTCACAATTCTCCCTAATGGTATCTTGAACAAATTCATTTCCGGCCCCGTAATCTTGTTAGTTAGTACATCAGTTGTACCCTTTATATGCCGAGATAATACATCTGCCACTGTATTTAATCGACCCTTTACATGTTCAATAGTGTAATCAAACCGACCTATGTAATGTACCCAACGTATCATTCGTGCGCTCAGTAACTTACATGACTGTAAAAATATCAGACTCTTGTGGTCAGTCCTAATTACTAGCCGAGCCCCCCTCAAATACGTCTCGAATTTTGATAAACTGTAGATGATAGCCCACAGCTCCTGTTCAGTAACGGTCCACCTACGCTCAGTCTCTGACAAAGATTTGCTACAAAATCCTATGACCTTTTCCTCTCCTTCGTTAGTCACTTGGTACACATAACCAGAAACTCCCAGATTGCTGCTATCAGTTTGCAGATAATAAGTCTCCCTTGGATTTGGGTGTGCAAGAATTATGGTCTCTACAAATAACCTTTTCACCACCTCAAAACACTCGTTTATTTCCTGTGTCCATGACCATTTTGTGTTTTGCTTTAGTAGGTCACACAACGGTCTAACTTCTTCACTATACTTCGAAATGAATTTCCGGTAATAATTTATCAATCCCAAGAATCCTCGTAATTGTTTTATGGTTCGAGGTATGGGAAAGTCCATTATGGCTTTTACACGATCGGGATCCATTCGTACCCCGCTTGTATTGACTATGTGTCCTAACAGTTTTACTTCTACACATAGAAATCGGCATTTCTCTATCCTTCCCGTTAACCCCGCGTCTTCTAATTCATCCAACACTTGGTCTAGATGTTCTAAATGTAATTTCACATCTCCCGTGGTAAATACGACGATATCGTCCAAATAATTTACACAAAACTCCCGTACTCCTTCTAATATAGTGTCCATTGCTCTTGAAAACCCTGCTACAGACGTTTTTAAACCTTGAGGCAAGACACAATATGTATAAGTTTTCCCCATAAAAGAGAAACCCGTATACTTCCTTGAATCTAAATGCAAAGGTATTTGAAAATAAGCATTATTCAAATCAATTAAACTGATGTAATTTACTCCATGAAAAGATTGTAATATCTCGGATGTAAGTGGTGGCGCACCCGCATCTCCCACCATTTTCTTATTAAGCTCACGTGCATCTAATAAAAGTCTTATCGATCCGTCCCGTTTCTTAGTGAATGTAAGTGGGCTACAATACGAGGTCGCTTCCTGTTTAATAACTCCTAATCCTTCTAATTCCGCTAATTTCTCCTTAACCCGTTCTCGATATGCCAAAGGTACTGGATAGCTATGTTTGACAAAAGGCGTTTCATCAACTAATTTTATGGCATGCTCGTACTTGTCGGTCAACCCTAATTTTTCCGTGAATACCTTACAATGCCTGTCTAGTACAGGTAGCAACAGCCTCTTCTGTTCGCTACTTAAGTCCGACTCGTCTAAGTGGTACTTCCCATTGTACCCATTGTCCGATTTATTGTTCGACCCGCAGTACTCCTCCGGTCGTGCACTTTGCCTCAATACCGAATTGATAATGGCAGCGTTTGCCTCTCCCCCTAACCGTTCAGTTTCGCAATCTGAATCTAGCCTAACACTAGACCTCCCATTGTACCCATTGTCCGATTTATTGTTCGACCCGCAGTACTCCTCCGGTCGTGCACTTTGCCTCAATACCGAATTGATAATGGCAGCGTTTGCCTCTCCCCCTAACCGTTCAGTTTCGCAATCTGAATCTAGCCTAACACTAGACCTAACTCCTAGATGCTCGATCGTCAACGTCCGTTCCTTACCGCAATTTACTACCCCTTTCACACGCTCTAGCCAATCATATCCTAGTATCAACGACCTAGGTAATCGTCGCATAATTTGCACAGGTGCCTCGACTAATGTACTACCTAATTTGAACTCTATTAGTACCAACCGATTCTCACTCTCGCTCCGCGAACTGTACCTCCTTGTACCTGTATTGCTGGAATGGCGATTTCAGGTAGATCACCTTTCTCTGTCCGAATGGAATCGTACAATTCCCTAGTTATTCCGCTGATCTGACTTCCCGTGTCGATAAGTGCATTCATACTTCTTCCGTATAACCACACGCATACCTCAGGTAACCTAGGTAACGAATAATCATCGCCTATGTCGACTATCTCATCGAATTCGTGAAATATAGTATATACCTCTCTGCCTCTCCTTTTACAAAATTCACAAGTGGAACCTCTCTCATCGCATTCGGCTATGTTACTGAACTGACTTTCCAATAAGATTCCTACACTACGTGCTATCGACTTACAATTCAAATTGGATTTACACGCGTTCCCCTCCAATGGCCGCTTCAACCCTCCTTCTCTGACACCTAACCTCTGTCCTGGCCTCCATCAATTCCTAATCAAGATCCTATAGCCTACACCTTCCGCTTTACGCTCCGAAGCCCTCTTGCTCCCCGTACTACACATCGATAAACAACTGGACTTCACCTGTGTAGGGGACATTAGTTTTTTGACTCGTCCTCCCCCACAGTTTTCGACGAAGTTGAACTCTCACCCTCCTTTACAAAAGTGATGGCCGGTCTGCTGCTAACTCCCGCTCGTACATTTGTAAGTGGCGCCACCCTGTTAAAGTTCGCCCTATAACCTATCCGACCCTGACGATAGCCTCGACCCCTTGCTGAACTTCCCTTGTTCTGCCACCTGCCAGCAGAGATCATAGCGGTGATTGGACGTGCCAACTGCGACCTGTTGTACCGCTCCTTCCTAAAGCTGCCGCTAACAACACCCGTAGCACCTCCTCTCTGTCTCACGAGGACGTTTTGTTCCATGCTCCTTAGAAAGTTTGCCCCGCTCATAATCGTGGGCTCCTCAATCCTAGTGAACCATAACCTTTGCACATCTATTGAATAGTGTCGCATTATGGAATTAACCAGATCCCTTTCGTTAAAAGCAATTGTTAACGACTGCATCGACTCGACCTGCTCTGCGAAATGCTCAGCCATCGAAATTCCTGAATCACCGGTATACACCGCGTTGATCAACCTATACCTGACGGACTCCTGAATCTGTTCGGTCCAATAATTACGCCTAAAGTCGGCTTCAAAATCAGCGAACGTAACCCATCCCTTAGAGTATAACTCCATAATCTTACGCGCGTGTCCCGTTATGCACCCTAATGCTATCTCGACTTCACGTTCCTGGCCATTTACCGCTCTAATATACCTTTTTAATCGCTTTAAAAACGTAATAGGGTTGTTTAATGGTTTCCCATCAAAACTCGGTTTGCTAGTGGAGGGTTGTACAACATATAAGTTTCGCGTCTCCGACGACATCGTGTTAGTGCTTGTAGACTCGCGACCTACCGAATCCTGTCTATTTCTCACAACGTTATTTCTACAATCTCCTCCGTTCGTGTTGCGTGACGAACCCCCCTCACCTTCGTTTCGCTTGTCATTACCGTTCGAACTTAGTTGTTGCAATTTTTCCTGGAATTCATTCATCTTCTGCAATATCAACTCTAAAGTAGCATTCCCTACCGCTTCCGTTCGTTCCCCCGAGTCTACCGCGTTAGTAACGGTCCTTCCTGACCTAGCCTGCTTCCGAACATTTTCCCTTTTACCTGCCGGCATCTCTAACAATTTACCTGACACAAACACGCTCTACCAATAACCGCTCAACTTTGTTTAGTGTTAAGTTATTTAGGACTTGTGCAACCTTCCGTTTGTTTGCTAAGACAAAGGTAATAAGCGTGATGTGAATGTCTAAGACCAATCGTCTAAAGCTCGATATGGGTTTTGAAATGTTACAATGTGGTTTTATTACTTCAAAATTAGCCTATAAATTTAGTAAGGAGTGATATCTCGAACGCCTGGTCCAATGCAAACCGCTCCTAAAATTTGTATAATTCTATCATTTATGGATAAGAATAACATAGCTTAATTTTGCTCCCCCAAAACCTCAAACAAATATTTAAAAGGTTTAATACATAATAATACATGAATCATGCACAAAGCGATCTTTCTCCTTCTTCTGTATGATTCCTGAAAATTTCCTTACACACTCGATCACAATTTTCATTTCCTACGTTGTGTTATTTTTTATTATTTTTTTATTTTTTTATAAGGTTACATTACAAGTCCAATCGTATCGTTATTTCGAATACGTAATTGGATCGCTGGTCACTGCGCCAATTTTCTGTGATGGTACGGCTATGTTCGTCTATATATTTATTTATTTAGTGTATCGAATGTATTTAGACTTTATTCAGGAAAACATCGTAGAGTTAGAGCACATCTCGGTAACAAGGAGGCAGCTTATTTGTCAATTTCAAGGCTTTATACAGTACATTGGATTGAGTGGTCTAGTACCCCGACTGTCATTCATTCCACCCGCTTACCTGGAACCTTTATGTTCTGGGGTAGACAAAGGGTTTATTGTAATGAGGCGAGCCTCATTCAATACAAGTTAGTGAAGCTCGCTTGTACTATTGTTGGCTGTATGGAATAAAGTAAGTGCTCGGATAGCGTGATAGACAGTGAAAATACTAGAAACAGGTATGCCTGAACCAAATGACCAATCTCATTCTGGTACGGGGATCCCTACGCCAGTAACTGGCCCTGTCGTCAGGTTATTGGGGTGACAGTTGACCTCCTTTGCGCTGCGAAGCGTTTACATTTCCAACATCCGAGGATGCGTACTTTCAATGTTGGGGCCCAGCGGGCCCCTACCCCTTTTACCATGGATTTATGAAATTCAATAATATTTGATATGGTTTGGCCAAACCAAGGTCGGAGGTCAATCTGTAAGACATGGCGTGTATTGGGTACCCAGGATTGCTATCAGATCGCCACCGAATCATGTACATGAGTATATAGGGTCAACCTTCCCAAATCAGCTTATTGGCTGAAACCTCCGTTACTTCAATGTCTCAACTCAATTAACTCAGCCTCACAAGACCAGCTGTGACTTACAGGGTCGTTACCTTTACTGCATCTACCGATGCGAACAATACCCACTGGTTCCACCGCTCTCGGTCCACTGCCATTTGTGTCTCCCGGTACACGTGACATTTAGCCACTAAAATCCGTTAGGACATCGCCTGGCGTTTGTACGCAGGATTTTATTACTCAAATAACTTGTGTGACTCTTGTTCTCAACTCTGGTCTCAGAAATGTATATTTGGTCTGTTTAATCAAAATATGGACCTTACGTTAACTCTCAGTTTGCTTGGAAGAAGCTTAAATTACCAATTTGAAGCAAAGTTACTAGTGTATCGGCATAATTTTAACAATATAAAGTCTCATCAATCAATTTAATTTATTAACCCGTATTTATTACGTGGTTAATAATTTATCTGTAAAATGCCATCGAGATCGAACTGTATAGAAAATCTGTGATCGAGATGTAGTGTGGAAATCTTCAATAGTGGAGATTAATTATTACACGAAGTGTACTTTACTTGCTCTTGATTTAGAAATCTCATTGTAGCTTAATCCGCTCAATTTATTAATGAGAAATCTCCATTATCAAATAGTTCCGAGTTAGGGAACTTATCTAGAATATAACGAAAACCATGAAATTTAGTAGATCAATTAATTTATTTAATAGGAAGATCTACCTTATAATACATTTGAGGAAGCAAAAGAAACTATTTCAATTATTTAGATTTTCATTGATGATATATTTCAATGAAAATCGAGGATTCTGTTCCTACAGAGCCATACTAATAAAGGGAAAACGAACCCCCAAATAAAAAACCCTTTTGGCTATTTACACACTAACACACATGCACACAGTGGCTAATAAACATATCACACAACAATAAACACAAATAATCACACAATAAAATATATACACAATTAGTTCATCTGAGTACAATGAATAGACTTAAGATTTTAGGTTCGCTTTTAGTTGGTGTGAAAAAGGAGCTTTAATTGAGGGTCTAATTTACGTTAGCCTCAACTCTCCACCTTATTACATTGGTGAATGGTGCTATATTTACATAGCTTGCAATGGGTTGCCCTTGTGACTGCACTCTTATTATCTGTTGTGCGACAATGAAGTTCGTTCTTTATTCGTTATCAAGGTTTAAAACAATTAGGAAAACAGTATCAAAGATCGGCAAGTAAATCTAAAGCTATGAATCAAGGGAATTACAAGATTTCTTATTCATTTCACACAGATTAACTTAGTACACATAAAATTACGTTTTACAATTTACTCCTTCCAGTATTGTCAAATAAATCCATGACCCTTTATAAGTTCAATTTCCAACGTCGGTCATCTCAATCTCTCGAACTCTAGGTGTGACTTCTCTACTACAATCAAGCCCAAACACCTCCAAATACTCCCACATTTCTCACACATTAAGATCAATAGAACCATGATCATTAATCCGAACAATATCAACATTATGACCTCTATTGAGTCTCAACCTTGATCAACCTGAATCAGGCGATAACAAGACTCATATAGTTCGTCTAGATTCATTCTTTACTATAATACAGAACAGTAATAAACAAGTAGTGGATTCATTTGATAACCTGTATTAATAACTGAAATCGGGTACTTTACCGAATAACTCCTGGATGCCACTTTTCACTCCCTAGCTAAATTACAAACTAACTTATTTATTTAGATTTTAGTTACAAAATTTCGATATGTTAGGACCTTCAACAACCCTAGCTCATAGGTTCTAACAGAGAGAATCGCTAAGATTTTTCTAGGTTCTTGTCGTGAAGCGAGCCAAGATCCAACTGCCCCAACTTCCTCCTCCACTCCCGTCAGCGTCATCCTTCGGGTCTCCACCTCTCTCCGGGAGCTGTGGGCTTGTCTCTGTAATTTTAAAATATTCCCACGAGTAATTCCGTACATATGATTGGTTAATGACTATGACCGATCCTTGCGATTGGTCGATAGTCATGCTAGAGCGTAAGCTCCGCCCTTAAAACCATCATCATCAGCATCATGATGTTTTCTGCTTGCTATGATTTTTTTGACTGGTTTCACTCGAGTCTAGAGCAACACGTGGAAGCAATTTACGTATCCTAGCAATTTAAAGATTGCACAAAGTCCTTTGTCTATAATGGGTTCTTAAGTATCGACTTGTCAAGCGTCATTTTTACGACTTAGTTTTTAGAAAGCGAGTCAGGTTTCTTTTGTCTAATTTAATTTTATGTTGCGCGTTGGTCGACTCTTATAAATCTTAAGTTTTGTTTAAGATAATTTTTTGTTCCCTTGAATTCTGGGTAAAACTTTCTACACGTGAACGTTGCTGTCTGCGTTATTTGAAATTTATGGGCGCTAAGTCTGTATTTTATAACTTATTTGATACGCGGAAACGATAACGCTACGTTGACCATCTCAGCGGCGCGCAGTTTACTCCTCGCTCGCCACCGGCGTGGCGTGTGCTACCAGAGAAAGGACTACGGATTAGTCCGAAACACGGCTGACGATACTCGACCTACATACGTGAGTGATCCGTTTATTTCACGGTAGTTTCATGTTATAAGCAGAAATACAAGAATCTAATTATACAGAACAAACCAGAACCCGCGAGCGCGCCTAAAAGTGAGGTAACAAATTTTAGAAAACGAAAATTTCAAGTATTTTTATATACCTATCTCTAATACACAGTCTATTAAAATACGCATGAATAGTTACTAATTGACGAAACAAGTTTTACAAGTTTTCTAAGTTTGTACTGCATCAATTCCTGTTAATAGTAATGGTACCTACATAAAAAGAATGAAGTAAAAAAAATAATATTTTAACGTTCTAATCGAGAATATTCTTCGGGCCTCTAAATTTATCTTTTAGTATCTTCGCAGCAGCTCAAAACTCGCACAAAGCCACTATTCAGGGTTCCATTCACAAGAGGTGCTAATGGAGCCCTATGGCTTAAGACTTTGCTGTCTGTCCGTCCGTATCACATAGGCCTGTATTTTGAACTGTAATAGGCAGCCACTTGTTTTTTTTTTACTTATAACTACGGCAGCGATAACATCTTGCGACCCAAAGTCTTTTTAACTAACTTCAAAAAAAGGAGGAGGTTCTCAATAATGGTCGAAATGTTTTTTCGCAGGACCAATGTCAAAAGCGAATTTGAGCTTTTCATTAAAAACATGAAGTTTAAAATTTCACAGAGTTGAAATTTTGTCGTGGGCAACAATAATAATTGTTGTTACATAAAAGGAAAATAAAATTAACATAAAAGTGACAATTGTAAAATAGTAGGGAAAAACCTTCAATGACTAAGAAAAAAAAGTGCAACTTGCAATTTACTGCTTGTAAGATTATTGGACAAGATTGAATACTCTAGCTAGTTATATCATATTGTTACAAAGTCAGAGATAATTTGAGATGCAGTTTTACTGCTCATAATTACATACAAACATCATTTTTATCTAAGTAATCTACAATGCTCTCATAGTCTGTATCTCCGGGCAGTTTCTAGGGCTCTTCAAGGCTAGAACTGTTACAGAACCCGTGAGTTACACCTCATGTGCACTTTTCATTATATTCTGTCGTCGTTATAGTAATTAATATTTAAACGGTCAACTATCACTCACACACGTTTTTCGGCAATTCTAAGTACCTGCATACGGTAGTCTTATTGTCTTATTATAGAAAAATTTACATGGACATGTATAGTTGGTGATATAGGGGCCAGGTGGGTAAAGGGTTAATGGCTGGAGAGTTTTTTGTAAAAAAAGGCATAAGCGGCGGAACCCTTACTTAAAATAAAAAGAAAACATGTTTTTTCATGCGTCAATGGCTAGTATTTAAGATCGAGGAGACGAGAGCCGGTTTAGTCCAGCCAGACTTGTGGAGGCCGGCAGAATGTTACGAGTACTCTTTGTGTGTTCTATTTTCATTTTCGGAGACGCATCTTTTGGTAAGTTTAGATACCTAATTTTATTGTCTTTTTTAGGGTTCCGTACCTCAAAAGGAAAAAACGGAACCCTTATAGGATCACTTTGTTGTCCGTCTGTCTGTCTGTCTGTCTGCCAAGACCCTTTTTCTCTGAAACGCGTGAAGGTAACATGCTGAAATTAATATCAAATACATAATACAGCCTGCGGTCCCTTGAAGCTGTGAAAAAATCAACTTTCTAAGTCAACGCAGTCAAAAGATACAGTAATTAAAAAGGCCATTTCCATACAAAGTGGTGATTTCTAAAAACCTAAAGGGTACTTCCAGTTGTCCTAGAAACTTGAAATTTGGTATGAAGGTAGCTCTTATAGCACAACCACTCCGAAAAGTCTCAAAATATTATTTTTTTATGTCTGCCTGTAAGTTTTCTCTCTCAAAGAATCAGCATCGCTATTCAGCGAGGCAACGCTGCCAGCCTTTTGGGCACTATGCCACGGGGGCCTTATTTAGATTTAATTTAGTTTTAAGTTGTAGTTTATTTAGTTTAAGCTTAGATTTAATGTCATTGTAAATTGCTTTTATTATGTAAATAAAGTACTTAGTTAATAATAATAATATCATGGGACACCAACTAGGCGAAGCCTGTACTATGGGTACTAGACAACGGATAAACATACTTATATAGATAAATACATACATAAATACATATTAAACATCCAAGACCCAAGTACAAACATTCCTATTCATCATACAAACATCTGCCCCGACCGGGATTTGAACCCGGGACCTCAAGCTTCATAGTCAGGGTCTCTAACCACTAGGCTATCCGGCCGTCAATTGATTGACCCCACACTGAGTACATTTTGCTTAAGAGCAGAGTTCTGCTAACACTGGACTTCTTAAAACTCTGTGGGGAAAAGGTTTAAAATCTTTCCATGGAACCCTCGTGCGCGAGTCCGACTCGCACTTGGCCGGTTTTTTTCTTCAGAATCCATGCTAGAATTAAGGGATTCGATAAATTAAACTAAGTATCAAGCGCTTAGTTGATGCAACTTGTGACCAAAGGGCTGGCAGTTTTCTCTCTCAAAGAATCAGCATCGCTATTCAGCGAGGCAACGCTGCCAGCCTTTTGGGCACTATGCCACGGGGGCCTTATTTAGATTTAATTTAGTTTTAAGTTGTAGTTTATTTAGTTTAAGCTTAGATTTAATGTCATTGTAAATTGCTTTTATTATGTAAATAAAGTATTTAAACCAGTATCAAGAAGATCGCGGGATCGCGTTAGATGCGGAGAGCACAAGACCGGTATGAGTTGAGGGTCTTGGGGGAGGCTTACGTCCAGTAGTGGACGTCTTTCGGCTGACATGAATTATCATAATTTGATGATCAAGTTAAAAGCGTTGGAATAGCGAAATTTTAACAGTTTGTTTTAAATTTCAGTGTCCTCCCTCCCAAAATGTGGCATGAGTGACCACGAATGCCAGAGAGAATTATTCCAGACAGTTATAAGCGGCATAGGAAAAACTGGAGTGAAAGAATTAGGCATTCCTCCCATAGATCCTCTTGAGCTGAAGAATGTGTCTGTGTCCATTGCTGACTTATTAGAGATCACTCTCGTGGACGGAGTAGTCAAAGGAGTAAAGGATTGCGAAATTCAGAAGATGGTGTAAGTCGGGTCACTTTGTCTTTTTTGTTAATCACGGGACTTAATCACCTAAAGGTAAATTATTAAAATACCTCGACGTTTCGGATTTGACGGTCGTCGATGGTCTGAAACGTGGAGGTATTTTAATAATTTATTTTTACCTGATTAAATCCCGTATTAACATAAAAAAATTACGAAAATCACGAAAGCTCAAATCACTTTGTCTTGTAGAATATTTTGTTTGACATGGTAATTCTAGAACTGAAACCGATAATATTTCGGAAAATATTTTACATGGATATTCTCTTTAAGTGGATATTCTCAGTATAATTTCAATTATGACTAACAATTATTTGACCAAACATTATATTAAGACAATCGATAGTATGCAAGACAATACAGTAAGTTCATCTTTTTAATTATTGTTTCCTGCAGAAGCGCTTCATTTTAGTTTTACGTCCCATTTGAAAACATTATAATATGCTACGCAACCGAGACAGTTCATATCTCATTGTATGGGGCCCATCTATGCTAGATTTTTAACTTGTATTTTTTACTAGTGCATCATAGCGTCTCCCTACTGTGCAAAGGTCTTTTGACTTCCAACAACTCCCGGATTATCGCAATGTCATACCATTCCATTCCAATTCAATCTCAGCCAGGGCACATGTACGCGACCCCGGATTCCTCGAGCTACCAGTATCATATTCCCCTAATTCCATGGTATTGGTACCTATCCTCCTTCAACCCTTACCTATCCCTTATTTTCTTATTTCCTTTCCTCACTTCCCTATACGCAGATTATCAGCGAGGCATTGTGGAAAGCCTAGGTGATAGACTCAGATCTCACAACTATCACCAGACACTGCATCCGAATTCTCTTCTGGTCTTAGCGGTTCAACCACGGACCAACCACCCTTTGGACACCGCATCATCTATAATTTACTTAGAAAGTCATTACGAAAAAAAGCCGCGGTGAGCGGGCCGGGGGAATGCGTCGTAATTGGTTCATATTTTGTCATCTCGCTTGTCATCTGGTCGAAAGTGAGCCGCGATTGGAGGCTAGAGAGATTTATAGGTGCAAATGAGCATATGCGTTTCGGAAACGTTCGCCCTGACGTTCGTCCAGAGGGTGGTTGGTTCCATTGGGTTCCGTTGGGTTCAACGTTCCATACGCATTTCTTTCTGATTGTGATTTAAAACTGTGTATTGTTTATTTTAGAACTGACATACCGCGCGGACAGGGTTCCATGGATATAACGTGTGATATAACAGTGAAGGGACACTACAAAGCGTCTTCGGCCAGCCCTTTGGTGAAGAGTATATTGGGAGGGGACTTTGTGCATGGCGATGGTTTTGGAAAAGTCAAAGTTGGTGAGTACCATCATTTTATTCCGGTTTTATGTTTAAAAACCTGTCGAGAGTCGAGAACGAGTCGGACTCGCGTAGGTATCGAGGGTTCTGAGCCATAATCATTTTTTTTTTCATTTTTAAATATAATCCGAATATTAAACGGATTTGTAAAAAAAACAGAATGTGCATAATTGAGCTCTTTCGTAATGACACCCTGTTTGACTTAGTGACCCCACTTTTAAATTTTATATAAGACCCCCTTTTCATGAATAAGTCAATTTTTTCAATTATTTTCCATTTACAAAATACTTGGTCAAGCATTATCCAAAACTGTTCCAAATTTCAAGTTAGCCTTTATTAGTAGGTAGTTTCTCGCAACTCTGAGTTTTTCGGAATTTGGTACGTGCGGAATTACATTCGTAATTTTTCATGAGCTTTTCGGTGAAGGAAAACATCGTGAGAAAACCTGCACACTCCTGCGAAGCAATTCATTGATATGTGTGAAGTTCCGAATCCGCACTGGGCCCGCGTGGAAACTATAGCCCAAGTCCTCTCATTCTGAGAGGAGGCCTGTGCCCAGCAGTGGGACGAAAAAGGCTGGTGATGATGATGACAACAGTTTTAAATGATTCGCGGTTAATTGCATTAGACGTAATGAAAACGGGATATTGACCGCGATTACCTTATAGGTTTGATCATTATCCCGTTTTCAATATGTCTGGTGATGATGATTAGTTTCTGACCAACAAGCACTTAACAAATCTATGACGAACAGACAGACAAGTGGACCAGGTTACACCATAAGGGTTTTTTATTACCATTTTGGTTCGATGCTCACAAGAAACGAGAATAAACGATAGATTTGTCACGATTGGAGCAAACGTTAACAAATTTTATTTTTTAGCCCCCGACGAAAAAGAGGGGTGTTATACATTTGACATGTGTATCTGTGTGTCTGTGTATCTGTGTATCTGTGTATCTGTCTGTGGCATCATAGCTCTCGAACGGATGATGATGAAGACGTTATGTTAAGATGAATACGAATAATTTATTGAATCAGGCGTTACTTTGCGGAGGTCAATATTTATGAACTACTAATGGTAGTGGAAGTGGTGGCATGTTGAGCGGTTGTTGTTGTGCTTCGTAAATGGCCTCGTGGAGAGTGCCGAAACGTGTCAGCGTTTAGTATAGTGGTGGTGGTGATAGTTGGGTCTGTGTGGCATGTGTTGATTCGTGTAGCAGTGGAGGCGGAGGTGTTGCATGGAAACATACATTTGCCGCACAGATATAACTATTTGTCATTAGTGGTCGCGGGTGAGCAAAGTAATTGTTTTTTAGTTCATGAATACGAATGTTTGCTCTCGGGTCTTTTATGTTTAATAGGTATTTAAGTATTGTGTTTATCTACATAGGTATGTTCATCCGTTGTCTAGTACCCATAGTACAGGCTTTGCCTAGTTTGGGACTAGGTCAATTTGCTGTCAATTGTCCCACGATAGCCCGAAGAATTGCGAAACTTAAGTGGCAGTGGGCGGGGCACATAGCTCGCAAAACTGATGGCCGATGGGGTCAGAAGGTTCTCGAATGGCGTCCACGGACCGGGAGACGAGCTGTCGGTAGGCCTCTAACAAGATGGAGCGACTACCTAGTAAAGATCGCGGGACCGGTCAGAGTCGAGAGCCTTGGGGGGGGGGGGGGCTATGTCAAGCAGTGGACGTCAATCGGCTGACATGATGATGATGATGATGTCTCACGATATTTATTTGTTTCAGAAAGGATACGGCTTCATTTCGACTTCAAAATCAAAGTTACTAAGGATGCTAAAGGCGAAGTGTACTTAGCTGGAGTTCACGGTCAAACAAAATCTACATCCGAAATTTTGGGTGACCTTAGTTTCGCTGCTAATAACATTATCTTGGGCAACGAAGACGTCAGTAAGTATCAAAGATTTTAAATAAATCTTGGTGTAAACTTGTTGACAGAATTGAATAAAGAGTTGAGTAGAATAGCTGGCCCCTTATTCACCAACTTTACAATGGCAATTCATACAAGTCAACTGCTGACTTGAAGTCAACTTTACAATTGTCAGTTTTCAATGACAATTCGGTGTCATCTGCTGACTTGAAGAGCTTTTGTTTTAGCGCGCTTCATGTAGTTCGAATTGTCATTGAAAACGATAATTGTAAAGATGGTGAAATGGGGCCAGGTAGCAGGTTGAACGGCGGTTTTAGTGCTTTGAGAATAGGCCCGCAGAAAGCTTGAAACTTGTCAGCGTATAGTGTAGTGGTGGTGATGATTGCTTTGGGTCTATGTGAGAAGTGTTGAGTTGTGTGGTAGAGAAAAGTACGTACACTGCGTGCTCTGCTCGCGCGACATTATAATAATACTAGAGAGCGGTGGATTATTGTACAAACGTAAATAATCTCTAGAGCTATGTGTCTTCTGGGTAAAGAACAACATTACGTTTCTAATTAGTCCGTCACAGATTATCGAAAAAAAAATTGGACACTGTATTTTGCTTTTTATGATATCAATAAAAATTTACATAGTTAAAACTAAAAAAATCCGTATACTGCAATGCATGATAATGAATGGATCTCTTTATCCCTGAACGGCGACTCTGGCATAGATAATAGATCGCTCGCTTTTGGCTCGAAATTCGAACTTGCGTTTTTATTTTGCTTAAAACACAAATTTTACACACCCAAATATCATATTTTCTCAAGTTTTTCGCGATTCCCAAGATCAAAGAATCGAATTGCTTTAAAAATCCAGTGAAATAATGCGTTGTTTAGGAGAAATGTGTCAAAATGGTGTTGTAGAGCGCCATCTCGCTCTGTCTCGTTTTTTTATCCTGTTCTGGTTTTTCGCTTTTATATATTAGGTTGCTCAAGCAAAGCCTTAATGGCGCTTCGAAACATATTGATCGATTGAGATCCGTTAATTTCATTTTTCATTTTAATGTCAGGAGGTTTTAACTTTTAAAGTTGGTAAACGAATTTTTTTTACAGGTGACGTTGTAGTGCACTTACTCAACCAGAATGGAAAAAGTATGGCACCGTTCTTCGGTGCACCTTTTATGGAGAAAACCAACGAGTTCATGTGCAATATAACCGGGAAATTCTTCGAAGTAGTTCCAGCCAGATTTTATATTAAGGAAAACCTTAGCGAATACGTTAACGTGTAAAGTATTCTTTCGTAAGTGTAAAGCAGTTTATTTGTAACCTCTACAAATATTATGACAGTTTATAATATTTTTACTAATCATGCACTGTGAAGAAGTAAAATATTTTTTAAATGTTGTGTTTTTTATTACGAGCTGTATTTTGTATTTAGCTTGCAATGTTTGTGTTGTATGTACCTAAGTAAGTACTCGGGTCAAACAATTGAGATATGGTATACTTTTGTAAGTCCGGTTACAATATTTACAATAACTTGCTAGTGACATTCTTGTGGTCCGGCCAAGATCGTCTCAGTAAGAGGAAACTCTTAAAAATGGCATCGACTTGAAATTTAGTACAGATATGTAGGTATGAGAATTCTAAATCGCACCACCTGCTTTAAATCTGTTCTTACCTTTATTCCGTTAAGGTTGCCTGGTAGAGATCGGTATGTAGCGATAAGGCCGCCCATTGCTACCTTGCATTTTCTTTGTACCTTTTTTTCTGTTTTGTTTATTATGTCGTGTTCAATAAAGAGTTCTTGTATTGTATTGTATTGTATTGTATTGTATTGTAGGTAAGTTGTGAATGACAATAATACAAGGATAATCGACAAAAAGTACAGTTGGCAAAAAGTTTGGGTTAACTTGTCAGTTTTCAATGACTATTCAGTGTCAACTGCTAACTTGAAAAGCTTTTGTTTTAGCGCGCGTGATATTGTCAAAGATAATAAATGTAGTTCGAGTTGTCATATAAAACTGACAATTCTGTGGTGTCATGAAAAAAGGGGCTAGATGACAGCGATCAAGTTGTTGGTAGAGCTTTATTTTTAGCGCAACTTTGCCTTTATCAGTAATTGTACTCACTTCCTTAGAACAGTCGAGGTCGACATTGACTGTAGGTATTTGTGAACTACTTCGATGACATGAAATGCTCAGGGAGATGAATGGAACTAAAATGACATTAATGGAACAATCTGTATAAAATTCTACGCCATTGCCACGGAATGGGTCCTACATAATGTAGAGGCACTGCCGCCAATGTAGAAGTAATTTAAGTTGGGACATAAAACCCTCCTCTTTAAAGAATTCAAGGCTGACCTTCAAGCTCTCGATAAAAATTTAGTTTAATGAGGTCACGTAGCCGGCGGAGTGTTCTTAGATAAATCGTAATAAAATTTAAAGAGTAATTTAATTAAATTTGCTAAGGCCTAAATTAATTTTAAACGTCTATCTGAGACTTGATTCACATAACAATAATAAGGGTACTTACCTATATCTGTATCTTTATCTTTCCTGGGCCAGCCGTTTTTCGGAATATTTTTAAAAAATTACGTATTTAATTCTGTGTTACATGTATATATTTTTTTAAATCGGAATAAAATAGAAATACATACATAGCTCAAAATAATTCCAGGATTTATTTATTTTTTTCACAAAAAAAATTATAGAAAATAAACAAAAAAAATGCCTTGACCCGTATCGGGTCAATGGGAGACAAAGGGTGAATAAATGAATTATTATTTTGTATGTCGCACCGATGGTCTTTTGAGAGGCGTGTGTGGAGCTGAAATCAACGCGAGGACCTTTAGGCAATTTAATGAAAAGTGAGGGGTGAAGGAATGCACGCCTGGGTGAACGAGCAGTGGATATCTTTCGGCTGACATGATGATAATGATGATGATGAGGGGTACAGTACATCGAGCTGAGGCTGTCCTTGCCTGTGCCATAAGAACACACTGAGAGACAGCGTTCGCCAAGTGTAAGGACTATTGTAAATCGATAGGACCTAATGTGTACAAGGCTCTGAGAAGGAAAATCTTGGGCTAAATACTGGACTATTGATGAAGACCCGGGACGTCTGCCAAATAAAAATGTGTCATGATCTCAATAGGAGTATCTTTTTGTATTTTTTTATTTTTTCTCCCAATTTTTTATTTTTACGGTTTTCCCGTGAATATGAATTACATTTTTTATAAACTCACAGAAACATGAATACACAGAAAATAAACCAGAAATATGCCAACCCTGGGAATCGAACCCGGATCCTCGACACACCGGGTCGCATGCTCTTCCCCTGCACCACGATTGGCACAGGTGAAGCAGCCGAATTTTTTCCATGTATTCAAATCTTAGCTCGTTTCGTAAAAAATTGGGAGGAAAAAAAAATCAAAAAGATACTCCTACTAAGATCATAAATTGATTGCTTTAGAGCGCCATCTCGTGTCCGGGTAGGCTGATAAGTTTCGAAGGAATGCGTTGTCCTCGGTTTACGAGGTAATCGCATAGATGGCGCTAGTCACTGCAAAAAGTGATAAAAACGAGCTAAGAACACACACAGAACACACAGATACATGGAAAAAATTCGGCTGCTTCTCCTGTGCCAATCGTGGTGTAGTGAAAGAGCACGCGACCCGGTGTGTCGAGGATCCGGGTTCGATTCCCGGGGTTGGCATTTTTCTGGTTTTTTTCTGTGTATTCATGTTTCAGTGAGTTTATAAAAAATATAATTAAAAATGTTTCAATCGAAAAATACATTATATTGGTAGACGGTGACTCACCTTATAGCCCCCCGTATGAGCGACATGATATAAAAATGGCTCAGGAGCAACGTCAGTGCGGAGAGCTAAGGGTGGAGAGGTGACATTGGACTTTAAACGTATAGCCAACTAGCCACTTACGTTTCCATAATCTATCCTCGAGCGTATACATACTACTCGTAATATCTCTAATGGCTCCACACTCACCGGCCGACTAAGACAAGTCAGAGGTGGGGGTTCTCTCCCTCGTCAGTGTTCACTCCTCAAAGCCAACAACGGCAGGGTCCACAATGCCGTTGTTGGCTGGGAGCAATCTCCAGATGGCTTCGAAACTCTGGCTTCCCCGGGAGCTCTCGGGTATGTGGGGTCGCTACTCCCCAACAACTCGAATTTCGGGTTGCATCATGATATACGTATACATATCAATCGCCACTTTTATGTTCAGATTAAAGCTAAATACTGTGTGTTAATCGGTCAGGAAAATATTCGGCATTCAACGTTTTACATTAATTGCTGTATTTACTTTTAATCAATGATTCAGTTTTAATGAATATAAACAAATTCGTTTCCAGTCCGAATTTCAAACCTTATTAAATTTCCACCTAGAACTGATTTAAGTACTTATTATGATTCTTTTTTGGTAAGTAAGTACATGAAATTAGCTAGTAAGCCAAAACTTGGAAACGCTTAGAATCAATAGCGTTGTTAACATTATTAAAATTGATTATGCCTTTCGCTGTCCAAATTTAAAAACGTCATAAGCAAATAGATAAAACAAACGTCTCGAATAAAAAAACGCCGCCAGAGCACCGTCAGAGGTCCTGTTTGCATTTGCATAATAAAATAATTAAGATGATTATTAAGTCGTAAGGCTATAAAGAAGTATCCTGTTACAAAACTCATACAAAATATTTCGATGTGTTGAAAACCGAGGCCGTATTGTTTAATGCGTTTGGTTTTGCTTTGATATTCGCCATCACTTTTTCTTTGACAGAAAAAGAAAGAAAAGCCGAGTGCGTTACACTTTATTAAGGTTTCGAATTCTCTAAGGTTACCGATATGTCAAATTAACTGTCATACAGTATAGAAAATTTAGGTTAGGTTCACTTCGTCCACGTTCACATTTTGTCAACTTCCTAGTTCTTCAACAATCCCATTTTGTCCACATTCCCAAGTCGCCCGCTTTCCCAACTCGTCCACATACCTACCTCGTCAGCATTACCAACTCGTCCGTATCCCAAAGTTGTCCACATTCCCAAGTCGTCCACATTTCCAAGTCGCCCGCTTTCCCAACTCGTCCACATTATCAACTCGTCCACTTTCTCAACTCATGCATTTTTGTTAATTTTTTTTAACCAACTTCCATAAAGGAAGTTGTCCTCAATAATTCGGTTGTATGTTTTTCTACTCAGAACTCCGTCATTTATGAAACGGTACGTAAATTATTTATTTATTTATAATTTATTTATTTATAATCGACATTGTATCTAGTTTTTAAGTTTGAAGTGTGGTCGAATTGGGAATGTGGACGGAAATTTTTACACTTTAACGGAACGCTGTCACCTTAGAAAAATACCTTAGAGTATAAGACTTCTGAATCTTAGGATGACCTTAGAGCCTTACGTTTGGTAACATAAAGTGCCTGAGCAACTAAAATACTGTACCGCTTATAACTTAACAACTAAAGTTTTATTATTTTAAGCAGAAACCTGTTCAAGTTCATTTAAGCATCGACCTCGAGCGAAATTGCTATCGGAAATTTCCTTTCTGTTCTGAACCACAAAATATTAGTGTTTACATGCCTATTCTGGAACTTGGCCGGTAGCTTATCTTGCACGCGTTTGTAGGAAAACTTGCTGTGCACTCGAATTATGTTTTGCTGCTCAATTCTCGCGATTAATATTTACTTGTAGTACTGGCCTCGTGTCGACAGCTAAGATCACGAATTTTTAAAGAATAAATATTAAACTGAAACAAACAAAATAATCGGTAAATTGTTCATTTGACTTCCGCCCACCTCTATGATACCGGAGTCCGCCATATTTGATTCATTGTCTGTTTTCGTGACGCGGCTTGTTCACGTCCTGCCTATAAAAAAAAATTGTTGACATAGTTATTACGGTAAATATTGTGTAAATGATGGGAAAACGGAAACGAGACGACGATTACATTCTAAGAAAATTAAAGAAGTCATGAAGAAATAAATTCCACCGATACTTCCGAGTCAGCGTGGGGTAAGTTGATCGAGGTTTTTTGTTGATTACTGTCGAAGTATAAGAAATAAGTATAAGATTACCCGAAGTATACTCAGAAAACAATATTGTATATAAATAAAAAAATAGTTTTCGAGAAAATGTGAGAATTATACAGGATGCGTTTTAACGTTCTAAGTGAGCATCCCCGTGAAGTTTTTTTGTAATGAAATGAATAAATCATTCTCCCATACATAAAATATTGTCAACCAGCAGAGGCAATGAATGTGTGGGAGATTTTTTTTTAACCGACTTCAAAAAAAGGAGGAGTTTCTACGTTCCACTGTATGTATTTTTTTTTTTTATGTATGTTCATCGATTACTCCGTCAATTGTAGACCGATTTTCAAA